>OY757042.1:377534-1577534 GCA_963582015.1 Xanthorhoe designata | reverse complement strand
AACAGAAAAAAATAAGAATTTTCTCATTGAACTCGACTCTTGAATCTCTTCAAACTGCTTTATATTGGAGAGGGAGTAGATAGTAAAGGGAAATACATTATGTTATTTTTGCAATTTTTTTTCGTTCGTATGAGCAAGTGGTTAACTCTGGTGACGGAGTTTTTAGGCCGCCTAAAAACCTCCATCATGGTTAGTCTTGTTTTTAAGTAAACTATGATACCTGGATGATTGTCCCATTAGCTCCATTGCAGTTAAAGTCCAATAAATACCAGACATTCGAAGATACTCGGTCATACAGTACTCGTAGTCATCTTTGTTCAATCCGTACGCTGCTAAATAGTCTGAATGCTTTTGGAGTAGCAAAGTTTTTGGTCTGTCATCCTTGAGAACCACATCTTTTGTTGTAAAAGCCATTGAATGGTTAAATACAGCACTTTAGAACTAAACAAGTGGAAAAATAATTTGTTGTTGTGTTGTGTTTTTAGTTTTTTGTATGACTATGACTGTCATACGACATGTTAAACTTTGGGCCAAAGTAATGTAAAAGTAATGTAATGTCAATGTCAACGCCAAAGTCTTTGGCGTTGACATTGACATTACATTACAAGGGCTGCGTTCCGATTCGCGATAATATCGCTCTGAGCGAAAAAAGCGATAACTGGCGTTCCGAATCGATTTAGCGCGATATTGACGTTTGTGGACTAATTTGAATCGGAACGGTTTTGAGCGCGCTCACGACGCTTACAAACATACTGGTAGTTACTGGAGGCATAACGACGGATAAAATCTGCTTTTTTGCTATTTTATGATGGGGAATTTGATCTGGCTAACGAGGCAAACACAGTACAATTTTACAAAATGAATAAATTTTAAGGAGTATTTTATTGACTACCACAAACAACAGAAATCAAAACACAAACTACTATTTTGACAGGACGCTCACACCGACCATGCATCGAAGCGGTGGCACTGTGAGCGAAAGATGACGGCGGTTATGACGTCATTGATGACGTTTCATTATTACTTGTAGACGCGCTCACGGTGATTCAGAACGGTTTTGTGAGCGAAATTATCGAATATTAGCGCGAATCGGAACGCAGCCAAGGAAGGAAGCTATAGTAGGATATACGTTTCAATACACACAGAACGATTGGTCGATTGCTTTCTCATTAAAATAAAAAGTGGGCAATTAGTATAGAAATAAAAAGTAGTACATTCATCATAACTATTTATTTATAAAATAAAATAAACTTATATAAAATTTATTATATAAAAAAATGGTCAATTACAATGCTCCGTCTGTGTCCAATAACCGACACAAACGGATTATTGCCATTGGCCATTCTCTTCGTAGCCAATGTTGAAAAGATCAGAATAAAATTTATTTAACAGGACACGAGGGTGGTACCTTCTTAGATCGCTATTTTTCAACAAATAAATAATAAGGCTTTAAATAATGTTTTTTCTACAACAGGTTTAAATAATACCTAGTCATCTGACCTCAAGAATGTTCTATAATGAAATGAATAACAGAGTATGTTTCAGAAATGTAACTCAAAGCACTATAATTTTATCGCACTTTTCGTCGTAGCAGGTGCTACGAGGGTGCTACGCTTTTTGGCGCTTATATACCGTATTTGCCTCAGTTGCTGTGTAGGTAAATGGTTATTACCTACTCATGTAAGTACCTACTATTTTTAATTTCCAAGATTTGAATAGCCGAGAAGGCGAAGGCGTTGGCGGGACGATCTTGACGTGTAATCGTGATCGTTTGAGAAGTAGTGGGAGAACAATATAGAATTTTATAGATATATAAAAAAATGTTTAGTTTATAGAAGCTACTATAATATTGACGAAGCTCTAGCGGATAAAAAATACATATTTCACGCTGTTAATGATGATGATGTATAACCTACTGATGTATAATGTCTTTTTTCTATTCTTATTGAATAGCTTCTTTTATTGTTTTGAAATGTAGCTTTAAATTAATTTATTTAATTGTATAATTTTTTATTGATTTGTTTTGACATTGTTTTCTTTTTTACTGTGGAATTTTTGACGAATCTAAGTGCATTTACGAGTACATGTCGAAAGAGAAATAAAGATTATGATTATGATTATGATTATCGCCAATGACAGGGGTCGGTAGAGGATTTTGGGGGAGACCTTTGCCCAGCAGTGGGACATAGGTAATTTATAATATCCATGAAATCAACTACCTACCTACTTACCTGCAAATCAATTCACCTTCTTCTTGCAAATTAGAATCTTCCATAAATATTGCTAAAATATGCAAAAGCGTAGGCAAGAGAAGGAAGGTATATAAGTATACATGGGCTAGGCACATCGAGGTTGTTCACCCCTTATAGACTGTCACAATAAGTTAGCCCAGCCGTGCATGGTGGCATGGCGGCGAATCGATGCAATCACCTGAAAGATTGACTGCTCAATCTGCTCATGCACTCATAACCATATGAACCATTCCATGCCGTACTCTCAGCATAGTAAATTCGTTCATTTTACTAATTTATTTAAATTTGTGTGACATTAATAGGCAGGTAGATAATTAATTTTTTGATGACGATAGCTTTTTTGATAGCTGTGCGAATGAAAATCTACTAAGGCAGCGACGAATAGTTAGGATTCCGGCACAGATAATTGTTGGCAAAAAAAATGGTTTGGTTATGTTTCGTGCTCAAAAGAAGCTGCCACGTTAGTACCTTAATAAGATCATAAATAATTATTATGAATGGGCCATCAACTCTGGTGACGGAGTTTATAGGCCTCCTCAAAAAGCTAGCTTTCGCTCCGAAGCACGGAAGCGCTCGACTGATAATGTCACATGCGATCATCCATAAATGTATGGAATGTCCAGGGATATTATATTTATTTATTTATTTAACCATAAAAATTGTGACCACTCAGAACGTTGCTTTACTTCACGATCACGGAAGTGGGCTGGACATGTACCTATAACCCGTTTGCAAGACGGCAGATGGACTAGGAGAGTGACGGACTGGGAAGGTTCAAAGGGTTGGCGGTGCATAGGAAGACCATACACGCGCTGGGACGACGACATCAAGAAAACTGCTGGACCAAACTGGCTTCGAGTTGCACAAAACAGAGACAGATGATTGGAGGAGGCCTTCACCTGCAAGGGGTTCTTAACTGGTTCCTAACCTGGGCTAATTAAGTAGGTACCTATGCTTTTGTAATGTACCTACTAATGATTATTTAAGATCTACACATAATACATGCCAGACATGTGACTTAATGAAGGTGACGGTATGTTCAGCCGCGGGTCTAAAGCGACCACTTTTAGTATTTCATAGTTATAAACACAAATTTCAAATTAGAAGAATGTCACTCTTTAAATCTTTATTAGATCATCTAGTAAAGATTTAAAGGCCTGAGTAAGTAGCATTAACAAAATTAAACACATGGTAGGTATCAAACTAAATACCAAAAGTGGCCGGTTTACGTACACGCCAGTAGAATCATAAAAAACTGAATTTACCGTGGGCCGTGGTCTCTGAATGCCGTGGGTACGATAAACTTAAAAATATGGAAATGCATCAACAACGAGAGCTCTAAACAGTGAAGGACAAACATCTTGAGGAAAACTCATGTCTTTGAGGACAAGGCCGACATGATGACTTTTATCTGACATTACACTAAGCTAATAAAATTGCCTTTGCCAACCACACGGATAAGACTATCAGTTGTAAACATTTAACTAATAAACTCGTCACATGGTATCATTCATTTAGTTTACTATTCAGCTCAGCCATGCACAGAATAAGGATTAGTTTGTATGGTCAATTGTCACAGTAGAGGCAGTAGTTTCTACTCTTATCGAAGTCAAGGGGCAATAAACAGTGTAGATAGTGTTCTACTGTGTAAAGTTATATGCACAATGTAGTGAAAGGATTGAAAAAAATAACCTATGTTTAAAACTTTATTTGATGACCCTGGAGCGCAGTGAAGTTAAGCCCGAAGCACAAGAGATGATGCTGTGAAAAATGTCCATTATTATTGTAACAATATTATTATTCTTTAGTTTTTTTTGAAGATGTCTAGCGGTTAGAGAAAATTCCGACTAATCTGTACCCTCACGAAGTTTACTTTGAAATTTCAATTAGATTCAAGTTTACCTACAATCTTCAGTCGCAGGGGTAAATCCTATTAGCCCATAACACACCACACCACGGCTATATAAGCCGCACATTATGTTATTTTCGCGTTGGATAGAATAAGTTTCCTGTAACAAGTAAAGGTCGATAGCAGGGTTTGTAGGTCTTTTGCAGCGCGTAGGCTCAGGGGGATGAGACGATCTGCATTTGATAATACATTTTGATCCCGTAAGCAATTCGATGGTACTTAATAACGCATTTTGATTGGCCGAGAGAGGGATAATACCTTGAACTTCAACGTTAAATTTATAAAATGTGCATTAACTCGAGCTTTGAACAGTGAAGGAAAACATCGTGAGGAAACCAGTTTTCTAATAGAGGCGATAGACTTTCAACTGTCACGTTTGAAATGATTACTTCCACGAAATGTACCTAAGCATGTAAGTACCAATTATGTATTTGAATTTACCTACTTACCTCTGTCTACACTTTAGACATTTTAAAACGATCCTACTAATCCTAATATTTCTGAGAGACTGTCTACAGCAATTTTCTTGGTGTGATTCTTAAGTAAGTAATTTGTTTACAGTCGTGATAATATTCAAAAAAATAAAGCGTTTGTGGACTTTGTGGCTTTGCCATAGCTTGCTAAGACGTTCTTGATAGTTCGTTGAAGTTAAGCAACGTTCAGAGTGGTCACAATTATAAATAAATAAACTACCCGTCTTTAACGCAGGCCTATAGGCGAACTTAAAACTCCGTCACCGGGCGGAGTTGACCACTAGCTCATACGTGCTTACTTTTATCACAAATACAGAGTCCATTGAGCACTGCGCCTTATAATTATTAATAACGTACAGTTCTGGTGTCATCTCTCAGTGAGCGAGCGTGCGTGTTTTATGTTTTCTGTTCACGGATTGTAGCGAATGTAAGTTGCATTGTAGTCCTTATTACTGGTGGATAGGGTACAGTAGTAGTACAGTTTAATCTTCAATACTCGTGAAGCGATGAAGCGTTGGATGTTTTCACCTTGTTTTCTCCGCGAAAATAGTGTACCAACCTACCTAAGTGGAAATTTTCTGTATGTCCATGGATTTGGTATTGTACTTAGTTTCAATGGAACCAATAATTAAAAATGATTTGGGGTATCTACCTATAGGTAGGTACCTACTCCTACCAAAGACGATTAATATCTAGAAGACAGACAAAGGCCATACACAAAATCGTAACCCTAAAAAATAGCCTGAAAGCTCTAAAACATCAATTTTATCCAAGAAATTTCAATTACTTTCTAGTTAAAAATGTTTAAATATTGAATATTGTTGCTACCTACTACTAAGTATTGAAATTTCTTGGATAAAATTGATGTTTTAAAGTTTTCAGGCTATCTGGTACTGCGGGATCGGGTTACGATTTTGTGTATGGCCTTTGTCTGTCTTCTAGATATTAATCGTCTTTGCTCCTACTAAGGGATTAGGTAAGGACTCAGTCGTTGGTCCAAGTAAATTTGTTTAATCAAATCTTAGACTAACAAAAAAATTATTCCAACTGTAATTTTTGCATTTTATAATAGGTAGGTAGTTACTTACTTACTTTCTAGGTAGTTCTATTTCTAACGTTATGATAAAGCTCTTATCTGAATCATAAATACTTACATTTTATAGCCAAGATTTCAAGAATTCAAGAATATCAACTCTTTTGAAAGAAATTGCTAACGAAATAGGTTTCAGATGAACTCGATTTTATTTAAGGTAAATTCTTAGCAATTTTTGCGCAAATCGCAAGTTATTGATAAAAACATTGAATTTGGAAAATATTCTCGAAAATATAGAATGAAAAGAAATAACTATAATTATTTGTCTTTTTGAACATTTGTATTATTTGAAACAAGAGGGAAGTTTTATTATGCTTAAACATTTTAAAATAGTACTTTGCCGACGTTCGACGCACATGAAGGGCTTGTTTGCTCTAAGTCTAGGTGCTGCCGTCCCTTCCTTCAGAGAGCGCGGCAGTACACGTGTTACAACTTATAAAACGTTCACTGCCGCGCTGTGAAGCCAGAAATAGAATTGCGTTCGATAGTATTTCGAAGAGAAAACATTTTCTCAGATTTAAACGATGAGAAAATAATTTTAAAAACTTTATCACTTTCTGGTGTCTTAATAATTTTAATTTATTAAGACACGTACATTTCATTTCATATATTATGTTTTAGACATAATCTCTGACCCCCTTATCTTAGACATCTTTATAGGATCTTAAATTGCCTAAAGATCTGAAAAGAAATGTCTACCGTTAAGTTTGATTTTCTGAAAAATGGCAGAAGAATTCAAACCTTCGTTCTTAAGTCTTTTAAATTGTGTTATTATTCATGATCCTACAATTCTTGCTCAATAACGCTTTTAATTGAGCTTTATTAAGAGCAACTGACCAATAAATTGATTGAATGCACAGCTGACCTGTTTTTGTGATGATACCTGACCACTTTTGAGGCAAATAGAAATTGTAGGGCCTGGCTTGGTTTTTTTGGCTTTTGGCTGATAATTCAAGAAAGCTTCGTGTGATAACGTGTGTGAAAGGAATGAGTGAGTACTGAGATGACGAGTGATAGACGAAAACGTAGGAAAGATACATGTTGTGCCGACCTCACTTCGTGGGATAAGGGCAGGAAGATGATGAGTCAAGAAAACTTAGCCGCTAAATCGGTAACTCCTATGTATGTAAGAAGGAGCTGACTAATATTAAATTGATTGAATGCACATCTGACCTTGTTATGAAGATGACCGAAGCTGTGCCTAAAGGTGAGGCCACACTGCTGCAACAGGCACGCGACAAGTTCGTCGCCACCTTCGGAGACGTGCCAACCGTCGCGGCGGCCGCGCCCGGGAGGGTCAACCTTATTGGCGAGCACATCGACTACTGCGAGGGATATGTGTTACCTGTGGTCTGTATGTTTATTTGGTAAATCATAAAATCTAACGGACAGTCTCAATAACCTATTTTTCTGCCCGTTGAAGTTATAGCCCGGTGAAGTTATAAAGGAAGACCATTTAACATAAAAATCAGTTCTAAAAAAAAACCTATTTTTCTCTGGTTTTTAATTTGTCATTTTTTGTATGAAAGTAATGTCAAATATATATCCAAAGTAAGCAAAGCCAAAGATAGATACATTAGATAGGTTATTCAGACTCGTCGTAACTCAAGAAAATAACCAACAAGAAAATGTAGGTGCGTAACCTTGTAGGTTCGTATTCAGAGTCCATACTCAAGCGTGAATCGTGTCTCAAGCGGCGAGATTCATATTTCATAGAGTGCAAGTAGAAAACTCAATTAGCTTGTTATTTTGACTATAAAACCCCGTGCCTAAAAGTTTGTTCATTTAAAAGTACCTATCTAACCATAGTTGAATTTTTTTTTTTTCAATGGGTGCTCGTGAGTGATAGTACCTACATATAAGTGATAGTCTAATTCAGAATCTGCGCTCAGACTTCGACAGTTCTCTATGAAAACTGAGTGATCACTCAGTTTTCATAGAGAAGAAAAAAAAAAAATTCAACTATGGTTAGATACTTTTAAATGAACAGACTTTTAGGCACGGGGTTTTATAGTCAAAATAACAAGCTAATTGAGTTTTCTACTTGTACTAAAACTAGATTAAACTGTAAGTAATATTGATGAATAAAGAAAATACCCAAATTATTTTTCCTGTAGCAGCTGCCTTTAAACTCTGATTGGGAAACTAAATCACTTAAGTAAGCTATGATGGGAGTAAACAATTATAATTGGATTAAACTGTTCTTAATCTTCAAAATTAAATAATTAATTTAAATAAAAGATGAGCGTTCAATAAGCTTTCTTTAAAGATTGTTGTTCTTGTAAAGGCACAGATAATATAATGCTATAGGTACTAGTAGTAAAGGCCTGGTTTTGAAATGTAAGAATTTTTTAGTAGGCGAATAAATTAATTACCTACATAGAAAACATCCAGACTTGAGACAAATAGTAACTGTATTTCATAAAAACATTTGTTCCGTAGTGGGAATTGAACCCGCAACCTCCGCGTCCCAAACGGCTTTCGCCCACTGTGCCAAGAGGTCGTCAAGTAATTATGTAAAAGCCTAGACCCCCCCTTATGCATATTGGTTTAGTAAAATCTGTTGCTATCTCTTTTCATTGACATACGAGTAACAAGAAAAACATTAATTAAATCTATATTAAATTGACAAATCTTTATGAATAGACCGAAATTTCCTTCAGGCCCTTCCATTCCTGACGGTCGCGGTAGGAGCCCTCAATGGCATCGAACAGTGCCGGGTGACATCAGTGCTGGCTTCCGGCGATGAGTTGCAGACCAGGTTTCCCACGCCGGCTGCAGAGCTCCTGAAACCCGGAGAACCGGCCTGGGCGAACTATGTGAAAGGAGTTGTAGCTAATTTTCCTGGTAAGTTAACCTTTTATTAGAGATCTATTAGGCTTGCTTATGAGAAGTTCTTTCTTATTTCAGTCTGATATGAAGATAATGATTACTCTTTTTTATTGGTTAATTGTCATCCTCCTACTAATATTATAAACGCGAACGTTTGTAAGAATGGATGGATGGGCTGTATGGATGGATCTACTCTTACACGCGAAAACTACTGAACGTATTTGGTTGAAACTTGGAATATACATAGTTTATGACCGGGAATAACACATAGGCTACTTTTAATCCTCGACATTCCCACGGGAACGGGAACTACAGTGGGTAACACCGATATATAGGTAACTACCTACATGCGAAACATGAGCTTAAGCTAAACTCGTGTTTGGACTTGTCTCTTCCTCAGCTAAGATACTTCTTCAATCTGACTGAAAAGCCACTGAGAGATAATATTAAGTTGTATTGTTATTGTATTTTAAATCAGCTTTGCTAGAGCTTTCCTTTGTTACTCGTCATTTTTTAACCGACTTTATTAAAGGAGGTCGTTCTATGTTCAACTGAATGAATTTTTTTATGTAAGTACTTATGTACCGATTATTCCGTCAATAGTGGAACGAAATGATTTTTTTTTTGTTTGACAGAGTACATTCCCGATCTTCTTCTTCCTGACCTTATCCCACCTTACGTGGGGTCGGCACAACATGTATTCTTCTTCCATTTCCCTCTATCAGCCGCCATCTCAACATTCACCCCTTTCTTACTCATGTCAACTTTCACACAGTCCATCCATCTTTTCCTTGGTCTACCTCTACCCATATATCCATCCACATGCATATTATATCGATGTGGTACAATAAAAAAAAAATAGGATCTGATGAGGATATTTCGAGTTATGAACAAAACTGCACCTTAAGAATGCAGAAAATTGCTTTTATTAAGTACGAAATTGGAAGTCGGTTTAATTAAATAAACCTAAGTAGTTACCTTTAATAAAAACGTTGACGAAAGTACCCTTTCATGCTTGCTTTAAGTTGTGTCATAAAAAGACAGCTAGGCTCCAAAACGTGTTTTTTAACTTGGAACTAAGTTTTGGTTGCGAATGAAAGAAAAGTAGGTCACACAGGTCTAATGTGATCTCAGCAGTTAAATATCCAAATTCTTGGATGGTTCTGCTGGGGAGCATGACACAATTGAAATAATGCTTATGGACGTTGATTAATAAAGACCCTTATAGGTCATAGCTTGTAAATCAATAAAATATAGTTTGACGTTGTTTTTATTAGGTAAAGTCAAAGGCTTTGACGCAGTGATCGTGTCAGACGTGCCCATGGGCTCCGGGTTGTCGAGCAGCGCCTCCGTTGAAGTGGTCATGTTTACTTTGCTGGAAGGACTTTCTGGGACCAAAATTGAGTAAGTAAACCAGTCTGGGTTTGTTTTATCATCTTCTAGTAAAGTATTGATGGACACATCAAAAAAATCATCAATACCTCCTACAAATTAATTATAAAAATAAAATAAATAACCTTGGACATTCCACACGGCGTCAACTAGTCCCAAGCTAAGCAATTTAATGCTAGTGTTATGGTAACCAGATGACTGATAAACTACATAGACATACCTACATATACAAAATTAAATCTAGGCTATGGAATTAACTGACTTGGCTCAGTTGATGATTAGCTTTTTAGCCCAGTTTGTCCCAGAACCAACATTTGTGTGATGAACATAGTGCGTTTAAACTTGCATTTAACACCTTGAAATATTCAAGATATCTTGAGTGCTTGAAGAAATGTTTACCGATCCTGGAATACTCAAGCACTCAAAATTGTTTTTAAGCACTGTAAGCTTGTTTGCTGTTTTTTGTGCTTACCTACTTACCTAATGGCAATACAGGCGGCGAATACTTATTAATATAATGTGTTTGGAGTTACGAGTGCATTATTTATAAAAAATATACTTTTTATGCATAAAATTAAATTATTTTTCACTTACTCTCTTCATGAAAGATCAATGAAATTAGGCAACGCGAATGTCAATGAGTGACCGCTGGTGTTAAGTACATAATTATAATTCGAGGCAGTTAACTGTATTTATCAACAAATTCCCTATCCAGCCACTACGGTGCTCTCCTAAGGAGAGGTTCATAAACACTGATTGCAATAATTAGTTAACAATAATTTTACTTTATTATTACAGTGCCGTGGAAAAAGCAAAGCTGTGCCAGAAAGCAGAGCACGAGTTCCCTGGAATGCCGTGCGGCATCATGGACCAGTATATCGTCACCATGGCGAAGAAGGACCACGCACTGCTTATAGACTGCAGGTCTTCACATTTATTTATATCTCGTATAGCTCGAGGAAGTCATACTACTATCTATCATACTACGAATGGAGGCTATAAACCGATGAACGAGTGTAGAACTGCCTGCTACGCTATGGAGTCATGGAAATGTCTACCTAGATAACGGGTTGCCGATATGACGCCTTAACATCGTTCGTATCTATATTGGTCAGTTGGTCAGAACTGATACCCACTCAATGTCTCACACACTATACATATTACTGTACACCCATTTAAACAATGACTTTTCTACCCACAGATCTCTAGAAGCATCTCTAGTGCCGATGCGTACCGGCGACGCAGTGATTTTGGTAGTAAATTCCAACGTGAAGCATCAGCTCACAGGCAGCGAGTACCCACAGAGACGGGCGCAATGCCAGCAAGCTGCTGATCAGCTGCAACTGCCCTCACTGAGGGGCGCTAGTCTTCAAGATCTAGAAGGTACTGACACCTCTGGTATAGGTCGCGCCACGTAAAAAGAGCGCTAAGGGTAAGTAGCGGGGGTATATTGCCTGTGTTACTCGCTGACGAACCAATAGCACTCGCTAAACAAATTTCACGGTTCACATACACGGACAATGAATGACAAGAAGTAGCACTAACTTTGCCAAAACCCAAAGTTCTTTTAAAATCACCCAGCTAGATCAACTTTTAAAAGTTATAAACTTGATACGTACCTGCATGCTACGTACTAAAACAATTTTATTTCGACAAAACATCAGAATGCTCTAAATATTTATGATTTAAGTAATAGACGCCATTAAATCTCAGAGCTTTCAAAGCTACAGGATTATTTATTTTCTTTCAGATCTGTCGAAGCAGAACTGTGATGAGATAGTCCTGATGAGGGCAAGACACGTGGTGGAAGAGATCGCCAGGACAGTGGAAGTAGCCAAGAGACTGAAGGAACAGGACTTGAAACGGGTAACTATAATACAGACTTCTAACAGATGATTTTGAGCGAATACTAAGTAGTGCTGACAGGGAGAATGGAAGCTAAAGGAGGAGGCCTTTACCCAAAAGGGATTCAGTGCATATACCATAACTTAAAAATAAATTATTATGACAAAACCATGTAAAGTGTAAAAAAGTACTGAAATAAATGGGCTATATTATTATTATACTAAGTAGTGTGGCATCAGATATTGTAGTAAATGATGGCATTACATTAGTACAGTTTGTGGTTGCATTATCGCCAGCTTCTTACATTTGATGTACCTAATTTATTCTAGACATTATGCGCCACTATAATGGCAAAACATTTTTCGATGTCGTCAAACTCGAATATCTGGCGTTTTATAGCCATACGCTACGCACTAATAATTATTTTAATTTAATAATTATCATTTTATTGGAATACTTTTTTTTTGTTACTTTTTATATTAATGAGGAGTAATGTTAATTCGTTATTTTACAAGTAAAATAAGAAACTTCAAAAGCAGCATAAATAAAATTATTCAATGCACAGTGAGTTGATTTACATTACGGAAATACATTATCAAAAACGCTAGAACTCGTGTTTGAAAAAGTTAAACGAATTGAGTTTTGTATATTATGTACATTTAAAGTAGGCAACTTGTTTTTGAACATACAGTGTGTTCTAAAAACCCTGAAAGAGCCATGTTGGGCGAATAGGAATGTACCTTAAATTTCGATCCGAAGGTCATGGGTTTGAATTCCGGCCAAGAATCAATGAATTTGTAATGTAATTCGTTTCGAAAAAAATTAAACGTTGAAGAAAAACAGTGTGGGGAAACCGCGGCTCAGTCTGCCCCACACGTATTGCCCATTGTCTTTCCTGTGGATATGGCCGGCTAAGCTGAGAGGATGGTTTAGGTGCTGGGCAAGCCTATTCCATCTCAACCATCAAAATCAAAATCAAAAACCATGTCCTACAGTGTCACGTTAAGCGTAGGCAAAGATTGTCTCCAGACGCTATAGAAAATCATCTAGCAAAGATGTAAATGTAACATGGCTAGGGCAGCAGCTGCCCTAGCCATGTTACATTTCGACAATCGCTTTCGATTAGAAACTAAAAAAAATTTACTTATAGGAATTGACATTCGATGACGAAAACTCGAGCGATCAGAAATGTCAAATCAAAGGTGTAGCGATGATAGAAAGAGAATAGATACGACACATTTGTCACTTGTCTACGCGCCCTGAGTTATTATTACACACAAAACGATTATTTTAATTGATTTATTATTTCAAAAACAACGAGCTGCCCAGCTGCCTTATTTTTTTGTACCTAGTTAGAAAGTTTTGTTTCTAGTTAGAGGCCCAAAATGTTGCCCCACCTTTTATAGTAAATAAGGGCCCACCTCCTGACACGTGCATAGACTCGTGCTGTTATACTAAAACCACGGCATGTAATAAGCTTGCAACTATGTGACAAATAGCATATTTCATAATAATATGATTTTATATTAAAATGTGAAAAACATTTCAATATAAAAGTCTGATTTAAAAAACAATCAAACAGTGTTTGTCAAATAAAAGATCAAAACCTTACTTTTTATGAAGTTGTCAGGGCGTCAGACTGCCAGCAGTCTGAGAGATATTCATTGGGCTGAACTGTTGCGAATGCTGTCTGTATTTGCATGGTTCAAGTCGTTCATTTACTCCAGTATTATTCCAGGTCTTTGACACTTGCTCTAATTTTTTGGTCACTTTGCAACATGGTGTTTTTTTTTCGAATTTTAAAATTATTTTGAAAGCTTAGGCTTGAAAGGGTTATGTTTGAGTGTCGTATAATCTCAGAAGAAGTATTGTCAATGCGTATAATTTAGTCTAGCTTCCGTCCCCGACTTGGCTTTTATTTGTATTGTAGCTTGTGTAGATTATACACAAGAAAGCTAAAGTTTTTATCTGATCCGTCAGCTCAGTTGGGAGTAGCACTGCCTTCAGCGCTGTTAGGTCGTTGGTTTGATTTCCACCCGGGATAAAAATTTGTGTGATTAACATTTCCTTGTTTTGTATCTGGTAGATCATTCATTTGTCATTCTCCTACCCTTATTCCACGCTGGGTGATGTCAACACAACAAACCATGATTATTTTGAGGCTAGATGGCGCGAAATGTACTTGCATGTTAATTGTTATTTTGTTTTCATTGGAAAGTTAACTTCTGCAAAATGTGGGCATGTACCAAAATATGTATTTGGACCTTCCTCTGACTACCCTCTTAGACATCTTCAAAAAGTATCTAAAAATCTCAAAAGATATGTCTATTTTTTATTCTTTGTATTCAGGTGGGTGAACTATTCTACCAGTCACACGAGTCACTCAGTAAGCTGATGCAGGTATCTTGTCCTGAGCTGGACCAGTTGGTGGAAATCCTGCGCGGCGCGCCCGGCGTGTACGGTGCGCGCATGACGGGTGGCGGGTTCGGCGGCTGCGTCATATCCTTAGTAAGACAATAATTTATTTAACCGCAGTATTCCAGGCCATAAACTATAAATCTTTTCAAGTTTCAAAATATCCGTACAGTAGTTTTTGCGTGAAAGAAGAACAATCATCTAGGTAGACATCCATACAAAGTTTCGTAAACCATCAAGTTAACAATAATTTATCGCGAATCCATTTCGATTGGTTAGTGCTGGTGATTTTAAAGACTCAATTCCACCTGTAACTTAAAATTGGAATTCTTAGATGTGTTTTATATCGTATTTCTGTTTAAGTAATGGCAATGGTATTAAGTTTATTTATTCGTTCACAGATAGAGAGATCGGAAGTGAGCAGTGCGAAGAAGCGGATCAAGTCGCAGTACAAAGGCAATCCCGTGTTCTTTGTAAGCCAACCCAGCGACGGGGCGAGGTTGCTTACTTTGTAAATAAATGCATTTCCAGGTTTTTAATCAGTTTGTTTTTGTTACTGTAAAGACCTATACCCAAAATTCCTGCTCTTGACTCACAGGTTTGCATTAATATCAATAGTTCTTCATCAATTTCAATAGTTCTTCAACTTAATTGATGAGGATAATAAAACTCATTTTTTAATAATGTTCTACCTAAATAACTAGGTACATTAAAAAACAACTGCCGCATGCTGGACGAACTGTAGGCCAAATTTACCTCTGAGACAGTGATAAGGCGCGGTAGACCCCGCAAGCTATGGCGCGACGAGCTGGACACCTTTAGTAATGATCAGTGGCAGGCAATGGCGTTTGGCCTTTGCCCAGCAGTGGGTCACTCCACTACACATGCTAACAACAACGAAAAACAACATTGTTTTGTACCTTAGATTATCTAAAGATAGAAGACAGAGATCAGATCACCAACGGCAGATAGAGTGTAGCCTTTACTTACTTTAAAGAATTACGTAATACTCATCATACTAATATTATAATATATCTAATTATATTATGCAGAAGATTATAAGGTTTTGTTGGTATATCAATCAATTAATCAATCATTTATTTATTTTCTCTCACAAACAATACATATAGTTAAATAAATATAATTCCAGGAAAATAAAATAAATTTTATTGTTGTTGCCTTTAGAATTAGTAAGTATAGTTTTAATGAGAAGCACACTACATTGTGTTGTTGATCGATAGGCTAGAAAATAATGACACGGGTTTTGTATTTCGGGTTTTGGGCAACAAAATTCTCTTTTATCGAGTGTACCTAGATAAAAGAGCGGTAACTTAAATACTTTAATTTAAATAGTCTAAAATACTCCACAGACTCAATTACTATTTAAATAATCTTATGCATGGCTGTCCAAAATTATGTACCTAGGTACTACATTCTATCAACATTTTAATTTAAATGAGTATAAATATGCAAGGCAGTGCTGGCTTGCCGATATAAATTTATATAAACCAGCTTCACCATATAAATAAACTGTAATAACTAAATGGCGATGGCGACTCAAACTAATAAAATATCTTATTCACAGACTCGCTACGGTATTACGCAATGCTACGCATAATACTACGTGAGCTACGCGGGGCCTACGCCGTAGAAAGATAAACGGTGTTTAGATTCATAATATTGAGATCTTGAAGATACCCTGAAGATACCTCAGTCTCTCGCGAGTGGCCGTGGTGACAGCACGTGTCCTTCGCCGCGAGCTTTGAGAAACAACACTGCGATGTTGTTGTTGATACACAGTGAATTAATTTATGATAACACTGTTATTGCGTGTTTTCGGTGAAAAAAACTTTAGAAAGTTAAAGGTTTTTGGAAGTGCGTTGTTTTAGGATTGGATAGGTAAGAATATTAGATTTTTTATGAAAATGTTTATGTTTTTTCTGTATTTAAACTATATATACACACTATACACTATCTACTATATATATACTATCTATATACACTTATATTTTTTTTTCTTTGACCTGATTCGTCCCACTGGGCAAAGGTCTCCCCCAAAATTCGGAAAGCACGTTAAATTGTCGGTGCTAATAAATGTTTTACGTCTCATAAGCACATATAAAATTTAAAATTAAAATTATATAAAATTTCAACCTCACTCAAAATATAAATAATTACCTTCATTATGATGCATTTTGCAAGAACACTAGATAAGAAATACTGGGATTAGGTATCCTACAAAATAACTACTTGATTATATAACTTTACCAAATACAATTTGAACTAGTTGAGCTTAATAAAAGTAGATCACATTAGGTTGCCAATAATATATAACGAATGAGAACATTAATTTGACACACGAGAAACACACAAACTTACCACCTTTGCGCAAATTCAGTAAAAGAAAACAATAGATACAAACAGACGTAATTAGATAACCTTCCTTTTGACTCCTTAAAAATAAAATAGAGCTTGAAATCCCTGACTAGCGGGTGCTCTAACGTTTGTTGTTTGAGCTAACAAGCTCTTGTATTCGTATGAACTAGTGGCTCAGTCAGGTGACGGATGACGGAGTTTTTAGGCCGTCAAAAAGCCTCATCATGGTGCTTAAAGCCCCAGAAAAAAAAGTCTCTCACTCACACAACATTAGTAGTTTATGCAACAAGGGCTTAAAGTAGTGTATTATGTAGCGGGCGCTATATTGAACCCCGAGTAAGAGGGATTCTAGAATTAACTCCCGAGCAAAGCGAGGGAGTTATGGCTAGAATCCTGAGTACGAGGGGTTCAAGATCGCCCAAGACAAATACACATTTAAGCCAGTGATGCATACACTACTTTTTATACTTTCTGCGAGGCAATTAAAACTGTTATAAAGAAAGTACATAAAGGTGGTTGTATGCGTCAAACTGTTTAGATGCAATGAGATTTTTTTCTGAGTTTTTCTGTATGTTATAATTTTCGTTGCACTGCCTACAAATAAAAAAAAATATAAACACGAAAAATTTTTACTAAATTCATTATCAAGTATTTATTCGAATGTCGAACTAACCACTACAGATTATTATAACTTTAAACAAATCCTTCTTGGCGCGTGCGTGAAAATGAAGTTCGTAAAAAGTTTTCATGTTTTTCTTTTTTTTATTTGTAGGCAGTGCAAAGAAAATGATAACATACAGCCTAAATCAGAATAAAATCTCATTCCATCTAAACTTTTTTGAACCCAACCTCAGTCAAGCACCACTACATGGGTTGAATTCCAAATTCAAATCACTTTATTCTCTAGGGGAAGAAAGATATTCCATACAACATTATGTGCTTGCTAGACCAAAGAGCTGTAATGACTTACTTTAGGAAAGGTTTGCATGACACATAATATGCCATTGACGAGCAGGTAGTATAAAAAATATATTATGTTTGTCATGGGTAACAGAAATGAGAAATATTGACAATCGAGTGACGAAAATAAGGCTACCCCTCAGCAGCATTAGAAAAGTGCCCCCTCCACCGAAGCGCTCAACTGCTACCACATAGACACAATACAATTAGAACCAGTTGAGCCACCCTTGTTACAAACGATCTATAGGTAACTCAACTGATCCAAACCACTGCCAGACGGAAGCGTGCCCGTGGCATAAAATACAAATAATGTATATTGTATCTGTATCTAAATATAAAGTCTTGGGATTGTCCTTTGGTTATAAATAGAAGCTAGCTCGATATTGCAATGAAGCTGTGATAAGCTTTCTAGGCTTCCTACTAGCTGCGGCTTGAGGAGCTTGATAATAGCGGGTAGGTAGCAGGCAGGTTGGCGGCGTATATGGAAACAGTAAGATGATTGAAAGAGTTTAATGAGGATAGACGATAGTTACAAGTGATTTGGAGCAGATAGAAACGATACAGAATTATTACAAAGTTAGAAGTATAGAAATGAATATTTAAATGAGATCGCGAATAGCGAGTTGCGAGCGTAAGCGGAACGTGTGTTCGCGTGGAAGGCTGTATGCGAGAGGGCCGGTCGTCGCCGGCGCAGTGGTTTTGTTCGTGGCTGGAGCGCCGCCCGCGCATCCCGCGCGGTCCCCCGCGTATAGCAGAGATGTACTTAGTGCAGGGCCGCATTCAGATCTCGATGATGCAGGACGCCACAGTACTCCCCCGCCGAGATCGTTACTACGATCGATAGTAATCTGGGAATCTCACGGTTCTTCCGCTTCTCGTTTTCTTGACGGTATGCGGTACTTCGTCAGGAGTTGACGCAGGAATGAACGTAGCTCGTGGCGTGCGATCGTTCGTTGCTTTAGGATCTTCATCAGCGCTGTATGCTGGCTTCAGTCTACAGTATTGAAGTGCTTGTACCCTTGTAATTAATTATTCGTAAGATTTTAACGGCCTTTCAATATTTATGAGCGTTTCTGTTGAAGAAGCCTGTGAACCTGGAATAGAAATTAGCAGGTATATTAGGTATATAGCCTCCGTGTTCAATTTACTGAAGCATTGTGCGAATATGCGAAAGGCAGTCTTTTACAGATCATCATCATTCTCCTGCCCTTATCCCAGATAAGGGATAGGTACTTATACTTTTACAGATCATTCGGTAATAATAATAACGTCGTCTAAATCAGGTTTTTGGATTGTAAAGAATTATGGAATTTAACTGTACTTATGTTTTTTACTAGGTTTTGAAGTTGTTTACATTTTCTTTATTTTTATTTTTATATGCACCCGACCAATCTTCCATTTATTATCACTCTTCTCCATCCAAAGGTTGCCTGGAAGAGATCGCTTTTAGCGATAAGGCCGCCCATTGTACATGTTTACTACATTTTATTTTATTCTCTGTTTATTTTTTAAGGTGTGCAATAAAGAATTTCATTTCATTTCATCATCATAATTTTAAACTCTTCATCGAATTGCTGGATATAAGCCTATTTTCAGTTCTACTGAAAATAGGCTTATATCCTATTTTCAGTAGAACTGTCCTATTTTCAGTTGGGGCGAGTGCCCAATCTATCCTCGTCTCGCTCTAATCTATCCCGTTTACGTCATACGACCTGTGATTTGAACTATATCTCTAAAACTCTTCATTACTAAGCTTAACTATTAAACTGTGTTTTTATCCGAACCGCATAAGCTGTCATAAATAAATACATGGTTTGCTACTAACGAAATACTATAAAAATACATAATATAATTATTAAACTACAAACTTGTACCTGCAACAGTTTTCATGTTTCCGATTCTGATTCTATCACATTAGGACATTTCCCGTGCCACCTTCGTTCTCAACAACTAAAGTCTTATTTTCGTAAACATCGGTGATCGTAAACGTTCGATTGATCTTTTACACCAAAATGGGTACAAAGGCCAATATTTATACTACCTACTCGTAGCAATGGGAAATTACTGATAAAAGAATTGGGTTAATCTCTTACTTCCAAAAATAGTCCGAAACAGAGTATAATTATTACTTACACAGTCAATATTTCGTTCAGTTTTTTCCCGATTCAATTACTTCTTACTGTTTCAACAAACTCTGACCCGATTTCAACAGCTGGCTAGTGTAAATATGTAACAGGTGGAACAACTTTCACACTCAGTATGGTCATAGTTAATACAGGGTGCTACGTGAAGTGGAAAATCTATTTTTTGTTTAGCTATGCTAAATTATTAAAAAAATACAGATCAGCCATATCAACTTTTCAGCATGCAATATGGTAACGCAAATCCATACAAATTTAACTTATGTAAATAAAAAAAATTATTACAAATGAAATGTCAAAGAATTAGATAATAATTAAAGATGTTTCTTACACTCAGATCATTATAATAATCAGACAGCATCGAATTTCTCACACAAATAATTTTTAAAATAGGAAATAGTTTCAGCGTGTGGGTAAAATTATATCGTCGGAATAGTTGGTGTGTTGGCCTCTAATTAATCCTTCTATACAGGGTGTGCCCACGCTATACCACAAGAAGGAGAAATTAAAATTTTAGATAGGATATTTTGCAGAAAAGAATCTTTATTTTATTTTTAAAAGTAAGTTAGTAATACTGCAGAGATTTTAGAGATTTTCTAATAAATAGTATTTTTTTAAACTGACTAAATAAAACATGTGAAAAATAAAACATTTAAAAAGAAAACAAACTTGAAACTGATGATACGAGTAGGTACATTGTAATTCTTGACGTCATTTTTGATCGGATCTTATGACCTCTGTTGCCAAAATTGTTGTAGAGATTCGAAATAGCAACGACATTGAATCAACAACAGCCTAAATCACTTTATGTGAGATTTCCCTGGTGTCTCGACTCAGCCCCCTTGAGGCAAAAATATTTCATTGTCTTTCTTTAATATTTACATAGTCGTAATTATGTCAGTAAAAAATAAATTGAGCAAGTGCGAGCTAGATTAGGGCGGAGGTTGCGGGTTCGATCCCCACCGCGAGACAAATGTTTGCATGTTCTGCAAATATTTGTTCCGGGTCTGGTTGTTTTTCTATGTATTATATGGATGTATTTAAAAAAAAATTATCTATGTACTTAGTATATCAGTCATCTGGTAACCATAACACAAGCATTAAATTGCTTAGCTTGGGACTAGATGACGCTGTGTGGAATGTCCTGGGATATTTATTTATTTATTTGTATTCCAATATAGCTATTTTAGATATAATTATGGACACAGGATTTTATCGCGTTAATTACCTAATTTACAACACGACGTTTCGGCTAATTTTTGTCTTTTTATACAAAAATTGTCTGTAAGGTTTTCCTTTTTCGTCTTGGACTATGGAACCCTAAAAATGGGTTAGTTTATAGCTAGATCAATATCATTTATAAGTCTATAAGTTATCTTTAGAATAACTATTTATATAAAAATTGTTTTACCATTACTTTGATGTTTTTCTTCATCTTCTCATGGTAATCTTTCCATTTATCTCAATGTACACTCTGAAACTAGTTGTTATTCATAGAAATATTGTTTCATGACTCATCAATCTTTCAATGGGCAGGCTGGCTATGAGTTTCTGATATCGCCTGAATGTTTGTTTGCACAATTTGCACATGCTTATGCGTTTCAAAGATTACGTAAAGGGAGAAATGAAATATGATCACGACTGTATCCCAGGGAGCGGTAGATATTTCTTTCCGACCTTTTTTAGGCAAATTTTAGATCCTTTGGAAGATGTCTAAGGGGGTAGTCAGAGGTATGTCCAAATACATATTTGGTACATGTAAAGGGAGATGTGTAATTTATTAATGGACAATCTCTGTGGCGTAGTGAGCTCACAATGTTTGTTTTACCCCCTTTAGATTTCATTAGAATCACCTAGCATGTAAAACGAAACTTAAATGATCCTTGAGGTCCTACAAGAATAAATGATTTTTCTTTCTTTCTTTCCTATTCGGGTCGTCTCTGGATTTCAGGCTAGTATAGTA
Source organism: Xanthorhoe designata (assembly GCA_963582015.1). NCBI lineage: Eukaryota > Metazoa > Arthropoda > Insecta > Lepidoptera > Geometridae > Xanthorhoe > Xanthorhoe designata. The sequence continues at coordinate 1,555,883 of OY757042.1, read as the reverse complement.
AATTAGTAGCTATTGTTATTCAGTTGTTTATAGTTGTTTATTCATAGTCTACGTTTGATTTCTCTCACTTGCGTCGAACACCAGACACCCAATTAGTGCGGTACAAACGCATCCAGTTTATAAAGCACCATTGAATACCAACCAACTAATTTTAGAGTTCTGTACAAAACGCAGACATAGAAAACTATAGATAAAACTATAGACAGAGGGACCTATTTCAACACGCAAAATAAATACGTAATATTTTTTTATACAAAATTCCTATAAAAAAAAGAAAGAATTAAAATGATCACGACTGTTTTCTCAAGGAGTGGTAGACATTTTTTTTTCAGATATTTTAGACAAGATTTAGATCCTTTTTGAAGATGTCTAAGGAGGTTAATTGTAGTTATGGAAAAAGATACATAGAATAATATTGTCGCAGTACAGCCTGCACCAGGGGTTAATTAGTGCGTACAGAATATCCGATTGTGCTTTTCTTTCCCTTTTGGCAGCACACTAGCAAGCTGTGTAAAGTTTTCTCTGTTAACGGTACAGAAGTTGTTACAAACCCGTCACTTTGTGAAACTCTCTGTATCCTGTCAATGACCTTTATAGGGTTCTGTTCAAAATCAGTTTAACACTGTCTTGATACTGATTATCTTTATGTATCAAGTTAATAAACCACACGTCAAATTACTTGAAACTTTATAGTTACTCTACCCTCTAATTTAGAGAAAGTTGTAGCAACGTTACACGTCATCCCACTAATATTATAAAGGTGAAAGTTTGTGTGTGTGTAAGTGTGTAAGTGTGTTTGTTACTCTTTCACGCTCAAACGGCTGAACGGATTTGAATGAAATTTTGTATCAGGATTGCCTATACCCTGGAATAACTAATAGGCTACTTGAAATTCCTGAAAAGTGCAGTGTTCCCGTGGGATTATAAAACAAAATGTTCATTAGAATAGTTTCGGTAGTTTGGCCGTGCAAAAGGCAGCTGTCAGACAAAATAACATCATAGATGGCAGCACAGGCAAAAATATAACTCCTTCACGCTCGAACGGCTGGACGGATTTGAATGGAATTTGGTAGCAGGATTGCTTATACCCTGGATTAAAATATACGCTACTTAGAATTCCTAAAAAGTGCATTGATTCCGTATGATTATTAATCAAATTCATTAAAATAGTATAAGTACACAACAAAATAGTTTGGCCGTAAAAAAGTAATAAAATATAATTTCAATAGATAGCAGCACAGGCAAAGTTATTATTCCTTCACGCTCAAACGGCTGGATGAATTTGAAATAAATTTGGTAGCAGGATTGTTTATTCCCTGGATTAAAATATACGCTACTTAAAATTCCTGAAAAGTGCATTGATTCTGTGGGATTAATAATCAAATACAAAATAGTTTGGCAGTGAAAAACTAACTGAAAAAGTAACAAAATAATTTCAATAGATGGCAGCACAGGTAAAGTTATTATTCCTTCACGCTCAAACGGCTGGATGAATTTGAATTAAATTTGGTAGGAGTACCCTGGATTAACAAATAGGCTACCTTAATTTCCTGAAAAAAGAATGGTTCCGTGGGATTATAAACCAAATTATTAATCAAAATAGTTTTGCCGTGAAACGTAACTGTTAGTCAAAATATTGTTAATAGATGGCAGCACAGGAAATGTTATAACTCCTTCACGTTCAAACGGCAGGACGGATTTGAATGAAATTTGGTACCAAGTCAGTTGATATCCTGGATAACAACAAGTCATAAGCTACTTTAAATCCCTTAAAAGCGTATTGTGCCCGTGAGATTATCAATTAGGACAAAGTTTATATCTGTGTCTTCAATTAAAATTCGGTACAGCACCTCATCATCGCTATTTTATTAAATTTCCCACAGTTTCGGCTCGCTTCGAGTCTAAAAGCCTCGCTGCGCTCGCTTTGCTCGCATGTAGCTTTTTCAATCTTTTGCAAGCAAATTGAACTGTGTCAGACCTTAGAATAGGAACCGACCAGAGCCTTTTCTTTGAGTACCATGAGCAAACATAAGTGTCAGTCATGACGAATTTATCTTAAAAATGTCGAGTCTAAGAAACTCGATGCGCTTGCTTAGTTCGAAGCTCGCTACGCTCGCACGGTAGCTTCTTGAATATTTTGCTAGCAAATTGAACTATGTCAGGCCATAGAATAAGAACAGACCAGCAGTCAGCCTTTTCTATGAGCACTATAAGCAAAATCAAGTGTCACACGGCGCATTTTTCTTAAAAATTTTGGCTCGAGTTTAAAAGGCTCGAAACGCTCGCTTAGTTTGAAGCTCGCTTCGCTCGCACGATAGTTTCTTGAATTTTTTGCTCGCAAATTGATCTATGTCAGACCATAGAATAGGGACTGACCAACAGTCAGCCTTTTCTATGAGCACTATAAGCAAAATCAAGTGTCACATAACGAATTTGTCTTAAAAATTTCGGCTCGCTTCGCTCGCTTGGGTCGAAGCTCGCTTCGCTCGCATGGTAGCTTCTTGAATATTTTGCGAGCAAAATAAACTGTGTTAGACCATAGAATAGTAACCGACCAGCAGTCATCCCGTTCCATGAGCACCAAAATCAAGTGACACAATGACGCATTGGTCATAACCAAGGAGCAAAATTAAAACTTTATGAAAAAAAATTCAATTAAGTACGTAAGAAAATAGTTTTAATACTCTGCACTCTCAAGCTCTGCATTTTTATTCATATCTCTGACGATCCTCATCAGATCAAAAAAAGAATCATCAAAATCGGTTCACCGAGTCGACGTTCTAATCTATTAACTTAATAACTAACGACGTTCTAACTTATTTAACAAAAAAATCTATTAACTTATTCACCGCGGGTAACACCGCGGGGCACAGCTAGTATGTTATAATAATCACAGTACTGACATACACTCAAGTCTTACAGTTACTACAAATTTGTTATGCAGACTACGTCACGCTGAAAAATAACTTGAAACTTGGTTAAATTATAGTAATTTCTATGCCCGTCCGCGTTGTGCTCGGACACCTGACACCGCCATAATGACATTTGTGCTGCAATTCAAACCTAAATTGTTTTTGTAAGCTAGTGTTACATCATCAGGACTTTTCTTCGTTAAAACCCAAGTCATTCGCATTAACTCACACTTGGCCTAACTCGTTTTATTTTACAATGGAACCCCGCATGATTGATTTACCACTGATTGATCAACTTTCTATGAACCCATTGTAATGAGAATTAAACGCTCAGTGGCAATGAACTTGAAGGTCATAATTGGCTTCTAGGCCTCTTCAATTATTTTTGCTTATAATCTAATTGGTGTCATAATAACTAAATCCAAGATGGAATAAATGAGTTTTGAGCATATTTCTAGAGACTTTGATTTGATGTATGAAATGTTTTTTTTGTAATAGGTACTTACCAAAAAGCCTAATAATAAAATTAGTAGTATTGGATTCTTGCCAATCTGTACAGCCTTTTCGAAGATTTCCTCAAACAAACAGCCAGTCAGATGGAGAAAAACTAAAATTGTTTCTTTTGTTGAGGGTATTAAATATATTAGTTTCATATTAGGTATTTAGTAAAAAGCTTGTATTTTGGCATTACAAACAGACACTTTCAGTACCGATTTTAACTACGAGACTATAATAAAAATCTAACTTGATTTAAAAATAATGCTTTTGCTACCGATATATCTAGTTTAAAAGCGAATAACATGAGACATCTAGGTCACTAGCACAGATAAAAGTTCATATCATTGCTTTTATTTATTTCCCAACTAGGTATATTTTTCAGTAGCGTCAGCAACAATATTTCATAAATAATTCAACTGTTTCAAGTATGATAACAATCTCAACAACAACAATCTCTAACTTTTATTGCTACTTGTTACTATTTGTTGGATGTTACTGGATGTTATCATCCATCTTTTGACCGCTTTTAATATAACTTCATAGAAAAAATAGCTTATTTTTAAAGAAGCAACTTTATTTCAAAATTTTCACTCGATGAAATCAGGAAGAATAAATTGAGAACGGAAGATTTTATAGAATTCTACCTTGTTATTTGCTTGGGAGATTTTATAGCAACAGAAAATCTAGTTTATCTTTGATCATTCGTCGTTATTTGAACTGGCAACAATTTGAAAGTCAAGGCTCTTGACTTCAAGAGTACATTCTGTTGGGCCAATATTCATATATTGGCCCAACTTAAAATATTGAATTACATTTAATTTGTATCTGTAAACTTTGTTCTTTTACAGGTTTCGTGCAACTTAATGAAGCGGCAACCCTCAATAATGTGAACCACAATGGCGTTTTTCAAAACACTAGTCTACTTCTTCCTCATCATCACAACGAGAACACAGAGCAAGCCGACTGATGATCCTCTGTCTCTTTCTATCACCCAAATGGAGAACCAAACCCTCGAAATCGACAAGGACGATTTCTTCTACAACATAACCGAAGACAAGGATGCAGCTACAGACATAAACACATTGATAGATAAAAGTAAATGCGAAATGAATATAACGTTCGAAGATACATCGTATACAAACGAGAAAAAACTGGACTCAGTTTACCTGAACAATATTTATTCAAGTGTAACAACAAATTTGATTGAAGAGAATTTGTCTTTAGACAGTTTGGAGTTGGATGGATTGAACCTGTATGACGTAGTGGGGAGAGATTGTGGCGCGGCGAAGATCTGTCCAAACATGAGAGAGAACTGGATGCACAATAAGACCATCACGATAGGATTCTTGGGAGCCTACAGGAGGAGCCAGGTCAGTAAATTACATATTCTGTTCACTTGAGTAATAAGCAATAAGTAACTCTGTGGTTAGTGTTCTAAGTATTAAAAATCCATGGAAGATCTAAAGTTTAGAAGATAACAACAATTTTTAAGAACCCCCACTGCTACTTGGGGCGTTATATTGCGTTACTAGATAAAGAGAAATGTACGGTGTAGGCGACTTTGTATTATCGGTAAAGTAACTTCTATTAGCATATAGCTGTCATACTTTAACTTATTTGTAAAATAAATTATAATAGTATGTATTTAGACTATACTCGTGTTTTGCTGCATGTGTTTGCGGGATTGTGAACAGTTTCTGTTTTTTTCTATTAAGGGTAGGTTAGCTCTTGACTTCTCACCCTGCCTATACAGACTTAGGAGCAATTGATACAGCTATCTCAGCATTCTCCTGATCGCTACAGCCTTAAAAGGGCAGAATGAAGCATGTTGATGTATTCCAGACGGTGCTAGGTGCTATGCCTCTCGCGGTTGCCGCGGTGAACCGGGAGCCGAGCTTGCTGCCCGGGATAAAGCTCCGCTTCGTGGCTGCTGATATCGGACCCTCGCGCCTGCCAGCCATGATGGACAAGGAGAGCCTGTCCTTGAGGTGAGAATTCAGTTATAAAGATATAGATTTATATCAGATACGATATCTCAGTTTAAATTAGATATGATTATATGTCAGATTCTTCTGACGCTGATTGTACCTCTACTTACCCTACGATATGACGGTATTTCTATTGAAAAGGAAATACATTTATCGAAACTTCACGAGGTCAGCATTTCACCAAAAGATGGTTTCAATTTTGCTAATTTCACAAATAAATATATAGAGCTCCAGAGACATAATTTAATTCCAAGGAAGGCAGAGTTTGGAATATAAAGACTATATATAGCTTCCCTAAATATGCTTTTTTTAATACATACAAATAGTATTTACGCAGATAAACACCCAGATCCGAGACAAATATTTTCTTTGTTTGTGGTATTTATTTATTTTTAGCTGTTTGTCCCACTGCTGGGTACATGCCTTTATTTCTTCCACACAGGACTTTAATTATAACAAATAAATACTACCTTGGAACAAAACAACTGCATATTCTATCGACCACTAGATGCAAATAAAACTGATTTAAAAATAGACAAACGCTTTATAGTTGAGTGTTGGCATACTTTGTATCTGATAGAGGTCACGACCTCTACCCAGTACGTTTTCATAGGCACTCACAACCGTGTTGATTTAGGTCGGTCAAAATAAACAGTAATTACTTACCTACTAATACGTTTTCGAAATACTTTAAAAACATTTATATTTGACGACCTCTGTGGCGTAGTGGAGTGGTCTGTAATGCAGATATTTGTTGCGGGTCTGGTTGTTTTTCTATGTATAATATTAATATGTATGTATTTACAAAAAAAATATGTATCTATGTAGTATATCAGTCATCTGGTTCCCATAACACAAGCAATAAATTGCTTAGCTTGGGACTAGATGACGCTGTGTGGACTGTCCAGATATATTTATTTATTTATTTGTGTATATACGTGGGAAAAATACTACGAAGATAATTGTAAGTGTGATTTATACAGCGTCAGTGCAATCCATTCAGTTTACTTTCCGTTCAAATTCATCTGAGGATCTTGGATTTAATTCTGTGCTTCAATGTATTTTCGTTTTATAAAATTTAACTTAAAAGAAATCAACCTATGGCTTAGTCTTATAGACTTATTAAGTTCTAGGATATGCTGGCTAAGCCAATAGGCTTGTTATACCCTCAATCCATCATACCATCATTTCGTCTCCAGGTAACACAGCATCTCGATAAGTAGGTAGTAACATACATTACCTTCTGTCATTGTATAAAGCCTTTATTAATATATTAAGTATGTCTGTGAATCAAAATAATGTAATATTTTATTGTGTTCTTTATGGCAGGGTGATGACACAGATGCGAGACCTTGGCGTGGTGGCATTCTTCGGCCCGGACGGAACTTGCCACACCGAGGCGCGGCTCGCGTCAGCATGGAATCTACCACTTATATCCCATGTAAGTTCTTCACTTAATTAGTAGAACTGTTCCACTTTCTGACCAAGAAACCATTGTCCACGCTTAGAATAAAAAATAATTTTATTTACTTCGTAAACGTTGGATAAAACGGTAAGTAAAAAATATCGTTTCCATAAATTATCGTTTAGTAATAAATCAACGAAATTAATTTCGGTATTTTCAATTACCCTACCGTCGCTGCCACAGACTGATAAATTAATTATTTTATTGATTGTAAGTTCGTGTCCATTTATCAAACGGGACCCTGTAATGGCTCCAGACATTACAGGTCCCGGTTAGTGAAGGCATTAGGTCGCCTATGTAGTATACCAGGTAGAAAATATAAGTTTTAGCTGATTGGAACGCTATTTTCATATCAGGTTGAGAACTTTTTACCGTGCCCTAGTAGTTGTCGAGCAACATGTTCCGAAACATGTCGTTGCGTTTGTATTCAAGTCTATATAAGTATTATAAGTATGCAGTAATAATTCTCTACCACATTTACCATACTGTGCCAGTGCCTGTAGAACGCTACGCTGCAATTCAACAAACTTCTCAGAAGTAAGACAAGGCGATGTTTTACTTCCACTGAGTTTCAATGTCTTCTGAGGTAATTAAAGTGCGGAGCGGAAAGCGTATACTAAACTGTAGGTAACACGATCGAGGATAGATCAGAGTAACTACTTGAAGTTCGACTTGGCTGAGACTTATCTCATTGCAATGTTTCCAATTTGGATCATCAAATATCGCTTTGAAGATTGGAATTTTTGTTCAAGAATTTTTGTTTGTGTTTCTGAAGTAGGTTATAATTTGGTTATAATGTTGTAAAAAAAATATTCTAACAAACGGAAATTAGTGTCTTTCCATACAAGACATTTCCAAGAATCTTATGTCCCTATAGATTTTAATTAGTAAAAACTTTTCTTAAATAAATCGTAGGGCGAAATTCTTGTATCGTTATATATTTCTATATTTTTAAGAATTCCATTATGCTCACGCTCAGTATTTCTCACTTTAACTGAGACTTAATTTACTCTGGACCTTATTCAGAGATAAGATCAAAGATGGTGAGACAGTCCTTAGCAAAGGGCATCTAGCGATATTGCGTTAAATGTCCTCTTTATTTTACTAATTTATATTTATTTCACACAGTGTACTATCAACGTAGCACGTGCTACGCGGGCTCTACGGGAACGTAGACTTTGCTACGACGCTTGGTTTGATCGTGCTCACACTACTAATGCTGAGAATTACTCAAATACATTATATTGATAAAAAAAGAAACTTTGCTTACAACATATAAAGCTTTTAGAAACAAACTGAAACTTATTTTTGACTAGTTGTTTTTTTTTTACAAATACTTATTTATACACAAGCCTAGCCTCGTTTTTAGGCCTTCAGGCGGCCTAAAAACTCCGTCACCAGAGTTGGCCACTTGCTCATACGAACGAACGAACGAACAAGCTAATTTTTAAACTAATAAAATAACTACTAATAAATAAATAAATTACTAGTCCGTGGCTGAAACAGACCGTGCTGGCCGAGTGGGATAGTTCCTAATAAACTTTAATTTTGAAAGTTGTGAGTTTGAAATTCTTGCATCCATATATTTTACGACCAAATTAATATTACTTATCTTTCAAACACAAAATTGGTTTTGGAGAAATATCTTTGTTTAGAAAGACATGGACTTGGGATTTTATTGCGTTATTTACCTCATTTACATCCCGACGTTACGGCGCGACAAAATGCAATAAAATTCCGTGTTCATCTCTAAATATGAATTGTGAATGCGACTATTTTTTGGAGATTTATAACGAGGAAAACAATGACAAACAAATCACGATAGTCATTACATGATACCACAGATAATATACTACTATATTGGTGCACATACCTACCATCAGATCTATTGCATCCATTCATCCGTAAACTGTTATTCTAGGAAACTCACGAGGAGCTGCGTGTCTATTTTGCTAGCACACAGCTCATCCTTACAGGTTGACCTACATTCTCGGCCTCGTGGAAATCATGTTTGTACATGACTTGTCTATTAGCTACCTACTCTGCCTCTGATTGTAGAGATTCATACATTTATGATGGGATATTCGGATTTGATTGAAAATTATAAGTTTGATTTCATTTAGAGTTGTAATAGCGGTGACTGTTAAAAAACGACCGTAATAAGTAAATATTAGTGGATTTTGGTATCGGTGGTTGGTAAACTATTTTTCACAATAGATGCGACTGATTTAGTGACCAAATATATCAAATTTTTTTAAACGTTTAAATTATATATTCTAATCGGATTTAGGATTTAATATTAGTTAAAATATTTTGTCACCTCACTAAAGTAACATCTACTAATACTAAACAATAGGGTCAGTATAATATTATATACCGGTGGATATTACGTTGCAAAAGCAAGCACTTGTTGAGAAACTTACTTATTCATAAAGTGCAACCACACTAAATCAGTACAAGCGACCAAGGAACGTAGTCGAAGTCACACAATCATGATTATTCAATTAAGGTTGCGCCAATAAATACGTGTACTAAAACTAATAATTATCTTGCTGTATTCTCACTTTAATTATGTATGTTGTTGCCCAGAAATGCGCAGGCGCACACAACACGCGCGACCGCACGGGACTCGGCGGTACGTTCGCGCGCACCCTGCCCCCCGCCTACAAGGTCAGCAAGTCCGTGGTGGCGCTACTGAAGGCTTTCGGTTGGACTAAGTTCGCGGTGGTGGCGGGAGACGACCAGACCGCAGCGCAGCAGCAGATGGATGCCATCAAGGTAACTGACGAATCAGTTGATTGTTTCACAAGAGGAGAAAAAATATAAAAAATGAAATGAAATATGATCACGAATGTATCCCAGGAAGCGGTAGACATTTATTTTAGATCTTAATGTAATTTTTAGATCCTTTTTGAAGATGTCTAAGGGGGTAGTCAGAGGTAACTATGACGAACTGTGATATACGCGCTATGTAATGTAATTTAAGTTGTAATTTGAAACTACAATGAGACAGAGTTCCGATGGCTTTTATTTGGTTTTTATAGCTAAACGCTTAAAGCTAAAAGCTTACCCGCCCGCGGCTTCGCTTGCGTGGCCTTGATAAAATATAGCCTATGTTCATTCGGAAAGTCCATGCTACAGATCGGAAAAATAATTTTTGAAATCAAAATAGTTTCACAGATTACCTCAACAACTCAAACAAACAAACAAACCAACTTTACCTCTTTATAATATTATTATAGTAGAAGTATAGATTGCATCCATTTCCCGAATGCTTTTAATAATAAGGAAATGTTAGACATTTCACAAAGCTTTATCTAGCAGTTGTTCTTTCATGCTTTTTTTGTGTGTTTTTTTGTTAACTGCTATCGTAATTATATTTTATTTCAGGGAAATCAGGAACATTATCTTTTGTGATCACTATTCACATTTAGTTGCTTCACGATACGGCTGACGTGACACATCCAACATATCGAGAAATATAGTTTTGCCTTTGTTTGAATCAAAATAATTTCCAAACAACTCAGAAATAACGATCACTCCATTAGATCCATTGTCCAGATCCATAATGGATTTAGTGAGATATTAATTTCTCTGTAGATCCAAATAATAGAAACATAAAAGAATGAAATTAAAGTTTAAAGTGTCGTTTACACGATGCAAGATTCTTGCCTGTTGCATACAATTAAATTGACCGTCATCATGCATTGCATGGTCTAAACAACAGTCGCTTAGAATTGTTGAACGTCAATTAGGTGTGCGTAATTATTGCATTCAATTATTGGTCTGAAAATGGCATTATGTAAATGGCGCTTAAGTTTAGTACTCGTATATTAATGGAAAACTGACCGAAATTACAAACATCAAATATTACGTACCTACTACTCAAATAATTCATAAAATTGGCTTGAAGCACCCGGGCTAATAAAAGTTCACATGTTTTGCATTTTACCTACAATGTTTATGAAATCCAAGCTCACAGTTTCTACAAAATACGTGGAATAAGCTGAATATTTTGATTTAATTTATCTTGCTTTCATATACATTTTCCTGTCAGAGTTACTTACGTTACAGAGAATCATGTATGTATTGTGTTTTAGAAACGTAATAAAGTAATTCTTATTAATGAAGGTTGGTTTAAACTTTGAAAGTAAAATCATGTGCCAATGTTTTTTAAAGAATGAGCAGTGTTTAAGAAAGACAAGTTTTGGCTTGCATTTATTAAATGTGTTCTCTAAATGAACTGAAGAGGATTTCGTTATAATTACAAATATAACAAAGATATTAGCGGAAAAAGCTTAAGCGTAAATAAGCACGTTCAAGCCATTTATTACGGCAACGAGAAATCCGCTATTTTACTAAGAGGGATAAAAATACGCAATAATTTTGTTTACATCTTCTACATTATTTATAAGCTTAATCATACTCAGTACCTAAACCTGTGAACTTATATGGTTGTAATGAGAACGTAGCAAGTGACAAAAATCTGTGGTATCTACCCTTTTGGTAAAAAGGGGGATTTTATGAAGGGGGGATTTTATAACTGCATGTCGGGAATGAAATTAAGCGACGATGAGCTGTCACGATATGGATGGGTGAACAACGTCGCTAAAAAGACCGGCAGCAGAGTTAATTCCGTTATAGTTACGCAACACTGATCTAATTCACATCCACGAAGCACAATTTAGGTTTTAAAACATTTTACTTTTGATCTTCTATATAGGTACCGTAGCTTTCAAGGCATAGAGGCTCATAAAAATAATCGGGTATTTCACAGAGAAGAATACCAAGGAAATAACAGTTCAATATTAAAATTTATTGACCTGTTATTTCCTTGGTTTATTCTTCTCTGGTAATGTACCTATTTATGGTGTTTTGTAAAAGTACTTAAAATAAGGAGATTAAATTCTAATATATGAATTAAAATAAGCCCTTGATAAGTTCACCTTGACGGTAATACTGACGCATAATGATGAACTTAAGGTTGACGCCACCTCATCTATCACAGAACACCACAGAAGCGTGGCAGTGAAAGCACTAAATCATAGTTTTCATTAAAACCACATCCAACAATTATTTACAAAGGATTATTGAATCCATAATCACAATTCAATTCGAAGCTAAAAACACAATCGAATAGAGATTTCATGTCCAACCACATCATTTCAGACCCCAGGAAGGGTCGATTCAAATCAAACACTGCCACATAGCAGCTTATTCAAATAGCAGACAGCATTGTTTGGGTTTCAGGAAGTAAATGAGGAAACCTCAGGCATCTGTTGATTTTCGAACTTACTCCCAAAATAATTGGTTGAATGCTTTTAACTTTGCATTGCACTTCACTTGTATACCTTCGCTAATTATTGTTTTTCATTTCATTAATTTTAATGATATATCTGTCTGAAATCTGAATCAATCTATGCTTGTTACGTCTTTCTTAAAATTTCGCAGATACAGCTCATATAGTTAGTGTATATACGGATTCTCAGTCTCAACAAAATATCTGGTTTCACAGGAGTTGGCCAAGCAGAACAGCATGACGATCACCACGGAACACCGCTTCGCAGACTACATCCCTCGCTACATTTCCAAGATGGAGAGCATCGTAGACCAGACCTACGATAAGACTAGAAGTAAGTTGTTTGTGAACCTAGGCTGTAAGTAGCTGATTACAATAGATGGTTGTGCTTTAAATCGTGCTGATGAAGATACAATAAGCATTATAACATTACTCGATTATTATAATTATAAATCGTAAAATTTTTCTTATGTTTGCATGTTTGTGTTTTAACTAACCGCCCTCTGACTACCACCTTAGTCATTATAAAGGCCCCAATTCATAAAGATCTGAAATCACAAGTAAAAATCCCGTGGAGTAGTTTTGCAACTGCACTATTTTTATTTTATCATTTTTAGTAATAATTCTTTGAAGTAGATTGAGAACTAAGTACCTAATGTATACATGAGATTCTTACTTTTTTTAACAATAGAATGGAGTATTTTGCGAATAGCCCCAAAAACCATTTTATACGATTTTTCAAACCTTTTAAACTCAATATTGAACATGAAAATGGCTGGTTTAAACGAAAATCTACAATGTTTGACCAACTCAAGTGATATCGGGTGATGAGTAGTGATATCTTATATCGTTTGTAGAAGCCCTTCGATCAGATTTTGTGTACTCTGGAAAAAGTTGCGATTGTAAATAAAACCCGTGACGGAATATTTTCCATCACGGGTTTTCAAAATCATCAAATGTGGGTCGTATTTTTACATAAAAACGAGTGAAAATTTAGATTATATTATTATAAACTAAGTAAGGTCGTATTGAACTAGTGACCAACTCCTAAACGAGTAAAATTTAAATGTGAAATGCTCTATAGCAAGTGGAAATTTTTAGTCTCTGTCTACAGTGGAAAGCCTGATTTTTTACATGTATGTAGGTAGATTGACGGGACGCGTGTAAATTACTGCCAAAAAGCTAGCTTTTAAAAATGAATCTCGCTGAAAGTGATGAAGAGGACAATATTACTGTCGACCTCGTGTGAAGTGTTGCGTCATTGCGATTCTGAATTTGCATTTTGTTTTATCTTTGCGCAAAAAATATTGTGAGATTGTTACCTCTACTGTTTACCTATTTAGAAAATCAAATGATGAAAATCATTAATATTATGTTGATAGTAAGTTATACATTATATAAATAGATCGTATAAATAGAATTTTATACGAATTTCAATCGCCTATTTTTTTATTTCTCGGTTTTGTAAAATAAATATTAAAATGTATAAAGCTACTTTGAATTTTTTGACTTTGAAACTCTGTTTAGTTAGATCCAATTTTTTAGTGAAAACATTTTCAACAGTCTGAACTAGTAGGTACATTTAAGAGATTTTTTATCTTGTGAGAAAAATCGTAGGTGAAAGCTAAATAATTTCTTTAACTATTTATCAGATTGCCATCATTGAAGATAGATAAAGGCTACGACCTACATCTCATCAATATTCAATAACTGATCTTTGTTCTCCAGTATACGTATTCCTCGGAGAGCATATTGCTCTGGTGGACTTCGTGAAGGTCCTACAGCGGCGCGGCCTGCTGACAACAGGAGAGTACGCCGTGGTGGCCATTGATGATGAGATATTCGACCCCAGTTCTTCATCTATCACTCATGCAGGTATGACTCTCTCACTACGTAGGTAGTGACTACAAAAGTACTACTTGGGTATTTTAAATTAAATGACGTAAGCATTTAATAAACCTTCTATAAAATAAACCTGTAAAAAAGCGCACAGTGCTAATTAGTCTGCCTGATGACCCAAAACGACATGCCACGGCTGCCAAAATAGTCCAAATGGAAATAACGAAATAAACGCGCATTTTTTAATTTCATCTTGTAACAAAATAGTGATTTTTGCTCTAGTTGCCAGGAAAATGCGTGGAAAGCGCTGTTTCTAAATTTATTATTATTAGGTATATATTCTGAATCTCGGAAACAGCTTCAACAATTTTCATGAAATTTTGTGTCGATCTAGCAAGGTTTCATTTTTGGTAAATGTTGTTTTATCAGTGTTTTCAAGCAATGAAAACCGAGCAAATCTCAGTCATCTAGGTACAATTTTAGTTAACTCTAAAATATTCAATTATCGGGTTCAATGGCCGATATTGAAACAATGAGATTATTGTATCTTCCTCTGAGTGTTCAAGGCTCTACTGGATCGGGTCCACATTCAGCAATTAGAAGGCTTTGACCGACGTGAATCAGTGACCTTTGGCGGTTGTAGTATGAAGCGCAAATACCTTTGTGTTGTCGCGTGGTTCATTTTCTTGGTGTACAATAGAATCACCTACAACTCGTAGCTTGTAATACCTTTCAAAATGATCCTTGAGGTTCTACAGAAATAAATGATTTTCAATTAAAGTTTTTGAGTTTTTCTGCGAATATAAAGAAAGAAAGAAAGAAAAGGTTTATTGACAACACACACAAAAATGGTACAAATCAAAAATACAAAGACAGAGCTTAAGGCAACAAATATTAAAACAAAAACGTACTTACATAGGTAACTAAAGTACCTATGGGCACTCTGCCTAAGGGCGTTGTCAAAAGGTCCAGACTCAGCTTTAAGCTAGCTTCACGAGGGGGTGCCAGGTGAAGAAGCGCTGGTTTTCAGTCTGGGCCTAAAGTAGAGTGGCGTCATAAACAAAATAGATAAAATAAAATGCATACATGCATTTTTTAAGAACATTACATATGTATAATATAATGTAACGCCTCACCTTCAGCCAGCCTGCATCGCCTGTCAAGCTACGCCAGCCATCAAGCCAGAGGCCTCGTCCAGCCTGCCCAGCCATGCCAGGCCTCACGCCAGAAGCCTCGCCAAGCCAGCCTAGCCTAGTTCGACCCACGACAATCGTCCTCGCTGATTGGTCGTGACGTCAGCGTTGTTATTGTCAAACCGTCCCTCCCCAGATTGTGGTGGGGGTATTAGCTTAAATAAGCCGGGAGTTCATTTTTGTGGATCATTCTGTACCGAGCACTAAATTAAGCTGAAACTCTGTTCGAATAAGTTCTTATAATAAATAAATTATTTAATCTACCAGCATTTATATTCTTCGTTACATTCAGAAAGTGGGATGAAGCGTCATCGTCCTGAAGAATTTGGGCAAAATGTCCGCCCGCCGGGATGGAGTTCCTCGAATCAAGAACGACAGCAAAGCTGCAGCGATGAAGATAGTGACTTTCCAACTCCTCCGGCCAGAAAAATACTCAAATCCTTGCTAGAAAACGAAGTCGACAGGGCGATACGCGACCTGGACCAAGATACCACATCGCTAGGCCGCATCAAAAATCACCGCGCTGCGTCACTGATTCCAGAGTTTGACCCGGATGGAGAAGATTGCACCGTATCAGCGTGGTTGAAGAAAATTGATCAACTCGGGGACATACATCATTGGAATGACAAAATAAAAGCATTCCACCTACAAGATAAACTGCGCGGCCAAGCCCGCAAATGGTACAACCGACTTGAAGAATACGATTATTCCTGGGACGAGTGGAAACAAATGCTACTTCGTGCTTTCCCGAAACACCGTGATTACAGCGCATTGTTGGACGAAATGATGCAGCGAAGAAAGTTACCCAACGAAACGATGACGAAATATTACCAAGATAAGGTCGCCATGTGCTTTCGTTGTAAGCTAAGCGACAGGGCTAGTGTTTCGTGCATTATCAGAGGCCTACCTTCCTCACTACAACCAAACGCACGTGCATTTCAATGCGAGAGACCGGACGAACTGTACGAAGCTTTTCTTTGTGCTCTCGAAGACTATCGAGGTCCGACCCCAGATGTTCGAGCAAATTTCAAAGACACGAGACAGCCGCAGGCGCTAGAAAAAAAGATCAATCCAGAAACGGATCCTTGTCCGCGTTGTAAAAAGACTGGACACATGCTGCGCAACTGCACACTGCCTGACCAACGTATCTGTTTTAAATGTGGCGCACAAGGCCACATTGCTACTCGATGCCCGAATTCCAGCACGCAGCCAAAAGTTTCCGCATCCGTTGAAGCGAGAAGTAACATCAAAGACATCAAGGTACTACAAAATTATAGCAGTATCTACAAGAAAGTAGCCAAGGTCAACGGAGTTTTTGTCAAAGCCTATATCGATACGGGGAGCCAAGTCAATGTAATGAACAGTCAAATTTCCAGACTTTTGTCACTTGGAGTAGTACCGACAAGCACCATTCTGAAAGGTTTTTCTGGCGGATTGATTTCAAGCCAAGGAGAAGTTACTTTTGACCTAGAAGTTGACGAGATCAAAGTTGAATGTAAGGCATATTTGACGGACATAAACATGGATGGTATAAATTTGCTGATTGGTCAACCCGTTATCAACGACAGCAACGTGTCATTAACTGTAAGCAATGGCACGGCTACATTAATGAGAGAGCCTGATTTCACCACAAAACTTGATGTAGCGGTAGATCCTCAACGGTTTAAGGTTATCACAACCAGTCATGAAACCTTGCCACCTGGTGCATCAATCATCAAAGTCCAAGTCCTGGGAAACTGCAAGGACAACGACGTCTGCACCACCCCGCGCCACTTCGAGTTTGAAGGAGTTTCTTACTCTTTGCCAGCTACCTTGCTACGCGGTGGAGAAGGACACATCAAAGTCGTCAACACCGGCGATCAGGACGTCGTGTGGAGAGCCGGCCAGACCCTTACGCGAGCAGAGAGCTGCCAAGAATCAACGACACTAAGCCAGGTCAGTTACCCAGCCATGCCATTCCTAGATACTTTGCCTAATTTGCCTGGTGTTTCTAACTCTGATAGTTCCACATGCTCTCCCAGTATCCTAACCATAAGTCAAGCCGCTGACCCTAGTATAGGCGGTGTTTCGTTAGGTGATATTAAAATAGGAAATTTAAATAATAACCAGAGGAGCCAATTAATCGATTTATTAATAAAATATAAAAACAGTTTTGCAAGTAGTACAAAAGATCTGGGCTGTACAAATTTAGTACAAATGAAGATTAAACTTACCACTGACGAGCCTATATATCGCCAGCCTTATAGACTTTCGCATTGTGAGCAGGAAATAGTAAAATCTAAAGTAGCTGAACTGTTAGATGCTGGCATAATAAAAGAATCCGAGTCCAATTACGCCTCCCCTGTGATTTTAGTGAAGAAAAAGAATGGCGACAGTAGACTATGTGTAGATTATCGTGCTCTTAACGCTATAACTGTTAAAGATAGATACCCGCTGCCTAATATTGAAGATCACATATCTAAGTTAGCTGGTAAAAAATATTTCACTTGTCTCGATATGGCCCAGGGATATCACCAACTGCAAATGCTGCCCGAGGATACGCACAAAAGTTCATTTATTTGTCAACAAGGTCAATTTGAGTACATCAGAGTACCTTTCGGATTAGCTAACTCGCCCTCTGTGTTTATGCGACTAATTAACAAAATTGTGAATTCAATTCAAAATAGTCAAACTAGCATTGACAGTTCTACTTATGAAATTCTTGCTTTTCTAGATGATATTTTACTACCCTCTGTAGATGTAGAGACTGGTTTAAAAACATTAGATACAGTGTTGCAAACATTTCAATCAGAAAACCTAAAATTAAATATGAAGAAGTGTTCATTCTTACAAAGTCAAGTGACGTATCTCGGACATGACATTTCGCAAGATGGCATACAACCTGCGGAGTCAACATTGACAGCTGTTTCACAATTTCCGGTACCTAAAAATGTACATGAGGTACGGCAGTTTATAGGTCTTTGTAGCTACTTTCGTAAATTCATTTACAAATTCGCGCAAATCGCTCGCCCGCTTACTGATTTGACAAAGAAAAACGTGCCATGGGTGTGGGGTTGTAATCAAATAGCTAGTTTTGACGAGTTGAAAAAGTGTCTGTGTTCCAAGCCAGTGCTAGCATTGTACGATCCAGTGTTGAGGGTAGAAATACATACAGATGCATGTAAGTTGGGTATTGCCGGTATATTATTGCAACAACAAACCGATGGCACTCTGCGGCCTGTTATGTATTTTAGTAGGGTTACCTCCAAGCAGGAAAGCATGTATCATAGTTATGAATTAGAAACGCTAGCGGTAGTAGAATCTTTACGTAAGTTTCGTATCTACGTCGTAGGTAAACATGTGAAGATCGTCACAGATTGTACAGCGGTACGCGCCACTTTAACAAAGCGAGATATCATTCCGCGTATTGCTAGATGGTGGCTGTTAATACAAGACTACGATATCAGTGTTGAATATAGACCAGGCGAACGAATGAGGCATGTCGATGCGTTGAGTAGAAACCCGATTGATGTTATGAACATAAATCGCCTTGAAGTCACCGATTGGTTTTATACAGTTCAATCTCAAGATGATAAGCTAAAATATATAATCGACCAGTTAAAAAGTGGTACGGCGGAACTCGATATTACGAAAAATTATGCGCTTCTAAATGATAGGCTATATCGTAAAACCATTGGCGGAAATCGTCTTGTAGTTCCCGGACCGGCTAGGTGGAAAATAGTTCAGATGCATCACGATGAAATAGGTCATGTAGGGTTAAAGCGCTGTATGGATTTAATTAAAAATGATTTTTGGTTTTCTAAAATGACGCGATTCATTCGTAAATATGTAGCTGCTTGTTTACATTGCGCTTATGGGAAAGGTGAACATGGGAAAAAGGAAGGGAAATTACATCCGATCCCCAAGCCAACTGAACCTTTTCGAATGATTCATGTCGATCATTTGGGCCCTTTTTGTAGAACAAAGAAGGGTCACGAGTACATGTTGGTGATAACAGACGCGTTTACGAAGTTTGTGATTGCGGAGCCAACTCGAACAGTAAATTCAGTAGAAACGATTAGAGTTCTAAAAAAGACATTCGGCTTGTTTGGATATCCCGATCGAGTAGTAACCGATCATGGGAAGGCCTTCACTAGTAGATATTTTAAGAAATTTGGTACAGATAAACAGTTCAAACATACGTTGAATGCCATTGCGTGTCCCAGAGCAAACGGCCAGGTAGAGCGTACGAATCGTACCATTCTCAATGCCCTACGAGCGACCGACCCTAGTGAAGCAGCTAATAACTGGGCCAACTGTCTTCCAGATGTAGTTTGGGGTATAAATAATACACTAAATGACACCACTGGTCTAAAACCATACGATTTAATGTTTTCCCGTAGTGGTAGGTCAGTGTGTGATGTAGCAATGCCAGGGCGCGTTGTTGAGTCAACCCAGTCTAAGCGAGCCAAGGCTAGTGCTCGTATAGAAAAAGCTAGTGCTAAAATGAAACGTAACTTTGATAAACGCCGCAAAAACTGTAAAATTTATAAGAAAGGCGACTTAGTACTTTGGAGGCAGGCTCCAACCAGTAGCGCTTCTAGGGTTAACACCAAATTAGATGACATCTATTCAGGGCCTTACATTGTAACCAAGGATGTTGGTAATGACCGATACAGGATTAGAAGTATCAAGGGTTTGAGGGGATATAAAAGCTTTGTTGGGTTAGTTTCGGCAGACTCTTTACGACCGTATAGAAGTATAGCTCCTGTATCGGACAGTGCCAGCAGCTCTGATGAACAGTTAGAAACTGATGACCTTATTGATCTACTAGAGAGCTAATCTTAGTTTTGTGTTCCCATTGCGGGAGCAATTGTTGCAGAATGGCCGATTGTAACGCCTCACCTTCAGCCAGCCTGCATCGCCTGTCAAGCTACGCCAGCCATCAAGCCAGAGGCCTCGTCCAGCCTGCCCAGCCATGCCAGGCCTCACGCCAGAAGCCTCGCCAAGCCAGCCTAGCCTAGTTCGACCCACGACAATCGTCCTCGCTGATTGGTCGTGACGTCAGCGTTGTTATTGTCAAACCGTCCCTCCCCAGATTGTGGTGGGGGTATTAGCTTAAATAAGCCGGGAGTTCATTTTTGTGGATCATTCTGTACCGAGCACTAAATTAAGCTGAAACTCTGTTCGAATAAGTTCTTATAATAAATAAATTATTTAATCTACCAGCATTTATATTCTTCGTTACAATAAGTAATAATTACATAAAATACCTTTATAGATATACATCATTACATAATTTTAAATATATATTTTTTATTAGTTAAAAAAAGAAAATGATAAAAATAAAATAAAAACCTCTGACAGTGACATTTGCATGTTATACTTAGTTTTTAATGCGTTAGCGTCGCGTCGCGCGCGCACTCTTACTCTGTCTGTGGCTTTGGCTGAGCATTGGTCCATGGCAAGGCAAAGTCTATGGTTGGTCTATGGTATGGAATTAATGAAAACAATGGAGAAGTTTCTCTTTTTTTTTGATGTGAATAAATAGTCCTAAGCATTTAAATAAAGATGGTGAAAGAAATTTTGGAACATCCCGAAAAACGACAAAGCCATTCAACTTCTACGGCGCGGCTCAAAAATAATAGAATTAAAAGGCTGAGACCTCCGCGTGTGACGTCAATCCATGCGAGACACAGACTAGTTCCAATTTAGTATGACAAAATTTCACACGATTCGCGCCCACCCCCCTTCGTCTTATAGAGTCCCAGTGTGGAATTAAACGCATTAATTCCAGCGTCTGCAAGAGTAGATGAACGTTGAAATTGTTTAAAACCTTGTCAATGAATACTATGATTTTACTTTTGTCTCGCAATGTTGAACTTTGATTTGTTTTTTTTTTAATTCAGTAACCTAGCGAGTATAAAATATGTACTGAAGAAGTTATGTGATTTAAATTATCTTGAAGAATGTTGTTGTAATGTTATACCTACCAAATATGTACGTACCCCTATGATTTACATGGTTATTTCACAAAGCACGGACGCGCTCAGCTGCAAATGCTACTTGCAGTCACCAATCCAAGTTGTGGCCGCTTAGAACGATGCTTTACTTCAAAGATCAATGCACTAAACCCTTAGAGTAAATATTAACTCAATGACTAAACCTTAAGAAAACTAAAAACTCATATTCGATTCGATTAAATTCGAAATTGAAATTTGCCAAAGTTCAAAGCCCTTGTTCGAACGATTTCAGTCTGCTAAACTGACATTAAAAGAGTTCAAAATGAAATAAAACCTTTAAACTTTTAAAGCCAATAAAAAAGAAAAATTTGAAAATCGAATTTTATTTCCGTTTTCTTCATTCATTGTATTTTTTTGATTTTAAAGTATGTAAGTACCTACCTACATTATTCTTGTTTTTGTTTATGTTATTTTAATTGATTTCTGGGTAGTTATTTAAAGCATCATTTAAATAATGTAATTGCAGTGAGTGTGGCGAAAGAAGTGAGTTAACGAAGCAAATGGAAATCTGTGATTCTTGCTCTTGAGAAAACAAGAGTTGATTTGCATTATGTGTGATTCTATTAGTTGTATAAAAGTTGCATTTATTTTTATTATTTAATTATGATCTGATCATAATTAAATAATAAAAATCACCCAATCAATTATTTTTTTTGCATAGTAATTTTTTTAGAAAATCTCAAAAAACCATTCGGCCCCAGTAGGTACCATGATATTTTATTAGAAAAATCTAAAGTGTTATCTGTTTTTCTTCTAGTTGTAAAAAGATTTACCTATAATAATAAGCATTACATTTGTTACCTAATAGAAATAAAAGTAGTATGTACTTAGCACTTTATCTAGGTAGAGACAAAATTACTTTTTTGTTGATTTTTGTGCTAGTTAGAAACAGAGAGAAAATAAGCCACTATGTTTGTTCACACAGAGCACCTGGGACAGAATACAAGCAGTGACATCCTCGCGTTCCGAGCTGTGCTGAAGCTAACACCGTATTTTCCAACAAACCCTCACTACGCGTAAGTATTCTAAATGATCTACTTAAGCACTTATAAATAGCTCAACTTATCCAAATGTCGAGTCAAAAACGTGCCTAAAATACTGGCATTATGACACTGAACGACTCTACGATGCTGATCCGTTAAGATAAATAAGTACCTATGTGCCAGATTTATGATCACAGGTCAAAGAAGAGTGATAGTGACTTGGATCATTTGAGGAACTTAGCTGTTAAAAATGATGTTTTTTGGAAAGTTATGTCAACAAAAGAAGGAGTAAATGTGGTAGATTCGATTATAAAATAGTACTCAAAAGTTCTTTAGTTTAGAAATTCTCGTCTAGACAGACGTTGATTTGCCGTTCTGAGGAATCATCAAAGAAATATGTGACCTCTTGCTAATAAGTGTTACGAGTGTAATTCAGTGCCGGTTAGTAAGTTATTTTGTAATCTAGTTCTATTTGTAAATGTAGTGTTTGATTTGTTGACGACATCTGTGGCGCAGTGGGCGAAGGTTTGCCTGATAGGCGGAGGTCGCGGGTTAGATTCTCGATACGGGACAAATGTTTGTATGTTCTACAGATATTTGTTCCGGGTCTGGATGTTTTTCTATCTATATTGTATGTATTTACAAAAAAAATGTATCTAAGTCATGTATCAGTCATCTGGTTACCATAACACAAGCATTAAGTTGCTTAGCTTGGGACTAGATGACGCCGTGTAAAATGACCATGGATATATTTTATTATCTGTGGGCTAGCTAGACAGAATCGGGTGGATGACTGTGAGTTTATTCGACAGGGTGCTCTGCCAAATGATCCGTGCACTGTCGGCGGCGCCGCCGTTCTGCGTGCCGAACTACCACAAGATATTCGAAGACGCATCGGTGAGTCAAGTTATCTAACAATTCCTTAATCTAATCCCATCTTTAAGCGATCGAGCGAGCGACGCGAGCAAACATCTTAGTGGCAACGTGATTATGTATGTATGTATGTATGTATATTTTGCATGTTTGTATGTCCTTGCGTAAGTGTTAACCCGTTAATCCAGTTACCTACATTAAACTTTGTAGGTATAATGGGTAGTGCTATGGAAATTTACGGCTAATCCGAGAGGTTGGATATTGGGTTCACCATGAATAAAAATTTACTCATTATCCTAATATAATTCATCTCGTTTTTAATCAGTGGTCAGAAGTCAGTACAAAATAAGCCACCCACCAACGGTACCTCGCGAGATCTCGTTCGAGACGAACTATTAAGTTACCTTTTATGAGCGGGGTCTTATTAAAATTCTATAATTTGTAGTTAACATTTTCAGTTTTATTTTCATCCATTGTTATAGTTTGCGATTCAGCTGAAAATTCCCACGCAAGTTTAATTAGACTTTCATTAATTAATAAAGATCGCTAATAGTAGGGCAAACAAAGAGCTAAAAATACAAATACCTAGGATAAAATATACGTTAAAACTTTTCCAATATAGGTAAACGATATTACTTTATAAATACATAAAACAACAGTGTTTTTAATATAATTAAAATGATATGATACATAAGGCATTTAGATACTAGATCAATTAAATCGACCACATCGCTCTGCGAACGTTACCTCGGTCGGACAGTACTGCGACATGACCGGTATCATCTCTTGTCTTTCGCTTCTCTGGTACCTTGCCCATCATGATGGCCTGCAAGAGATGATACCATTATAAAACGTAACCACGGCTGGTGCAATCTGGTCGAAACGTCGGGCGAATATTAAAGGTAAAATTCGTGATAAATACCCGTTTGTATATATTTTATAAATTGTTTCAGTGTCTTAATGTCTATCTGCCAACCTTCAATGGCACTCCATTGAAGGTTGGCAGTCAGCTTCTGACAGAGATCGATCAGCTAAACTTCTAAAAGCACCGATATTTTTCCCTAGGTTCCAATAGAAGCAGCTCATCTATACGACGCGGTGACGCTGTGGGCCCGAGCTGCCACCGCCGCGATGAGGACCGGCCTGCCGCCGACTGATGGAGCTACGCTGATGAAGCTGCTAAGACCTACTACCTACCGATCTGTGCAAGGGTTCGACGTAAGTAATGATTATGAATCAATAAGTTTCAAAACTAGAGTGTACGACGCGACCGCGAGGAGTGACACTCATACCCAGATGAAGATTCTCCGGAAGAATTGAAACATTGTCGGTATCTAAATCGACGATATTTTTCGAGTAAATTCCGTGTAATTATAACTTTTGAAAGTGAAAACTCTTTAAATCGATTTTTATAAAAAAAATCTATTCCGACGGGATTCGAACCCGCATTGATACAAGCGATCATTCTCAAGCCGCAGTGCCTTTAACCAACTCGGTAACCACATGCTAAAAAAATTGGCTAAACCGGTGTTGTCAGTAATGTAATAAAGTTAATGTTAAAATAATGCGAGTACTACAAACATCATAAAATAAATGAGGATTTATGTTACCTGGATTAAACTGTTGGAAAAGTAATTGAGTCCCTAGCAGAATTAGTGTTTGAATACTGCTAGAGACACTAGGTCAGTCTCTATTGACCTCAAGAGACCAAAGTCTGTCGTGGCGAGTACTCGATTCAGACGCTAGAGGTTCGATTCTCGAGGGGCGGGCTAATGTTTGTGTTGATATGTTTGTATTTATTCCATATCATACATTTGTCATACATCCAACCGTCACCAGAGTTGGCCACTTGCTCATACGAACAAACGAACGATCATACATTTAATGCGGGCACCCCGCACCACACATTGGTTTCAACTTGGTTCCAACATTGGCTACGAATATAATGGCCAATGATGCTCCGTTTGTATCCAATAACCGTCTAAGATCGATCCCCACATTGGAGTGTTGGAACTAACACGTACCAACATTCCAATGTGTGGTGCCCGCAAAAGGCAGACCTCAGAGCTTGTGGTCGCGGCGCGTTTGTACCGATACAAACGCGATTCAATCGCGTGAACAAAAGGCAGTTGGCAAGCTGTGACCAACAAAAAAATTTGTTTTACAAATGTACGGATCTGTGTTACACAGATCCGTACATTTGTAAAACAATTTTTTTATGAATGGAAGTGAAAGTAATAAAAATGATCCCTTTCTGATGATAATAAAAACATTCCTCAGTGCTCCTTTGATCTTTATTAGGTAAAAAATACTTTACTCAAAGGATCGAAGGAACATTTAATGTTTGTTATTTCACAGTCTGACCTCTAAAGCATTGACATAACTTTGAATATTTTGGGATAATTAAGCCTGTTTCAGTTTAGAAACTTACTTTGGAATTTCAGCCGTACGGTTATTGAGTCGCTTGCTTACGACGGTACAACGCAAATAGCCTCTGTTACAGTTACGCAAAACGACGTCAATTTTAATTAAAACATTACGTAGCGATCATACCTAGGACACTCCCTTATTTAAAAATAATAGGACACTTCGTGTTTTAATTTATCAAGCGTTTCTTAAGCTGCAGTGCAAATGGTTTAGTACATCATCAATTGTACATAATGTCATAAATTAGTGCATCATCAAATCGGGTGTTTTTCTCAAAGAAATAACTTGATAATAATTCATTATAATTTCGAAAAAAATAGAGGTAGGTATATTACGATGCAGTGAGCGAAGTCCTTAATGCGTAATAGTGGAAGAACGGTGGAAAAACAATTTGTTTGCATCACACCCACCCCTAGGTGTTTAAAGAGAGTTCCAAGTTACTACTTTGTTAAAGGACCCATACATATTAGGTTTTTTTAAGTTACGTCGAATCGTCGCCATTCAGTACATTTTGTATTGAAACATTTTGAAGCGGCAAGATGCTTGCGCCGCGCCGCGCCGTTTCTGTATACTTAATTTGATTCGGAGATTACCCCAAACATACAAACAAACAAACAAACCAACTTTACCTCTTTATAATATTAGTATAGAAGTATAGATGTAGATTCACAGTAGTTTTTTCTATAGGTAAACATGGACAGCGCTGGTGACGCGGAGGGCAATTTCACTGTTATCGGACTGGTGGCCGACAAAGCAGCTCCGGGCGGCTGGAGCGCGCAACCCGTGGCTACCTTCAGATATGCCAACAGCTCTGTATTACTACCGGTAAGCAAAGACCATGACAGATTTCTCCCGATAATTCAAAGTCACAAATAATTTATTCAGGGATGCTGAATTCGTGACAGTTCACAAACATAAGCTGAACTATGAAAATTGGTACGAAAACTTGTTTTCAGGTATTAGAGTAAGATCGTTAAGGTGGTTGTATGCGTCAAACTAGCGCCACCGCCTATTTTATTTTATTATTACGTTGAACAAAGGATTAAAAAAAACTGAACATTCAGTTTCTACAGACACCTTAAAAGGTTCTACTGAATCAATTATTTTTGATATTGATCACAAAGTTAGGAGATAATACTCCTGTTCTTTCACCACCAATACCGAAAAACCAGTGCAACAACAGTTTTGGGCCTGGCTTCGTATTCGGTGATCCACGTTTATGTTTTTGGAACAGTTCCGCAATTATTATAAACACTAAATACGTGATATTTACCACGATTTGTGGATTTATGATTAGTTGAACGTGATCATAGCGCATGCAACTGTGCCGAAATATCAGAAAACTCATAAATCCACGAATCATGTTAGGTGAGTATAGGTACCTACAAAATATCTCGTTTTTATTTAAATTATAATGTTGTTAGGCCTTTAGGCGGCCTAAAAACTCTGTCAACAGAGTTGGCCACTATCTCATACGAACGAACGAACGAACGAACGATTATAATGTTCAGAACTGTGAAAGTTTAAACAGTTAATATTTGTTCTGTAATTATATAGGTTACCTACATTTAAAGAACGCACGTGTAACATTTTTCATATGAAAATATTAATAGGTAGGTAAGTACCTACACACATCATTATCCCTCACCGCATTCAATTCAGTTTATTTCTGGCATTTATCGTAGCAATAAAAGCTATTGTAAAAACATGTTTGAGTCGCACATTACCGCGAATGCTTTTATTGCAAACAAATGTATGCGTAATAGTAGATTGTTACACAAGGTTGGAAAGTTACCTATAATTGATGTACTTACGAGATGGTTTGGCGCGCAAAAGTTCGAAAGCATTAAAAGGGGACTTTCACCCGAGGTAAACATGCTGCTTTTCACTTTGAATTTGGAAAATACCTCATTATAAAAAAATGAAGATCAAATAGCAGCTTTTCCGCCGTTTTTTTCTTTAGCATTCTACCAGAATTCTATTGTTGAAGAGGCTTAAATTTATTTTATTTAATACAATAATTATTGAATAGGGGAGGTTGGCACAAGCGAAGAGAGGCCTATGCCCAGCAGTGGGATGAGACGGGCTGCACGTGATGATGATGATGAATACAATAATTAGTTATTAGAGAAAAATACATAGGTAAATAACATGTTACAAAATTTAAAATGTTTTTTAAAAGCAATCATTAAGTCAAGGTAGGTAAATAAATGTAAGTATGTACATTTAGATAGGGTTTACTTTGAACCTTTTGGGGTTGAGACCCTGGGTCCGTGGGATACCGGGGCCCATCGCGTTTTTAAAATTCTATCGGGGCGTCTGGTCGAGCGACGTGATCCGAGGGCTGGCAATGATCGTTTGTAACGATCCTTAAGTGGCTCAACTGGTTCTAATTGTATTTTGTTACAGTTACGTAAATAAGTACCTACCTAGTAGTTTAGTTTCTGTAAATAAAATATTATTTTACCTAAAAAAAAATGTAAATATAAATATCAGCGCCAATCTATCTGCAGTGTTGTATCTTAATACTCTCCTTTACTAGGAGTTAGTGGGAGCCAACAACATCGTCTGGATAGGTGGAAAGCCTCCAGCTTCTGAACCGGCATGTGGCTTCGACGGCATCAAGTGTTCCTTGCCACACGACCCCGGAGTACTCACTGCTGCCACAGCGGCTGCAGCAGCGGCCATCTTGGCTGCAGCACTGCTGGTGCGCCATTATAGATACGAGCAGAAACTTGCGTCGGTGCTGTGGAGGATAGAAGCTAAGGACCTGAAGTTTATACCCTGCAATAATGATAATAAGGTAAGATTTTAATCAAAATGCTGTGTAATGAGGTTCGTTGGTAGGGTTCTCTGGTGGACGTGTGCATTGGTACAGAGACATGATGTAGGTTGGCGGAGTAAATAACACGACTGAGGTTGGTTCTGTACTTCCTGGATACCACAGATAGGGGAACCTCATTGGCTTGAATCAGGACTGTGTTATTACTATATGTGTGAAGTTAAATAAGCCATAGCTATGAAACAATAAATAACCGATCCAATTCGAAAATACAACAAGGAATTTTGAAAAATTTAAGGATTTGTTAAGCACCCTTGAGAGAGAGAAGCTCATAATTTATGGATGTCGGTTTTTATTCTAATATCGTTCCACCGTTGATATTTATTCAAGCAAAATATTTTGTAAAAGTTCGAAGAAATCAGTGAACCAGAAAGCGTAGCATATTCATCCTTAAGTCAAGACAAAATTAAAAAGGAAAAGATTTAGTGTCAACGTGTCGTATCTATACGAAAGCTGTAGGTATAAATCTTTGAGGATAGCTTTGTAATTGATTTCAAGAGATTTAACACCTACACAGGTTTCCGGCTTTTCTATGGTTAAGTCCACAAATTTTTCAGTAGGTCACCTTTGTATGATCAGATTATTTTAGTTTTATAAAGCAAAACTTATTGGTAATAAATAAGTCCGTTAAGCCGAATTAATTATACAGGATTTTTGCTTTGATGGAGATCTTGGGAATAATTTTGATGTTAGAAAAAAACATTATTAGGTAGGTACGTTACTTAGTTAAGGAATGCTTTTTTTTCGTAACACAAAACTGGTTTCGACGTAGAAAACTAGTATGAATTACGACAAAGTAATTTCTATTCTTCGTTTTAAGAAAAAAATCTACATTTCTGAGTTGAACTTCAACAAAAATACAGTTGGTCTGTCTAGAAATATATCTCCATTATTTCATTATTGTTTTAGTCACAAAAGCCTAAACCATAAATAGGAACATGCCTTTATAAAGTAAAACGACATGTAAAAGCTTTTAGAGCGCAACAACATAAATTTTTAGACACACAGGACATACCCAAAAGAGGATTACACTACACGCACGCACTACGTGACAAAGATTCTGAATTTCTGTTCGGTCAACTTCGATGCTAGATTTAATTAACTAAAATGTTAGCAGTTAGAGTGCACAAAGATATCATGTTCACGTATAAATAAATGGATAAAAAAAATAAAAATCGCCCTTACGGATAAATCTACGTGGATCTAGGTAGTTGTTTTTAAAAATATTTTTGAAGTTGAATCTTTTAACACATGCCCCCTATCATGGTAGGTACCTATTCCTCGTGACAAGTTACGTACAAGCCTAATGAAACTATTGATTTTTAACTCATGAATTTTTCATCCTTCATCAGGAGAGTAGTTTAGTGATGCAAATATTTTAAGACCCATTTACAACTACGTACCTACCACGTTGGTTGCGGCAAAAAAGCTTAATGATCATCATTAATCTATATAATTAATCGGTTTTGCTTACATTGGTAAAATATTGGACAAATTGAGTACCTACCAAGCTCCTAAGATGTTTCACCATCCTAAAAGCCCTACTAAAGTACTAAATAAATAATTCTTAATTTGAATATCACTATAATACATAGGTACCTATATAAGCCATAGCAAAGGCACATAATGAAACTGTCCATATTACGGAAAACCATAAAAACCTACATCTCTATAAAAAGCTGTCATAAAAGCTATTTAGTTTTTCCATATATTCACAAAAACACGTTCACATTGAGCCATTGTTTCGTTTTAAATCCGTCATCTGAGCTCACGGATCCCAGCTCAACCTTCGTCACGTCTTTAGGCTTTCGACATCGCGCGCACTCTTTTATGATGAATGAATGATAAATGGGACAATGTTGCAAAGAGGAGATACGTGATCATGATTATAAACGTTTTTTTGTTATTGCTCAATTTATTTTATTTCTGTAGGTAGGTATATTGTTATAAAACATTCGAATATGGCTATACTTGCATAAAAGATTAATAAGGTTAAGGCTAAGCTGAGAGGATGGTTTAGGTGCTGAGCCTATTCCACCTCAACAATGTCCCAGGCACTACAGTGTCCCGTTAAGTTTAGGCAAAGCTTTGCCTCCTTACTCTGTATAAATCATCTAGTAAAGATGTAAAGGCCTGAGTTTTTTTTTTGCATAATAGATTTCTCATTTTATTTTCTTTCAACAGAACTCAGCCACACAAGAATTGGAGCCACGCCGAGCGCACACTACCATAGCTTTTTATAGAGGAAATATCGTTGCCATCAAACGATTGCAGAAGAAGAGCATTGACGTCACCAGAGCCATTAAGAAGGAACTTAAACAGGTAACATTTTAGGAGTTTCTAGGTATTTTAAGAAATCAGCACTCCCATGCAAATTTCACCAACTATTTCCAACCATAAATATGAAACCTTTGTTCTTAGGAAGAATTTTAATCTCATTTTTATTTTGTAACACCAAATTACAAATAGATAGATACCTTCTTACTTTTCCACGTTGTGAAATAAACCTATACTTAGGTACTACCTATCTATGTACCTAATACCCAAATTGTAAGTCATCTGGTTCATCTGGTTGTCCAACAACACGCTAGCCCTCGCGTAGCTTGGCAAAAAAGAAAGAAAGAAAGAAAGAAAAAATCTTTTATTTCGGTAGGACCTCAAGGATCACTTTGAATCGTCTTACATGCTAGGTGATTCTATTGCCTGTTCCAACGCGACTCCCAAAAGTCAGGGTGAAATGACACTGAAATAGAAGGTCAAGCGTCCGGCGACGTTGCCTCTTCTTCAACTGATGTCTGCGACTTCGAAATGGAGATTGCCTGGAATAACGAGATCAATACCATTACCGTTACCAAAATCTCAATCATACACGAACTCGTCTACATAAAGATAAGTCACCCTTAAAGACCTCATTAGAGAACAAACAGATTTTTTGTCTAGCCTCTCTCATTCACAATTTTGAATATAGAATAGATTGGATTAAATTATTTTTTATTTCAAAATAAAGCATCTAACATTAAAAAAGATCGGCAAAGACCATTTGCCAGATTAAAAGATTACGTAGGTACCTACAAAGTAAATTGGTACACAATATCTCTTTTGTTATTTTCAATTTAAAAATAATCCTTTTTGTTGATAATAAAAATATAATCGCAAATAGGTACGTACCTACTAAAAATAACATAATTAAGCTATCCTTAAAAGTATAAAATTACTCTGTTCTAAATAAATCGATCGAGTGAAGATCAGTGGCGATTTTGCGTTGTATGTTTGTAGGTATGTCCTTACTAAACTTGGTTGGTAGGCATTAAGGTAGTTATAAGCACCAAAGACGATTACAAAGACGATTAATATCTAGAAGACAGACAAAGGCCATACACAAAATCGTAACCCTAAAAAATAGCCTGAAAACTCTAAAACATCAATTTTATCCAAGTAATTTCAATTACTTTCTAGTTAAAAATGTTTAAATATTGAATATTGTTGCTACCTACTACTAAGTATTGAAATTTCTTGGATAAAATTGATGTTTTAAAGTTTTCAGGCTATCTGGTACTGCGGGATCGGGTTACGATTTTGTGTATGGCCTTTGTCTGTCTTCTAGATATTAATCGTCTTTGATAAGCACAAATAAAATAATACTATACTTATAAGTAAATAAGTAAATTTCAAGCTCATTAGGTGGGGTTCACAAAGGGATGAAAAAAATATATTTACCACTAAGATATTCGCAATATAATTGAGTACCAGTATATTCACCTTGGTCTTCCTTTCCAGCTGTCCCATTTACACTCGCCGTAAACCCCTGTTTTCTTGACACGTTTAAATTACCACAGATCCGTGAACTCCGCCACGAAAACTTAACAGCCTTGGTAGGGGTCTGCGTGGAAAGCGGTGCTTCATGCATCGTCTCCGCGTACTGTTCCCGCGGCTCCCTCGCAAGGGTCCTCGCCGACCGGGACCTTCACCTCGACGACATGTTCGTGGCCAGTTTAGTAGCTGACCTCCTGAGAGGGTTGACGTATCTACACGACTCTGCGCTTATTTCCCACGGCAATTTGACGTCCAGCAACTGCTTGGTGGATAGCCGATGGGTGCTGCAGATTGCTGACTATGGATTGCATAATCTGAAGAGTAAGTAGAATGAAATAAAATGAAGGTTCCGTAGCCTTGTGGTCAGGCAGCTCGGCTTAAGCGATCGCTTTTATCTACGCAGGTTCGAATCCTGTCGGCGCTGTTAACTTTTAGTAAGATTTTTCTTTTTTAAGTAGAATGAATCGTTGAAATTTTGGACGTCGAATGTTGAATTGAAATGAATTCGATGTCCAAATACAATGGTATTTGGACATTATCTCTCTTAGTATAGGATCCCGTCATACAACGACCTTCACCGAGATGTTTATTTAATGAAACGTATTTTATATGTAATTTAATATGTAAATAAATATATTGCATATGGGTTGGCTAACAAATTTCAGTCCAGTACATGCTTAATTTAAAAAAAATAGTTTTTTAACATTTCACCGGTATAATTATTAGACAAATTCTATACCAATCGAAAGTCTGAAGCCCATAGAATATGCAAACGTTGTGTTGCCTATTCTTTTCCGGTCACAACTATTAATTTAATTAATTTAATTTATGAGTTTTTTTATGAATTTATTATTAATTTATTAATTTATTTTTAATTTAATTTTAATTCAATAATCAGATTGGTGCAAAATGCTAATATTATTTACCTGTTTATACCTGGCTGCCCGAGAGTTGTGACCGGAAAAGAATAGGCAACCCAACGTTTGCATATTCTATGGGCTTCAGACTTTCGATTGGTATAGAATTTGTCTTAAATATATTACCGGTGAAATGTAAAAAAAAATTTTTTTTTTAATTAAGCATGTACTGGACTGAAATTTGTTAGGCAACCCATATGCAATATATTTATTTACATATTAAATTACATATAAAATACGTTTCATCAAATAAACATCTCGGTGAAGGTCGTTGTATGACGGGATCTTAGACTATCTGGCAGACATCTTCAAAGGTTCTAAAAATGCCTAAAGATCTGAAAGAATACGTCGTGATCATACTTATTTTATTTTATTTTCATTTCAGTGTAAGACAACCGATGTAATGTGATCACGAGTTCACGACTGTCCTGAGGCCTTACTCGGGATCAACGAAAACGAAGTTTCGTGCCAATTTTCGGGTTCCAATTATGTTGGTGAACTATTACGAATTCAGTATCCACCAACATAAGCTGACCCCGAAAATTGTCACGAAACTTCGTTTTCGTTGATCCCGAGTACGGCCTCTGTTTTGCAAAGACGCAGTTAGAGGTCTACGTCTCAGATTAATACTTATTGATCCTTAATAATGCCGATTTAGATATAATGCTTGATTAAGCCTTTTCCAACAATAAAATGATCCCGTTAAAGCTGAGATTATAAAATGATCTGTATTGCAGATGACTAATTATAAATTTTCATGGAACCCTCACGATTTCATAATACCATCGCCAACTTTATTGGAGTTTACCTACGCGTTTCGATATTAATACTTCGATTTAAGTAATATTATGCATTACACTTTATTACGTCGTAAACAAAACCTGAACAAGAAAAAGGTCTTCAGTTCTTCATTATTAAACCCATTTAATTTCGTGTACATAAAGAGCATTTTGCAATCAGCTACGTATTTCCATTCGTTTGTTGAACAATAAAATGGAACATACATTTTCTGCTTTTTTACATGTAAAAAGCTGCAGTTTATTTAAAATAATTTCCGTCAAGGCAACGTGTCTGTAAAGAGATGGAACAATGAATCTACCCGGGCAATCCGGCAAACACGAGTTTATAAATTGGTAAAAACTGAGCTTAAAGCACTTCATCGACTGTGCTGAACCGTGAAAATTGGCACGGTATTTCATTTTAATTTCAATTCGTACGTAAAAACATGAAAGGGGACCGATTGAAGCGTATCATTACAAAAATCCGTAGTAACGCTTGAATGACAGTAGGTATGATCTATGTTTAACAGGTGAAAGATACCCGTAGCTCACCATGTGTATGGATACCGAAGGGTAAAATATACCCGTCATAAAAATGTCTGACGATTCTCCGTATATTTTATACCCTATAAATCTCCTAGTTAAGCCATATTATGATAGCAATCGAACCCAAAATATCGACTACATAATACTTGAATAAATTGCATGTGTCTAGCTTTTCCATAAAATGAAATAATTATAGGTACCTAACCTAACCTGTTCAGTATTCACTTTAGGAGTATTAGGTAAATTCAATTATTTTCAAATTGATAACTTAAAGCGACAAGCTTTTCGAAATCATCTAAGTTCTTAATATATTCACACTATGAAGTATTTTGTTTTTAAAGAAAGAGGAAAGGAACGTTACTGAAGTGATCTACATCACTCGTAGACTTTTAAATATTACTTCACTTGGTAGATTTAGTTGCGAAGAATGTGGTTCGCCGCAAATAAATGATACTCTACTTGCAACGCGGCTAAGTAATAGGCTAGCTGATCTATGTGTGGAGTTCAAATACTTTTTCTTTCGTTCGTATGAGCAAGTGGCCAACTCTGATCATGGCTTAACGACTGTAAAAGCCGGAACGGACAATTTAACGTGCCCTCCGAAGCACGGAAGCGCTCAGCTGATAATGCCACTTGCGGTCACCCATCTTCAAATACTCATGAATAGAAAAAAACACTATTTTGTTGTCAGGTGGATGCGCAGATGCAGAAGATGCATTACGCATGGAACGACGCATGCTATGGAGGGCACCAGAACTGCTCCGCGACCCCAACCCTCCTCCGAGAGGCTCCCAGCGAGGAGACGTCTACTCCTTCAGCATCATACTCTACGAGATCCTGGGGCGGAATGGACCGTGGGGAGAGACCAACTTGACCAATGCTGGTGAGTTCTTTAGGGTGCCTGTATGCGTCAAACTAGCGCTAAGTTTGTGAAACCTATCATAAGCTTTTTTTAAATACCTAAGTATGTAATAATTTATTTTTGTATAGTTTAGGAGGAGTAGCGAAAACAGAGTTTGGTGGCCACCAAGTGCAACTTTGTAGTGCTAAAATAGGCGGCGGAGCTAGTTTGACGCATACATAAACCAGCTATTGATTCAAATAGTTATTTCTGTACATCATTTTCCACAGCCGAACTTTATCCACAGCTACCATAGCTTTTTGTTAGTTTATTTATTTCTAGTTTCCATAATAATAATAATATAAATTGATTCACAAGATATGATTAATCAAATTACCTATTTAAATTGTGAAGCGCTCGTGGCGAAGCTTGCTTAGACGTTGTTGATAGATCGTCGAAGTTAAGCAACGTTCTGAGCGGTCACAACTTGGATGACCGCAAGTGGCATTAATATCTGAGCGCTTCCGTACTTCGGAGGGCACGTTAAAATTGTCGGTCCCGGCTTTTAATGTCGTTAAGCCTGACGGAGGCCTTTAGGTGGCCTGAAAACTCCGTCACCAGAGTTGGCCACTTGCTCATACGAACTTACTTACTTATTTAAACTGTTACAGAAATAATAGGTAGAGTGCGGCATCCAATAGGAGGGTTTCTTTTCCGCCCCCCTCTGAGCGGGCTGGTGGCGCGCCCCTCCGTGCTCGCCGTGCTCAACTCCTGCTGGAGCGAGCGGCCCGACCGCCGGCCTGACCTGCGACTCGTCAGGCTCAGGCTGAAGGATATGCATGCTGGCATGTAAGACTTTCACCTATTATGTCCCACTGCTGGGCAAAGGTCTCCCTTTTCTCCCTCCACGTATCTCGGTCCATTCTCATTTATTTATTTAAGTATTAATTAATTAATTTATTTATTACTTAATTAATTAATTTATTTATTTATTACTTAATTAATTAATTTATTTATTTATTACTTAATTAATTAATTTATTTATTTATTACTTAATTAATTTATTTATTTATTTATTACTTAATTAATTAATTTATTTAGTTATTACTTAATTAATTAATTTATTTATTATGGACACCCAACACAGGATTACACTGTACAGGCATCATCTCAATTGGCCAAATAATAAAAAAACTAGTGCTCCCGTAATTAAAGGGTATCACAACATGCGTTAAAAAAACACCATCTTAATTCTAAGTAGATAATTAGGTAATCATAATAAAATTTAATTATAATTATGTAGGTACTAACCTACATTCGATTCTGTCCTCACAGTAGGTACTTTCCTACTGTGAGGTCAAATGCATCCAGGTCATCTCGCCATCTTTTTTTGAGTCTGCCGCGTCTTCGTTATCCGCTTTGCACCCAATGCGTAAAGAGGCCCAACTTCATTTCAATGCATTCGAGTCACATGGCCTGCCCAATCCCATTTCAAGCGAGCTGTTTTGATGCCTACGTCTTCTATGCCTGTTGTACGTCTTCAATGCCAGATGTCGAGTCTAAATGACATTATTGAGGGCAACATCTAATAGCAAAGATACTCTTCCGAGTTCCTCTGAGGACATAATTATGTCTGAGTTAGTTCTAAAGTGGCAAACGCTGTGATGGTCACAAACAGTTGGCTTGGCGAAAGCAGTTTGGTAGGCATTGTGATAATTATTTGTCTTTTAAAACGAAATAAATGTTGCTGGCTTCGAAATGCTTTCAGCAATTTGGAAAATCCTTTTAAACGATTTACATTGAACATTTTCGAACACATTTGAATGCGTATGACGCTTCCAATGCAAGTCACCAGAGCGCAAATTTAAAATGCAGATTTTACGCTGCGCATTTGCGGTTTAGCATACTAACATGATTTGCCTATGTCGTATTAACCCAGTTCAGAAGTAAGAGATGCGCGTTACACTTTACTTAACCTTACTTGAAGCGGCTTGCATTATGTAACGAATGCTTATGAATAAGAACATATTCAAGACTATTACTTTCAAGGCTTTGACAGTTCGTAAGCGTATTTTAGTGACTCATTTTGTGGGGATTGCACAAAGATTGCCTATTGTGTTTAATTCCAAGGCTTGGCAGCTCGATAAACGTATTTAGCGACTCATTTTCTCCTCAAAACTCCGACCTCAGAACACCAGACTTGACCATACGAATTTACTTACAAATTATTTCTATCTGATCGTGGCATATTATGTGAACTGGAATCTTTCATAATCTTTCGCGATAACAGGAATAAATTTACAATGGAGTTATCTCGTCATTTACCTTATTTATATCCCAATTTCGGCTAAATAGCCGAAAAATTGACCAAATGGTCCACAGCTGTTTAATGGTACGATAATTACCATAATTTCTGAGGTGTTTCTTAACTTAGCGAGCACTTTGTTTGAATAGCTTGACTAGGTATTTAGATTTAAGGCGGATAGATCATGATGGTAGCGGCCCACTACCTTTGTTTGTTGCCCTGATTCTTCATAGTGTTGGTCGCGAAAGAGAAGAAGTAGAATCACCTAGATCTGACTTTTCAATGTGATCTAAGCTAAAGGTTCTACTGAATAAATATTTTTTTATTTTGAATTTGTATCGTAGGTCCTGAAGGCTATGCTTGCCAGAAAACGTATAAGTAGGTGATTATTATTTTCGAGAAGACCTACCTAACCCCAGACAAAGTAAGGCCTTTTGACTGCCCAGAGCTATTGTGCTTTTATCATCTTTTGTACAAGTCCTGCTCGTCACGTAAATGATGCGATCAATTCCAATGTTGCTGAACAGGAAGACAAACATATTCGACAACATGCTGGCGATGATGGAGAAGTACGCGACGAACTTGGAGTCCGTGGTGGCCGAGCGGACCAATCAGATGCTGCAGGAGAAACGCAAGACTGACGAACTGCTCAACAGGATGCTGCCGAGGTATAGATTACTAAACGATTTAAGAGAGATAGATATAGCATTTATTTGGACAACACTGAGCGCAGACGAACATTCATTATCATCATCATCCACAGCCCACTGCTGGGTGTAGGTGTAGGCCTCCCTTCGTAAACGCCACACAATCCATAGACGAACATTACAATGTAAAAACAGGAAGGGAGACAGTAGAAATTAAAAATTGTAGTAGTACACCTAAATTAGGAACTGTCCCCGATCGACATAGGGTAGCCACAAGCGTCCGGCGTAGGTGTGGACCAAAAAGGATCGGTCTCAGCTTAAGGATGTTCTTTATTACTTAAGCTGTCCCGGCAAATTTCAATATATCCTTGCAACAAAACATCAATAATCTATATATACCTATGTATAGGCAAAGACGATGATAACCAAATAGAATAGAATAGAATAGAATGTTACCCCGCGGGGCACAGCTAGTTAATTAATATCTCCGTGCTTGTTACAGACGGCAACTGCAAATGGTGTTTTTTGGTGGGTTCGATCCCCGCCACGGGACAAATGTTTGTATGTTCTTCAGATATTTGTTCCGGGTCTGGATGTTTTTCTATCTATAATATGTATGTATTTACAAAAAAATATATATATCTAAGTAGTATAACAGTCATCTGGTGACCATAACACAAGCATTTAGTTACTTAGCTTGGGACTAGATGACGCCGTGTGAAACGTCCAAGAATATTTATTATTTATTAGTTAATTAATATTTCAGTGCCTGTTACCGTCGGCAACTGCAAATGGTGTTTTTTATCATAAAATTGTTTCAAACAGGACTGTAGTAGAAGCTTTGAAGAGAGGCGAGAGAGTGCAAGCTGAGAGTTTCGATTGTGTCACCGTGTACTTCAGTGATATCGTCGGCTTCACTAAACTAGCTGC
Organism: Xanthorhoe designata; assembly: GCA_963582015.1. NCBI lineage: Eukaryota > Metazoa > Arthropoda > Insecta > Lepidoptera > Geometridae > Xanthorhoe > Xanthorhoe designata. Next base: position 1,516,784 of record OY757042.1, on the reverse strand, counting down.
TACTAACACGCCCATGCAGGTAACACTACCTAACACTTTTACAGGCAACTAACAGTGGGTGGGAGCATAAGGCTGCGTTTCCATTGACGCGGAGCTGTGCGGAGCGGTGCTTAGCGGTGCATGAATTGACCAATCACTATGCTCGAAATCGCGGAGCAGAGATTTCGAGCATAGTGATTGACTCCGCGTCAATGGAAACGCAGCCTAATGGAGTAAGCCGTTCAAAACAAATCTATTTCAACTCATGATACGTAAATAATTCCTTTGTAAAAATGTCTAACACAGATTTTGTAAATCTTGTTGCTGAATTTACAGAATCTCAGAACTCTAATTAATTTTAGTATTACATTTTAAGATTTTGAAGTTATTGCTATGCTGTTCACAATTTAATATAATAAATAATTCTTAAAATATCATCTATTAAAATATTTAGCTATTTTAAATTCTTCGTATTTTCAAATTCTAAATATTAAAACGAATCATTTTAAATTGATCGCTCCGATTACTGAATTCCTACTTAAATGAAAAATGCTTAACTGGCGAGCGCAGACAGAATAAACCCACTCACTTAGACAAAATCTTTCAAATTGAATAACTATTGTACCTACACTAAACGATCTCACGTGCATTGAATACTTATCAAGAAAATAGTTCGTAGACGCCGTCTACTAGACGGAGACGTATTGACAATTATTTTGTATTTCATCCATCCATTAAATCCTATTCCATTTCCTGTTTGGGCTCAACTTTCCTCCTCGTTGAACTGCCCTCATTTGATTCGACAAAGGTTTCTATTGTATATGCTTGTCCTAAGATTAATTATGTCGCTGCTTTTGTCTCGCATAGGTTTCTAGGTAGTTTGCTGAATTTCCATTGTGCCTCTTTTGTTGACGACCTCTGTGGCGCAGTGGGCGAAGGCCCGACTACGAGTACCGACTACGAGAGTACGAGTTGTATCGCTAAGTTTACAAACGTGTAGGTTTTCAATACCTACCTCTAACTATTGTTCCAATCAGTTTAAAAAGCAGTAGGTAAAGAATAAAGATCATGGTACCCAAATTTGGGAATGATATTTTTATAATGTGAGAGGAACCATCGAGATAGTTATGCGAGGTCATAATTAAGGAAAAGTTAAAAAATGCCCTTTTGTTTCAATCGACAAAAAATAGGAAACTTTTACAGAAATTGAGATAATCCCGAATTTTTAAAACCTATGTCTTGAGAATAAGTGAGCAATATCGCAAACACCGATTTCAAACTAACCAGAGGTTGTAAATAACTTTTACTTTTCAAAGAAATTCTAATTATAACTTTTCTTTAAGATAATGAGAAAATACTCAAGTGTACTTACCTACCTACCTAGTTAAAAAGGTCCATTATAGCGAACTCACACCTCACTTTACTAATTATTTAAAGTGCCACAAGCTTAGTTGTTCAGTTGGCAGCGTCATTCGTTGGTTTCTATTGAATTCTCTCTGACCTACTTTTGTCTATTTACTACTTCATGATTTTTGATCATCTTAAACGATTATTTTTCGTTCATAATTTTACCTTGAAGCGCTCGTGGCATAGCTTGTTTAGACATGTTTGATAGAACGTTGAGTTGAGCTATCACAACCTATAAATAGTTTGAATAATAATATTATTGGAAATATCTTTTTTTACTTAGCTTACCTTTGAAATTCCCCAAGCAACATGCTATGTGGAGGACCTAACAATAGGGGCTAGTCACAATACAATTCTCGGAGTGAGAGCGTGGGTGTTTATAAACTATCTAGTAACTAATCGTAAGTTTATCGAACAAAACAGGTGATACGTACAGAAACTTGCCTTAATTGATTTTCAACACGCACTACATTTATACATCAACAGACATTTACAAAGACTACTGTAACTAACTAGGTAATTTACAACAATTAGTTAGAGCTATACAGTAATTCATATATGGTATTGTCTTAGACTGACTTACAATATTAAGAGTTGGGTTCCCAACAACTCACACTAGATCACACATTATTTGCCATCGAGTAACAACGTAGCTAGATTCTATTGTGCTCTTAAAACTTTTCTAGTATCCACAAAATGTCATATATGTTATTCTTTCTAGGTCATAAACATATACTATGTGAATATAGGTTATTCTAAGTTTCAGAGAGTTTTCGGGAGAGTAACAAACATCCATCTATGCACACAAACTTTCACGTTTAAAATGGATGGTAGGATTAGGATTACATAACAAAACTACGAGTACTGAAATGCTACTTAAATATTCAGGAGCGTATTAACCATTTAAGACGCTCTTACCTGTCAGATTTGCAAAACGTCAAATAAATAAATAGCACACTTACATTAAATAGCATTTCAGTATTCGAGCGTTAATAGTGACTACTCAATATTAATAAGTTCGTTCGTTCGTTCGTATGAGCAAGTGGCCAACTCTGGTGACGGAGTTTTTAGGCCGCCTAAAGGCCTCCGTCATGGCTTAGTCCAAGTAGTGACCGCTCAGAACGTTGTTTAACTTCGACGATCTATCAAGAACGTCTTAGCAAGCTTCGCCACGTAAGTGCGGTAGCGTTTCAAAGGTAGAAATAGGATCTGCTAACAACTCCTTAATAACTAATTATAAACTGACGACAGTTGATATATTAGATAAGACGGAGAAAACTTAAACCATAAATAATGTCTTTCACATAATTTAGTTTCGTGATAGCACAGATAATATAATACTGTGATAGGTGTATACATAATTATACAGGATGTCCCAACCCAACGCAATGCCACATGTAGGAGAAGTACCTTAAATATCGTTGATAGGATATTTTGTAGAAAGGAATAAATATTTTAGTTTTCAATAATATAATACCACAAAAAAAGATGAAGGTAATTTGTTTGTGTGTTTGAACTCGCTAAATAAAAGGCAGATGAAAAAGTATCTAATGTTAAATATTTAAACATAAATACATAAGCAAACTAAAGATGGATAAAAACTAATCGATAGGATTTTCGTAGCACCTCTACGAATCCGTAGCAAAAGCGTAGCCAGTCGTCGTAGCACATTCTTCATCATAATTATTTAGCCGACTTCAAAGAGGAAGGAGGTTTCTGTATGTGTGTGGGTATGGTGTTCGCCCACTTGTCTGTCAATTGTGACCGATATTGAAAATTATTTTTTGATTGAAAGAATATACTCCTGTGGTGTTCCGTTAAAACTTTGGTGAGAATCTGACGAGGACCTTCGGAGTAATGAAAATGAAATGAAATAATGATCACGACTGTATCCCGGGAGCAGTAGACATTTCTTTCAGATCATTAGGCAATTTTTAGATCTTTTTGAGGATGTCTAAGGGGGTAGTCAGAGGTATGTCCAAATACATACATATTTGGTACATGCCCACTTTTTGCAGAAGTTAACTTTCCATACGTGACAGGTTGCAAGCCCATCGACGCTATTAGAGAGCTAACTGGTTTCCTCACGATGTTTTCCTTCACCGTTATAAGCTCGTGTTAAAGCTCATATAAATTATATACATATTTTCGATGCGAAAAGTTCGGAGTAATGAACAGAAATGAACCTCGAAAGTGCAGGAAATTGAACTTTTATTAAAAAATTGGTTTTAATTTTTTTTTTCGCAGGTAGTGGAGATACTGAACGACCTCTATACTTGCTGCGACGCCATCATATCACACTACAACGCTTACAAGGTAAGTTATTGATAAATTAAATGATAATTCTATCATTATCTACAATTAATATCGCGACATTTATAAACGTTCTATATTATTTGCCCCAAATTGTCCTAATTATGTTTGTAAAAGCTCAAAAAACACCATTGATACGCAACAATTTCCGGTTCCTTTTACATTGTGTTATTTTTGCACTGAAGTATGTTTACTCTAGAATCAGTCATCTTTTATGATCAGCGATTGATTCTTACTTGCGCTGTACATTTTTCTTTTAACGCGTTGACTGCCCATGACGCACGGCGAGTAGAAGCGAGTACCACGGCCGGGAATGGGTTAAACTCCATTTGTAGTCACAAAGGCTCGGCTCTATTGCTTGATATAAGTTTATTATAGTCGTATGCCTCGAATTCAGGTCATGTCAGGAGGCCTGTCCTAAGCCCCGGGTCAAGGCAGCAATAATGACGTCATTGTCAACGGGCTTACTCACTGCTGGATTGACACAATTCAATATGCACGGTTTGACAGACCGCAGATTTCTCTGTCAGTCAATAAAATAAAATCCGATTTCAAAGATGTCTTTCAATTATTCCATGGCCTCAGTTAAATGGATGAATAAATCTAACCTAACCAAACGAATTTAGCTTTTATAACAAAAGATAAATCGTAGAGATATCTTTTGAAAATATAAAATTGTACTTGTATCTTTAGAAATTTTTCCTGGTTTGTGTTTATTTCTTTCTTTTTGTTGTACAATAAAGCATTATCTATCTATCTATCTCTCTATTGAAATTCAGATTCCGATATAAAGTTATTGGATTTATTAGACTGAAAATGTCTTAGGCAATTGTACGCTACAGTTATTAATAGTTTCTTAGTCGGATTCAATGTGTCCCACTTGCAGCAAGGTGGTGCACCTTTTACTAGGTCAAACGATACAGGGACTAGAGCAGATTTATTTTTAGTTTATTCCGTTCGGGTCACTAGAGAAAGGAACTTTTAATAAAATAGAAATGTCAAAAGGAAGCGCTCGTAGCAAAGCTTGTTTGAATAAAATATGACCGCTAGTGGCGTTCGTTCGTTCGTTCGTATGAGCAAGTGGCCAACTCTGGTGACGGAGTTTTTAGGCCGTTTAAAGGCCTCCGTCATGACTTAACGACTTTAAAAGCCGGGACCGACAATTTAACGTGCCCTCCGAAACACGGAAGCGCTCAGATGAAAATGCCACGTGCGGTCACCCATCCAAGTAGTGACCGCTTAGAACTTTTCTTTACTCTACGATCTATCAAGAACGTCTTAGCAAGCTTCGCCACGAGCGCTTCACCGCTAGTGGCTAGTGATAATAAAAGCTGAGCGCTTCCGTGCTTCGGAGTTAAATTGTAGGTCCGGACTTTTAAGTAGTCAAGCAATGGAGGCTTTCATCTTCAGTGAACATAATACCTACAGGAAAAATATTTAAATCCGTAACTAAGTACTGAAATGAAATATTTCATAAAACATCAAAGATATTTTTGTTGGAGTTTATTGAAACGATAAATACCTAAGTCAGGATAGATCTGTTACGTTTCCCGTATAATTCTGTTTGACCTATTTACACTCACATTTTACACACACACATTCCTCATAGGCCAAGCAAATAACAAACCTATCAATAGATAAGTTGATAATTAAATAATAAGGGCATGTACCAAACAGATATCTATGTATTCGGACGCTTACCCCTTTTTTTAGACTACTACCCCCTAATATACATTCAAAAGATTTTACAATTGTTAGATTATGAAATAGCGCTTTTGTTTTATTTTAAATCTATACTAATAATATATTTATTTATATAATATTATATAATATTATAAAGAGGTAAAGTTGGTTTGTTTAGTATATTAGGGGTAATCTCCGAAACTACTCATCCGATTTCAAATATTCTTTCACCGATATGGAGCATGGACTTTTCGAATGAACATAGGCTATATTTTATCAAGGTAGGTACCACGGGAGCGAAGCCGGGGGCGAGTAAGCTAGTTAGAATCTTGCATCAAGATCGGCGCGAACGTCACTTCTAGGAGGTGCAGTAGTGATCATGTTCTAGGTGGAAACCATAGGAGATGCGTACATGGTGGTCGGAGGCCTGCCAGAGAGGTGTTCCAAGCACGCGGCCGAGGTGGCTTCCTTGGCGCTGCACGTGCTCGATGCCGTGCCCAAGATACAGTCCGCGAGATTGAACATCAGGATAGGTAAATATCGACTCTTTGTTTTCTAGGTGCTGTGTTTGCTTAGTGGGATAGTGAAGATGAAGAATGAGTGCATTTTTAGATAAGAACATTTTAAAAGACAAAGATCATTTATTTGCATAAACAAAACATGTGTAAATATGATGATAAAAACTGGGTATAGCCGCAACATGTTTTACCGATTTCGGTGCGCAAAACGAGAAAGAAAATGAAGGGAAAATCATCATTGATCATCATGATAATTTATTGAAAAAATAAATAATTGAGTAATTGAGTAATCATGCCCTACAGCGCTGTACAATAAGTATGAGGTTCACTATTGAGTTTTATTACTTCTCATTGCAAGGATTGTGTAGAGAGAATTTTGAGCGAGCAAGATTGGCGTTTTACAAAATAGGGTTTACAACGCAATTTTAAAGTCAAACAACCTTATAAAATTAATTATACGTCGTCGCTACCCGGTAGGTACACAGTGGGGATTTAAGAGTCATCAGCCTACATAATGCTACTTTATCCGGTAATTCAAAGCCTTATTCTTACCAACATACCTAATGCTTTTGTAATTTGCGTAACAAAATGGGGCAAAGACGTGTGAGTAGGATAAGGGAATAATGGAAGGTTTGGTGCTAACACATTTTTATAATGCACTAGGTACTATTGACCAAAAACCCCTTACCCTAATTTTTACCAATGAACTTTAAAGAAAGCATCTTTAAAGTTCATTGGTAAAAATAAGGGGTCTTTTTTCTAAACAAAAACAATCAGATTTGGTTAAGAATTACAGTGAAGGTAGTGGGCAAATACAGAATATAACGGCAACTAATTTTGGAATTCAATACAAATATGAAAATGCAATGAAAATTATAATATATAAATTTATTTATAAAAGTTAAAAGTTCATGTCTCTAACTAAACGGTGAACGACCTTGCGGCATACCACGCTGCTGAGACCAGACACATGCATGAGGGATTGGCCCACAATAAATATGATTTGTTCAGAAGGATGGGAGGCCTTTCCTCTACGGTGGCTAAAGTTAGGCCTTTACCTAGATGATTTATACAGCGTCAGGAGGCAATTTTTGCCTACGCTTAAACGGAAAACTGTAGTGCCTGGGACATTGTTGAGATGGAATAGGCTTGCCCAGCATTTAAACCGTCCTCTCAGCTGCCAGCCATATCCACAGGAAAGACAATGGTCAATACGTGTGGGGCTGACTAGCCGCGGGTATCATTACAATGTTTTTCCTTCACAGTTAAGAGCTCGTGTTATTGCGCATATAATTTCAAAACGAAAAATCCATTGATGCACGGCCGGGATTCGAACCCACGGAAATGTAAAGAAGTAAAACTAAGATATTAACAAAGACTATCACAATCACACTAATATTATAAAGGTGAAAGTTTGTGTGTGTGTAAGTATGTAAGTGTGTTTGTTACTCTTTTACGCTCAAACGGCTGGACGGATTTAAATGAAATTTGATACAAGAATTGCTTATACCCTGGAATAAAAAATAGGCTACTTTTGATCCTGGTATTCCAACGGGAACGGAAACTATTCACCACGGGTAACACCGCGGGGCGCAGCTAGTATAATATTATAATGGTGAAAGTTTGTGTAAGTGCGTTTGTTACTTTTTCACGCTCAAACGGCTGGACGGATTTGAGTAAAATTTGGTACCAGAATTGCTTATACCCTGGATTAAAGAATAGGCTACTTTTGATCCTAGTATTCCTTCAGGAACGGGAGCTATTCACCGCGGAGCGCAGATAGTATTACATACTTTTGCGCTGTCCAGGTATTCACAGCGGGCAATGTGCCGCCGGCGTTGTCGGCGTGAAGATGCCTCGCTACTGCCTGTTCGGCGACACAGTGAACACGGCCGCGCGCATGGAGTCGAGCGGGGAGCCGCAGCGGATCCACGTCAGCGAGAGCACATACAAACTGCTCAAGCAGCATGGAGGATACCACTTCAAGGAGAGAGGCATCATCAACATCAAGGTAAGACTAGGATGAAACGGTTTTAGGGCTTTTGAGATTACGATTGTGAAGATGAGAATGAGACCACAAAGGAATTCAGCATCTCATCCACGTCAGTCAGAGCTCATACAAACTGCTCAAGCAGCATGGTGGATACCACTTCAAGGAGAGAGGCATCATCAACATCAAGGTGAGACTAGGATGAAACTGTTTTAGGGCTTTTGAGATTACGATTGTGAAGATGAGAATGAGACCACAAAGGAATCCAGCATCTCATCCACGTCAGTGAGAGCACATACAAACTGCTCAAGCAGCATGGTGGATACCACTTCAAGGAGAGAGGCATCATCAACATCAAGGTAAGACTAGAATGAAACTGTTTTAGGGCTTTTGAGATTACGATTGTGAAGATGAGAATGAGACCACAAAGGAATCCAGCATCTTATTCACGTCAGCGAGAGCTCATACAAACTGCTCAAGCAGCATGGAGGATACCACTTCAAGGAGAGAGGCATCATCAACATCAAGGTAAGACTATCAGCTAGATGACAATTATAAGGCTTTTGAAACTAGGATCGGCAGTGTCATCTATCAAGACGAGAATGAGACCACAAAGGATCCAGCATCTCTTCCGGTCAGAGCAAGTAATCGTAAGCGATGCTTAAGTAGATGCGGCTTCTATAAGAGTCCAGATCAAGGTAAGACATTGACATAGATTACTTTACGACTGCAAGCGTCATAAAAGTTGAGAAGCGTAAACACCTGCAATTCCCAGATAAACTTTTACACATTAACATTGTCAAGGACATGCTTTGATTAAAACAAGTTTGGTCTTGAGATCAACAGTAAGATGACGGTAACTGGCTATGTAATAAAGCTGCTAACGAACTACCGCAGACTTCTCGTGTCGCGCTAATCTTTTCTCAACGGTAAATCTACCTTAGCAGAAAAAGTAAATAAACCCATTACAAGTCCTAAGGGCGTTGAACCGCGAGCGAATTGGTTTTTCGTGTCGGCTTTCAAAACGTACATGAACAAAGAACATGTCGTATATTGGTTAAATTAGGTTACTCAGTCACTGTAATGCGGGCACCACACATTGGACTGTTGTAACGTGTTGGTTCCAACACTCCAATGTGGGGATATCTTGGACGGTTATTGGATACAAACGGAGCATTGCCATTGGTCATTCTATTCGTAGCCAATGTTGAAACCAAGTTGAAGCCAATTTGTGGTGCCCGCATAAAGATAGCTAGGTTCGTAGTTTTCTTTTTTTAACAGTAGGTACCTACTGTGCATGCCTGTTATGGGTGCACATAATAGTACTTTGATATCAAATAAATAGCTACAAGAATACCTACTACACGAGTAAACCTTCACTTTAAAATCATTTAGCTTCTTTCCCTAGTATAGGGAGTCGCGTTGGAACAGGCATTAGAATCACCTAACATGTAAGACAAAACTGAAGTGATCCTTGAGGTCCTACAAAACTAAATGATTTTTCTTTCTACAAAAGCCGATCATGAAATGTGTGCCGCAGAAAATATAAATAAGCTCTAAAAGAAAGGGCTGTATAAGTTAATCGACGTAATGTGTAATTAGGTTCTCTAGGTGTCTGTAAGTAGATTCTTATGTTATAGCCCTGCTTCATTATAATTTACGCACATTGGCAATTAATAAAGCGATTAATTTTAAAAGCTTTCTAAAAATAAATCTAGCAAGAAGGTACTTACCGTTTATTTATTGCAATAAAAATAATGTCTTCTATTTACATTGTACCGCCTACGCATAAGAACTTATTCTTTGCAAATTTAGGAAAGTGCTTATTTACACATAAAAACTGATGGTAGCGTTGGGACCGTACCGTACCAAAATAAATTAAATAAAAATGAAAATAATGGTAATTGGAATTAATTTTGGAAAAAATAATCGTTTTTTACGGAAGGGTGGCTAAGTAATCATTATATCAACTATGTACTTCTTTATTTTTATTAATTATCATTTCTTTTTTATCTCTGTAATGTTTCAACGACATATTTTTTAAAAGTACCTATTATCAAAGATTTTGATTCATACCACGCCAGGTTGCGTCCAAAGTAGTTATAGTGTGGTATTAGGTAGGTAAGTTCTTTTAAACTTAAATGGTCTTGTTACTTAACTAAGCTCTATGAACTGTTACTATTTGACCCAGACGAAAAGGCAAAATTGTAATTCATAGTAGGTAACAGTTTTAATTATTTACTCTTGAGACAAAAAACTTTTTAATAAATTATACTAAGTATAAGGAACTTGAGATAAGTTAGCGACAGACCTTTGACAAAGTTTTAACACTTTGTCAAAAAGATGTCGCGAAATACTCGTCATTTCTGATGAATACCACCTACTGAAAGCTTCAATATACTCGTAGGTACCTACTTAACGTATTTAAAAAAAACAAAAAGTTTAAGTTACAAAAAACCATTATGTAAAGGTACCTAAGACAGTGGTAGACACACAAACGCATACCTATTTCAAAAGGTCTGTATTGTTTAGTCGTCTGCCCAGAGTCTAGACTAGACAGACAACTAAATAAATAGTGTCACTACGTAGGTAGATCATGTATGTGTTGTGTACCTATACTAGACTAGCTTACTCCCCCGCGACGTCGCTCGCGTGGTACCTTAATAAAATATAGCCTATGTTCATTCGGAAAGTCCATGCTACACATCGGTTAAAGAATTTTTGATATCGGATGAGTAGTTTCGGAGATTACCTACATACATTAGATACAAACCAACTTTACCTCTTTATAATATTAGTATAGATATAGATAGTATAGAAGTATAGACTGCGACAAAATACCTACCTGTCATATTTAAAGATGAAGTTATCCGTTGAATAATAGGTAGGTAGGTTATTATTCAATACCAGCAGTAGAATCACCTAGTTTTAAGAACGTGACATGTCAAAGTGATCTATAAACGATCGTACTGAATAAATATATTTTGAATTTAAATTGAATTTGAATGGATAAAGGTTAAAGGTTGTGTTGTGACCGTTGAAGAGTGAGGTAGGTCACGCACGCGTCACATTCACATGACAAGAAACGATAAAAAGATAATCTGCTGATAATGCTCGCTGTTTTGTTGATTTAGGTAAATGTCCCATTCAAATAAGCAAAACCATCAGTACATACAACAATGAAAACAACATTAAAGATTGTAAGCCTATCAGTACGATATGTTAAGTGAGGTTATGATATGTTATTGTAACCTTTTTTTTGCAGACTGTTAAACAAATTGCATTATTGTACCTATATAGTATCAAGGTACTACGAACTACTATTTCCTCAAACATTGTGGTGTCCCAACGGGGCTCTTGTTGCGGCCAAACATAATTTTTAAGACCTTATGTACCAACTTGAAGCAATAAATGAATAAAAAAAAAATATATGAATATTTATAAAATTTTCAGGGAAAAGGCGAGATGAGGACATGGTGGTTAGTGGGTGAATCGCACGCGAGAAGGAAGAACTCTTTCTACAGATACCGTAAGTCGTATCCGTTATATCATAGCACTTTACTTGATTTTGGTGCCTATTTTGGTTTACCGCATGCACTCTACCGGTGTCAACCCTGTGTTAGCCTTCCTTACTTTAAGCTTGCTAAAAGTATCGCGATCGAAATTATGAGGACAACCACAGATATATTATATCTTATATATATTATATCTGTGAGGACAACAATGATCGATGATATCAAATGGAGAACCTTTACGGCTGAGATAAACGACGACACTGACACTCGACACAAATGTCGACACTAGGTCACTGGTGTTGGTTGACATCGCCACTAGGTACCTACATCTGCAACTTACAGCTGGTTTCTCGAACCCAGATCATCTCGAAAATAACTTATGCCGGGTTCCTATATCCAACTAACGGATGTCCGTAGGTCGGTCGTCATAGCAACGTTGTTATCTGTCAAAAAGTCTCATACATTTTGAGTTGTATTAAACAACGTTGCTACGACGACCGACCTACGGACATCCGTTAGTTGGATATAGGAACCCGGCATTAATCAATGGTCAAATCACGTGACAAGAGTCGAATTTGTTTCTAATTTGACACTTTGTCACGTGATTTGACCATTGATTAAGTACCTAATTTTGGAGATGATCTGCGTTCAAGAAACCAGCTGTAACTGTCGCGGCAGTGGACACACAAAGACAGTCGATGTATAACAATTATCAATGAGTGTATATTAGCGTCTCGTGTTGTCGTGTACCTATATAAAATTGAGGTGATATGCAACAAATTCAAACGCAGCAATTAGTTTAATTTATTGCATATCACATTAGGTTTTATATTGTTTATTAATCTATAGTTTTTGCGGAAGTCCGGAAAATAAATTTGTTACAAAATTGGATTAACACTGTTCACTGCCTCTTAAAAGCACTCTGGCCAGAAATACGGAATACAGTAGGTACAGTAGTAAATCAATATTGAACAAAAACATTGATTTCTCGGATTAACTTGAAAATAAACCTAAAGATAGCTCTTTGTTTATTCAATGGTTAGTTACTTTATTCTGTTTGCGTAGGGCCAGATTTGATTAAAGAAGAATTTGGAATCGCGGTCCGATGTCCTTATTCTTAGTTTAGAACCACTTTTCTTAGGCGCGGGACAGACAGAAAAGACGTAAGGCGAGGACGGGGCGCAGACATTTGTCTCTTCCGCGTCCCTTTCATACAAATGTATAGAAGCGTCACGACGCAAAACATACACAAGAGACGGGGCGCGGGCGCGACGCTTTTACGTCTGCGCGTTTTGTTCAAAACACACAGGAGAGACGGGGCGCGGACGTGGCGGGGGCGAGGACGGGGCGCGGGGTGGCATGCCTGCCGGGCGCGTCACGCACGCTCGCACGCTCGCACTGCGTCGCGTCCGCGCCCCGTCTCTTCTGTGTGTTTCAAAAAGTCGCGTCCGTGTCACGTCTCCGCCCTGTCCGCGCCGCGTCTTCGCCTTACGTCTTTTCTGTCTGTCCCGCGCCTTAGGGTTTTACTACAACCTACCTAACTTCGGTAAATATTGCGTCATAAAGAATCTAGACGCTGATTATGTGTAAATTTTCCGATAAAGAAAGAAAACACTGTTTGACTCTGAACATAATTCAGAGTCTAAAACGAGATACCTACAAAAATGATATAATTATTTTAAGGGTCAAGGTAGAAAGTTTATTCTACCTAAGGCGACTTGCCTTGTTCAACGATAGTTTATGTATTTTAAGCATGTTAAATAAATTCATCCTTGACAGTGCGATAAACGCATTTAGCGATATTTTTCTTTGTCAAGGCACCCTAAGAAGTATAATTAATATTCTGATAAGAGTATCTATGGCTGACAGACGACTTAGTAACCGTCAGCTTTAGCTACTTACCTATAACAGTATTAAAAATAGATCTGTGGTTTCTTGGACAGAGATAGACCCAGCCCAAAGCCAAGAGATAGACGAGCCATGGTGGGACCCAGAGAGGTCTATTCTAAACATCCGCGAACGCGCGCGCCTCTCGGTGGGCGGCTCGCTGGGCCCCGGCTCGGCCCTCTCCTCCCCCGGCCCCCCGGGCCCCGCCTGCAGCTGCTTCATCCCCCCGCGCGACCACCACTCCGCACCCGTCGTCCTCTTCAGCAACGACTGACGCTAACACACAACCAACCTCAGGACTGCCGGACGACGTGATGAAGTAGAATTCGGATTAGACTATAGTTCTGGTGAATATGTTGTGAGTGACAAACGTTCAAGAGAAAAAGTTTTGGAAACAGATAACGTTAATAGTGATCGCAAAGTTCTAAAGCTAGATTGTAATGTGAGTGGTGAGAAAGATGACGAAGTTAAAGATAATAGTGATTTTTTACATTTTTCAGAGTTAGATAAGAGTGATGGTCCAGAAGTTAAAAGTGTGATTAAGAAACGCGAAAGTTATCGAAATTCTAAGGCTATAAACAAACGTGTCAATTTTGATGATAAAGGGAGAGTTGAATATTTTGAAAACAATGTAAGCGTACTAAATGCAATGTATCTTAACAGCGAACAAGGAATCAGTGATACTAAAGAAAAAGAGAAGAAAAGTACTGCTGTATTTTTGCGAAATGTTTTAGAAAGTCGCGCCAATTCTATTCGTAAGAATGATAAAAATCGTTGTACTAACAATATAACAGGGAACAGTTTTTATGAAGCATTTTACCAAAACGGTAACTTAGGGAATGGTAAGACGTCTAAAGACAAAAACGATTCCGTCAATAAGAAAGTTTCTGATAATAATAATGCACCTAAATATATCGAAGACAGATTTAAGGAATATATAATAGTGTATGACTGTGAAGACGATGTAGATAATTGGGCAAGAGGGTTGGCAGCATTACAAAGGCTGTACAGTGCCGATATTATTATTGATAAGAACTGGTTGTAAATGAAATATTAAATCACACTGGGTAGGTATACTCGTATATGTGTTAAGTTAAGTGTCGATCGATGTCTTGTTGTGTAGTACAGTACCATGCAAACAAATTTACAACCGAGCGTAAAATTGACTTTAAGTAGTATGTATTTATATTTCGTGCCAAATAAATGTGTAGTGGATTGTTGTAAGTTAATCTTAATGTAGGAAGGTAAGTCTGTAGGTAGTGAATAATTATTGTCAATGTAGGTTTTTTAGATTTTATCAATAGAATAATATTGTGAAACAGTTAGATTAGGAATTATTTATAATTCAAACTGTCACACGATATCTAAACTTAATACCAGGTCACACTGTATTCCAATATTATACACTTATGGATTTTAAACTGAATCACTGAACTGTGCCATTAGAAAATAATAGGTAGGTACCTTTACCTACCCAAGTATGCAAATATTTGTAAATGTCTAAACATCTATTAACATAAATAAGAAAGGTTTTGCAAACTTCTTGAGATGTTATTGATTGTTACCACCTACATGTTTACTATTTCCAAGTTTTGTAACATTGTGTACAAAAAATATTAGATTTTCTATTATTCTCTAAAGTTTACTACTATAGTAAAAAATAGGAAGTTCATAATAACTACCTAATTTTAATTCTTAATTATTAAGAACCAAACTAAATTGGAAAATGGAAAGAAGTATGAAAGGAGGAAATTGCATCATTACACCGACAAGAGCTGAGCTCTTAAGTTTTATATAACTAAATTGTTTTGCTAGTCTCTCTCTACAATGTATACAACATAGCTATGTGTATTTTTAGATACTCTATAATCATAATGAAGTAAATTTTGTATGTATCTACTTATTTAGCATAATGGCAACAATTTAATGTCATAGGCCCCGCCCTGGTGGTAGAAGCAACAAGGCTAATGTAGGATTTTTAAGCTTGGGAGGAAACTGTGGGCCAAATTTGTTGACTGAATGCATTTAAGATCATATTGATAAGATATGTGTAATTAACTAAGATTGCTTGCTAAATCATTATTAAAATAATTACCTACAAAAAATGTATATCCACTTAATTCGCTCATGGACTGCTACTGCTAGCTACAATAAAGAATGCATATCTAGTTAGGCTCAACTCACACCAAAAGAGCGGCGAAGCGCAACGAAGCGCAGCGAAGCGGAGCGCGGTTTCAGTGTCATATGAATTTTAACTTTATTTTCATTACTTTAATACTTATTATCGCATGAGAAACTCGACAGAGTCGCGCGGATGGCGGCTTCGCGGGAATTCCGGCGAATTCGAATACGCGCGCCTTCTCTGCGATAATAAGTATTATAGTAATGAAAATAAAGTTCAAATCATATGACACTGAAACCGCGCTCCGCTTCGCTGCGCTTCGCCGCTCTTTTGGTGTGAGTTGAGCTTACAGTCACAAATATGGGATATTGAAATTGTTTTAGTAAGTACTAAATGTTGTAATATAAAAATGCTGAATGTAATAACCCTAACAATATCAAGGGTCCGTCTAGTCAAAACCCCGTAATATTATTCAATGTCTTTATTTATTGAATTAATATCACATTTAATATACAATGTAAAGATAAATTTTGCACTAATTATGCATATATACATCTTAAACTATTATTTACAGATTGTTGTTTAAAATAAATGTAATGTACTTACACAATGTTGTCTGTTGGTAATAAAGTTACAAAATATATTACTTAATTTTATTTTCACTTTATGCTTGTAGTACTTACCTATAATCTAATTACAAATACTACACTATTCATTACTCTACTATTATTATATTTTTCTTAACATTCTACTGTAATAAATATATTTTATACTTATATTAGTAGGTACCTACATGATAATAAGTAATGACCTAGCTAGACAATTTTGACTAATGAAAATAATATCACAGACATTGTTTATTTTTTGGGAAGTTAAATAATTAGTTATGAATGAACAAGCACTGCACAGATTCCAAATATTCAGAGGCAGATAATATGATATGGTGCAAGTTTTGGTTCATTTTCCATTTTAGTACTGGACTTGCCTTAAATAGAGTATTTTCGGGACATAGAAGCTTAAACCAGCGTCAAAAAAATACTTCAGCATTGACCAAGGTATGAGAAACTGACAGATCTCTTCTAATAGAAATTACTTACCTACCTACACTATCTCTTTTCTACTATAAAAAAGTTAATTTAACTAAATTTTGGGTAAGGAACAGCTACAATTTACCAACCTCATTTCTTCAAGCCTCGAAACCTAAGCTCCATTTCCAAGTACGCTTTCATTGAAGGATCTTCTACCATATTAAGGATCTTCTCGCAGACTTCAGGGCCTGCATGCTTCATCTTAGCTGTGATCGCTTCAGCCCACACAATAAAAACACAGTTGGAGCAACCGGATTGACAGCATGCAGTTGGGGGTTCATCAATAGAGGCCTGGAAATTGGAAACTATTGTTAAGGTAGCTTGCATACCTAAATTTAGTAGGTAGGGGTAACTCAAATTATGTAGGTATTCTTTCATTTTATCATTAAGTACATTACTGCGGCTAATTATGAAAGTGGGGAGATGTATGGGACGGGACTACGAAAAAACGGCGATAAATGGTAGGTACCTACCTACTTAGGTAATTATTATAAAAAATCATAAGTAGGTACCTACTTCAATTGCAATTCTCTCTAATTCTTTCTCTTTTGCGTCGTTAGCCTTTTCCGCATCCGTAGTCGAACATAACTTGGCCTGGATATTGATAGTTTGCCGAGCCATTGTTCGAAGTGGTAAGATTTTAGATTTCTGGAAGAAAAAATAGAAAGACATTTTAGTAGGTAGGTTTATTAGCAATTTTATTGAACAAACATGATTATGAATGATTTAATTAAAAAGATACGTACAATCATCGCCGCAGAAAAATTTAATAGCCCTATTATTACTTTATTATTTTTAGAAAATAAGATAAAGATTTGTTTTGCAGCTTTTATTTTAGGTTACGTAATGTTGTAAAATTTGGAAAACCAAAACATTTGCTTGTTGTTTCTTTCACTAATAACATTATCATAGTAGAGTGAGATAGCCAATGAAATCCAAAGAATATTTTTATTCATGGCCTTGGATGGATCTGAGACTCTGAGTTTATTCTATTAATTTTTACACAGTACGGTTCTTTTTCTTCTTTATTTTGGCTTCGCTCGCCGGCTTTTGCCACGCATTTAGCCACTACCATGTCAAAATAATTCATTTTAGTAAAGTCAAGTCAAAGTCATGTCATAGTCAGCGTCAGTAAAGATGTGGGTTCTTTACTATTACAGCTTTTCATGGACTTTTTGAGAGAACTCGAAATGCAATGATATTCAGTTTTGTTTCATTTGCCCACACTTATGTTACGTTCACGAACACTTAACAGTTAATAATCCACCATTATTACACACATTCGCTAAAACACAAGTTTTGAAAAATAAAACTAAAAAGACAACATGACACATACTGTTAAAGACTTAGGTATAGTATTTGAGCCAGAACTTACATTTCATAACCACATCAGAAAACTCACAATAGATAGCTTTAAAAAACTGGGATTTGTCACAAGAAACAGCAGAGATTTTTCTAATATTGCAGCAATTAAAATCTTATATTATTCTCTTATTAGGTCTAAACTTGAGTGTAGCGCATGTGTGTGGAACCCTCATGAAGTGACGTATACCTTGATGCTGGAGAGAGTTCAGAAAAGGTTTCTGCGCTTTCTTTACAAAAAGGTATACGGCTACTATCCATTCATGTACCCCACTAAATATCTTCTGGGTGCACTAAGTTTCAACTCGCTTGAAACACGAAGGCTTAGTGATCAAATTATTAATATTATTAGAATTTTACGTGGAATATTAAATTGTCCTGATTTACTGGCTGAGGTAAGTAGGTTGTATGTGCCAGAAAATCGCGCTAGGTTCCGTCCAGGGCGAGTGCCGTTGTTTGCTCCTAGACCAGCACGCACTGTAGCTCGCCAGCAATCGCCTTTATGTCGCGCACAACGCCACCTCAATGCTATATCCGCATCAAAAGCACAGTTTGATGTCTTCGCCGACAGCTGGCCGGTACTCGAGAGAGTGTGTCTGAGCTATTGTGAAGAGCCAAACTCCTTACTACCGTGGTAACTTAATATAACTGCTGAGCTTACCTATTTCGTTGCTTACTAAATTCTATTGTTATTTTGTTATTTTTGTAACATTTTTTCTTTATAAAGTTGTTACTTATTCGTTGTTTGTTATGTTTATTATTTTGTAAATTATATAGTAGTTATTTTGTCAGTTTTTTTGTTAGAGATAGGTACCTAAATGTCTTATTGTATTTTATTTTGTTTTTAGTTTTAGATAATTGCCATTTAAATGATCTCAATAGATTAACGTCTTAGATCCTAAGTCTGTAATGTTAGTCTAAGATTAATAATAAAGAATTTGAATTTGAAAGAATTTGAATTCCCATCAAAAAGCCAACAGTACAGTACCATCCACAGTACGGTTAGTCGGTTAGTTTGTAAATTGACAACGTCGTTTGACAATGACAATTGAAGGTCGGTATTGCCAACATGATTTCTTTTATTAGTGACATTGCTTCAAAGACGTGAAAATCGTCTTGCAATGCATTGATCGTAATGTAAATGTAAAAGTAAGTTGCTTAGCTTGGGACTAGATGACGCCCCGTGTGAAATGTAGATAAAAAAAAACAAAGATATTTATTTATTTTTGATTTTATAAAATCGCTTAAAGTAATTTATTTTGAATAACGATTTTGATAAACACGTAAAAGAAATAAAAAGTTGTTGTAGTGCGAACAGCTTCTAGTAAAAAAAAAAAACTAGAGTAGAGTTCGATGACCGCCCGGAAGGAAGCAAGCAAAGCATCATTTTGTCTTGTCCTGTCCGTCATTTTTGATCGACTTTTCAGGATTTGTGTAAAAAAATCTGAAATAATTGCAGTGCTGTGTGATAAAATTTTATAAAGAAGCTTTATTTGTGAGTTCGTCAAAAGGAAGAAAGGCTATAAATTGTAAGTAAAGTTCTGTGTTTGGTATTGAGTCGTCTGATAGCGTTTTCCAATTACGGCTCGTCAATGACGAAGCCGCTTATTTCTGTTATTATTTACCGTGTCGTCTAATTTAGAGACCTATTACTCCAAGAGTTATATTATTCTCCTAATTTGTGAACTATTTGATGATAAAAAGGTACACATTTTGGGCGGTTCCTGTTAACCGCCAGCTCTAAAAATCAATGAATGGCGTTATTCTAAATTTTCCTGTTACGTATAGCGGTATCCTACGACATTTTTCAATTACATCTAAAAAGATTTAACACTCATGGATAAATTTAGTTTCTCAACCCTGTGAAATAAAGTCACCATTGGAGGTTATAAATATTTGCATTGTATGATTCATAGGACCTTTGTCGTGGTAAGTATCCTTTATCACTTCACTTCATAATCACTTCTAAAATAGATCATTTGATGACACAATAAAACTAAAACCATACAGTGCATGCTTGGATTTATAAAAAACAAGATTACAAAGTTCCTTAGTAAAATATGTGAGTATCTTTCCTGCTAGTTACAATACTTACATAACAATGTGTACTTATGTAGGTATTGTGTAGTAAACAAACTTATTTTTAACTTATCTTTTTAGTCAATCCAAAATATCTTTGAAAATACACTCGCTTTTTTTTCGCGTACCAACACACATACACAAAAGTCTCTTTACTCCTTAAGAGTACAATACAATCATTTATTCAGGATGCTGGTTGGTCCACCTGGTCATTGCAGTGCATCTGGAATGTTTGCGGATGCCAGGATGGATGGCTTCCCTGCTTTCATCCGCAAAACAGATGGATTACTAATGGGTAGAGTGAGGGGTAGTCAACAACAGTATTCTGAATATCATAGCAGATAATTTTAATGTTTGTAGTGTAATTTAAGATCGACACTCCCTACGTACAGTTGTGTATCTGCAAAACACAAATTTTACAGGAGAGCGCTTTTAAGATTTGAAAAAGTTGAAATGCCTATAACTGTAGCCCTTTTTGAGATATTGCTGTGAAAATTGGTGAGACACTCTTACTGTTGATCACGTTTAAGATGGATACTATATTTTATTTTAATATTTATTGGTTTAGATTTTATTACACGTACATATTTTTACGTGGTGCTTACGATGATGTATGTGGCACATACATACTTTTTCGTCGATGCTTAATAGAAAGGCAATATTGTAACTGCCTGTTACACGGATATACTTAGAGAATTTTTCTGTTTAATTGGTACTTACATGGTTTAACGTTAGAAAGTATGATCTAATAATATCAGCTTCTACATGTGTTTTGACCCTAATTGATGAATTGTCACTTGGTTTTACGTAACTAAGCTTATTCTAAGGTAGTTAGTTTTTTGTAGAATATAACAAAACCATATTCGTGAATTGGAATTTCTTATTTTTTTTATTACTGAAATTGGACGTAGTTACTTAAGTATATATTATTATAAAAAATAAAACCTAAAAAATATACAATAAAATAATTGTTTATTTTATTAAAATAACATGAAAAAACAAACGCAGAACTATGTAAGTGCATGGGTCCATACATTTAATTAAATAACTTTCCAAAGTAAAATTATGTAAAGGTAAGTTACCGAATTATGATTTAACATCTTTCCGAAGCATAAATATGTAAGTGCCTAGATACACTTAAATGATCATACTGAACCCCGATGCATAAATATGTAAGTGCGTAGATACACTTATGATTATACTGAACCCCGATGCATAAATATGTAAGTGCGTAGATACACTTATGATAATACTGAACCCCGATGCATAAATATGTAAGTGCGTAGATACACTTTATTATCATACTGAACCCCGATGCATAAATATGTAAGTGCGTAGATACACTTATGATCATACTGAACCCCGATGCATAAATATGTAAGTGCGTAGTTACATATTTGTACGTAGGTAATACAAAAAATTATGAAAGTAACAAAAATTACCAATAATATCCATAATAGTTAAGGTAACCATGAAGGAAATAAAACACAACTGACTAAAAAAGCCCAATAACTATGATTGGACATCAAAAAGTACAAAACATTGGTAAATAATTAATTATAATTTACTTATCTGGACTTAAGGTAGATATCAGGGTCTGTGTGGTGTATTGCATATTCTGTGAAATAGTGACAGTGCATTGACATTTACAATTATGTAAACATGTGTGGGTACCTACAAACATGGCATGCAAGAAACTTCACAACTACCTGCAAAACACCAGTCTTGAATCACCAAGTAAGTTTATAACAGTGACGACGAGAATAAAATCGCGTAAAATTATAAAAACCAGTAGAATCGTGTAAATTTGTGTGTGATATAATGTCGGACATCAGATTTGAAACTTTTGATATGAACAATGGTGATTGGGAGTGTTATAAAGAAAGATTTGGATATTTTCTTTGTGCGCACGGCATAACCGACGCCATTAGACAAAAAGCCGTTTTTTTCGCATCGTGTGGCAGTGATTTGTTTAATTTAGTAAAATCATTGGTATTTCCGCAGTCGGTGAGCCAGGTAACTTTATCAGATGTAGAAACGAAACTAAATGAACATTTCAATCCGCGTCCCAATGAAATAGTCGAGTCATTCAAATTCCATAATCGTAAACAGGGTAAAAATGAATCAATGCAAGAGTACATAGCTGACCTAAGGAAAATGTGTAGATATTGCAATTTTGTTGATTTGGAACGAACTTTAAGAGACAGGTTGGTATGTGGAGTAAATGATACCAAACTGCAAGAAAATCTATTGAAGAAGGCTAGTCTTACTTATTCTACAGCAGTCCAGATGGCATTGCAAGCAGAGAAATGTGGAAAAGATCTGAAAGTACTCAATGTAATGGATATTGGAGGAACATCAGGTTTCAATTCAGCGAGTGAGAGCAGGGAAGTGGTAGCCGAGCAAATGGCAATGGATGTGAATGCAGTTGGAGAGGGGAGCAGGAGGAAGTTGTACTGTTACCGATGTGGAGGCAACCACATGTATCACAAATGCAAATTTATATCAGCTAAATGTAATGCGTGCAATAAAGTAGGCCACATAGCAAAAATGTGTAAAAGGAATAATACTGGTGATGTCAAAGAGATTCAAGAGAGGGAAGGTGAGTTTTTGAATGGACTGCACTGTGTGGGAGGTTCATTACGAGAACCTGTAATATGGACTGAAATAAAAATAAATAATAAGTTGGTCAAGTTTGAAGTTGATTCCGGCTGCTCTTATACTATCATGTCACGAGAACAAGCGGACAGGATTTGGCCCGATGGATTACAGCTGCAGGAATGTAATCTAAACTTACATACTTGGACTAATACAAAGGTGCAAGTACATGGCAGTACTAAAGTTTTTATTGAATATAAAGATTTTAAAGGCTACTTGCAGTTGGTTATTGGACAGGGGCGAGGTAATCTTCTTGGAAGGAACTGGTTTAAGCCTCTGGAGATTTCAGTTGAAGGTATTAATCATATTAATTCCCTGGAAGTTGTAAAAGATGAAACTTTGACAAAGATCTTAAAAAAATATGAAGAAGTATTTGAAGGACTTGGTGAATATAAAGGACCCGAAGTTGTAATTACTTGCAAGAAAGATGTACAACCGAAATTTATGAGGAGTAGGCCCGTACCATTTGCAATACGAGACAGGGTGTGTGAAGAAATAGACAGGTTAGTGAGCGCTGGAGTTATTGAGCCTATAGCTTATTCAAATTGGGCAACACCGGTGGTTCCAGTAGTGAAGAAAAATGGAAGTATTCGTCTATGTGGAGACTACCGCTTGACTGTTAATGTAGCAACAGAAACAGATACATACCCTCAACCAACTATCAATGAGTCTTTATCTGAGGTTGCGGGTGGTGTGGTGTTTACTAAGCTAGATTTGAAAGAAGCATACACTCAATTAAAAGTGTCAGAGGAAACCGGAATGCTTCTGACAATAAACACATTGAAAGGTCTGTATAAAATGAAGAGACTTCCATATGGATTGAAGGCTTGTCCAGGAATATTTCAACGTGTCATGGCCACAACATTGG
The DNA here is from genome assembly GCA_963582015.1 of Xanthorhoe designata. Lineage (NCBI taxonomy): Eukaryota > Metazoa > Arthropoda > Insecta > Lepidoptera > Geometridae > Xanthorhoe > Xanthorhoe designata. The sequence goes on along the minus strand of OY757042.1, from coordinate 1,493,315 downwards.
CTGGTATTAAGGGAGTAACAGTGTTGTTAGATGACATATTAATAAGTGGAAATTTAAAGCAGCATAATGAAAGATTGGAAAAGGTGTTGGCGTGTCTGAAAGAAGTTGGATTAAGACTTAACTGCAAGAAGTGTGAGATTGCTACAGACAGAGTAGAATTCCTTGGATATGTGGTGGATAAAAGTGGAATTCACCCTAGTGAGCAGAAAGTTAAATTGATAGCCAATGCTAAGAGCCCAACCAATGTAAAAGAACTCCAAGCTTTTTTAGGACTGCTGAATTTTTATGAAAGGTTCATAAAAGATAAAGCCACTTTATTAGAACCATTACACAGACTTCTAGATAAAAATGTGGAATGGAAATGGGGAAAGAAGGAAGAAGAAATATTCACTCATGCCAAATCAACTTTGTCTAGTGGAGATACATTAGTACATTTTGACAATAACAGGAAGATAACATTAACTTGTGATGCTTCAGAATATGGGGTAGGGGCTGTATTGGCTCACATAATGGATGATGGATCGGAGAAGCCGATAGCAATGGGATCAAGAACGCTATCAAAACCAGAACGCAACTATGCGCAAATTGATAAAGAAGCAGCGGCCATTATGTTTGGTTTAGATAAATTTAACCAATATGTGTATGGAAGACATGTGGTTATATACACTGATCATAAGCCATTACTTGGAATATTCAGTCCAAATAAAGCTATACCAAAAGTGTTGTCCCCAAGAATGATGCGATGGGCACTAAAAATAAATTCACATGACTATGAATTAAAGTATAAATGTGGGACTAGTATTGGAAATGCTGACGCGCTGAGTAGATGGCCGATGGAAGCTGAACATTGGAAGCCCAATACTGAAGATATTGAGGATGTATTGTTGCTGTCTGAGACACCTAGTGCGGTGCAATATTCGGCGAAGGATATTGCAGACCAGACTGGGAGAGATGAGGTGTTGGCTAAGATAAGATTTTGGATATTGAATGGATGGCCGGACACTGTAAATGATAGTAGATTGAAACTTTTTTGGCTGAAAAGAAAAGAATTATCTATTTCAAATGACTGCATTATATGGGGTACTAGAGTAGTTATACCGCCGCCAATGAGAGAACATATGCTTCAGTCGTTACACGAGACTCACGATGGCATAGTTATTTCAAAATCAATTGCAAGAAGCTATTTTTGGTGGCCAGGACTAGATCACGAAATTGAGGCATTGGTAGCAAATTGTGACAGCTGTCAAGTAAACCGGAACATGCCAGCAAGTACAGCTCATTCCTGGATCACTCCGTCTAATCCATGGCAGCGACTACACATTGATTTTGCTGGGCCAGTGGATAGAAGAATTTATTTAATTGTAGTGGATCCATATTCTAAGTGGCCCGAAGTGAAAATAGTAAAAACTACGTCGAGTGAATGTGCTATTAAAGCATTAAGAGAAATCTTTGCTGAGCAAGGGCTACCAGAGGTTTTAGTATCTGATAATGGGACAGCTTTCACATCAGAAAAATTTAAGAGTTTTTTGAAATGCAATGGTATAAGACATGTGTTGACAGCACCTTATACACCGTCTTCAAATGGTCAAGCTGAAAGATTTGTACAAACAGTAAAAAATAAACTGAAAAGCTTGGCTGGAGATGATATGGATATTAAACTGCCACGACTTTTGTTTGGTTTGAGAGTGGCGCCAAGTTCGGTTACAGGGAAAACTCCCGCAGAGATGTTGAATAAACGGCGTTTCAGAACGCGTTTTGATATCATGCACCCTTTCTCCAAGCAACCAATTGCTGAGAGACAGATAGAAAGCAATATGGAAGTACCAGTGAGAGCATTTAGACTGAAAGAGAAGGTGTGGTTGCGGAACTATTCCCGAGGTGAAAAGTGGATTAAAGGGGAAATAGTCAGAATTAAAGGACCAGTCCGGTTCTTAGTAAAGATGGATAATGGGCCGTTAGTGACCAGACACATCAACCAGCTACGAAGAAGGGATTCTGAAGCTACAGTTGGTGCTCCAGGACCTAGTGTGGCAACAAGGGAACTTCTGGGCATACCAAGTCAGGCAGTAGTAACATATGAGGGAGATAGGTTACAAAATAATTAAATTCATTGATATAAAATTATAATTAGAATAGTTAGTTAGGTTAGGGATCAAATAAAACAATAGACTTTAAATAACTAAATCCGTGTATTTAAAAGACTATGGGGGAAGGTATGTGGTGTATTGCATATTCTGTGAAATAGTGACAGTGCATTGACATTTACAATTATGTAAACATGGTGTGGGTACCTACAAACATGGCATGCAAGAAACTTCACAACTACCTGCAAAACACCAGTCTTGAATCACCAAGTAAGTTTATAACAGTCTGATATATCTATTTTTTGTTTTTTAATAGCGTTAGCTTTCAAGTTGTTTAAGAATAGAAACGTTCACATGTCATAGTTGCGGCAATAAAATATTTACAAATCGCACACGCATTGTACTCGCTGTCCGCGCAAGAACTAAGTAAGTGGCAGTTACCCGCCACCTGGACCTCATTCCCCCCGCGTCAAAGTGTGTATAAGGAAGATAGAACATTGTACGGCGGGCAAATAATGAAGTTAGACAGTTACACGATTGAGAAAAAAGTACTTAGAGTAGACTTTTTTATTTTTTTGTAAGTTATAATGATAGATTGACACGTGTAGATGCCAAAAATGCAATAAACGTATAAGTGTGTATCCGGCAGTTACACAAGTGTACGTAGGGAGTGTCGAGATGTTTTCTGATTTTATGGACCAATGTTGTCTGAACTAAAGATTTTTTTTCACATGAATCAAGGGAGTGTCATCGTCCCAGAATCTAGCTGTCTGTTTTTCAAATATTATGAATTCCAGTAATAACTTGGCATTATATCATCAGAAAATGTCCGGAGAACCTGAAGTAGTGCACACTCCTGACGAGACCCCGGAAGAAGAGATCAAGTCCTCATACAAGCCACCACCGGAGAAGAGTATCGAGGAGATCTTGGCTGCAGATCAGGAGGATGAGTCCCTTCGGAAATACAAGGAAGCGTTGCTCGGACAGGCTCAAACTGGAGTTGTTATTGTTGGTATGTAGTGCAAATCATTCACATGTAGGTACTATCACCCAAAGCACCGCTTTACCACCTTAAGGGTGCTTTTTCTGTGACGCAACTAGCAGTTTACACCGCTTTACAACATTCGAACACCAATAGCAACAAAGTATTTCGGTGCTTTGTTATTTTTGTAAGTTTTTAACAATGGTAAAAGTCATCAAACAATTATTGCTTTTAGATGTTTATGACTCCGATTGGTCAAAATAAAAAGCGCAGGATCAACTAGCTAACATCTTGCAAGCTAAACTGTTTCAAAATTGGTAAAGCGACGCTTTTGGTGATAGTACATGTATAATTTATAATGACAATGGGGGCAATTCGGAGTGTCGCAAAAGCTAAACTAAACTAATTAAAATTATTGCCATCCTTTTTATTCCCATCGCTATGAAAGGGACGGCAACAATTTTAGTTAGCTTAGTTTAGCTTTTGCGACACTCAGAATTGCCACTAATGGCTAACTTTACATGACTATCGCATCGCTCAAATACTGAAACGCTACTAGATGTAAGTGGTGCTTATCTATGACATTATTCGATGTTTGTCTATACAAATCTGACAAGTTAAAGCCCTAAATAGTTAATTCGCTCCCAAATATTTAAGTATTAGGTATTTCAGTATTTGGGCTTGAGTGAACAAAGATCTCGGTAGCAACTTGTTTGGTTTATTATTTAAACTTAATTCAATTGGTTGTGCTATGAAGACTTGCTAGGATGCACATTACCTTCACTGGTGAAGAGATTGTAAGTAATGTATTGTGATGGAAAGAAAAAAAATTAATAGGTTTTACTAAATTACTAAAGTTTGACCAAAACAGTATAAATAATCTTTGGTAGGTAGTAGTGGCTATTCGGAGTGTCGCAAAAGCTAAACTTAACTAACTAAAATTAATGCCAGTCTAATCTAAGTAATCTCTTAAATAAAATCTAAGTAATCTGAAATAAATTCTATTGTCACATTGAATTTATTTCCAAAAAAAATTCTTAAAGTAAAAAGTTTATTTGAAATAAATTCAATGTGACAACAAAATTTATTTCCAATGCTGAGAAATAGTCATCAAAACTTTTTTTGCTAAAAAAAAGTCATCTCCATAAAACCATTCAATTCAGTTCTTACCACAAGACTTTGTTCTAACCTACTAACTTCTCAAAAATGTTAAGCCTTATCTAGGTTTTACTGATAGCAAATATCAGTTCACATAAATTATAATCTTATCAAAACACTAGTACCTAGGAGTTGTTAGTAAACAGGGTATAAAAGAATCGATTCTTCATAAAAAATTAACATGAATGTTTTACGGCAACTAATATCTCTTGTGGTGTAGCGATATTTGAAGATAGCTATGTTTTTCGCGGTCAAAACAGATATCGGTCGTCAAACAATTGTCGGTTCTAACCGTAAAGATGTTAAGCCATGACGCAGGCCTGTAGGCGGCCAAAAACTCCGTACCCAGAAATGGCCAGCAACTCATTTATGTCATGAGTTTCAGACTTATAATACTTGTAGTCTGATAAGTCTAAATTATGACTATTGACTGTAGAAGTATGATAGTACTAATCAATAGTCAAATCACGTGTGACAGTGTCTAATTTGTTCCTATTTGACACTTATCACGTGATTTGACCATTGATAGTTAATTAATCAATGGTCAAATCACGTGTGACAGTGTCTAATTTGTTCCTATTTGACACAGATTAGGTAATTAATCAATGGTCAAATCACGTGTGACAGTGTCTAATTTGTTCCTATTTGACACTTATCACGTGATTTGACCATTGATTAGTTAATTTTGGAGATGATCTGCGTTCGAGAAACCGGCTGGCAATCACGTAAAATACGGAAACAACCAAAAGAAGCCATTTATTGAATTTAAAACTTATATTGCTTCACAACAACGGTGGTGGTGATATGAACAGGATAGACGCACGCACGATAAACAATATGCTACAACGATAAAACTTCGTAATATTCATAATAATATCTGTTGTTGTTTAGCAAAATTATCCACTAATAGATTCAAAAGCACTAAACTGAAGGAAAACATCGTGAAAATACATAAAATTAAGTTTAAGTTCGTTTCTTACGGGGGGGAAGGGGGGAGTTATCCCGGCCGAAATCTTACCTCCAAAAATATGAAAAATTATCGAACTTTCATTCCCTCTCTCCATCCTCACTATTTGGACGTATCTCTGACATACCCCAATGCCGGGTTCCTATATCCAACTAACGGATGTGCGTAGGTCGGTCGTCATAGCAACGTTGTTATCTGTCAAAAAGTCTCATACATTTTGTGTTGAATAACAACGTTGCTATGACGACCTACCTCGGACATCCGTACGTTGGATATAGGAACCGAGGGTTAGACATCTTCAAAGGATCTGACATTACTAAAAAGATCTGAAAGAAGTTGTCTACCGCACCTAGGAAATACAGTCGTGATCACGTTTTACTTACACTACTTTATTTATTCGCAAGTTTCATCATCCAAATCGATCCACAGGCGTGATGGAAACAGACATTCAAACACAGATCATTTCAGATTCAGATGTATGATATTAATTGAACAGTGAAAATCAAATAAAATAGGCAAAAATAGTGAATTTCAAATAACGGTTGTATTGTACGAAAATGAATAAAGTTCACTTCTGGAAAGCCACTTGTGGAATAAACAGTGGTTGTGTTTATGTTTAGAATTCCGTCATAAACTTTCTTTGTATGTTTTTGAATGTAATTTATCTATCTAGATGCCGGGGATCCGCGCAAGGTGATCGTCAAGAAGCTTGCCCTCTGTGTGACGGGTCGCGATGACCTTGAGTTGGACCTGTCTGGAGACCTTACCGATCTTAAGAAACAGGTTAGTACACAATCTTATCTCATCACAAATAAATAAGATTAATGTGTACTACATATTTATCTTATTTATTTATTAAAGGCAACGCCAACAGTACACATAATTACACTTTATAAACAACATTCATATTAAAATACTATGATTATGTGTACCCATTACAGGCATGCACAGCACTATATAATAATCATTAATAATAATATCAATCTACGTAGTAATCAAAAATAAAAACTAAATTTATTAAATTAAATTAACAAAACAAAACACTTTATCTTATTTATTTGTGATAGGTACACGTTTAATTATGTAAATGTTTATTACACATTTAATTTATTTATTTGTAATGAGAGTAAATGAGGCGAAAGAGGTGTGTCAGGATCGTAGCAAGTGAAAACTCATGGTCTCTGCCTACCCCTTTGGGAAAGAGGCGTGATTATATGTTTGTACTTATGTATGTATGTTACGTGTATCTTCATCTAGTCTTTACCCTCCACCTAGGCCAAACGAAATCCCACACCTTGTCATCTTGCCTGATTCTTTTCCTGTTGTCTTGGGTGTCACGTTAGAACAGGAAATGTAAGACGATTCAAAGTGATCCTTAAAGTCCTACTGAGGCAATAAAAACATTTATCTTTAATCAACTTTTGCTGGAGTGGATTTGACACTCTCTCTCTTCCAAGCTATGTGCCCCACATGGTGGCGGGGTCAGCTTTCCTGACAGATTTTCTCCACTCCGCTCTGACCTCGACGTCGATTACGGAAACTTGACACTCTCTCATATCTTTAAACACTACATCTCTCCATCGTATCTTGGGTCTACCCCTAGATCTGCGGCTAGGAATGGAGAGTTGTAGTGCTAAATTTCCCATATATTCAGGCGTACTTTCCCACATACTACTTTTTTATATTTTGGAATACCTACAAGTTTGTCCTTGCTTTTATAGAACTGACTTGACTTTAAAATATTTAAAATATTCTGTACAAATCCGTTGTAATGTTCTTATCACAACGTCCTAGTGATTTCTCGTGAAGGTTTCCTGTTGACATTATATAGTTTGTTATTCATTTTTTAGCTTCTAAGGAAGTCAAGTTGGTGATTCATAGATTTTCCGCCTTTATATTTAGCCTATACCGGTCTCATTTATAGCGCACTCGCGTAAACGTCAAATGTTGAACTTTACATTTAACTATTTCTACTCACTGCTAGTAACGCAAACGCGGTAGAAAGTCTCTCAAATATTTTAAGCATTACAGTTCCCTTAAATATGTCCAAGAGAAAAAGGTACCACAATTAAATTGCTTAGCTTGGGACTAGATGACGCCGTGTAAAATGTCTAAGGATATTTATTTATTTATATAATTTTACAGAACCTACCGTTCCATACCCTTTGAAAGTCCATCGCCGCCTATTAGAATTTCAATTGGTTTACCTCACGATGTTTTTTTTCAACTTTTAGAGCTCGTGTAGATGCGCATATAAATTTTCAAAACGTAAAGTTCAATGCACGGCTGGAATTCGAACCTACATCCTTCGGATTTAAAGTCGAGGCACTATACCACTCGGTCAACACGTCTCAAGTTTGATAAAGACAGGGAGATAATGATTATGATGACCTAAACAATGTACCTGCATTGGCGTAATGCCTCTATTTTCTTTATGTGCCAAACTGCGTTGACTGTCGTTCAGTCGGTCAGTCAAAAACAAAACAGTTTTATATTTAGCTTAATGCTCTCGTAAATGTCGAAGCTGATCTCTGTAATCTTTACGCTGATTTATGAACGCACTTTGTGTCAGTTTTGTCCCTTGTAGAATAAATAGAGATGGAATATAATGTGACGTGTGGCATCCTACAGAACTTCAAAATATGTTTACTTTCGAATAACTTACGGCCAGTCTCAAAACCTATCTATCTTTGGTTTTGCTTACTGTAGCAAAGACGATGACTACCAAGAAGACAGACAAAGGCCATACACAAAATCGTAACCTTTATTCTGCTATAACTAAGTTTTAATTAAACTTGAAATTTAAAAATACTGAGTCTTTAATAGCATACAAATATGTTCAGAATTGTAAAAAAATAAATAAAAAAATCTTATTAATAGGAAATAGAGCAGTATTGATTTTACTAAACGTCCGCTTTGCAAACAGTCCTACTCCTTCGTGGAACTGTTCTTTACTGACTCAATTCACTATTTCTATCTAACTGATTAACAAACACTGATAAATCGTACCCCGAATTAGTATCTCATCAGAATTCATACGAGAGGACGATGACCTTTCTCTCCGTACCATCTATGATGTTGATGAGTAATAAAGTGAAGAATAAACTGAATTCAGATTTCTCCGTTTACATTTTAATAAAGGAATGTTTAGACAAATGTCTGTTTATGGTTTATTCACGCCATAACGGCTCCATACGAGTCTTCAATGTCGTGAAGCGCTCGTGGCGAAGCTTGCTAAGACGTTCTTGATAGATCGTCGAAGTTAAGCAACGTTCTGAGCGGTCACTACTTGGATGGGTGACCGCAAGTGGCATTTTCATCTGAGCGCTTCCGTGCTTCGGAGGGCACATTAAATTGTCGGTCCCGGCTTTTAAAGTCGTTAAGCCATGACGGAGGCCTTTAGGCGGCCTAAAAAACTCCGTCACCAGAGTTGGCCTCTTGCTCATACGAACGAATGTCATGTTACTCAACATCAAAGAAAGAAAGAAAGAAAGAAAATAAGTTTATTCTGCAAAGAAAAATTAAATCTAACAAAATAAAAAAACTAAATTGAAACTAAAAATATTTGCTGAAGCGGCAACAACTCAGCCTATTTGCCTAGATCCAGAGATCAGGCGCTGTTTTTCAGTGCTTTTACTTTACCAATCAAATCCACATGTTATACCAGAGCCTGTAGCCATGTTACAAACGCTTTGCTCTAATATCATCGCGATTCTTTTAATTTAATCGATCGTGTTTTCCTCATCGAATGTCAAGTCATAAAAAAATATTTTCGTTTCTATTCTTAAGCGATTGTAGATGTCGATTGTAAATAGGTGACAGATCAACTACAGGTGTTTAGATTGTTAGCCCGAAAAAAGAGCATTATAATACTTATCATCAAAAATGTAAACTGAAAAAAGAAAATTTGATTGTAAATCGTTGATCGATAGTTTCAAAAGTGTAGTAAAGTTCGTATTCACACCATAACCATTTTCTTAATAAATAAATAATCCTTCAAAGCGTCATCTAGTAATAGTTTAAGATATTTCGATATTTGTGGTTCAAATTAATCGTCAAATGGTTCAAATGAATTTTTGGTTCAAAGGAAAAGTGTAGACATCCTTAATTCCGCATGTGATAAAAAAGGATATAGAAAGTAATACTTGGCCGATCAATCACGACTGTGCATTGCAAACTATGAAGTACTAATTGCAAGTGCAAACAATTTATCCAGCCAAGTCGCGCCTCACCTGTTGAAAACAAATCGGCGGTTAATCACCCAAGCGACAGGTGCGAGATGCCGTGATTTAAGGGGCGTCTTCAATGATAAATCAACACTGCTAAGATTGCGCGTGCGCCGCACGTTTATCTCGTAACTATTATCAAAACTACAGATAATATATAATATCTGTTACTTGTCACAGTCAGTTATTTATTCTCTCACGTACGTTAAACAAATAAAAACATAGAATACTTAATTTTAAAAAGAAATACAGATCAAAATAATTATATTATTGTAGGCGGTAAGACACTTGCTATTTTCATTTAGAATATAGAATAGTCTAGTATAGTTATTTATTTGAAAACAATTATTGAACGTGTATAAATAAAATCAAAATGATGTTGCTTTTTTTCATTTTTGAAATAGTGAAATAAAATAGAAAATTTGTTCAGTAGTTCAGGTTAAAACGAATGTGCTTTTGTCATTGAGATGTATCAAAGAGTCACAATCTAATAGCTGACAACACTCAAAAAATGTGCGAGCAAATTCAATGTTCTACAATGGCATTTGACATTTGAATGTAGACGTTATGTCGTTTGTTTTAATGTTCAATGTCGCTTGTACGCAAAACAGAAAAACTCTGCGCACTACTTAGCGTGCGCAGAGTTTTGGCGTTTACATTTTATTTTTCTGATTGTGGCTCTATAATACATCTCAATGGCTTTTGTCTATTTAGTTTGTATGAAATATGGAAAGAGTCTGTCGGTTCAGTTGCTTTTATAACATCTATTTTTAACATTAGTGTTATAGCTGTGTATTACGAGTATCTGGGCGGCACAACGTTATTCGCCCTATTCTTTTTCCATTACGGGTACAATGCTATATCCTAAAAGCCCTGCCATTTAAAAATCTATCAAATAACACTGAAATACCGGCTTAATCTGTCGCAACAGTAACTGAAACTGAAGCGTTTGGCGTCCGTCCAACAGCTGGACACAGGATGTTTGATTCAAGACTGAATCAAAGAGATTCTATTCTGACCTTTTATCCGTGTTGAAAAGACTTTTAATAGCGGTATAGCATGTTTAAGTAATTATAGCGTCTGTTTAAATAATAATTTAAAGATGTGGCCAATGTATGAATGTTGAAAAATATTCAATTGAAAATCAAAATCAAAATGTATTTATTTAGTACGATCGTTTATAGACCACTTTGACATGTCACGTTCTTAAAACTAGGTGATTCTATTGTTGCATGAAACTCTCCTGTAGTGTTGTAGCTAAAATTGATAGAAAAATTCCATTCGGTTCCTGTCGGTACTTTCTTTTTTTCAGTTTACATTAGATATAATCATAATTGATGACAATATTGTTGATAATCACTCGTGATTCTACTTGTCATCACAAGTCTTATATTTCAAACTTAGGTACGGTCGGCCAAGAAAGTGGTCTTCCAGTTTTGACAAAAGTTTCTGCAAGATCTAATTGTCGATAAGGTTGACAATCGTCACTTCAAATTGCTATTGCAAGTGGAAATCGACCTTGTTGTTTCATGACGTTCAAATGAATCGCAAACGTAGGGTCGACCACATTTTACCTCAAAATTACCACGTTGCAAAAGTTAAGTAAATTGGTAATCGGTTAAAAAAAATCCTATCTGTCATTATTTTTATTATTTTAAGCCTATTGTGTCCCACTGCAGGGCAAAGGCCTCCCTTCTCTTTTTCCACTCCTTTCTGTCTTCAGCGATAAGGGCCCATTCCTTTTCAAAAGTGTCCAGCTCGTCTCGCCATCTCCGCCTGGGCCTTCCACGTGGCCGTTGTCTGTCCGGGACCCAGTCTGTTGCAGTTTTCGCCCACATCTGGTCTGACATACGGCTCACGTGTCCAGCCCAGTCCCATTTGAGTTTGGCGGCCTTTTGAACGACGTCAGCTATTTGTGTTTCAAAACACAAAATCTGTCAATTAAAAAAAAAAAAATGTACCGATAATGTTTTGATATGTCGAAACCATGTTGTAAGGTACAATCATCTGAAATATTTCAACCATTCGTGGTCTTATCGAGTATAACCTGATATACAGGTTCTTGATCCTTATTTAGAAAAGTAGAAACTTAGCCTGTCTATTCACATACTATCGACTGCTATATGAGAATCTCTGTATCGATGGTTCTGTAACGAATAAAATAAAATCATCATCAATCAAAAATTTCATTTCATTTCAATCCCAAGTTGAAAATCAGTTTATGTGAGCGAACCCACTGTTGCACCCAAAGTCAGAACAAGACAACACTCCTCTAAATCTGACCTACATATACCATACATTCATGGTATGATTTCTGTTGTCGACTAGAATATACATCTTAATACTTAATACTAGTTTTCTTCCTCGGCACTCTTTGGTACACTGATGAGAAATGTAGCCTGTAATTTGCGTGTGATACTAGCTTCGCCAACGGCTTCGCTCGCATGCCACTCAGTATTACGAACGAAACGAAACATACCCACGAATGTTTTCCCAAAACGCGGTAGAGACCTCAGATCTTCAGGCATTAATAAGGCAGAAGCGCGAAGACGAAGCTTGCTAAAACGTTCTTGATAGATCGTCGAAGTTAAGCGACGTTCTGAGCGGTCATAACTTGGATGGATGACCGTAAGTGGCATTATCAGCTGAGCGCTTCCGTGCTTCGGAGGGCACAGAGAGCGCCATATGCAAATTAGTCGTCGAAATCCTTATTTATCTCAGTATATGTGAAAGCTACGTCCTTCATATTTAGGGAAATGATACTTTGAACTTTTATCTTGCGTTATGGTTTTTTAGAAACACGATTGGTAAAAGTTTTCTCGATCATATATTTTTTTGAAAAATACATGTTTTTCACACAGTTTGCTATTTATCTCAGGAACAGAACGCTATTTTTGTTGGTTTTATGTTTTGACAAATAGCCTAGAAGTATTTATTTAGTTCTGGTTTTTTAATTTTTCGATTGCTTGTTTAATTAACTTGTAATTAAATAAAAACTGTTTTTTCGCTATAAATTATGTTGCGTGTCTATCGTTCTGCGCTTCTCACTCACGAGTAAAAACATTATTCGCTCTCCCGCTCATTCCTCGGCGTTATGGCACACACTTAAGTGTCGGTCCCGGCTTTTAAACTCATTAAGCCGTGACGGAGGCGGCCCAGAAACTCCGTCACCAGAGTTGGCCACTTGCTCATACGAACGAACGAGGCATTTAATATCCTTTGAATCATCAAGTCTTTCCATCTTTCTATCTTGACTTTAAAATACAGGCAGAAGGTCCTATCCTCTTAGAATTAAGATTTCTGTCTACTCCCTTTTGAATCTGCAAGCAAACTCCCTTTACAATTCCCTTACAACGCAACTTCTCTTACAATATCATATCAGTAGGAATGCAAACGTGTTATTTTCAGTGAGTGACGTGGCTGGGATTAGTGACGTCACGCTCTTGCGAGCGAGTAATGATTGTGATCTCACAGTCGCGTCTTTGAACGATTTAACTCTCTTTCATTTCACTCGGATAGCTTTGCCCTTGAGTTTAACGAGCTTAAATATACATTTCAATAAATTACTTATCACAAGTGCGTTCCGCATTTTCACTGACATCTTCAGAGCCATAAGCGTTTGTACGCTTCGTATCGATTCTCTTTCTATCACCGATAATCCTTTGATTTGGCACATCTGACGCGAAGTATGATCATAAATCGCATCAGATGTGCAATTTTTAGATCCTTTTTGAAGATGTCTAAGGGGGTAGATGTCCAAATATATACATATATACATACATCTCTGTGGCGCAGTGGGCGAAAGCCCGCCTGAGACGCAGAGGTTGCGGGTTCGATCCCCGCTGCGGGACAAATGTTTGCATGATCTGCAAATATTTGTTTCGTGTCTGGGTGTTTTCTATGTATAATATGTATGTATTTACAAAAAAAAAAATGTATCTATGTAGTTTATCAGTCATCTGGTTACCATAACACAAGCATTAAATTGCTTAGCTTGGGACTAGATGACGCCGTGTGAAATGTCCAAGGATATTTATTTATTTATTTATTTATTTATTTATACATACATAAAATCACGCCTCTCCACCACGGATCTCCACATGCTACGATCCTGACACACTTCTTTTGCCTCATTCACTCTCATTACATTCTTCATACACGCTCTCCGGTTTAGGGTACTTCGGACCTGGCCTTTCTCCAAAATGTCACCAATTTGGTCCAAATATGTTCGCCTAGGACCTAGGCCCTAGGTCTTCCAAATATATATTTGATCATAAACTTAGTTGTAACATTATCTCTTTGTATTTTCAGGTGTTCGTTATCAAAGAAGGCGTGCAATACAAGATCAGGATCGACTTCATCGTGCAGCGCGAGATTGTGCACGGACTGAAATACGTGCAGAAGACTTACAGACTAGGAATGCCCGGTAAGTTCCGTCTAGATAAAAAACTTGAGGTGTAGTTTCAAACGGTTTAGGAATAAAATGGCCGCAAAACTCACCAGAGCTGGCAATGGCCGGCTAAGCTGAGAAGATGATTTACTTGTTTATTATGAGTTTCGGTTCTGCGGTATCTTCTTCAGGAATCGATAGTTTATCAGAACTAATAGCTTAAGTTTTCATTAGAAAAGACTACATCTTTAGATATACTGTTTTTTATTTTGAAATTGACTTATTTAAATAATGTGGTATTCTAATGATGAATTGTATTTTCCACGCGGTCCCGAAGTGCCTGGTATGTACTTAGTATTCATGTCGAGAGCGCTGCCATAACTTGCACTCGCATTGTCAATCAATGTTGTATTGTATGCAATATCTGTCTTACCCTTGAATAGAACCTTAATCGCGATCCAATAACGATACCAAAAAAATATTAAACTAAAATATACTCATAGCAAGAGGTTTGCTCAAAAGTATAAGTAAGTAATTTTAATTCTGATGAAATGAAATTGTTTATTTGTTGCATCAGATTTTTTATTTTTGTAAGAACTATCTTGAAAATGATAGCGCATATTAGATCAGCTCTTAATAATATTATTATAGCATTCATTAAAGTAAGCGTAACATAGACGTTATTTATTTTCCTTCCGATGTCGTTCGTTAACTAACCACTATTTAACATAGTAATATACCTAAATTGAAATAATAAATTGCCTTAATTAGTAAGTTAAGTTTCACACTTATAAAAACTCCAATATCAATTCGAAATTGCGTTCAAGAGTAAGACAGTGAATCACAAATGTAAATATGACCTCTGTTATTGTACTACAGTTCACAAACCAGTTAAAATAATGCAGAAAGACACAAGGCACCTTTCCCGCTTCAATTCAGATGTTAATTAGTTTTGCACAGTGCACCTACAAGCACAAGATCAAAAATGAATGACGATTCAAGATTTACCAAGTGTGTTTCACGTAACTGTGCACCTTAAATTAAATTCGATCTTTAATAATACGTATCAAATAGATAGATTGGCAGCACTTGTATCTTTAGTGCATTCACGAAAATTTACCTAAGGACTTTGCCGACTATCACGTATCGTACCATGACCGTTAAACAAGCACGGAAATATCAATTCAAATATCAAAATAACAAGGAATTTTTCTTTCTTTCTTTCTTTAAAGTAATAGTTTTATTTTCGACGGTCATGTCATGGCACGCTATGTTGATCTGTGACGGAACGAGTGTATATTGTCTATTATTATTCAATAGAAAGATTATTTTTGCCTGGCACGTTCCTAAGGTCATAGCACGGTCATGACAAGGCACGGTTTAGTTGTCATAGACCTTTATATTTTTTTTACAAGTTTTATTTTCCATTATTGAACCTGTACCTACTGTAATGTGTGAGTGAATGTAAATAAATATTTTTCTATGTCTATTTCTATTTTCCTTTCCAGTGGACAAGATGACGCATATGGTTGGATCATACCCTCCTAAAACAGAGATCCAGTCCTACACCACGCCGCCTGAAGACGCCCCATCTGGCATGATGGCTCGCGGTTCCTACAGCGTCAACAGCCTCTTCACAGACGACGACAAGAACATCCATCTTCAATGGGAGTGGAGCTTTGAGATCAAGAAGGATTGGAAGGATTAGATTGCTTGGCTTTATCCAACTGGGTTGGACGTGATAAAGGCTCACAACGCGATTTAGAATCTACAGTCTGACCAATTTTAAGTTTAAATTCATTTATTCCATAAGATCAGCTCACTTACGGCCAGTCTCAATAACCTATCTTTGGTTGTGCTTACTGTGGGTAGATTTTGACATTACTTCCATAGGTACCTACTGAAAATGTCGTAAATCTTATCACAAAAAACTAAGATAGATTGGCTATTGAGATTTAGACAAATCTTAAAACTATAGGATTCTAATGTCTATTCTAACGCGACACTAAGAAATAAATCAGGCAACAACACAATAGTGTGGGCCTAGCGTCACCCCTTTTTTTCGGTGATCGTCATAACTTAACGATGTCATCCAAAATTGACAGCTAATGTCAAGTCCAAAATAATGTTGCCAGACCCAGACCAAATTGTTCTCTAAATCATGAGATTATGTTAACATAGTCAATGTATTGTACATCAAATATTAAAAAATCATTAGTGCTCAATAACGAGTAATTGACTCTAAACAAGATTTAAAAGATAAATGCATGTAATTTTTAAGAAAAACAGATATTCTCATTGAATTGAAACAAATGGTTTGAAACGTTAGTTCAATAATTGCTTCTAGATGTTCAATTATTGTCACAAACATCATTTTTTTCCAAATATGGCAACACCAACAGGCAATCGAAATTGGTCAGACTATAACTGTGAGAACGCTCAAAGTCCATTGGCAACGCCAATGCGAGCCATAACCTAAGGGAAGGTTATATCTGACGGAACATGCGTCGCGTATTATCGGTCGCGTAACGCCAGCACAGACAAATGTATAGAAAAACACTTGACCGTTCACACTCAACCGATGATACGTTATTGCACTAGATGATACGCTCGGCGTATTTTACGTCAGATATGAACGTTCCCTTAATTCAGTATTTATATGGCTGTAATCTGTGCCATAATTTCGCCTCTGAGCGGATCTTTCTGGATATAATTACGCACAGGATATCATAACGTGGCCTTACGTAGGTAATGTCCAATCCAGTCAAATCGTGTCGTAAATGGTGACTGACTGATATTCAAAAGTATTATTAATCTTGATCTTTCTTTCAACTTTTGAGAATTCCAATATTACCAACTGTTTGTTGGTAGTTATTATACATTAGTATCATAAGGCATGTATTTGAAATAGGTTTGTACCTCAATATTGAAAATAGTTGATGTTGCCATACGCAAATATTACAATTTTGTACGTCAGTCTACTGTGTCGACACTTTATGCTTTTATAAGCATTCCTAAAGCATTTTGAGCCAAGCTATATTATCGGAGGGCTTATGTAGATTTGATTTAAATTATCTATTTCCAATGGTTTTACGCGGTTGCCATTTGTATATTTTTGAATTGCCATTTTTCCTCGCTGTTTTATGACTTTTGTGAGTTTATATTGTCAAGTAACAGTCATACTATCCGAAGTTCAAATATAAATTACTTGTCAGAGTATCTCAAACAAAAGTTTATGTTACGGCTAATTCAGGGTCCTATTTCTAATTCTTCATCCTATTTTGTAATAGTAACACTATCAAAGTATTTAGAGCGCTAGAAACCATTGGGAGTGTTTAAAAATCATTATACGTTTAAATATTATGGAAAAATATGTCTATTTAGTCTATTGATCACAGTTTACTATGAAATCAATGTGTAAGTACCAAAACATAGTATTAAACAAGGGTAACAGTGCATCAAGACAAAGAAAATATATTTTTAATATACACATTATACTACTTCTAGTGTTACTTGCCTTAGTCGGGCAATAATGAAGTATTATCGGTGTATGGAGCACTGCGGTTCCCTCTAGACGTAATTAGAATAAGCGTTCGCAATAAAGTACAGTATAACCGGCTGAATACTCTATAAAATATAGCATTTAAATTAAATGTTGGCAGAATAGAAGGAAAGCTTGTGCCTAGGGATGATGAAAGAGGTCGGACTACACACTTCAGTAATGCACACTGGCTGATTACACCCGGCCGCATCGCATCATTCAAATTTTTTTTTAAAGCAAAGCCTGGTGAGTAATAAAGTTGATCTACAGTCCTACGCAGCTAACGTATAATTATGATCATTGAATGAGGCAAAGGAAGTGTGTCAAGATCGTAGCTTGCTACGATCCTGACACACTTCTTTCCGTGGAGATCCGTTCGAGATCCGTGGTCTTTGCCTACCCCCATGAGAAAGAGGCGTGATATGTATGTATGTATGATCACTGAAAACGGTATGAATATTTTTTCTCGCTCCAATGTTGGTACTGAAGGATAGCGATGTAGGAGTTTTAAGCCTGCATTGTTGTGCGTATTATAATTCTGTTTTTGGTATTGTGTGCAGCGCTGAAGTGTGCTTGTAAAGACCTATTGAGGTGCTTCAGTGTTGCTGTCGCCACTGGTGCTCTGACAGAGTACCATTCAGTGTTGTAAAAGACTTATTGAGCTAAAATATCAGTGTTCGTTGCCTTTATAATGCCGTTTTTCTGCGTAGTCTGGCTCGGTTTCTAGAGATTAGTGTGCTTATAAACAAATGTGCTAAAAATCGAATATTTAACTAAATTCAGGATGAATTAGAATGCTGCGTAGTAATGGTAAAATATATCAGAAACGATATCTGCTAGTGAAGTGGTGTAAGTTCGCCTCAAGTCAAAACACTGGATGGAACTCTTATCATAAGGCTTCCGTTTTTAATTGAAATAAACTTTTCAAAGTTTAAGAATTAGGTGGTAGCTTCCATGGTGCCACTTGTACCCAAGATTTTCGTCACCAGCTTTATTTTGAGTAACTGACTATCTTAGGTGCTACTACTACGTATGAAAAATATTGAAAAATAATTTCGGTAAAGAATATGGCAAAGATGACGTAAAATTCGAATCTAATGCCATTAAAATTCTACTACGCGTAATTTTATTGATCGTCATATTTTGGCATCTTAAAATGTTGCCTAACTTTCACCAAAAATTGTATATTTCACAATTTTTTCGTAAAGTGTTGTAATGCGAATACTGAGTTTCGAAAATATTGGGTCGCATTTATTCAAAAACGTATTTCCCCTAGTTAGAACCTATCTGGGTTTCGAGTTGTCTCTGTGCATAAAATTATTATATTTCAATGGTAAATCCAGGTTGAAGACACAGCTAAATTGTATTTTGAAAATACAATTTACACCTGGGTCTATCCATCGTACGTAAAAGCAAGTATTGTAAAGATTGAGACATTTGAAAAACATAGTCGGTATATTTTTCTAGTTATAATTAAGAGAAAATGTAGATTTACCTACCTTTATATCACATTTTGTCGTATATTTTAGTATCTAGCCAGTTTTCCTAATTTTATTTTTATGAAATTCATTTCTTTTTTACAATTTGATTTTTTTGATAGAAGTGTAAAGTTTTATGCAATGTAATAGTTTGGCCAAAAATAAAGCTTATTTATTCAACAACTGCTGTTTGTATTTTATAGTTATTTTATTAAACTCACAGAAAACGAAACGCTGCTTTATGTAAGTGCTTTGTTTGTCTATAGGCAGACAAGAACGTTCATTCTGGAAACATGCTTGATAGAGTTTATTGTGAGGAAAAAGCCCTTAGATCTATATTTATTACACAGTAGCCATACCTATCTTTCTGTTATGTTGTGTCGTGTAATACAGAAAGACATTCAAATGGGCTTACAAGCTTTCCAGGATATTTCCAGAGCTCGGACGGGTGCTAAATATGCCGTCGGTTTCTCAGTCAGGTAATTTTTGAGATGATCTGCGTTGCATAAATAATCACAAGTCACAATTAACCTTTGGTATGCGGCAAGGGGTCGCACATCTGTATCCGTCGCGGCAAAGATGGCGCGTTTTTGAACGGCAATGTATAGTACTCGCATTTTATTGAATATTTTAAATAAAATGTTTGGTAGTAATCATAATATTGGTATAATTTGGTAGTTAGATAACCAATACATCTATTTACGTTCAATTTTATTATCAATTCATTCCTAAATTTAATTTATTTACGGGCAAATGTTACCCAAGGCGATTCCTGTACCAGTCATGGAAAAAATCAATATTATTCAAAATTCTGAGACATAATCTGTATTTATCTTTTACTCACTATAAATTTAATATTCAGGTTCTATTTATCCATCAAAATCAATCAAATTCTAGTAATACATCACTCTGATAAACTATTCCGAAAATCACATATCACTTCAAACAAATCAGCTGTGTAACTTCATTTCAACCAACTTTCATTTCACTTTTCAACAACTATGGAAGTAATATTTTGTTTGAACAAGTGTGTTTTTAGTTGAACATATATTTATTTCGACTTGAAAACTGATATTTTTACATAATTAGTAAAATTATCCCTAAATTTCAGCCAAAAACCAAAACAACAAGTAGTTTGCTAGGCTAGTTTTCTATTACAAAATTCAAGATGCTAAACGATCTTTACTCTATGGAAAGAACTGTGTGATGAAATATAAAAAACAGGCTTTCGATTGGAGGACAGACGGTGGTACCACCCTATAGTAAATAATTTAGTAAAATGTAAAAGAAAACAAAGATAAAATTTCAAACATCGTTCACTAAGGCATGTATGTGTGTGTGTGAACGGTCAAGTGTCATCTGCGGAAGCACTTATCAATGCTCTCTTAATGTCACTTCAACTGCGTAAGCACTGATCAGGATCTCTATACAGGACGTTTTATTTTCTGTTCTTACTATTTCTAGTTCTACATAATTTTAGATTTAGTACATCCTACTAATATTATAATCACGCTTTCATCGGTTGGCCTCTTCAATCGGACCTCTCAGTGCAATTGTTTCTACAATTTTAAAGAAAAAAAAACGTCATAATAAATTTAATATTCCATGTCCAAATAGTTTGCGTAGCAATTCTTCCGTAATATCACAATTATAACAAGTAGCAGAAAAAGGTTAGTCAGTAAAGGCGTCGATGTCACCAGCGGTCAAACACAAAATAAGTTAAAATTACTATGCAGAACTGATAAGTGCTTCCGCAGACAACCAATGAAAATAAAACAACAACATCCTGTAAATGTTCTGAACACCTACGTGGAAAGACGCCATGTTGGCTTGTGTATGTGTGTGTGCGATTAGGCTCGTTGTTCAAAATATTACGTTTTTTTGTAATAATTTACTACTTTTCACTTATAACTACTGTAATTCTATATTCTCAGATAAATTTTTGTTATAATGAACACCTGCTGACATTATGAAATAGGTAAAAAACCACCAAAATAGCATATTCAAAAAAACCGTTACGTACGACAAAACTTTTAGTGATAGATAATTCAAATCTGGTGAGGTAGTAATAGTCATAGTATACATAAAACAGCTTGGTATTGCGTACAGAATAATAAAATGTATAATACCTTAAGGTTTTACTGGTTATTTCACAAAAAAACGCAAAATTTACGGAGCACTACGAGTCCACCGGCGCCGAAATTCAAAGTGGTAGTCATTCAGTTTCTAAAGGTTTTATTTACGAGTGAATGTCTCTATCTCTTCGTTCGATTTGTTCGGTATAGGAAAATAAAGAAATTAAGACCTTATTTTCAGTAGTTTATTGTCAAAATCGAGTATAAGTGGTGTAGGTGCAATGAGCACTTATCAGTTCTTGCGCAGACAACCTAGGGCGCATTGATCAGAGCTTGCGCATATCAAAGGTTAATACGTCAATTTAAATGATATTTCAATTAAATACCTTTAATTTAAAATCTCATCTAAATTGACGTCATAGATTCTGCTCTTCGGCGTGTTCCGTACAGGATTCTTCTTTAGTGTAAGTCCTACTTGGCGGTCTGTCTTATGCGTTGGACAGAAGGCAGTGAGTCTGGTCGGCACGTAGTTTGCGTTCATGAGCTGAAGGGGAGACGCTATCGCCATGCAGCCTTGCTCTGGAAGTTAATAAAACAATTAAATTAAAAATTAACTCTTATCAATGATTTTAGATTTTGACCGGATTCGAATCCTTGAGAAGATTTTTTATTTTTAATGCAATAGTGGTAGGTACCTAAGTGTGGTATTACACTATAAAAATTGAAATTATCTTTGTCTCTTACGGTTACCTGCTTCTTATTTGTGATTCGCGTTTTATTTTATCATTTTAATGAAAATGAGTGCATTCATGGATCGGACTGGCGCATGGCGTAGGATCGTGACGGAAGGCACAAACTATAGCATGTAGTAGGTGAAGTCCGGCTGTTATTGATGATGATGATTCAACTGCCGTATTGCGGGCACCACACATTGGCTTCAACTTGGTTCCACCATTCGCCACGAATAGAATGGCTATGGCAATACTCCGTTTGTGTCCAATAACCGTCTAAGATCGATCCCCACATTGGAGTGGTGGAACCAGCACGTTCCAACCCTCCAATGTGTGGTGCCCGCATAAGAGTCGGACCTACCTGGCATTTTCCGTCTAATATTCCAACCCTCCAATGTGTGGTCCCCGCATAAGAGTCCTACCTGGCATTTTCCGTCGAATATTGACATTCTCGATCATGTAGATCCCGCTCTTGCCCAGCAGGTTGGAGATGGTTCGGCTGGTGAACTCCCTGGTCTGCTCCGACTCCAGCGTGGGCGCGTCCGTGGCCACGCCCACTACGTGGGACATATTTGTGGATATCCATTCTGCTAGCTCATAGCTTAGACCTGAAATCACCAGTAAGATTTTAAAAAGCTTCTAGGTACCTATGTAACTTTACTTTTGTGACATGTTTAGTTTAAATCTTGCTTTCAATATTATAAATATCCTTGAACATTCCACCGCGTCATCTAGTCCCAAGCTAAGCAGTTATGGTAACCAGATGACTGATATAGGTAGGTGCCTACCTACTATATTGTTAGATACCTATATTTTTTTTTGTCAATACCTACATAGGTAGGTACTAGGTACCTACCATGAACAAAGTAGCCACTGGACCCAACATAAAATACAAATGTATGAAATCTCGTTCAACCAAGTGGAGCATAACAGACGATGTCTGCCCTCATCACATCGAGTTTTAATTGTCATGCCTGTTATCTTATGTTCTGTGATGATTTACCTGGTATCTTACAAACGCAGCTTCGAATCCTGTAGGTGAAGTCTTCCTCCTTCCATCCAAACTTGAAGAGCAAGAGCGTGGGCTCGCGAGGATCGTGTTTCAGGACCGACCACTGCAGAGCCACGTCCAAGGTCAGCACGAAGTCATCGTGCAGGTTCGATAGGGAACTCGCGTCTATGATTGCCACTTAAGGAAATAAAGGAATTTAAGGTTTGTATAAAAAAATATAATAATTCCTTAGCAAAAGATTGGTGACGGAATTTTTATCAAGTGAAGGTAAAAATGGCTCTGAAAAATGTGCCTGAAATAAAGTTTAAAATAATAAGGTAGGTAGGTAGGTAATAATAATAAATATCCTTGGACATTATTTTACACGGCGTCATCAAGTCCCAAGCTAAGTGTGTTATGGTAGCCAGATGACTGATATAAATACATCTATTTTTTTTTAAATAAGTACAAATATCTGCAGAACATACTATATTTGTCCCGTGGCAAGGATCGAACCCGCAACCACCGCATTTCAGACGGGTCTACGATCACTGCACCACAGAGGCCGGTTGAGATAGGTACCTACGAATTGGAAACTGCTCAAATATGGATATTATTTCCAACATGCTTACATTTCGTGAGGAGATATTCCGAGGGTATCACAGCGGGGTGCATAGACTCCATCGACGCGGTGTGCTCCAGGTGCATAGCGGTGCCCAGGCTCGGTGTTCCGCAGTTAATGCACAATTTCCTACAAAAACGTTTCAATATTAATTTAACAGTTATGGAAAACATCGTGAGGAAAGCAACGGGCTTGCATTTATGCAATCTTTCAGGGATTAATGCAAAATTCAGAACGAATAATGAGAAAAAATTGTTTTAATTACTTACAAAGTTAAGTTTACACTCCTGCACTCACTGGGGTCACTGCACTTATGGGTAGGTAGTACTTCATGACACTGTTTTTCATCATCATTTTCCGCAGTTCGACTTCACCCTTTTCTGGGTAGAACTTCCTTTGCGTGTGAAAATCTCCACATTCTTTTGCTCGCCTCAATCATGTCCAGAGGGTATTTTTAAGCCATAAACTGAAGTTTGAATAATAATGCTTCTGAAACTTACCAATGTTTCTCCAGAGCGCTGTAGTAATCCGAAAGATCCTTCCAGTTAGTGGCGTGTGTGAGGTCCACTATATCAATCGTTTCAAACTCTGTCGCAGAAACCCTCTCAACTCCCGCGAAATATTGTAACATTACACAAATTGTCACTAACATTTTGAAACGTGTCCTCCACGACTCATAGGAATTCAACTATTTTAAGACTTTGGAAATTTTAAATTTGATTACCTATTTATGTTTAGTAAATCTGAACTTAAAATCGTCAGGTCAAAAGTCAAGTTCTTTCGCCAAAGGTTAAATATTGACTGAAGGGATCCGTACGTTTTCTTCGGCCCTTCATTATGTTTTCCTGTGTTTTCCTTTAGTTAGAGCATCCCATTGTTCTTCTGTTATGATTTAGTTAGGCGTTTATTTTTATTGTTTCAACAATGACACTGTGATTAAACTGATTACTAATAACAAGGGTATAGATATTGTATTGAAGTAAGTATGTACCTACCAGGATGTGGTACAGGACTAGGTACCTAAGTACCTACCTATATCTTGGCAAATTCTGATAAACATATTGTTTGTTATTCTTCGCATAGAAGGCTTATTGGATATTTTTGATAAAAATATTTTTAGTTGTTTTGTTTGGGGTTCAATTTTATTGTTTTTAATTAAATCGATAGCGTAGCTATATTACCTACTCGTTCGTTCGTGCATGTGGCCAACTCTGGTGACGGAGTTTTCAGGCCGCCTAAAGGCGTCCATCATGGCTTAACGACTGCATACTGCTAGGCTTCGCCAGAACTTTTAACCTAGAAGATCCTAGTGAATATATCTACTGTGGTGAAGGAAAACATCATAATAGCCGATCTCGTTTGTTGTCTTAGACCCACGCACGAAAAAAGCAACGCAAACTTTACTTTTGAGGCCCAATCTTGTTGTGTGTGATTGTTAATCCATTGAGGGATTAACTTTTAATTCATTAAACGTACTTACTTCTTCATCAATCAGAATTATGATTATTTTTATCACGTTTATACCTACGTAGGCATTAGATAGCTACAATTATAGCTTCCGCTCACGGAATCAGTCTCGTCTTTAGAAAAATAATCTTAATTTCTATCAGATCATCTACTTTTATTTTCAATAAAGACTTTACTAGTGTTAAGCCTGCAATACATGTTAGCCGAGCGTAGGCGAATGAACACCAATACCAACTTATGGACAGCATATTTGGCTTGCCTTGCAATCGCTCGTTATCACTCGCCTAGCTGGCCGAGTGCGGGCAAGCGCCATCAGTAGTGTAAGAGAGTTCATTTGTCAAGCTCGGAGTCGCTCGTGTCCACTCGCGAGTTCGGTAGCACTTGTCTTTGCATCAATTTGCCTACGCTCGCCTTCGATCGCGTTGGCGTAGACTCGGCCCTCGGCCAACATGAGTACGGTAGCACTTGTCTTTGCATCAATTTGCCTACGCTCGCGTTGGCGTAGGCTCGGCGAACATGTATTGCATACAGGCTTTAGGTAGGTATATTATACCCTTCTAAGCTCGTCTTAGACAATGGTACCGTGGTATGCTTGCAACCCACATTCTAGCAGATTTCGTCGAACCATCGTTAGTGCTTGTGGAGTGAACACTGGTCTAATAATAAAATACACACGGATTAATGCAAATTAATAACGGAATAATATGATGAAAAAACAAACTTACAAACTTTCAGAATTTTAATTAGATACTTATCTGACTTACAAAAATTAGATTAGCTTAATAAGATTTGGAATTTTTTAATTAGATATTATTCCTTTGATGATATACCTGTATGATATTACCTAAAATTATGTAGGTTACGTGCAAATAACATAATGTAAGTACCTATATAAAATATGCAGTAGTAGGTAACATAGAACTTCTTGCTTAGGTATAGGAATGAAATAGAAAAAGCGCACGGCTAACCGCTGCCGTGGAAATAAGGCGCTTTTATGCCGTGGATTTCCTTACAAAGTCTCTATCAATCTTCTCCTCACAATGTCTCTCTCTCTCTCAATAATTCGAACCCACGACCTTCAAACCTCAAAGTAGCCAATAAAAACATTTATATCTGGTCTATCAAGAAAGTAATCTGTTCTTTTACTTTCGAAATCAATATTTACAACGTTGTACATTATGCTATCTATAAGTCTAGTCTAGATTAGGTAAGTAGGTACTTTATATTTATTCTACATATTTAAGTACTTACCTAGGTAATTAAAGAATTTAGTTTATTTTGCTAATGCAAGTTCATTCAAATGCTTATTTTTAAATAGGTAGGTAGTTTCACGTTTTAGCATTCACGTTTTCTAGTTAGGTAGGTAAGTACCTTGTTAGTAGTTGATAATAAGCCATCGTTGTTATTATGTAGATTCTTAGTTTTAGTTGTAAGCCTGGAAAATTCGGTATCTTCATTGTAAAAGTAATACCTACCACAGAATAAATAAATAGAACAAGTACGGAAGTAAAAAACTTAACCTTCTGTGAGTAAAAAAAATGCCAGTACGTTTTCGACAACACACCCACACCCAACGCTATCGGAGCGATTAGAAAACTAATCGGGTATATTTTTTGAATCAGTGTACCTAAAAGTTGATGATAAAAGCTTAAAAGAGCAAGGTTGTCTGATAGCGAGTCAATAGTCGACAAGAAGTCGATATGCTTCGTGCAGCAGTTCTTTTGGCTGGGCTAGTGGCGGTGTGGGCGAGGGGGTCACCCAACGCTGGATCTGTTGAGGACCTAGTAAACTCCCCTGGAGGATCCGGCCTCTCAGAAGGCCTCATCCAAGATGCTTTGCTCGATGTGGTGAGTTTTCTGTCTTATTAGTTCAGATCCAGAAGTCTGCCCACTGCTACGGCTGCATTTTCACTAAACTGCTCTTTACTAAAAAAACAATAGGTATTCAAAAGCATTCTACGACATGTCTTAAAAACCAGATGTTTTACTTCTAATTCCTTTGCGATATAAACTGTAAATATGCCATCAATGTGAATTATATAGGTACCTATACCAGTAACGTCTAAGTAGAGATACTTAGATCAAGCAGTCGCAGTGCGTTTCACAAGCACGAGTATAGTGTGCACGGTCACAGCTTGCCGCCTACATTTTGTTTTACCTTTTTTTTTGCTTTACGCTTTGCCTAGCGTTTGTATCGATACAAACGCGCAGTGACTGATGGCGCGTTCGAAAAACGTGGTGTACCTACCCAGGCTCTAAATAAGTAACGTAAAAATAACAACGCAAAGGAGTTCCAAAATTACGACTAATTAAGGAAAATAAAACGTGATAAGAGAGACGGAAATAGGCATAAAATAAATACTTTCCTTGGCAGCCATAGCCAAGGTTTTCTTAAAATGGTGCTTATAAAATACCCAACTGCTCAAATATTATCTTTTCATAAGTACATTTACGCAGTAGAGAAAATCCAGATATTACCACCGGTAGCGATTTATATGGAAAAAAACTGGTATGGGTAGAGATTCATTTGAAGGGATAGGTAGATACCTACATTCTTTCGCGAAGACACCGCGCATTGTCATTGTATGTAATGTACTTAATCTACTTTATTTACGTTTAGGAATACTGTGCAAACCATGTACCTAGGTACCCATAACAGTGTTGATGGAAATCTTTGGATGACCTATAAACTCCTTCATCAGTGCTAGTGACGCAAATTTGTGAAGGAAGCCTACAAACATGTTTCACCACAAATGACAATAACAAGAAATCATCAGTTCTAAGTATACCTAAGCCAGATAAGAATGAACCGGAGTGATAACTTGAAGGTTATATGAAAACATTTCAAGTTAATTTACCATTTAGGTACTTTCTTCAGTGGTAAAACGAGTCTACTAACGAATGATTGTTACCACATTCAGAATCATAATATATTCTTGAGTTAACATTGAACACGGACTGAAGAAATGTAAGGGAGACCTTCCCTGCTGTAGAACGTTACAGGCTATTACTAATTTAAGTATTGTAATAAGCAATAACTTAAGTTATAATTTATGCTCTGTAACTTTCTCTTTCGAAAATAAAGACATTTACATATTATTATTATTAAGCGCAAAAAATTCTGACTAGTTTTTTTGTTATGTGCGCCTTTCAAAGTTGAAGGTATTTTTCATCATCTTCATCTTCACCATCTCTATCTCTCTTCATTACAGCCTGGTCTTATCGCAAACCATGGTTACCCAGTAGAGGTCTACAACGTAGTGTCATCTGATGGGTATGTTCTGGAACTGCACCGCATTCCCCATGGCAAGGAGGGCGCGTCTGGTGCCAGGCCTGTCGTGTTCCTCATGCATGGACTTCTGTCGTCATCAGCTGACTTCGTTAGTACTGGACCGAAGAATGCTTTGGGTAAATAAATCTTCTATAGGTACCTACTTACTTAGACCTGGAAAAAGACGACAGAGTCCTCTCTGTTGAAGGAACAAAAAGGCTCGGCCTATGTGCATCAACTCAACCAAACCACACACACATTGGCCCCGAATAATAAGTAGTTGAAATCATGCAATTATCAGGTTGCTCGAAAAATACAGGCTTATTGCGTATTTTAATGTTCAGGTATGTAAAGTATGATAATGATTCATGAATGACACTCCTTTCTATGTGTCATTAACACGACTCTTTCTACAAGACGGAAGTTGTTTCCAAAAACACTGCACATTCATAAAGCGTAGATCTGATTACGCGATAAATCTGTCAGAGCGATAACGATTAGTGATAAGTAATTAACAAAATATTTCGGTAATGTCATACTGCTCTTACGTACTATGCTAGAGCAGGAGAGAAAAAAATTTGTCGACGACGAGACGGTTTGTCGTGTTGTGCATGTTAGGCCCGCAGGGCGCGGTAGATTCCCACCCTTTAAGATTTTTAGCAGCGTGTTAAGGTCTTTTGAAGATGTTTGTGAGGGACTTAGGACTTATTTATTTTTTGTTATGGCGTATTCGTTATTCCCAGGCTTTATACTCGCCGACGCCGGCTACGACGTCTGGATGGGCAACGCCCGCGGCAACTACTACTCCCGTCGCCACAATAGGTTGAACCCTGACAGTATCCTCAACAAGGACTTCTGGCGGTTCAGCTGGGACCAGATCGGAAACTACGACCTTCCAGCCTTCATCGACTTCATCCTCGCTTCCACCGGTCAAGAGAAACTCCACTACATCGGCCATTCCCAAGGAGGAACCACGTTCTTGGTCCTGAACTCTCTCAGGCCGGAGTACAATGAGAAATTCATCTCTTTCCAAGGATTGGCTCCAGCTTGCTTCTTTGAAAATAATGAGAACCCTATGTTTAACACGCTTGCGGATTTCGAGAGTGTTTTGGAGGTGTGTACTTAGATATACATTTTTTCTCAAGTTACTCAAAAGAGTGCTCTTTTGAGTAACTTGATTCCCTACATATATTTCATTGCTTCTTATAAGTAGCTTTATCCTAATGGTGATAGTTGTACGAGTACAAAGTAGTTGAACCCATGGTGTTGATTCTGAGTTACGCCTAACGGTTTTTTATGACAAGAAACTTATGTTTTGTTTGCACTTGACGTTTGTTTCAGACTCTAGCTTTCGCGTTGAATGCTCAAGAGATTTTCGGAAATCGCGACTTCATGTCTCGGTTCTGCGTGGAAGGGTCCATGTTCAATAACGTCTGTCAGGTCGCCTCTTCTGGTATGCAAACCCGGGAATATTACAATTCGGTAAGTTACCTACACAAATAAAAAAAAATTCGCGTGCTGCATATTCTTCATATTCTGCATATTCTGCTGGGATCATAGAGTCATCAATACAAGTGGCGAAATATTTTTTGTATCTCAATTCTAATAAACCATCTGGTCAATGAAATAGTGATTGGAATTTAATCTTAAATCGGAAAAACATAGTATGTAGACATCGAGATTATCTTCAATATTTATCATTTTATTCTTTTTTATTATCTTAATAACCTTAGATAAGCTTGAAAACGCAATCCATTGATATAGTTGTAAATCGATTCGCAGATAATGTTAAGTGTGTGCCATAACGCCGAGGAATGAGCGGGAGAGCGAATAATGTTTTTACTCGTGAGTGAGAAGCGCAGAACGATAGACTCGCAACATAATTTATAGCGAAAAAACAGTTTTTATTTAATTACAAGTTAATTAAACAAGCAATCGAAAAATTAAAAAACCAGAACTAAATGAATACTTCTAGGCTATTTGTCAAAACATAAAACCAACAAAAATAGCGTTCTGTTCCTGAGATAAATAGCAAACTGTGTGAAAAACATGTATTTTTCAAAAAAATATATGATCGAGAAAACTTTTACCAATCGTGTTTCTAAAAAACCATAACGCAAGATAAAAGTTCAAAGTATCATTTCCCTAAATATGAAGGACGTAGCTTTCACATTACTGAGATAAATAAGGATTTCGACGACTAATTTGCATATGGCGCTCTCTTAAAAATACCTACTTTAGGTAGGTTAGGCAGAACACCATGTACCTACCTATGCCTTGATTAACACCCTGCATGTTAGGTACCTACATGAATAATTAGAAATAAAATAATTGAAATGAAAAAATGAAATAAAATGAAATATGATCACGACTGTATCACTCAGGGAGGGGTAGAAATTTCTTTCAGATCTTTTAAGCAATTTAAAATAATTACTTAACTAAAGAGATCATCTTATCTATCTAGGTAATTATTTTAAACAGGGTTAATCCTGTTAAGACAAATAATAAAAAGGTCACAACACACTATGCTGAAATTCGGCATGATATGTTGAGTTTGATTTTGCCTGTCGGTGTTTAACACGAACTCCCTTCCACAGACGTTGGTGCCCGTGATATTGGCGCACACGCCAGCCGGAGCCGCCATTCGCCAAGTAGCCCACTACGGCCAAGTCATCCGCTACAAATCTTTCCGTCGCTTTGACTACAACGTTCTTACGAACATTCGCGAATACGGTAGCGCCACTCCACCGGAATATGACCTCTCCCTTGTCACCGTCCCTGCTTACCTTCACTACGGCTTAGCTGATGAGCAAGTCGACTATAGGGATGTACATAAACTGGCCAATACCCTGCCCAATGTCGTAGCTGTGAAAGAAGCTGAGAGAAAAAGTTTCAACCATTTCGATTTCCTGTGGGCTATTGATGTGAAGGAGCAGATTTATGATGATGTTTTAGCTGCAATGAAAGACGCTGAAAATAAGTTAAACTTACTTAGATGATAGACGATTGTGTGCAACTGGTTGATAAACCTCGGTCAGGGGTTAAACTGGGATTAATTTTATAGACCTCAATGGGTTCAAATTGATCAGATCACGATTGACTAATTAGTAATTTTAGAATAAGTACCTACCTAGTAAGAGGTATGTCTTCATTATTTTTAACGAATCTTTTATTGAAGTAATAAAAAGCCTAATAAATATATTTTCAATATTTATTTAGCATTTTTTATTTATAGTGTTAGAATAATGAATTTATTTTTCCTTAACACCACCACAAAAATAAAACAAGAAAAGTTATTTGTCGTAATTATATGCTTTAATTAAATAAACATAATAAATGAACTTATATAACGAAGAAAAGAAAGGTATAAAAAAGGAAAAAGGTTATCATGAATTCATGATAAAAATACGCATGCAAAAGTAAGAGAAAGTAATTCTTAGCGTAATAATAAATAGAGTTTAAATTATAAATAGGCAATCTTAAGTAAGATTTTGCATTTGAGCAAAATTACCAAGATATCGTTGGCAGTTTCAATTAACTTGAGCAAAAAAGAGTTAAAATTTTTGATTAGATTCCACACCTGGCTAAAGATCTGCCTGTAGACGTAGTTGGCAATTTTGGACGTTACATCAAAAAGTTTCTAGATAATAAACATTTCAAAAACAGTACAATCTAAATCAGAGAAGATCCTAAAGGGCTATATTGCACTAGTCCTAAAAATAGGTACAAAACACTTAAACTAGTCGTTGGTCTTGAAAACACTTTGTTTTTGCACATGAACGGATTTCAACTATCACTTTTGATCAGAGATACTCATAGTATCATATCTGTTATATGCAAAAGCATAAAAAAGCTATCAATATAGTCCAGAAGGCATATCCGTGACTTTGTGAACACCAAAACTGCTAGACGTACCCATCGGTGAAAGAGTTCTCTTCAAATCTGCATGCGAGTGTGTCCCCGTCATAACTAAACTTGTCATAGAAGCCGGTGCGTCTCTCAACATAGACCCAGAATAAAATCCAGCATTGCTATGACCTCTTTTGACCAAAAACGTAGAGCTATTAAACCCTGAAGAGTTCTCGAACGAAGATCCTAGCTTTGAGTTCGATAAGAAGAATTTTGGCTGATCGCATTTGATCGGTGATTCTTCTTTAGTCGATTCATATTTTGGTCTTGTTCTGGTGACTGGAATCAATGGAGACTCTTTGCCATCGCTACTGGTCCTGGAACATGATCTTTGCCGCTTCTCATAAGGCCACACTGGCTTCTTAGGCTCGGAAAGTACCACAATATCAACCATAGAGTTAAGACCTTCGTCAATTCTATCCAGACTTTTTGTCAACTTTTTAGACTCAATCAAGTTCACGATTTCGTCAACACGACTGCATTTTGAGGTAGACCTTTGCATTGATGACATCTGGGACTCTGTATAAAACATGCTGTCTATGTATTCTCTTTGACGGGACCCTTTCTCGGAGGTCTGGAACGATTCGCTTCGTTTCACAGACGATCTTCTACTATCTTCTTTGGATCTTGTCTTAGATCTCTTTCTTTCCTCTTTCTCTGTTGAGTTGAAGACAGCTCTAGTTTCATTAAAGTCGAAGCTTGTTATTGAAGGTTTCTTAGTAACTTCGTTGTTACAGCGTGATGCGCTTAGTAGAGAATCTGATCCTTCATCGCTTGAATAAAAATTTTCATCGTAGATGTCTGGGGGTTTATTGTATATTCCTTGGTCAACAGGTGGGACAAACAAATGTACTAGACTCTTGGCTTTTCTTGGTGGGTGTGGAAGAATCTTGCACGGTACTATTTCAGCTTCCTCGTCATCTTCCATGCATTCTTCAGGATAGTGACCGTTGCTTTTGATCTGAATGCTGTGTCTTGTGCTAGTTATAGAGTCTTCCTTTTCTGCGTCACGATGTTTTTGGCATTCTAAAGCATTGATAGACACATTTATTTCAGAAGTTTGGTTACATCTAGAAGACCTATCATCGAAAGTTTCTTTATATTGTTCAGATTCAGCATGATTAACTATATTCCTAAGCTCTTGTATAACTTCATCTATTGTAGTTTCTTCCTCTTCATCTGAAGATTTTTTATCATGTTTGGGTTCTATTTTCTTGTGGATGCGTTTGTTCCGCATGAGATCGTAGGTTTCATTCTTGACATTGAAAACTTCGTAGACCATAGATTCTCTTTGTGGGTCGGCTTCAGGACTCAGAGACCTTTCGGAAGAACTTATTCCTTCGTCTTCTGGCGGTGATGACTCGTCTGCAACAAAAAACACTTTAGTTAGCTTTATACAGCTAGTTGCTAAGTATCAGTTTGTTTGTGCCTATGTTTTTATAATACGACCTGGTAGAAAGCTAGTCAGTATCTTTTACTATTGTGAACCCTTATATCAAATTATTGATTACCTCTATTTATATGTACTGAGTTCTTTTTCTTTACTAAATTCTTCTTTCTGTTTGAACTGCCGTGTTCTGAACGCAGTGTGGACACTTCCTCTTGTAATTCACAACATTTTTCTTTCAAACATTTCTCTAATGACAATAATATCCCTTTTTCTTCTTGTAGAATCTGAAAAACAAATTACGTATATTATTATTATTTTTTTTCAGCCATTATCATCCCACTGTAGAGCAAAGGCCTCCATTTCCTTCTACAAAATACCGTGTAAGTTTTCTTTATTTGTTTTAAATCCCTGATGTTTTTTTTTGTAGAGAATACCTATACTATATCATTATTAATTCTTTACAAATAAAATATAAATATAATTTTCCCTACACATACAAATAAATAATTAATATCCTTGGACATTTTACACGGCGTCATCTAGTCCCGAGCTTAGCAACTTAATGCTTGTGTTAAGTAAGTTGACGACTGATATAGGTACCACTTAGATACATTTTATTTTTGTAAATACATACCTACATAATTATTAGATAGAAAAACATCCAGACCCGGAAAAATATCTGTAGAACGTACAAACATTTGTCCCGTGGCAAATATATAATTATATTAGATACATAGTAGGTATTCCTAATATTTTTCAATTTCACAGTTCATCAATATCAATTTTACCTTAACTCTCTTCTCAAGTAGATCAAGTTTGTTCCGCATATCGTCCTTCTCTCTGAGCGCCTCTGTGGCCGTCTCGCTCAGAGTGTCGATATCAATTAACTGCTTCTCGTAGTTTTCTATCTCCTTTAGCACTTGCGTATTCGGGGTCGGCAGTTTGGCTACCATCTGAAATGTTTTATTGTTTTTTGTAAACTTTAGCCTAGTGCGTTGTACTCGTCAGGGTAACACTCTAGTTCCAATTTCGGATACTAGATTTGAATAAGTTGTTAAGTGTTCTTCAGGGTTACATTCTAGTTCCAATGTTGTTAGCTGTATTTAAATTTGAACAAGTTTTCTTATTTGATCCGCATCAGACATGTCGCTTGGAAATCAAACCATAAAAATCTTACCTTCTTCAAAGTATTGATATCTATAGCCGCTTGTTCCAACTCCGCTTGTATATAAAGCTTCCTCTGCGGCGTGGGTGCGCTGGTCAGAAGCGCGTTTATAAAGGCAAGTCCTGCAGCCTGCAAGTCCCCGGATCCTCCAGAACTCTGGAGCATTCCGACGAGGAACCTGAAGCGCACTGGTTCTCCATAGCGGAGGCGGAGGGTGGAGAGTGCTTCGGAGACGTGGTTGTGCCCGCTGGCTGGAGGGTAGCACGCTTTTGTGAGCAGCTGAAAGATTTAGTGATGATCTATAGTTTTTTCTATATTAGATCGTATGAATTATACCTATAAATATACTGAGGTGCTTGGTTTCGGTCATGAAGCACACAGGGTTAAAAAATATGTGAAAAAAAAAAAAAAAAAATCACCACGACAGGCCAAAAGGTAGTAAACGTGCGCTCTGGTATTCTTCTACCAAAAAACTAATAGATTCAAGTACTTCTTACCTGCAAAGCTAGAACCCTAGATTTATTGACAGTAGACATGATGCAGACAGTCAGAGTGTATACGCCGTTGGAGCCGGCGACCAGGCGTCTCACGCAGTCAGGGTACCTACTGCAACAGCTCCACAGGCATTGTCTGGAACAGAACAAAGCTTTTATCAAATCCATAAATAATTGATGTACTAACCTAATGAAAGAAAGAAAGAAAAGAAAAATCTTTTATTCTTGTAGGACCTCAAGAATCACTTAAGTTTCGTTTTACATGCTAGGTGATTCTAATGCCTGTTCCAACGCGACTCCCTACACCAGGGAAAGAATCAGGCAAGAACCTGTTGGTGTGGGCCTAGCTTTTTTTTATCTAAGGTAAAAATATAGTAGAAACACTTACAAACAGGCTAATTCGTCCAGTAAGGGCCTTCGTCTAACTGCAGGTGGACCTCTTGGGCCATCTCCGGACTGACTCAGTTGCACGTTGCGCAGGAGTTCTAGCAACAACGTCACGCCATCTAGCGGCTCGCACGCGAACTCTTGGACGAAACTGAAAACATTTTTTTTTAAAAGCGCTAATATACTGTAAATGACGATGATGCATCCACCGTACCATCGTACCTACTGTATTATAACTATTATGTAGGTATACAACCAGTGACATAATGGTAGGTATATCAATTTATGCATAATGGTGTGGTCTTGCAAATTAGTGTTTTTAGACGTAGGTACCTACCTAGGTAGGTACTTAAGTATTTTTACCTGATTTTCTAATATTTTATTCCCAGTTTCAATATTAAATTTAGGTACGAATGATCGTAGATCTATAATTGCCAAAGTAACTTGGTACTTAATCTGTCAATAAGTGTCTACATTTTTGTTGTAGGTATATAATTATATATCGTCGTGGGCCGGCAGTGGATCAGGCAAGCGCAGGACCGGGAGAAATGGCAAGAACGAAGGGAGGCCTACACCCAGCAGTGGGAGAGATCGGGCTGCGGATGATGATGATATAATCAAAGTTAGCGATAGATCTACGATCATTCGTCAGTTAAATATAGCAACTGGGCATAAGATAATGCTATGAGAATGTCATCATTATACACTAATTAAAATTTGCCATCAGTAAAATTTACGATCAAAGTAAGTACCCAACTTCTTACCATTTAATTTAAAAAATAACAATTTGAATTCGAAGCCTTAAAATGTTTATGATCAGTAAATTGTCGGTGTTTCTTAAGTGCACTGCATTATAATCAAGCGTTAAAATATTTTACTCCATCATTAAACCATCGTCAGAGACACACTTAAAATAGTAAAATAATAATTCCCAATTACCCGGTAAAAGTCGCAATAAAATTTGCCGTGTTATTTGACGACGTAAATGAAATTACTTTTGCAATTACAGGATGGTTCTGGAAGTATAATGTCCTGGAACTTGAGAAACGACCAACGTCAGATTTTGCACGTAAAAGTGGTAAAAAGGAGATCTTTAGTAATTTAAGTAGGTAGGTAAGTAATTCAGTTCGTATGAGCAAGTAGCCAACTCTGGTGACGGAGTTTTTAGGCCTCCGTCATGACAATTTAACGTGCCCTCCGAAGCACGGAAGCGCTCAGATATGAATGCCACTTGCGGTCACCCTTAACTTCGATGATCTATCAAGAACGTCTTAGCAAGCTTCGCCACGAGCGATTAGAGTAATTTAAGTGATAATGATCAAGCACAAATTGCTTTAAAATTTGAAAACATTTTAGCTATTTCATTTTTTTTTGCATTTTCTATTTGATAGGCATAAATTGATTTTATTTTCAAAACCTAAAATTTATAATAGGTACGGCGATTAACGTGACTTATTTATTTGTAATTTATTGCACAAAAAACATATTATAAAAATCTACAAACTCAGATTAGGTAAGTAAAGTTTTAGTTAGCTTTTGCGACACTCCGAATTGCCCCCAATATTTTTTCAATCTGGTTGAGCACTCTCTTTTCAAGCCTTTTTTTATGTAGGTACCTAATGCATATCGTATCATATTATAATACAAAATATGTACCTACATGTCCTACATACATGCATTTGATGTAGTTGTCTACTCAATATCTTCTTCTCAACTATTCTCATCAACATAATGCAGCCCGTCTCATTTAATTGATCAGTATCGTCTCATTTTCGTGGGAACCTCCGGCGCTAACTTATTAATTAATTAAATTTTACGAGTCGCAAAACGTATTTAATCGTCAACTCGCCTAGCTGGTGGATAAACGATGTTTCTATATCCCACCTGGAGCTATTGCCCGGAAACCTGCATCATCTGTCATCACCTTACCCGAAAGAAATACAAGAAATACAAAAATACAGAAAGAAAGATAAAATATAAGATAAAAAGATAAATTAAGAGTATGTTAAGGAAGAGCGCTGCCTCCTAATTTTATACTTAAAAGGAGGCTTCGATTACTGTTTAGTTTCATGTAGGTACTTTAAACCCCAATAAAAAAAAAAGAAATTGAATTGAATTGAAAATCATTATATCAGTAGAACCTCAAGCATCACATAGTCTTACATGATAGGTGATTCTATTGCCCAACCGCGACACACCAAAAAAAGAATTAGGGAAGAACACAAGAGTTTAGAATTTTTTTCACGGTGATCTCTTATTAATAAATCAGTAGGTCTATATAGGTAAATCAAATGGTACTGAAGCGCTCATGGCAAAGATTCTAAGACGTTCTTGAGTGGTCACAAATTGGATGGGTGTCCGCAATTATCAGCTGTGAGCTGAGCGCTTCCGTGCTTTGGGGGGCACGTTAAATTTACGGTCCCGGGTTTTAAAGTCGTTAAGCCATGACAGAGGCCTTTAGGCGGCTTAAAAACTCCGTCACCAGAGTTGGCCACTTACTCATACGAACTTACTTAATGGGATATAATATTTTGTAAGGGGAAATACTGATTCTAATTCTTAAAACTTCTATAGACAAAAAACTGTGAAAATCTCTACGTGGGTAATATAATACGATACCGCAGACCACGGTAACATTTACACAAAAATAGTTTATGGAAATATCACTTTTCAATCGGTTGCCGTTTTTCAAGAACAATTTGTGTAGTGGTTTAGAATGGGATGAGGTTTTATACGTGGCTATTAAGTAAGCGGTGACCATGAGCGAAACTTTATGAAGGTACCTACTTTAATGTTGTCGTGTTGTACCACTGAATCATCCTAGATGTCCTTTCAACAGTAATTTCAATCAATGTCATCTCACTTTCAATTAAGTACTTATAATCTTGGGATTATCTGTTCCAATAGTCATAGGTTTTATATGAAGATAACTGTATTCATTTTCAACGAAAAGTAACATTACTGCAGGTTAATACAACTTAGATTTTTAAGTAATTGTTATGTTCCCGGTACCCAACTTTCTTATTACTTAAACGAAAATGAAAAAGAACCCAAAGTTATTTTATTCAATGGCTTAAAGTTTTCGTAAGTTATTCTGTCCTACAAATGTACTGGAAAGTTAATATGTTAGAAAGTTATTTTTTTAATTATTTTAACCTGACTAATTTAGATGCAAACTAAAATAAGTGTAAATCATGGAATAGCCTGGCTTTTATAAATGGCGGTGAACATAAGGCGGTGCTACTACAAAAAAGTTAACCCATTCGCTACCCCGGTTTTTCTAGCATGAGGACTAAAGCCCGTGTCATACGCATGGAAAATGTTAATAGTAAAACGCTATCGCTTGCTAAAATAGCCCAACAGTAATCCAATGGCTCTGGACTGTCCCATTACCGGCATTATGCATTCCGTAACTGCACAGTAAGGACAATAATCACTGCTGTCTTCATCCAGGGACACTTCAAATAAGATGTTTTGCAGATTCATCTGTAGGTACTGCTAAGATGTTAGATACGATATTCTTAGTATACAGAATATCTCTTGAAGCTGATAAATATCACTTGAAGTGGAGAATTTGTATTAAATGGATAAACATAAAGTTTTGTCTACAAAACCTTCTGAAAATATGGGAAAGAGTAATATTAAATCTATTAATACGCTGGATGCTGTAATATGATCTAGAAATAGACGGATATCTATACTATCTACCTATACTAAATCAATATTTGAAGAGATATGCTTCGTCTCATCTTTGTCAAAAGTTTCGTAGAGATTTACAGCATCATGTAGCCCAAAAAAAGACCTTTGTGGTATGAGAATTGAGAACCACAACTCTGATCTACTTATTTTTTTAATTACTGGTAAAATTGATGCATCGGTGAACTCAGAAGAAATCGGTGAACTCAGAAACTCAGGCTATAAAACGAGTCAATACAAAATTCAACTTTAGTAGGGATGCTATGTTCATTAAATTGCTTTTTGAGTGCGTTAATCATTTAATTCATTAAGCCTCATGGCTTAGAATAGAAGATAATTTTATGATGCGTTCATCAGAAAATCAGATAAAATGAAATGACGTCGTAAAAGCATAATAATTGTATTAATAATAAAGTCCCATTTACAAGAAACAAGTGTTTTGCCTGTTGCAAACAATAAATTGACTGTGATCATGACTTGTAGGTATGGTCTAAACATTGTTCTAACCTGATTGCAAGGCATATATTGCAACAGGCAAGAAACTTGCATCGTGTAAATGGGACTTTATAGTCGAAGGTAATGATTAAAACAATGAATATTTTTATCGTCGTGGCTATTTTATTGAGTTTTTTTAATTAATTTGTATTACCTATGTTCAATTTTAATGTTCACAGGTAAGTCGTATGAGCTAGTGGCTAACTCTGGTGACGGAGTTTTTACACTTATTTGTTCTTAAAAGCCGGGACGTCAATTTAACGTGCCCTCCGGAGCACGAAATCGCTGAGTTGTTAAGAATTCGGTGACGTGGCTCGGCAAAGTCAATCCGCCGCGCGTTCCGTTGTCATAGCTATTTTGCAAGAAATTTGGTTGTCTCCCGTAGTCCCAAAAATTATGACTAAAAATTGTTTTTATTCTTCACACAGTGTTGTTTTTCTGTTACTAGACCATATAAGCTATGTTTCTAACAGAAGGAAACTTAAAATATTCTAGTGGTTAATACTAAATAAATATAAAGAAAACATGTCTTCTATGATGTAAAAATATGCAAAATGCGATTCGGTTTAATTTCACTTTAGCTAAGTATTTTGAAAAAAGCTTTTGGCAGAGACCTAGATAAATGCTATCCTAATACGAATAATACCATACTATGCTGAAGATATGCACAAATTTCAAATGGTTATGGTATTACGTTTGTATGGGGCACTCGTACAGCTCCGAAGCCTTAATGTCATACAAAATGTGACTGCTCACCAATGAATGAATCAGCACTCTCTAACTGCCGAAATCAATATTCAACCTGACGAACGATCGTAGTGTAAGAAGATGGCCTTTAGAATATACTAATACTACCTATTTTCTAACTCGTGAATTTACCTACTTAAATAATTCAACAGTTTTGTAATGATTTGTCTATCACGGCCCGTAAAAGTCTAGTGATCAGTTTGAATAACCCTGCGTTGTGTATTGTAGTAACTCAGATTCTTTAGAGATTTCGAATTTTATTCCTATTCTACCTGAATGAACTTTGTACCTATATCAAACGCATAGATACCTATCCTATCTAAATATTCCTTCCTAGCACTTCCTACTTATTAAGCATGATTGAAATTATACTTTTATCTCAACTTCCTCAAAATTTATCTTACCTAATAAATAATTTGTAATTCTTAGTGCAAATATAACTTCTATAAACATCCCAGGTAGTCGAACAGACTCTCTACACGAGAAGCTACTATTCGAGCATGCAGGGCCCCTCCGCCGCCCTCAGCAGTGAAAGCCGACACCCTACAAGCCAATCTCCTCTACCAAAGGGATTTATTCAACCTATTTAGAGAATTGTTATTTAATTTTACCGTAGTAAAATATTCTAGTCTGTAAGTTCTGTATTCAAAGGGTAAGAATGGCATAATCTTTTCCATAATAATTATATATTTCCTCAAAATAATCTCCTCATTTGTGAAATCAATATCTAGTATTTCAATATATGGTATGAATATAAATGGATATATTTAGTCTTAGACTTGCTTACGAAGAAGGGAATCTCATTCACTTTTCATAGTTTCAGATAATCCCAAGAGACATAGCTCTAAATAGCTGGTACCAACGACCATCTAAGATCAATATTTCCAAACTGAACTAATCTGTCAGAGAGCTTATTCAATAATCTAGACTTTCTTTCACAATATGATTCAATCAATTCAGCAATTATTCAGCAATTTATTCTCTTATTATCTTGAGAATAGGATAGATAAATACTAAATTAATCTTTGACCTAGATTACGTGGATATTTGCCTTACGACTCATTTTACATACAACCTCCTTAAAAATCAGAAATAATAATTTATTTTTAAAAAGTTTCCCTACGTCCTAAAATGACAAATGTCAATGAATTAAACGTCGCCTACATAATATTATTCCTAGTCGATTTTATGTGTACCTATTTTTCTACCTATCTAACTGGGTGTGTATGAACCAAACTAGAAGTTTGATGAACTTCACATTTACATTTATTCGTGCATGAGTGATTCTTGGTGCAATGAATCACTTTCCTAGCTAATTCTAAGCTTTTAGAGTTTGAGATGGCGAGTCCCAAAGTTGTCTAAGCCCCTAATCCCTAAGGAAACACACAGTAGCGCTTGGGGTTTGGTAACTGTGTGAGACCAGATCCCTAAATACAGAGTGTAATATATAAATATATACATAGGAGTCATGTCCTTCTCAAGTATAAAGATCTGCAAATATCAGGTGTCATTACGACGTGGTAACTCTTCAGTGCTATCCCTGACACAGATATTTTTACTAGAAATAAAACAAGGGGACTTTGACAATGCCTTATCCGAAGACATGCCACCAAGGATCCCAAACCCTCGGAATACCTAATTCCCTAAGCAATGGACAAAAAAAATATAAGTTCCCTTTATGTAGTCACTGTTAGGTTCAGGGGAACTCAACGCTTCACATACAAAGCAATTATCTTCTGTAGAACTATTCTGAACCACTGTTTGTTGGTATAACCCACACTACTTACCTTAAATTATTGTTTTTATTATCAAATAATAAATACCAGACCAAATAGAGTTCAGAACAGTTCACAGGGAAGAAAGGGATGATTTTATATCTAGCTATGTACGTTTCAGTCAGAGTTCCCAAATTTCAACAAATCTAATTATTTAGAATTTACGCTGATAAAACCACACGATCCGTATATCTCAAAAAATCAATCTTCGATCCGATTCGAGTAAGGATACTCTCCTTACTCCCGACAAATCTCAAATTTACCTCTTGAGATTTACGAATGTAAACCTAACTCAGATTCCCTCCACAACTCACAAGAATCTAGCACTTTCCAGAAAGTCTCGAACGAATCGACTAGATTATGCCAGACCTCGTTCATTGTTTTGGTCCTCTGCTACCCCCAAAGTTACACTGAATCGTACGTTATCGTCCTCGCTCGATCAGACGTGAGCTCACAATGAAAAAATCCTGGAATTTCTTCCGACCTTCAAACTCAAACTTCATTCTAATTTATTTTTCTTAATGAATTTTTGCCAGCAATATATTGCGAAGGTTGTAATATCCCAGATTAAAAACTCGCCTGTCAGACCTAATTAGTAAATCTAGTTTATTTTAAAAAAGGTTTTACTGTAGTTAGCAATATAATATTTCATGAAGGTTGTAATTCAAAACTTTTATCCTTATTTTTAGCGAATTATTTAACGAATCAACACCCGTTTCGTTACAGTCAACCCCCAAAATTTATGCAAGTAATTTTATTAAATTACTGAAGAAAATTTTCCATAAAGTAAAATTTTAATTCGCAAAAATATTTTAATTTCCTCTATACCTATATGCTCAGAATAGGAGAAAAAACCAGAAGTAGTTTTTGCGCCTAATACTGAGGCCACAAAAACTAGTCTAAAAGAGAGTAGTTTTACGCGCAGCCGATCAGTCACGTTTTGAACGTCATACCGCATAGTCGACTTCAATTTTATTTTATTATGCCGTCATGTGTTGTTCCCACCTGCAAAAATGCAGCGGGGCAAAACAGTAGAAAGAATGGGATTACATTTCACGTGTAAGTAACGCATTTACCTAACATCTTATTGAAATATTGAATAAATTGTTTAGTTTGTAATTGTCATAGAGAATGATGCGTCCATCTTGTTAATGTTGCCAGTATAAGAATTTTGATTTTCCCTACTTTTTATTATTATACAAAAATGTTAGAATTTCATAATAGGTATTCTATACTAATATTATAAAGAGGTAAAGTTGGTTTGTTTGTTTGTTTGTATGTCCAAACACGTGGTAATCTCCGAAACTACTCATCCGATTTCAAAAATTCTTTCACTGATCGATTTGACACCGATTTGCTACAGCGAGATGCATATGGCATGGACTTTCCGAATGAACATAGGCTACATTCTACCAA
Organism: Xanthorhoe designata; assembly: GCA_963582015.1. NCBI lineage: Eukaryota > Metazoa > Arthropoda > Insecta > Lepidoptera > Geometridae > Xanthorhoe > Xanthorhoe designata. The sequence goes on along the minus strand of OY757042.1, from coordinate 1,449,859 downwards.
GATACCACGCGAGAAAAACCGCGGGCGAGAAGGCTTGTAGTCTATATATTTGTGGTGTGTGTGAGAGTGGAACAGGGAGGGGTGTATGAAATTATGTTAAAACTGTAGCTTCCCTGCTGATGAAGAAAGGAAAACGGAGTGGACAAAAATTATACAAAGAGCACGGCTAGAAGAGTTTTGGAAACCTTTAAAGCGAAGCGTAGTTTGTTCAATGCATTTTGCGGAGAAATATATTTATGAGACAAAATGCGGTTTGAAAAGACTTAGGAAAGAAGCGTTTCCAAATAACGTATTACATAAAAACTTATAGTTAGTCGTAGTTAGGCTAGTCTCATTAAATTAAATAATATTGTAATACCTAATAATTAATAATTAATATTATTATATTAATATCTCATTCAATAATATTGTACTTCCGGTGTCAAGTGCAATGGCGGCTCTAATAACTAAATAAATATATTTCGTCCAATTTTAATCAGTATAATACTCATTTAATCACATCTTAACCGTGTTTCATTTACTTAAAGAACTTCTCTATTACCTACTTAAGATTATCAGGTATATGTTAATACATAAATATGGAAAAGGACAATTTAGATTTTAATATTATTATCATAATATCACACTTCCAAATTTCAATATTCTCAATGTTTACCCCAAAAACGGGCATTATGTCTAAGCTAGCCGCATTACGCGGGTGGGAAGTGCGGCGGGCGGGGGATGCTTGTCTTGTATTTGGACTCAGCGTGCGTCTTGCAATGACAGTTGATGGCACCTTCTGTCTCTATTCTGAGCCTATATGAATGAAATATTTATCACCAATATCTATGTTCCCCAATTATCCTTTTTTTTGTAAGTTCCTTAAAAATTAAAGCAATTTATTCTAATTTGATAATTTTTGAATCAGTCTTCATGATTGTCTGTGGTTGTGATTGTGTACCAACTTGTTAGTGTTTTTTAAACCGAATTCAAAATAACCACCATCTTGCACCAGTACCCAAGCTTGTTAATGAATCCAATCGGAATAGATACCAATCTTACCAGAGTAAATCAAAACTGCATGAGAGAAAACGGTCGTGAATCGTTTCATCGCTAATCGAATAATGTAGCTGCTACATAATAGACTAAGTCGTGTCTTTTGACTACCATGTATCAAACTACTAGCTATTACTCTCTACAATTTAGATTACCCCTTAAGGCTCAAAGTTTATCCACCCAAGTTGAATCATTCCACCTAGGACCAATTTCAAAACAATCATTTACTTCCAACTCGGAGAATGTGAAGTGTGGGGAACATTTTGGTTTCCTGCATGTAGAGAGAAATTTATTATAGAATCAGAATTTTTCCTGATGTTGTCTTTCTGACCTATCCTAACTCCATGCTCCTCTATAATAATTTTCTGTATGTGATGTGTTTAACTGAAATCAACCATTATCAAACCGAACACGGATGTTGAATTTTGTTACTTTACAGAGTCCTTTAAAATTATAAAACCATTTATTCACTCAATATCCATTCTATCAACTTCTTTCAATCATCTTCACAAATACTTCTTGAGTTTAAATTCATGCAAACTAACATAACCTTCTGACGTGGTGATTCACGCTACCCAATAAAGAAACAAAATCTTTAAACAACATCAGAGTTCACGAACAATTATTATATATAAAAATAAAAATATTTTTATTATTCATTATTTATATTCAATCCTCCTTTTTTTTTTTCAACTGATTTTCTTTGATTCATTGAATATTTTTTTTTTATTACCTAATAATTTATAAATTTTAATTTTTTTCTATTTATTTTAAGAAATATATTTAACTCAAACACTATTTTTTTGTACCTACTTATTTTATGTGTGAATTTAAATAACTTTTTTTTTTTTTGAAAGGCCGCCGCACACTATCATTAAATTTTTAAGATTGTATCTACCATTGAAATACAAACTAACAGAACCTCTTCTGTTCCTCAAAACTCTTTAAACCGAAACTTTACACAACCCCCCATGTATTAATTCCTACTAACAAAACCTTCTACGCAACCCCCCATGTATTAATTCCTACTAACAAACCTTCTACGCAACCCCCCATGTATTAATTCCTAAGAATCTAAACATATTTCAAGCTAACCTTCATAATATACCTGCAACCTGCCATGCAAACCTACTTGACAATAACTTGAAAAACACAAGAAATACAAGGATGTGTCTGTAACTTCTCTGACCGCAAACATGATTAAGCATCATTCTTTGTAAATCCTACAGGGGAATCACCGATATCCCAAACACAGGGTAACCTATTTGGAAGTCTGAGATCAGCCAAGCACACCTCCAAGCATAATCGTACCTATGTATAAAACATCATAATGGTATCTACCTATCTATTAGTTTGTATTGTATAAGCCAAGTTTTCACCACTTATGTAAATGTAAACACATTGTACGTAGGTACCAAATGAAATTACCTTTTACTACATACTGTACATGGAGTGTGAAGACTACTTTTAAGATTTCTAAATAAAGTTATTATTATTATTATTATTATTATAGCTTCACTAAATATATTCACTTGTACTGTAAATTTACGTAGTATTACATTTTATAATTTCTCTATTCAAGAACTACCTAATATTTAACTTTTGATACCATCGCTTTAATGTAGATAGTGAAAACTTTACTAAGTCTTGTGAAATAATATAACCATCTTATCTTAAGCATTACAGTATCTATTCCCTATTTTTCAAACTTAGTAACCAACTTCCAAACCACCATCACGCTAATTTAAAAGTAGGTCACCATAGTTATGACGTTTCTAAAGCAAGTTGTTAGTCAAATCATGATTCTGTGTCGACGATAGATATCTAGATTTTATAACCCTACGATAATTACTGATTGGAATAATATCATAATCATATTAAACAAACACTTCTTAAATTATCATTAGCTTACAATAGCTAATAGATACCTACCTAGTTCATCCAATAATTTTAAACAACCCTCAGTCTATAAGAATTTTGCCCTACCTACCTATAACTAAAATTGCCTAGTAACTGTCTAGCATTCTGAATGCAATTATATTACTTACCTACAATAATTATATTACCTACCTTCTAACTTGATTCTGTTTTTTTTTTTTATCATTATGCTCTCGCTTCGTAATATCTAATTAAAATTCAAAAATCTCTCCGTTACACTGCAACAATGTAAGACAAATCATTACAAACTGTATAAATCGCAAAATAAAACAATTTCCTAGCCGTAGTAATCCATGGATAGATCCTGAGAAAAGTACATCCTGGTCACGGCACCAATGTAAGAAGATGGCCTTTAGAATATACTAATACTACCTATTTTCTAACTCGTGAATTTACCTACTTAAATAATTCAACAGTTTTGTAATGATTTGTCTATCACGGCCCGTAAAAGTCTAGTGATCAGTTTGAATAACCCTGCGTTGTGTATTGTAGTAACTCAGATTCTTTAGAGATTTCGAATTTTATTCCTATTCTACCTGAATGAACTTTGTACCTATATCAAACGCATAGATACCTATCCTATCTAAATATTCCTTCCTAGCACTTCCTACTTATTAAGCATGATTGAAATTATACTTTTATCTCAACTTCCTCAAAATTTATCTTACCTAATAAATAATTTGTAATTCTTAGTGCAAATATAACTTCTATAAACATCCCAGGTAGTCGAACAGACTCTCTACACGAGAAGCTACTATTCGAGCATGCAGGGCCCCTCCGCCGCCCTCAGCAGTGAAAGCCGACACCCTACAAGCCAATCTCCTCTACCAAAGGGATTTATTCAACCTATTTAGAGAATTGTTATTTAATTTTACCGTAGTAAAATATTCTAGTCTGTAAGTTCTGTATTCAAAGGGTAAGAATGGCATAATCTTTTCCATAATAATTATATATTTCCTCAAAATAATCTCCTCATTTGTGAAATCAATATCTAGTATTTCAATATATGGTATGAATATAAATGGATATATTTAGTCTTAGACTTGCTTACGAAGAAGGGAATCTCATTCACTTTTCATAGTTTCAGATAATCCCAAGAGACATAGCTCTAAATAGCTGGTACCAACGACCATCTAAGATCAATATTTCCAAACTGAACTAATCTGTCAGAGAGCTTATTCAATAATCTAGACTTTCTTTCACAATATGATTCAATCAATTCAGCAATTATTCAGCAATTTATTCTCTTATTATCTTGAGAATAGGATAGATAAATACTAAATTAATCTTTGACCTAGATTACGTGGATATTTGCCTTACGACTCATTTTACATACAACCTCCTTAAAAATCAGAAATAATAATTTATTTTTAAAAAGTTTCCCTACGTCCTAAAATGACAAATGTCAATGAATTAAACGTCGCCTACATAATATTATTCCTAGTCGATTTTATGTGTACCTATTTTTCTACCTATCTAACTGGGTGTGTATGAACCAAACTAGAAGTTTGATGAACTTCACATTTACATTTATTCGTGCATGAGTGATTCTTGGTGCAATGAATCACTTTCCTAGCTAATTCTAAGCTTTTAGAGTTTGAGATGGCGAGTCCCAAAGTTGTCTAAGCCCCTAATCCCTAAGGAAACACACAGTAGCGCTTGGGGTTTGGTAACTGTGTGAGACCAGATCCCTAAATACAGAGTGTAATATATAAATATATACATAGGAGTCATGTCCTTCTCAAGTATAAAGATCTGCAAATATCAGGTGTCATTACGACGTGGTAACTCTTCAGTGCTATCCCTGACACAGATATTTTTACTAGAAATAAAACAAGGGGACTTTGACAATGCCTTATCCGAAGACATGCCACCAAGGATCCCAAACCCTCGGAATACCTAATTCCCTAAGCAATGGACAAAAAAAATATAAGTTCCCTTTATGTAGTCACTGTTAGGTTCAGGGGAACTCAACGCTTCACATACAAAGCAATTATCTTCTGTAGAACTATTCTGAACCACTGTTTGTTGGTATAACCCACACTACTTACCTTAAATTATTGTTTTTATTATCAAATAATAAATACCAGACCAAATAGAGTTCAGAACAGTTCACAGGGAAGAAAGGGATGATTTTATATCTAGCTATGTACGTTTCAGTCAGAGTTCCCAAATTTCAACAAATCTAATTATTTAGAATTTACGCTGATAAAACCACACGATCCGTATATCTCAAAAAATCAATCTTCGATCCGATTCGAGTAAGGATACTCTCCTTACTCCCGACAAATCTCAAATTTACCTCTTGAGATTTACGAATGTAAACCTAACTCAGATTCCCTCCACAACTCACAAGAATCTAGCACTTTCCAGAAAGTCTCGAACGAATCGACTAGATTATGCCAGACCTCGTTCATTGTTTTGGTCCTCTGCTACCCCCAAAGTTACACTGAATCGTACGTTATCGTCCTCGCTCGATCAGACGTGAGCTCACAATGAAAAAATCCTGGAATTTCTTCCGACCTTCAAACTCAAACTTCATTCTAATTTATTTTTCTTAATGAATTTTTGCCAGCAATATATTGCGAAGGTTGTAATATCCCAGATTAAAAACTCGCCTGTCAGACCTAATTAGTAAATCTAGTTTATTTTAAAAAAGGTTTTACTGTAGTTAGCAATATAATATTTCATGAAGGTTGTAATTCAAAACTTTTATCCTTATTTTTAGCGAATTATTTAACGAATCAACACCCGTTTCGTTACAGTAGATCTATCTTCATTGCAACTTTGTTAAACAACACAATTTGTATGCCACTTTTTGACAGATAACAGCGTTGCTATGGCAACAGATCTGCGATCGTTCGTCGGATTGAATATTAATTTCAGCCGTTAAACGCGTTCAAGAGTTGTCAGTGTACATTTTTCACATAAATACTACCTACTACTACAAAACTACCTAGGTACATACTTTCTAAGTAATGCATCCGATTTAAAGCGTACCTAAGTTGGATTTATCTACTCCGAATCAAGTCGTCAATTCAAATTAGTGTTGTTTGCTAAAATTTTGGGCATTCATCTGACTACAACCCTGAACATCTTAAATTATCTTTTTTGAGAAAACTTTCTACAGTGCGTTGTTTTCTCTTCAATTTTTGAGTTTGAATATTAATTCTTATTTATTTATATTTTGACACTCAGACAAAAGTAATGTGTAAATTATTTTTTATTCCCATGTACGTACCGACCTACCATAATAACTTCAAGTTGGTACAATGTACGAGTTGCGTTAATGAGATAACAGTTGACTGTTGTGATTAAGATTTTAACAGCCCATTAAGGTTTAATGAGTCGATAAAATTTAATTAACGCCTCCATTATAGATCCTTGTGTAGCTAAGTAACTTATTTTAGTTTTCGTTTTGGAACATGACATTGTATTAATGAATATTAATTTAAGCTTTTAAAAGAAATCAAAGAAGTTTTGTGCATACACAAAAAGTTAAAATAAATGTTCAGAAGCTCTATATAAACTCTACATTGCAGGTTTTTTTTTAATTGGGACAGTACCTACCTATTCGACTTCGTCGCAACTCTCATCTTCTTAATCTATTATATAATATTTTATTTAACCCTTGCTCTCCACCTTATCTGAAGGAACGTTTTCAGTTTCTTCATGATTCTCATTCTCGCCCCTTGCGCTCCTCTGACACTCTACAACTTAAAACTCCTATCCACACCTCCTCTTACTTTAAGAACTCTTTTACAGTGCGGGCTGTGAGTTTATGGAACGAACTGCCGGTTGCTATCCGACGTGCTAAGACTATTTCCTCCTTTAAATCGATGCTGAGGGAGTACTATTTGTCCTGTTGTCGCTAACTTGTCATCATATTGTGTTTCTTTTTCTGTTTTTTTTATTATTTTATTTTTATTTTTTTATTTAACAAGGCCTATAATAGGTACATCTTTCTAAAACATTATCTAAGTAGGTATATATTTATAGTAAGTATATATTATCTTAGTATATATATTATTTGTATGTAAGTATAAGTAATTTGTAGGTATATACTTAATAAAGTAGGTTTATGTTTTGTTTTATTTACATTTATTATGTAAGTATAAGTAGGTATTTATTTGTGTAGGTATGTTATGAGTATAGGTAAATTTTTATAATACTTAGGTTCTTTTATATTTAATGCCCCATATTATTTTATATTGTCCATTATCCATCCGTAGGTTGTCTGGTAGAGATCGCTTTTTAGCGATAAGACCGCCGATTGTATATCATAGAAAAGTTTTTTGTTTTTTGTTGTTTTTTATGTGTATTTGTAAATTATGGTGTGCAATAAAGAATTTTCTATCTATCTATCTATCTATTTGAATATCCGAAACTATAGAAGATGAGGGAATCTGTCCTAAGAACCATTTGATATTTTTTTCGTCATTATTAATGTTTGGGTGAAGCGCGAGCTTTTCATAGAAAAAAGTAATAACACATAATTATCTTTGAATAAATTTGACTACATAAATTCTTCTGCTCAGTTGATACTTCCCATGCATCCGGTCTTTCATATGATACTAGCTTACTCGCCTGCGGCTTCGCTCGCGTGGTACCTATCATGATAAGATATATAGCCTATGTTCATTCGGAAAGTTCATGCTCCACATCGGTGAAAGAATTTTTGAAATCGGATGAGTATTTCCGGAGATTACCAACATGCAAACAAACCAACTTTACCTCTTTATAATTATAGAGAAGAAAAGAAGAAAGATAGAAGAAGATAGAAGAATAAATAGATAGATGAAGAGTGGCATGTGCCAATCATGTGTAAACTACCTAAAATAAAAATAAAACTCAAAGCTGAAGATCCAAGAAAATGTATACCTAGAGGTTTAGGAGCTTGTTCACAATCATACCTGACCTGAACTCTGTCTTCTATCTTTAGTTATTAATTTGGATAGAATACAGAGTTCCTTTTATTTATTTAGTTGTTTAGGTTAAGAAGTGTAGATATTTTTTGTTCCTGTGTGTTTCTTTGTTCATAAATAAATAAAAAAAAAAAAAAAAAAAAAAAAAATCATACCTTGGAAATGAGAGTCGAAGATCAGCTCGGAGTTTCGTCAAGAGTTCGCTCGGCGTGCCAAACTGACGGAGACTCATCTCTTCTCCCACGTTCAGGCAGGGGTTTCTGAAAGATAATTTTTGGTAAGATAAAAAAAAATATCCTTGGACATTCCACACAGCGTCATCTAGTCCCAAGCTAAGCAACATAATGCTTGTGTTATGGTGGTAAGCAGATGACTGATATAATACTTAAATACATGTTTTTTGTAAATTCATACATATTGTAGATAGAAACACATCCATACCCGGAACAAATATCTGCAGAACATGCAAACATTAACCCCCTTATGCATTGGTTTAGTAAAACTACTTAAAAAAAAACATTAAAACATTATTTATATTAAATTGACAAATCTGTATGAAGAATGCTTTTTCTTGTTACTCTTATGTCAATGAAAAAAGATAGTAACAGATTTAATATCCGTTTTAGCAAAAGTAGGATTACTAAATTAAAAAAATATTCAAGTACCTATTACTTTACAGCATTTTTTGATAAAACATTCTAGAAGTTTCCTTATCATTTACCTGAAATCCTTGCTGCCCTGGCTGGGCAGAGTTCTGGCCTTGGTCGCGTCCTGTCCTGGCTCCAGCTCGTATAAGCTGGCGGCGCCCGTCTTCTTGCCCCATTTCTTCAGCGACGTCGCGTAGTCTTCAGGGTTGTAGATCGGTGGCCGCTGCTTTTCCTTGAAGAAGCAAATGAAAAAAAATTAAATATGATCACGACTGTTTCTCAGCGGTAGACCTTTCTTTCAGATCTTTTTAGGCAATTTTTAGATCCTTTCCTGGAAGAAAGGATTGTTTTTACTCAAAGGTTTTAAAGTTTATGATTCTAATCCTATTTTTATCCAGAGTTGGCCACTTGCTCATACGAACGAACGAACGAACGATCCTATTTTTACAAAACTCACTCGATAGTCGAGACGTCGTCGACGATAATCGTCTGTATATGATTTGACTTTATATTTTATGTTATATCTGTAATTTGCTTTCTTTTATGTAGGTACAATAAAGCGTTTCTAATCTAATCTACCTAATTGATTTGAATTAAGGAGGTGTTAATGCGCTCATAAAACTCCGTCCGTAAAGATGGAAAAGCTAACGAAAATTACATACAAAAACAGCCAAATTCATGGTTCAAGTATGATGTTACATTATCTAACAATAAAGACATTACATACAGGATTTTGAAGCAGAAAAAAATAATATTGTATTGCACGCATTCATAAACGTCTGTCTAGATAATCGTCTTATAGGAAAAACAATGTGGACTACACATCCATTAAAAAACAATGCCCAAGAAAACCGTTTGGCTACATCGATTCTCATCACTAGATCACAATGACAAGATGACATCAATTAGCGACATCTATAAATATAATTATCTATCATCTTACAGTAGAGGCAATTTACGAAGCAAACTCTTCAAAACCGTAAGGAAAATTGCTTAGAACGGTTGTAGTGCGAGCGATTTCATCCACCTACGAGCTTCCTATTTGTTGTACATTCTAAAGTCTAATAACAAATATAACAAAAGCTTTAGAGCCGAAGATGCACGTGCGTAGAACTTTCAATTGCTCTGAGCTTTGACGTAGGTAGGTATAGGTACAGTATAATGCATGACATCCATAAAATACTCCTCGTTACTGCTGGTAACAGTCCATAGACAAAATGTGAACATCGTTTAGTGTTTGAAAAGAGTTTTGATAGGAAAGAACATTTTTTCACATTCAAGAAATGAAAAATCTATGGTTACACGACCGGGTTCGAGTCCTACACCTTCCAGATTGAAAGTCGAGGCTCTAACCCACTTGGCTAACACGGTTCTTTAGAAAATAAAATCGCTCACATTCTCGCTGCGCCTTCTGAGAACTCCATCCGCGCGCATCAGTCATGTTCGCAACAATAGCTTTGTTATGACAACTTCGAAACATACCGGTACGTTTTTTAGAAAGCCAACACAATGCTCGTTCAAATTTCATATTTTCACACAACTCGTGAAACAGTCATTGGTAAATAATTAAAATACTTATAAAGTTTTATCTAAGAAAACTATCTAACAAAAACAAAATATTTCAAAAATGTTACATATCGAAGAGAACGAAAAGTTTAAAAATCTATCATTTTTTAGTTCTTTTTACACAGCAAAACAGATTTCAAAAAAAGAACACTATTTAATCACACCAAAAAGTAGTGTTGCAATCGTTCGTTCTTTTTTGTGAGCTGCAAGGAGTTCCACCGTGAATAATAGGTCAGCAACGCATCGGCGCGCTCCCTTTTGTTATCGCCTATAAACAAGTAGCCAAATCACCTTTTACAAATTTTATAGTAGTAGGTAGGTTACCTACAAGGAGTTTTTGGAAAAATCAAGTGTTCAAAAAAATGCTTTATTTGTAATATTTGATTTGATTATGTGAATATTACATTTCTCATGCTCCAAATTTTATCAAGAAATAAAAGGGCTAAATTACCTAAACTGTTTTTTTAATAGGTAATCAAACATTAAAATTGTGAACAATTTAAAAAGTTTTATTCTTATCTTCTTTATTATTCCTATTAAAATTAATTCCCATAATTACAATGTAAACAGCATAGACAACATTGTTGAAGCTGAATTTATGGCTGAATGGGTCATAAAAATATTTTCCAAATGTTTTAAAAACTCCGCCAGGCCCAATATACTAAAAGGCGGTTTAGTTTAACTGTTTCTTATAACAGATGTTTTCATACACTATTTGTCTATTATCCGGTGGTTAAAGTGACCTCTCGTTTTACGAGTGAACAGTAGCATTTAGTTAATTAAAGAAGAATGAGCGGACAATCATTAACTGTCATTACAATGAAAAAAAAAAAAACTCATGGGTAAAGTGAAGTTATAATAAAATACATAATAATTTTCTTCGCAATTAGTTACGTAAAGGCACTAAACCACGAATCATCGAATTAATTGCAGAGCAAAAGAAAGCTAGGGCTATTTACGAAGCTGACGAACGGAACGACTATGCTCACTTAGCTGCTTTTCGTAATATTTGTTAAAAAATGTAACACTTCAATGTGTAATAAATAAAATAACAGTTCAATGTGATATTTGGACTTCGGGAATATGGCTGTAAAATTCTCTTTTAGAATACCAATAACGGCTGAGCTTGGTTTAAAATCAAGTTTACTTGATTTGTCTCTATCATTTTTCAGTGTAGAGCCGTGATGGGCGAGTGGGTTGGTACCCTTAATCTGAAGGTCGTGGGTTTTAATCCAACCGTACATCAATGGATTTTTTATATGCGCGCAAGCTCTAAACAGTGAAGGAAAACATAGAGATTAAACCAGTTAGCTTTCAAGCAGCGTCGATGGGCTTGCAACCTGTCACGTATGGAATGTAACTTCTGCAAAATGTGGGCATGTACCCAAAAAGTATTTGGAAATACCTCTGACTACCCCCTAAGACATAAAGGATCTAAAATTGATCAAGGTTAAAGAATATGTCTACCACATCTTGGGAATACAGCCGTTATCATATTTATTTTTTTGTTTATTTATTCTTCAGTATATTATTGTAATACCTGACATGATTTACCCATCATTTTTATAAACTTTTTTGTTCATTAATTATTTAAATAGTAAATCCCAATTTCAATTAAATGAAAACCATACCTAGATGCAATTTTTTTGTGCTGAATAATAATACTACAATGTCAAGATTTAGTATTATTTGGCTATCTATAAAAACACCCGTGATTCTGACACTAGGTACATTCTCATCTTCACTCGCCTTCGAACTTCAATCGTTTTAAAAATTTGGTTAATTTTGTTTTATGATGAAAACACAATCTTTTGTTTAGTGTTCCACGATGTTATCTGTCGTCAGATGCAACAATTTGAGCCGGAAACATCAGATATGTAATTGTATTTAATAATAACAGGCCGTGGTTAGAACGAGAGCGTTAGTTGTGTAAAAGAGAAAGGTGATTGTTATCTAGTGTTTTTATTTTTTGATAATAAAATTGGCGTGATTGATGATAATTATTATAGATAGCATGTCAACACGTGCACGTATACTTATTTAAAACATTTAAATAGTTTGATAGCAACCTATCAAACTATTTAAATGTCATAAATAGTCTATCAGTAGGTAAAATAGAAACTCCTTGGAGCGAATAAAACAAATCGTAAAACTCGAGCAACCTGTTCTAAATTCAAAATAGTTTCAAACGATATCGAGTCCTGTTTGCGCCAAAAATACCTTAATAAAATAATTAAAAGTTATGGCTACTTAAATAAGGAATTTAGGTGAATCTTAGACTTTATTAATCCTAGATATCGGTTAACAGGATTTAAAATAAAACCATATTGTCAAGTTTCTGTGTTGAATTTCTTTCGCGTTCAGTCATTTAAATGTGACACGGTTAAAAGTTATGATTGTCATTCAAATAAAAGCGTTTTAATGATCATTCGATAGGAAATATAGACCAAGAGAAGAAAGAAAAAGATATATCGTGACTTCAGATAAATCGATAAACCTCATTCAATCGTTCTTATTTCTTGCGCAACGGCCTCACGCACGAAATTCCGCCATTTTACAACAATTAAACATACATTGGTCACACGCTCTCGTTTTCATAAACTTTTTCTTCCACTTAAGATTCAGAATAATAAGCAATATAGACAGCTCTCTGAAGCGCAGTGGAATGGCTTGCTAAGACCGTTTGATAAATCGTTGAAGTTAAGCCACGTTCTGAGTGGTCACAATTTGGATGGGTGACCGCAAGTGACATTTACAGCTAGGCGCTTCTGTGCTTCGGAATGCACATTAAATTATCAATCCCGGCTTTTAAAGTAAAAAACTGTAAAAGCCGTGACGAAGGTCTTCCAGGTGGCTTAAAAACTCTGACAATAGAGTATTGGTTACTAACCTTAAATAATAAAATCTTTGCAGCTTTTGAATGGTTTGCTGTATTTTTTTTATGAATGCAAAATTATTTGCATACATTGCTTACGTTCATACCTTTTTGAACCATCTATAGCTTCCTCATATGACTTTAAAGTCTTACCGCATGATCTGTCTATTAGATCAAAAACAATTCAGAATGAAATTAATGAGTGTGAACTACTGATGACGATGAGAATGGTGTGGATTTCAATTGGAATTCGCAATTCTCATCAACTGAATGTGAAGAAAATGTACTTTCATGAGGATTCAAGCAACAGTTTGTAAAAAAAATTATGTAAAGTAATCCAGTAGATTTCATGCGACCTACTGAATGTATTTGACTGAAGCTTGGAATATACGAGTAGGTAGGTACCTACCTATGTACCTATACCTACAACGTGATTCATAATTGGTATGTTATCCCGGAAGGGGGATTTTGTGACCATGAAAATTAACAGTTGAGTAGGTTCAAATCTTGTGAATTCTAATTTTCAGTTTTTTATACAAAAACTTTTTTGTTAAATCTTTTGACGACCTCTGTGGCGCAGTGGGCGAAAGCCCGCCTGAGACGCAGAGGTTGCGGGTTCGATCCCCGCTGCGGGACAAATGTTTGCATGATCTGCAAATATTTGTTTCGTGTCTGGGTGTTTTCTATGTATAATATGTATGTAAATACAAAAAAAAAAATGTATCTATGTAGTTTATCAGTCATCTGGTTACCATAACACAAGCATTAAATTGCTTAGCTTGGGACTAGATGACGCCGTGTGAAATGTCCAAGGATATTTATTTATTATTTATTTATTATTTTGACAACCCTAAGTTTGTCAACATTGTAACTACCTTTCCTACTAGGTTTCCTACGGGATAACATACCAATTATGAATCACCGCGTATAGTGTACCTACTAATTATTGTTCACAGGGTGGCGGTTATATTACCTAGGTATATTATGAAATAAAAGACGAAAGAAGAAAATAAAAAGACCAGCAATATTTCAGTTTGAGACGCAAATGTGAAGAATAACCGTAAATTCTTTCCTCTTCCTAATATTATTCGGACGATTCGAAACATTGTGGTATAAGGTGTCTGTATGCGCAAACTAGCGCAGCCGCCTATTTAGTTCGAGTTGCAATTGGTGGCCTTACTATATTAATCGGACGAGTTTGACGCATACAACCGTCTTAATGAAAGTCCTGAGTCTATAAGCCATGATAGAAGAAAGAAAGAAAGAAAGAAAGAAAAATCATATATTCTTGTAGGACCTCAAGGATCACTTAAGTTTCGTTTTACATGCTAGGTGATTCTAATGCCTGTTCCAACGCGACTCCCTACACCAGGGAAAGAATCAGGCAAGAACCTGGTGGTGTGGCATACTAATTTTGTTAGCTAGCCTATACGAAAGAACAACCGATTGTTACGTAGACTTTGAACATTCCTCTGAACTCTAAAGTTGTCCGTAGCAAGACGTTAAAAATCTCTTATTCTACCGAGTGTGTCCCATGTTTAGGTCGACTATACTTTTCTGTGAATAGTTCCCGTGTATTAATATAATGTCATATAATTATGGTTGACGTACCTTGGAGACAGGCTCCTCACTCCACCCCCCACAGCCCGCCATGCCTTCCAGCAGCGATAGTTCACTGAAACAAACATATTTTTTAATTAATCACAATTTATATTATTTTGTATTTTTTTTAGTTATAAATCGTTTGCCCCTCTTTTAAATTACTTGTCTTTTGAATTTTTGTATCATTATTATTATGTTTATTAAATTAATAAATTAACATTTTTATGAGACCACCGTGTGTGACCAGACTTGACCAGAGTGTATTATTTTAAACAAAAAAAAAATCATAATCCACTATTTGACGGAGTAATCGGTGAACATACAAAAAAAATACATACAATGAAACATAATAACCTCCTCCTTTTTTGAAGTCAGTTAAAACTTGAGCCTGTGTGTATTCACTCAGATTATTTGTTATTTATCCAAGAAGAATGAGGCTACAGAAGAGCCTCAAGCACATCTAGAGACATTTCGCAAGCCAACCCAATCATTTACAGCCATCAGAGTTTCCAATCCCATCAGTTTCCTCAAATAATAGAAACGAGAAGTTTCCGCGGGCGATCCGTTTAAGTGCGGTGTTGAAAGTGGGTTAAACTCGACAATGGTAATCACTGGTATCGGTTTGTCGTCGGATCAGGGTTTTGAAATGGCCTTGATTTTACACAGTACTTTCGTGTCGCGTTGGAACAGGCCGTAGAATCCCCTAGTTTTAAAACGATTCGAAGTGGTGGTTCCGTGGCTGAGTGGTAAAGGCAGTCCGGCTTAGTGACGATCGCTTGTATCATCGCGAGTTCGAACCCCGCCGGAATCGAAACTTTTAGTAAGATTTTTCATTTATAATGAATTAAGTACCTAAGTGTGGTTTACACTACACTAATTATATAAAATTAAAAAATCTATCAAACAAGAATAGTCAATACTAGCCTGTACCTACATAGAAAGTTAAGTCAATGTTACATAAGACATAATAATATATAATAATGTAGTTTTACTGAATAAATTGAATTAATTCAAATTGATCGACCCTTCAAAGGTAACAAAAATAAATGGTTTTATTAACTTGTCGCCTTAATTAGTAGGTCATTTCCTAGAAAACTCGGGTCAAAATGCGAATATATACCACTTCCGGATGCATCACGACACGCATGCATCGATTACTGACAATCGATTATGTAAAATGATCGAGTGGGATGTTAGATAACTATAATGTTTGCTAGTCTAATAACTCGCACATTAAGGTGCCTGTATGGGTGAAACTAGCGCCACCGCATATTTTATTTTATTTTATTGAACAAAGGATTTAAAAAAAACGGAATGTACAGTTTGTGAAACCTAAGTACCTATCATAAGCTTTTTTTAAAACATAAGTAATACTTTCATTTTGTATAGTTCTATATAGAGCCCATCATGGATAATCTAGTACCTATCAATAAAAATTGTTACCCAATAACGTCGGAAATAAGTATTCCCACGACCTAAAAGGTTGAGAGACCATAAAGGAACCAGCGTGCTCGTCCCAGTCACGATTTTGTAACACTTCCATTGTTTTTACTCTAGATTTTTAACCAATTAGTCAATGCTAAATTGATTTTAGTCGGATTTTGGAAAGTGGGCTTCAACAGATTATCAAAACTATTTTGCACGCAAGCATAACAGTTGAAAAGAGATTTTGACGCGGATGCATCATATCTCTCTTACTTTTTTTAACTTCTAAAAAGAAAAAAATATTTATTTTAGTAAGACTTACAGGGTCACATAGAAAACTCTAACATGCAAAGTGATTCTATTGCCTGTTCCAACCGCGACACACCAAAAAATTTTAGGTTGTGTAGGTGTGGACCTAACATTTGTTTTCACGGTGATCTGTTCAATTTAAATATCAAGCTCCAGTGGGGAGCCAGTCAAACTTTATCTCGTGTTTATAAAAAATATAATCTAATCCTGTTTCTAAAAGATTAAAATTGAGTGCAACGATAATAGAATTATCTGAAACAGCAGCAAACAGTTTTCCATTATATTTCCCATGCTTCGTATAAAATAGCGTCTCGCTGACTCACGACTATAGAACGTGCCTAAAGTCTGTCCAGGGACGCATTTAGGCCGTGTTTTTGTTAATTCACGACTTTATTCCCAACGTGCGGTAGATATTACGGGATAAATGTTGAGGCATTCCTCGTAGCGCACCCAGATGAACCACACCCCGGTGAACCGCACCTAAGTACTTCCACATAGCGCACCCGTTTTGGTGCGTTTCATTCAGTAGGTATAAATGTTAAGTTTTTATTCCTCGTAATAATGTTATGTTCTGCAGATATTTGTTCCGGGTCTGGATGTTTTTCTATCTATAGGTAAAAACAAAAAAAAATTTAGGTATCTAAGTATTATCAGTCATCTTTTTTGTTACCATAACACAAGCATTTAAGTTGCTTAGCTTGGGACTAGATGACGCCATGTAAAATGTCCAAGGATATTGATTTAGTTATTTTTTTGTATTATTTCGTATGTTTAGGTCTTTCTTCCTGGAAATAGAGTCGCAATGATAATTCATTTCATATTTCATGTTTTCCTTTAGACATTTGTAGATCTATTGAAAATGTCTAAAGGGGTAGTCAAAGGTGTGTACTAAAAAAACAACATTTCGTACATAAAAACATTTTACAGATTTTTATATATACGTGACAGCTTGCAAGCCCATTGATTTGAGTTGACTGTTGAGCGTTTGTGACGATCCTTAGGTGGCTCAAATGGTTCTAATTGTATTTTGTACAGTTATGTAAATATGTAGTAGGTACTTAGTTTAGTTTCTGTAAATAAATGTCGTACATTTTAAACTTAAAAAAAATGACTTTAGAGAATCTCTTTTTCGACGCAAAGTTGCGTATTTTGTACTTAATCGTTTGTTCATTAATTTTTTGTCTCAACACAAATAATTAAAATAAAAATCCTTAATTGAATGAATACTTCCCTGGGTCGGGGACAAAAATACGTGTCCATACTATAATAAATCGTCGCGTGCCTTGCGGTAGGTCAGCACCGCAACGGTACTCCACTCACAATATGTTGCCTGTTATTTAATAAGGCAAATAAACTATTTACTGTGCCCCCTGCTATCTAATCTGTGCTCAAGTGCCATTTCGTATTTATGGCGGCTACAGTCGCTAGCAAAAGTCCATCCAGAAAACAGTCAAAATTGTAATTTCCATTATTGGTTACCCGAAACAGTAGCCCATCCATATTCCCCCGCGGATCGCGCGCTAGGCCGTGAACAACGTGAAGGAGTGTGGATTCTTCATGGTTTTGCGCGCGATACGCGACTTATTCCCGTTTGTTTTCGGTATTTTGTCCCGTGATAATAACAAAGGAACGCGTACAAAATTGTCAAACCTTATGAGTGTTGAATGTCGACAGTTTCGCGTCGCAGTTTGCGCCGCCTCACAGAATTTCCTCTAGCATAAATCCATAGGTATCGGATAAAAATACGGCTAGGTACTAAAAGTTGCTTTAAATAAAAGTAAACTAAAACAAAAATAGCTTTTTTTGCTACAACAATGTAAAACAAAATTATACTTATTACATTATAGGTATCGAGAAATAAAAAGACAAGACAATATTTAAAAGAATGCAGCTGCAAAAAGGACCTTTGAACGTTGCTGTTAGTCTATTTAATTTATGTAGCGTGTGTGTACCTAGCTTTCGAATTTCCTAGTACATTATAAATGTTATGGTATTTAGTACGACTGTACGACTGTACCATACATCTTGTACTTGCAGTAAGTATTTTATAGCACCGAAGTGGATGGCGAGTCCATTAGAATTGTGCTATTCTAGGCAACTTGGATGACTTGTGTGCTGAGGGTCAAAGATATCTAATTACGATAGGAAATTTAATTCCCGGAAAGGCATTTTAATTTGAGATTATCTTAGCTCGTTAGCTGGAGTGTTTTATGGTGTTTTAGTGAGACTTCGTTGGATTTTTATACGAAAATAATTGTGAGCTGACGCTTTAGAACGATCGATAAGAGCCGTGTTGACAGAGTGATGTACCTCGACTTTTGATTCGTCTAAGGTCGTGGGTTGGAATCTAGGTAATTTTAATCTATTGATTGGTGTGTTTGTTTTTAATGATATAAATTATGATCCAAGTAAGTAAGTAAGTTTCTGGTGATTTTTAATATAACCCTGTATACTTACCTACATAGTTAGTTTTTTTGTAATATGTAAGTACATCGGTACTTATTATACCTAGAAAACACCCAAGCTCAAGACAACTAATATAGATTGGAGTAAGTTAGACTAACTACTAAAAAACTGGACCATTATTGCACTATCAGTCTATCACCCAAAGACCACAAATCCAGGGTCACTGACCTGAAAGTGACCAAGAAAGACGCGAATTCAATTTCATTTCACACGGAATGTACCGTAACCAATAACTATTTTAATGCTTGCGCCGTTTCGCAGAAATCATGTTAGTCTATTGTCTCTGCCTGTGCGTGGAATAAAATACTTTATGGTTGTACCTACTTAGGTCAAAGGGATGATAAAGTTGAGAGGAAACTAACTATGAACAAAATAATTTTTAGTTAAAACTATTTTTAATTTTTCAGACACACTCCAATAAGAATAAATAACATCGCTAAGTGCGAGTCAGATTTGTGAAGCAAGAGTTTCTGAAAAATATTAACTTTTAACATTGTTACGGGTCTCGATGTTTCTCTATCTAAGTATAATTATGTATGTATTCACAAAAATATGTATTTAAGTATTATGTCAGTCATCTGATTACCATAACACAAGCATTAGGTTATTTATTCCCAAGCTGACCACTTTGGGAATAAATGGCGCGTGTGATATGTCCGTAGCGCGTAGGATATTTATTTATTTTTTACTGCTGCTAGACACTGAGGGAGGGTGTCTGTGAACTTCTTTAAATCTTGATTTGAATTGTAATTATAATAAAATTATTCTTCTGCCATGCTTGATATATTGCCTCCGTTCAGACCGACCGTAATCTGCCCGTATCTGATGTACTTATTTGAATCGTAAACAATGCGGGTAAAACTATAAAACACATCTACAACTCTGGAAAATCATCATTATTTCAGCCCGCCTGAAGTTATACACATTATGACGACCTCTGTGGCACAGTGGGCGAAAGCCCGCCTGAGACGCAGAGGTTGCGGGTTCAATCCCCGCTTCGGGACAAATGTTTGTATGATCTGCAATATTTGAGGCGGCCTAAAAACTCCGTCACCAGAGTTGGCCACTTGCTCATACGAACTTACTTACTTACTTTAATATAAAAAGTAAATATAATTATGGTTATCCGTCAATTTATAGCTAGCTTGGTAGGTATTTCATAGAAACTTTATTATAGACAGGTTAGGCGTAAACACTTTCGTAAAACTTTTTATTCGAAAGTATGTTTTACAGATAACAAACAGGACCAAAACTGGTCCAACTAGATTAGATAATATTCTTGAAAACTAGTAGAAGCATATGATTCTAGTGCGCTAACTTTTTTTGAAGTTTTATACTTAACCCACATTTACTTACTTGACGATTTAGTAATACTTTCTTTCTTGTTACTCTTATGCGAATAGAAAGAGATTGCAAGAGTTAAGGAAACATAAATTTGTCTTTAGATAATATTTTCTGTGACATGCTCTTCAGCAGGACCACCCCGGAATTTGGATATGAGAGTAAATAGGAAAAAATGTACCAAAATTGTACTTATTGTAATGCAATCTGGTAAACTTTGTTTGAAGATTTTAAGCTCTACCATTTCAAATATGATAATTTTTTTGGTAACTTACTTTTTTTAGCAAACTTTTTCGATAAATTATGTATTAGGAGGTACATTTTGTTCATGCATGATCCATTGCATTTTTTCTTCAAGTTGCCTTAATTTTTTAAAAAGCCGTGCTGGTCAAGTACATTAGTACTTCGACTTTCGATCCGAAGGTCGTGAGTTCGAATCCGGCCGTGCATCAATGAACTTTTCGCATCGAAAAATTTATACGCGCTTTAACACGAGCTTTTAACGGTGAAGGAAAAATCGGGAGGAAACCAGTTAGCTCTCTAATAGCGTCGATGGGCTTGCAACCTGTCACGTATGGAAAGTTAACTTCTGCAAGATGTGGGCATGTACCAAATATGTATTTGGACATATACCTCTGACAACCCCCATAGACATCTTCAAAAGGATCTAAAAATTGCCTAAAAAGATCTGAAAGAAATATCTACCGCTCCCTGGGATACAGTCGTGATCATATTACATTTTTTTTTTAATTTTGTACGCATACCGGTGCATACACACCTTTAGTGCTATAAATATCCGATGCACGCCGGGTGTAAAGTGCATTTTTCCCATGCATTAGTTACAGGCATATGAATGAGACAATATCTAGCGGATGTATCTAGCAATGTATCTCAAACTTTAGGGACTCCTGACACGACTCGAGTTTTTTAAATGTCGCTTAAAACTAAGGATTTTGACGATTGTCCAATCCTTCACTGGGTGAAGACTATTATTTTTATTTTATATTATTATTAGGTACCTATTTTGTACCGAATTTTTTTTTTATTTTGTAATAAACGAAAAAAAAAAGACTCCTTGAACGATTGCTATTTTTATTTATCTTTAATTAGTTTATAGTCGGAAGTCAAATTCACCAACTTTGTTCCTTATCCACAAACTTTGTAGTTTTAGTAATGCTATATCCTAAACAGTTACTGTATAAAAAATATCATTTTTTAATAAATTAATTTTAGACTTGCATCTGATTACTGTAGAGCTGCAAAAAATTTAAATAATCAAAAGCAGTGTCTAAACAACTATTAATTTTGTTCTAACTAGTAATTTAAATACAGTCAATTCTTCTTCTTCTTCACCACAATGATACATGTGGTGAACTTATTTATATTTATCTATAAGTAATTATTTTATTTCATTCACGCATTACCATTCTATTTGTTAAGAAGTATGTAAACTATTTTGTAATTTTAGAAATAAGAAAATGTGAATAAATTTTGAATTTGGACTTGACACAAAAATGTCAATTGCCAATCAGTCAACAAATTTATGTTTTTGGATTTCATGGTATTTTCTTTACCTTCTGTTCGTTAATATTAAATAGGCAGTAGGTATCACAATAACTCATTGTGACCACACGCGCCCATAACTGGTGACCCCGAACAGAACACCACCGAAAAAAATGAGTGAACTTGCTGACTTGGCTGATGGTGTCCACGACATCGCGCCGGCATCCTTTCAAGTGGCAGCGACGTCCAGTTCCAGTGTGGATACGCCATTGGACATCATGGCTCGACAGGTCACAGAGTTGACTAAACAAGTCAGCGCTCTCACTGCTGAAGTCCGTTCCCGTTCCCGTACCCGGAACCAAAGGCCATCAAGAAGTCGAGGAAATGGAGGACAAAGCCGTACACCTGCAAGGAGATCCATGTCCAACTACAGGAAGTTCCCTAGCTGTTGGTACCACTCCAGGTTTGGCGCTCAAGCTGACAAGTGCATCCAGTCCTGCGACTTCAAATCGAGAAACGACAGGGGCAGTCGGTAATGGCGGCTGAAGATTGCCCTACTACAACTGGTCGTCTATTCGTCACAGATCGCAGATCGGCCGTCCAATTCTTGGTCGACACGGGTAGTGACTTGTGCGTCGTACCACGATCTGCGTTTCGACAGCGTGTGAAATCGGACTATCAACTGTGTGCAGCTAACGGTTCCTCTATAGACACTTACGGTTGGGTTGAAATGAATCTTAATTTAGGTCTCCGTAGGGATTTTGTGTGGCGTTTCATAGTCGCGGATGTCACGAAACCTATCATTGGTGTAGATTTTTTATCTCATTACAATCTTATTGTAGATATTCGTAACCAGCGCTTACTTGATTCGACCACTAATTTGTCAACCGTAGCTTCAATCATTAGTGACAGTGATTGCCTTATATACAGTGTAAAAGTCGTGACTGGAGATTCTAAGTTTCATAACCTGCTTTCTGAGTTTCCAGATTTAACACGACCAATGGGCATTCATCGCATAACTAAACATAACACAGTTCATCATATTCGCACCACGCCAGGCCCTCCAGTATCATGTACCCCTCGACGACTGGCACCAGACAAGTTGAAAATTGCTAGGTCAGAGTTCGAGGCAATGTTATCGAATGGGACTGCTCGTCCGTCGGAGAGCCCCTGGTCATCCCCGCTGCACCTCGTTCCTAAAAAGGATAAAGGTTGGCGGCCGTGCGGTGACTACCGTATGCTCAACGCTCGGACGATCCCAGATAAGTACCCCATACGTCATATACATGACTTTGCTCACAGTCTATCTGGTTGTAAGATTTTCTCCACCATCGACTTGGTAAAGGCTTACAACCAGATACCTATTTTCGAAGATGACATTCCGAAATGCGCATTAACTACGCCTTTTGGACTTTTTGAGTTCCCTTATATGACATTTGGCTTGCGCAACGCTGGACAGACGTTCCAGAGGTTTGTTGATGAGATGACTCGAGGTCTAGATTTTTGTTACCCATATCTCGACGACTTTTTAGTATTTAGCCGTGACGAGGTTGAGCATGAAGCCCATCTGCGTGAACTTTTCACTAGGATGAGGGACTACGGCATCCTCATAAATACCGCTAAATGTGTTTTTGGTAAGTCAGAGGTAACATTTTTAGGCTATCACATCTCTCAACGCGGAACTAAACCTCTGGAAGGTAAAGTTTTGGCAATCAAAGAATTCCCTGTCCCCAAGACAGCCAAGCTGCTTAGAAGGTTCTTGGGTATGGTAAACTTTTATAGAAGGTTTATTCCCCAAGCAGCCAAAGTTCAAGCGCCCTTGAATGCTTTACTAACTGGCTCCATCAAAGCTTCGCAGCCTGTGGATATAAGTGGAGACTCGTTAAGAGCTTTCGAAGCATGTAAGGATAGCCTCTGTAATGCAGCATTACTGGCCCATCCTGACTCGAATGCTAAGTTAGGTTTAGTAACCGATGCTTCAGATTTTGCTATGGGTGGAGTTTTGAATCAGTTCAAAGATGGCAATTGGCAACCTTTAGCCTTTTTCTCACGCAAATTGAGCCCTACGCAACAGAAATATTCACCGTACGATAGAGAGCTCCTTGCTATCTACGAGAGTGTCAAATATTTCCGTCACTGGCTAGAAGCTTCAACTTTTACTATCTACACTGATCACAAGCCGCTGTGCTTTGCATTCCATGAAAGGAAGGCACACTGCAGCCCGCGTCAGTTTAGACACCTGGACTACATTTCACAGTTCTCGACTGATATTCAACACATCGCTGGAAAAGATAATGTTGTTGCTGACACGCTTTCCAGGGTCGATGAACTGCAAAGTCCGGTAGATCTAGAAGTTATTGCCAAAGCCCAAAACTCGGATCTTGAACTAGCCCAATTTCTGAAAGACGAGACTAGTTTGCGTATTCAAACACTGAGCATACCTGGAAGTCTTCATAAACTGTACTGCGATGTCAGCACAAAGACTCCCAGGCCCCTAGTTCCCAGGTCCTTACGCAAACAAGTTTTTGATAGTTTGCACTCGCTAAGCCATCCAGGCGCTAATGCCAGCGCAAAATTAGTGGCAGAACGCTTCGTCTGGCCGCTGATGAGGAAAGACTGTCGCGATTGGTCTAAGGCGTGTTTGGCTTGCCAGCGCGCAAAGGTAAATCGACATG
Organism: Xanthorhoe designata; assembly: GCA_963582015.1. Taxonomy (NCBI): domain Eukaryota; kingdom Metazoa; phylum Arthropoda; class Insecta; order Lepidoptera; family Geometridae; genus Xanthorhoe; species Xanthorhoe designata. Next base: position 1,425,552 of record OY757042.1, on the reverse strand, counting down.
TATCTTCGCCTTTAGGCACACTCAATTTACCTAAAGCGCGATTCAAATACGTTCACCTCGATCTGATCGGACCGTTACCTCCAGCTGGTGATTTTAGGTATTGTTTGACAGCCATCGATCGTTTCACGCGATGGACAGAAGTTGTCCCTCTCACCAATATCACTGCAGAATCAGTGGCCAAAGCATTTTTGTCAGGATGGATAGCTCGATTCGGATGTCCGACTGATATCGTCACTGATCGTGGTCGGCAATTCGAATCAGCATTATTTAGCCAACTATCAACATTGATTGGTTTTAAGCATTGTAAGACCACAAGCTATCATCCTCAATGCAATGGTTTAATTGAGCGGTTTCATCGCCAATTAAAGGCAGCTATAATGTGCCACGCTGATAGTAGTAGTTGGATTGAGGCATTACCTCTTGTATTACTCGGCATAAGAAGTTCTTTCAAGGAAGACCTGCAATCTTCCTCTGCCGAGCTAGTATATGGGGAGCCTTTACGCCTTCCAGGCGAATTCTTTGGCGACAAAATTGACAAATGTACGACTGACATTACCGAGTTTTCTGCTCGTATCAGATCATTTGCCAATAATCTTCAGCCAGTTCCAACTTCGCATCACTCGAATAACAAAATTTTTATTTACAAAGATCTTCTGTCCTGTTCACATGTTTTTCTTAGAGAGGATGCATTGAGAGGCGCATTGCAGCCTGCATATACAGGCCCGCATGAAGTCATCGGAAAAACTGCCAAAACTTTTAAAATAAAGGTTAAGGGCAGGATAGTGACAGTATCGATTGATAGGTTGAAACCAGCCTATATACTGTCACTACCCAATTCGATTTCTTCTAAAACAAGTTCTTCTGCTAGTCCTTCCCAAACAACTCGTTCTGGACGCCAAGTTCATTTTCCAGACTATTATCGCCCGTTAGACTCGGTCTCTTGGGGGGAGTGATGTGGTGAACTTATTTATATTTATCTATAAGTAATTATTTTATTTCATTCACGCATTACCATTCTATTTGTTAAGAAGTATGTAAACTATTTTGTAATTTTAGAAATAAGAAAATGTGAATAAATTTTGAATTTGGACTTGACACAAAAATGTCAATTGCCAATCAGTCAACAAATTTATGTTTTTGGATTTCATGGTATTTTCTTTACCTTCTGTTCGTTAATATTAAATAGGCAGTAGGTATCACAATAACTCATTGTGACCACACGCGCCCATATACATAATACAGTCAATTGCCAATTGCCATGCTAGTACCGTATTTTAAACTATATCAATAAACACTTTGAGAACCAGCGTGCTAGACCGGTTTCAGCAGCATATTTATCCGACATTGTTTAATATTGTATGAAAACGGCAGCTGGCTCCTGTTCTATAAGATTCCGATAACGTTTAGATGATAACTTTGTCGCTCATTAATTACAATGTAACTGATGATTTTAATTACACATTGAAGTATGATAAACTTCTGCCATTCGATTTTTCATACTTTTAAATTGAAATTTACAGGATTTTATCGCGTAATTTATCTTTTATTATTCCCCGACGTTTCGGCTGTGTTGCAACAACTGGTCGCGGGCGAGCATGAATTGTTATCGCGAAAGTTTAAGAAAGCCTATTCGATTTTTCAGTATGAAATTCATTGAATAATATATTTTTTTGAATATGAGCAAACAGGGCAAGTTTTAGTTAAAAACTATAAAATATTTTAATTGTTTGCTATCTCTTTATTTTGATATAGGAATAACAAAAATAAACATTCTCTAAACCCTACACTACTTAGATAGGTACATAAAATCACATTTCTTTTCTCATGGGGGTAGGCAGTGACCACGGATCTCCACTTGCTACGATTTTTTAATACCTTTGCTATCTCTCAATTTTCAAACAAGCCTTGATTCTAACTTTAATTAAAAACTAAAAATTCGAAAATAAAACTTCCAAAATATAATTCTAAAATTCTAAATCTTAGTGAATAAAACCTGAAGCAGTGTTCAAAAAAGAATCTAAATTGTATGAAATATACATACCTCTAAGTTGAATAAACTGCCTCCGGGTTACTACTTATTGCTATATCGGCTAGCACCAGTTTCTGGCGTTAGGAGCCTACTCTAAACTCTGTAAATGAAATATCTAGGCAATAGAAGCATGAAGAAGAATCCAAGTGGTTATGAGGAATAAGGAAGTTATACAGAAATCAATGTTTTTTCTTTCCTATAGACCTAGCATAGCTTTGGTAAGCTCTCAGGCCATTTTTCGCAATCTTTTTCTTGTGTTTGCTGTAAATTGTTTACGAAAGAAGAGTCACAAATTTCTTCGGAATCTTCTAACTTAAAGTAAATTTACTCCATCATGGATTTTGATTAATTTCCTCGGTTAAAACTTTATATTTACTGACATATCCATCACCTGATAATAAAAATACGAATTTAAAAGTTCGTGTCTTACAAAACAAATGCAAAACACTTTACTACTGCTTAGGTGCCACATAGATAGCTATCTATCTATCGCGGTCCCAGCTACAAACCGTCGCTAATCGAATGCCTTAAATAGATAGGACAGGACGCGCAAGGGAATAAAATGTAGGTTCCCGGACCGGTCGGGACAAACGACAAACGCGTTTCCGCTGACAACTATTTGCAGGGTTGCCGTCCACTGGGCGACATATAGGAATAAGGAATATTCGAAACGTATTAACATTAGATATCTACATAACATCACGCCTTTTCCTATAAGGGTAGGCAGAGACCACGGATCTCAACTTTAAACTTATTAACACTTGCTTAAAAAACGATAATAAAACTCACTAATTCAATTATCATCTTAACTTATATCAATAATATGTAGTACATCATAAAAATGTTTGTCTTGTATCAGAAAATATAGCATTAGTATATCTTGAGGTAGAACACGAACATCATGAATAGCTAATTCAGATGCTGTCCTGTCCAATGGTACAGTCGGATTAAGATTGCGATGTGATGATTCAATTTATCTTAATTCTAAGTCAAGAAGCTTTGATAGATAAGAGATTTGTAGTCTACTTGGACTATAATCCCGATGACTAACGGCCGGTTTCAATACCATATCTATTTGTGATTTTGCTTACTGCAGTTAGTTATCATTTCTTCTACGAGTATACCTACTAACCAGTGTCAAATATCGTAAGACAGAGATACCATTGATCATTCAGAGAAAATAAACAAGTAAAGGCTTGCATGCGACAGTTTCTAGTTTAAAGTTATCGAAGCTTTAACGAAGATAGTATTTTTATGGTCTATTGCAATCCAACTAGTATTGACCACCCACAGATAAAATCATGCAATAGACTAAATAGCAATAGCTACTAGTTTGCTCTGCATGTTTTGATAAAGTAGTATGCAAAACGATTTCTCTTAAATTTTACTCGTAATTTTCCTAGATTAAGCTCCTTATTTTTTTAAAAGATGTAGGTGATTCGGACTTTTAATTTTATTCCTATGTGTATTAAATCAAATTTCTTGGCATTTCTGGATAATTTGGTATTTTTAATTGCCCGGATTTCATGTAGAACCCGAAAATTGATACAAAATTTCGTTTTCGTTATTCCAAGTCACTCAGTTCGGTTCTTTTTATAAAAACACTCATTGGTTTCCTCATTCTATTTTTCATCTATTTTATAAGTACATGTTTAACCGGAATGAAAAAAAGAAAAATGCAACAGATTATTACAGAAATGTATAGGACATGCCTCTAACTATGATGTCAACAACATAGTCCACTGATTATTAGTATTTTAATTTTAAAATTGTAAGCCAATTGAATATTCTTGCCCATTCTCGAATTCTGGAAGGATCTCGAAACTAGGAAGAAAGATGGCCGTTAAGAGCGGTCAACCCGGCTCACTTTTCATACAAACGCTCGTACGTGATTATGCCGTTGTAACAGATCTTTCTTTTAAACTTTTGGACTAATAGGTATCTTGTGCACTATATCTAGGTTTCTATTGAAACTAAAAATCAAAATTTTGAGAAACAAATTCAGTATAAGCTTCCAAAATCCTGCTTTTAGCATAAATTTTACCTGAACTTTGGCCGTTTATAATGTACTCATAAATTGTTAAAGTAAAGAAAATATTGTCATAGAAACCTTGCAAATCTTATGGAGATTCTAAATGACTAATATTTATTTTACAAACTTGTAAGGCTTACTGAAAAACACGTATTTCCTGGAACACTTTTTATGAAATTTCCGCACACTATTTTTCGAGTGAGCGAGTGAGCGGCGAAAGTACCTACTGAATGCCGAGCGCTGAGGCGCTATCTCTCTTTTTTTGCTTTGCTTCTTTTTCTAGCATTGCGCTGGATGAAACAACAAGCTTTTCAGCTATGCCCGCGTCGATGATAGACGCACCGGGAAGGGCCACCTTAAGAAGTTCCTAAAAAAGTACAAGTAGTAATCAATCTCTCATTATTTACAAAATACCTACTATCAAACTACTAAAGATACCTTCCACTAAAGTTTAGTGGAAGGTATCTTTAGTACTTATCTTAAAGTAGGTAATTATGCAGTCTGTTTAGTGACTAAACAGACTGCATAATTTCATTTCCCAGAGGGTGCTAAATTGAACAGATGATTTGGTTTGGTAAGCAACTTAAGGAAAAGTGTCCCTGAGGTTAAGAAAATTTGTTTTTTTTGTGAAATGTACCTCGTTCGAAGATGACAAAGTGCATTTCCGTAAACGTAAACAACCCGAGGTCGACGACGCGCTTATACAATCTTTATCACAAAGCTTTGATGAAAGATTTAACAGGCAGCTTACTCAGTGGAATGCGATGATAACGGAGACAATAACTAGCAGTGTCGCCGCAGCGGTAAACGTAGCATTATCCAGCGAATTATCAAAGCTCTCATCTTCACTGGCTGATATTAATACAAGCATATCAAAACTCAACACCGACAACGCAAAAATAAACGCCTCCCTGTTTGAAACAAATAACAGAATGGATGACATCGAAAAACACTCAAGTAGCATAACCAATCGCCAGGAATCTCTTGACAGTCATATTCGCGGGCTTGAGAACAAAATCTCCGCAATGGAGCAGCAAGCCAGGCAATGCAACCTTGAAATATCCAACATGCCGGAGCGGCGTGGAGAGAACCTCATCAGTATTTTACTATCTCTGGGCACTGTGATAAAATGCCCCATTGAGGCATCAGATATAGCGGCTATACATCGTGTGCCACATGCTGACGGGAAGAGTACGAGGCCTAAAAACGTAATCGTCAAGTTCAACAACAGGATGCAACGAGACAACGTCATCACTGCGTATCGAGCCATGAAGGGTCTGGACTCCTCAAGACTATCTATCACCGGAACACCTACTGCTATCTACGTGAACGAACACCTAACACTGACTAACAAATTACTGTTCCGGCAATGTCGCGAGGAGGCCAAAGGTCGTGGCTACAAGTATGTATGGATCAAACACGGGACCATCCTAGTCAGGAAGTCGGACACATCACCAGTTTTAGCTGTGCGTTCCACCCAGGACTTGTCAAAGTTGAAGTGAAAATCTCTTTATACTGTGTTGACTCTTTTTGCATCCTCTCATCAGTTTGATAATAGCGCATTGCTGGGGCATAGTCTATACTACTTTCCTAATTGTTTTCAAAATAATAACTGTAAAAAGCAGCTTGGTTATGGCAAGAGCAAGTTGAGAACTAGGTTCATGTTATTAATTCTTTTTTGCAACAACAAACTAAGTAAGTACTATATTTGTATACTCATTTTTCTACATTATAGCGACTTCATAACAACTTTATATGGTCACAATTGGGTACCTCATATAAGAACTTATCTAAGTATTCTTATTAAAAAAACACTCCGACTTACTAACTTGAATTGGGCACAATCTTACACATGGGCACTCCTTAAAATATATTTTGTAAGAAACACAATCCGTATAACAATTTCACAACAATCTAAACACACATCTATAATATCAATAGGTAATCTTAAACCAAACTCATTACTCAAACCAATACAACTATATAATTATTTCTGTGCACAACTTATCACTTCAAGTACTCACTTCACTATGCAGACTTCCCAGTTCATTAAATCAATTATTCTAAGTCCTTATTACCTATTAAATCACAAAACAATTCATTTATTATCTTTATCCAAAAATAGATTTACTAGTAATGCTAAAATTTTATCAATATTATGGATCATTTTAGTTAGTTGGTTATCATTGCGAATACATAACTACTATAAGTTTTGTTGCGTTGATAATAGGAGGTCCTCACTCAGCAATGGGTGCCTATGGGCAGCGGGTGATGATGATGACCTTGGGATACTGGTCCGTTTCTTTGTTCACTCCTTAGTATTATCAACAAAAGACTTACTAAATCAATCACAGCTGACACCATATTATATTTGTTCACTATACTATTATTCTTTAAGTTGTAGGGTTTTGAGTAGTGAAATATTAATGATGCATCATTACTTATGTGTCTGTTTGTTTTGTTGCCCTCTGTGTGATATCTTTCATAAATCCAACTTAACTAGCATGATAATATCAAATAAATGTGAAAATGTGTCTCTGAAACAGCTTATACAGCACTATACTATACATACCTATAACGCCCCTAGATTGTACACAAATCTCATAATACATAATCAGCAAGACTTGATGTTAATATATATTTATAGTTGTATAATTATCAATGGATAACTGTGTGATCTCTATCTACTATCAAAACTGCCAAGGCTTGCGAACAAAATTACATATTCTTTACATGAACATTCTGCAACATAACTATGATGTTATTGTCTTGACAGAAACATGGCTAATCAGTGAAATCACTTCAAACCAATTCATAGACACGAGATATCAAATATTCCGATGTGACAGAGACCGTGTGGGCTGTGGTAAAAAGGACGGCGGTGGCGTGTTGGTTGCGGTGCGGCGTGAGCTCGGGCCGGCCCTGCTAGCGGCGCCGACCGGCGCGCCCGCTGCCTACACGCCGCTTATCGACCATGTTCTTATTGAGCTAAGGCTGCGAGCACATACTTATATCTTGAGCGCTGTTTACATACCACCTAATATGAAACCAGATATTTATAAATCTCACTTTGACTTCCTTACTTTCATATCTCAGTGTTATAACATGAAGTATTATTTTATAATAGGTGACTACAACCTACCGTCACTAAAATGGATTGACTGCGGGACACACGCTGATCCATTACTAACTGACAACTGCCTTGAAAATATATACTGTTTGAACTTTATGAATTTATTGAACTGTCAACAGCTGTGCACTATAAAAAATTCAAAAAATCGTATTCTTGACCTATTGTTTACCGACCACACTAACTGTACACCGACGATTGCACCGCTAACTCTTGTCCCACCGAATGAAAACCATCCGTACCCATACTTCATATTAATACCATTATCTGATAACTTCGCACCCTTAACTACTACTCCTAGGATACAATTTAATTTCAAAAAAGGAAACTATAGATCTGTAAATGACGATATAGCGAACACAGATTGGGACGAATTATTCTTAAATAAGGACGCAGAAAGTACCACAACTATTTTTTACGACAAATTATACTCAATTATTAAAAGTAATATTCCAACTAAAATAATAAAACGTTCAACTTTTCCGATTTGGTTCTCACCTGCGTTAATTCATATTTTTAAAAACAAAAACGCCGCCTGGATTAAATGGAAGACATATGGTAACCGCTCGGACTACGAATCGTTCGCACTGTACAGAGATAGATTTAAACATGAATCTCATAATTGCTATAAATCGTACATAAATTCAGTTGAAGACGGTATACGTGATGATATTAAATTCTTCTGGTGTTATATTAGTAATAAGAAAGGCAAGTCAGAGATTCCTAATGCAGTCACTTACAAGCAACATAGCTCAGATAATCCAAAGAGCATATGCCAACTCTTTTCAAAGTTCTTTGGATCAGTTTTTGAACCGTCACGTGTCAGCAATGACTACGATATATCAAACTTCGAGGACAAAAATCAGACTTCCGATTTGAATATCAGTTCAATTAACATTAGCATGCATGCATTATTAAGGGAATTAAAATCACTTGACCCGCTCAAGGGACCAGGACTTGATAATATCCCTCCTACATTTTATAAATCTACCGCTCTAACGATCTGTACACCCCTACACTATATTTTTAATTTATGCATTGATACGGGAGTATTTCCCACTATCTGGAAATCGGCTCGCATTGTACCAATTTTCAAAAGTGGCGATAGATGTAATGTTGAGAACTACAGGCCAATCTCTATTTTATCCACTTTGTCGAAGATCTTTGAAAGACTAGTTCACAACGCTATATATCCTTCCCTACATAGCATAATTATTCCGCAACAGCACGGCTTCGTTAAAAAAAGATCTACTATTACTAATTTAATATTATATACAACACATCTTTTTGAAAATATGGATGCCAATAAACAAACTGATAGCGTGTATACAGACTTTCGTAAGGCCTTCGACAGAGTGGATCACAAAATACTTCTGGATAAGCTAGCCTTCAACGGAATACGTGGAAATCTATGGCGCTGGTTTAAATCTTATATCACTAATCGTACACAAAAGGTTGTTTGTAACGGATATGAGTCCGAATTTATTCCTATTAGCTCCGGCGTACCGCAGGGATCAATTTTGGGTCCGCTTCTCTTCGTACTGTTCATAAATGATGTACATCAATGTTTTAAATTTTGTGATTTCATGCTCTTCGCCGATGACCTCAAAATCTTCCATACTATTGACAACATTAATGATCACATAAGCTTTCAAGACGATCTCGATCGCTTCTCCACCTACTGTACCAATAATGAACTTAATCTTAGCTTAAACAAATGTAAAAGTATCAGCTTCACAAAGAAACGAACTATTAGTAGATATCCCTACAGTCTATGCAACGTCCAACTGGACTCAGTTGAATCCATTAAAGACCTAGGCATTACACTTGACAGAAAGTTACACCTAAATGAACATATAGAGAACATTGTTAGTAAATCATTCAAAATGTATGGATTTGTCATGAGATCTAGCTCTGATTTCAAGCGACCATCTACTTACCTTTATCTCTACAAATCACTAATCCGATCTCAATTAGAATATGCTGTGCCCATTTGGAATCCATTTTATAATAAGTATCACATTGCTCTGGAATCAGTTCAAAAGAAATTTCTCCGCTGTATGCATTATAAATGTCTTCACGAACGTTTGTCATATAAACAGTTGCTTCATAAATACAAACTTCTTAATCTCCAACAAAGACGCTCACTGCTTGAAACAATGCTGCTTCATGCCCTTTGCAATAACAAATATGATTGTATGCCTATAATTAATAAATTATGTTATATAGTTCCTACTAGAACGCATTGCCGCAACCCTTCTCGTATGTTTTACACAACTCGCTGTCGTACCAATGCTGGCATGCGATCGCCGTTGTTCCGGCTTGTTGACTCATTTAACACTAATTTCAACTCATTGGATATACCGGCAACCCGAGCTAGTACCTTCAAAAAAATGTTACTTAAAATTATCAATGAACAAGCACTATCTACTTATAATTAACTATACCTTTTAACCCGAGCTAGTACCTACCTTAAAAAATGTTACTTAAAATTCTCATAGAATAAGCACTATCTACTTATCATTAGCTATACCTAAACTTAAGTAAAATATATAAGTAATCCGTGGTAAACGGTGTTGGTCTCACATTTAGTTGTCATTTATCAATAAGAATGTAACCCTTTTTGTAATGTGTTACTGTTTGTTTACCCAAATAAATAAAATAAAATAAAATAAAATAGAAATGTAACTGTACTATTTTTAAGAGCTATCCAATAGTTTTCTAAGAAAAAATCTTTTGAACTATAAAGGAAATAGTAGCTGAAGGGGGCAATATTTTGCCTCCTTCTGTGTAAGTACCCACTAGTCCATCGTAAGTACTCGCGATTCAGTGGACGAACCACGGACTTAGTAAAAAATGCAGTAGATCCACAGTTTAGAAATTAGATTTTCCGGTTTTACGAGTAGTAAAGAGCGGCACGCGATACAGGAAAAAATAGCAGGCTTTGTTTTTACGGTTTCTTATTATAATAATCCAATATTCTATATCAAGTTCGTATAGTTCAAGGTACAGGTTTCGTGAAACTCGTGAGAATGCAGACAGAAGAATTTATCAACTATCATGCCTCAGGGTGCCAGTATCTGATTATAAAATGAAGTGAGCTTGTACAGTCTCCATTATCCAGCAGTTTATTTAAATCGGTAAATGGTAAAATTATTTAAAATGGCCAACCAGAAAGGAAAATAAAAGAGAAGAGTCTTTTTGTTTGTGTTTTATATGCAAGGAAGAAATAATTGTGGTATTAAATTATTAAAATTTGAAGCGCTCGTGGCGAAGCTTGCCTTTAGGCGGCCTAAAAACTCCGTCACCAGATTTGGCCACTTGCTCATACGAACTTACTTATTGACATTACTAATAATGTTTCGTTCAATTGACCTATGTACATTTGGCCTATGTACACTTGGCCTATGTACACTTGAATGTTACTGATGTAATTTCAAATGTTGACTATTTAAATATTTTTTTTTATTTTCACTCTTTGATGTTAGCTAACGTTCAGTCAACTTATAATTTTTTAGTTATGTATCTATTATTATTATATTAGAATAGGTACAATATCAGAAATTAATGAATAGAACTTTTTCGCTTTTTCCACACAGACATTATAGTAACATGTTTAAAGTCGGTGTCGGTTATTATAGTGCAAGTGTACAAAAATTTGGTCTAAAAAGTTTCATTTTGATGCAGACTTTTTAGATTTTTATCCAAAGCTAGAAAACTAGCTAGGCCGGCTTCCTAATCGTAATTACTATCAACAGTGCAGAGTTACATCCGATTTCTTTATAGCCTAGATTAAATCTCAATTATGAGAAAAAATAACATGTTTTTTGCGTTTGGTTTTTCTTTATTGTAACATCATGACATATTTTTTTTAGTTTCTCATAATTTTAAAACATATGAACGGATAGGTATTTACTTATCACCTATTATTATCGACCTATTATACCTATTATACGACCTATTATACTACCTTCTCATAACAAAGATAAAGGAAAGAAAGAAAGAAAAAGCATTTATTTGACACACACACAAAAAACACCATGTCTCCCCGCGACCTCGGCTGGTGAAATCCGGTCGAAACGTCGGGCGAATATTAAAGGTAAAATTCGTGATAAATCGATAATAATAGGTGATAAGTAAATACCTATGAAGAATGTTTTGTTTTTAATCATCGTTCTTACATACCTTTTAAATATAACATTTTATCAGTTGGTTAATCAGGATCTCGTGAGCCAATGGAAACATTCCGACAGTAGGTAGGTATATCGGATCGACTTCTGTTTTGATTCATTTCACATTGAAATGTAAGATGTGTTTACGCTCAGCCATAAGTAATTCTAGTTAAAGACCCTATTCGAAAAACTGAATACTACGGGCCTGTTTATTTGCGGGGCCAAGGAACCAAGACATAGTTTCTAATATATTACAGCTGTTTTCAATTCCCAGTTATCGATAAAAACAGTTTACGGTTCAATAAAAGCTTTATGATACAACTGGAATTTAAATATTCTACCTTTTTGGTCTGTTGTTGCTTTTTAGCTGTTGTCTTTTTTAAACACATTACCTACATTTTAAAACGTCGCGGCGTCGGGCGAATATTAAAGGTAAAATTCGTGATAAATACCCGTTTTGCACAGCCTCAATCTAGGAAGTTTTTTCTGACAGTTCACTTTGCTTACTTTGACATTAGACGGCCTTGTTTTTTATTATCCTCAATTTAATGGTAGGTAGTATTGATTAACAGCGAATTATTTTTATAAAAAAGTTGAAATTATTTTTCGAAAACAATGACACAAATGATAAATCAATCAACACTTGCTAATTGTTTTAGGATAATTTTTTAACACTTTTTCTGAAAAATATCCTCACTGACTAGGTTTTTTGTATCACACTGTATAATATCTACATCGTTCTTCGAATAAGCCCTGGATAGACGAGTTCTCATTTTATTTTAATCTTGAGGTGTCAGTCTCTAATTGTAGGGGATGGTTGCACTATCGTGCTTATAGCTATTTAATTGCAGCTTGCTTCAGCCCGGAGCTTTTTGTAACTCCAACATTTATAGTGAAGACTATAATATAATAATATAAAAAGGGCTTTTTAATGCCTGACATTGCAAGGCTGGGAATTGTAATGTTCCTGTCACTATTATCTTTGGTTATCATCGTCTTTGCTATTATCATTGAAAGAAAATAGATGGTACAGTATTACAGTATCACCCTTTTCTTAAATGCCTACTCTTCTAAGTCATTTTAATGTCTATTAAAACTTTACAATATATAGTGAGTCACATCTTAAAAAAAAAAATATATTCAGTGACTTTACCTTAACTAAGCGACACTAATAGTATGTATTATAGACGCGAAAGTTTGAGATGTAATGTTTGAATATTTGTTACTCTTTCAACAACTGAACAAATTTGACTGAAACTTGGGATATAAGACTTGGAATAACACATAACGCTACTATCTAGGTAGGTACTACGCGAGCGAAGCCGTGGGCTAGTAAGCTAGTGTTATATAAAGTTGATAAGCCATCATTATATAATAAACAGGCCCCGTTAGCTCACCTTGCGCACAAAGTGAGATGAATCTAACGTCGCAGGGTCATTTGTTACGCTGGACTTGTAGACGCAGTAAAATAACAGTAGTACATCTCACTACCACGATTTGAGTCACCTAGTTTTCAAGACTGCTGAATATTGTGTTATCCCAGCGTTCTTAGTAAATAAGCAACAAAAATATTGGTACTAGGTATGTATGTTTACTGATAATCTTGTAATCAAACAACTTTGTACGTACTTTCAAAACTTTTTTTGTTTATTTCTGTAAAAATGATAATGTCAATTGAACTTAAATAGCCCCAAAGTGATGTTACGGTAGTCAGCCTGTTAACATGTTCAGTATCTTATGATTTTAATTAGAGATTTTTTCTAGAGAAGAAAATACCGTAACTTAGATGAAAAATATAAAATCAAATTGTACTAATTTGTGCTTTTGTTGAACATCCATAGATTTTTTTTGTTTAGTATTTAATTTGATCTGTACTATGCCATGTCCCGTTTGTGTTGACGTGGTCCCGTATTGGCGAGTTATCGATCACAGGTGAGGAAGGAATGAACGATGGATTTACATCAGAAGAATGAGACTTGATGGTATTGATAACAGAATGAATAGGAATATTGTGCGCAACAAAAAAGCCTTGTTACCTGTTGGTTTGTGCCTCGACTTTCCATTCGAGGGATGGGTTCAAATCTCGGAAGCATCAAAATAATCTGCCACGAAAACAATTAAAAACATCAGTTCTAACTAAACTAGTGATCAAGCATAGCTTTGTATGTTATTGAACAAATATAGCGGAGCGTAGGTATAAGTGAAAGAAAGAATTAAAGAAAAATAATTTATTCTGGTAGGAGCTCAAGGATCTCTTCAGTTTCGTCTTACATGCTAGGTGATTCTAATGCCTGTTAAGTATATGGAGTGGCCGTACGGTGAGACTTATTACCCAGATGAAGATTCTCCCCATAAATACTTATAAACATTATCGTTATCTAACCAAATCGTCTATAGTTTTACGAAAGTTTTCTGCTGTCAAGCTGCTTGATCAAACTGCTCTTTATAAAACTCACACACTCTCCGTGCCTGTTGTCCGACTGATTATCTCAGACTTTCTGCAATGCGTTGGCATAGATCTGCATAGAAAACAGTTGAAACCACAGCTTGAAATAAATTAGTGCAGCGAATATCTGGGCTAACGATTATCGATTATAAAAACCGCCGCGGGCGCCGCAGGCAAATGCGCTGCCATTACGAATGGGTGTCAAGTGTCAAAGTCAGCGTCACGTTCTGCAAACGATGGCTGCATTTAGTTTCTTTACAGTAGCCGTTAAGAATAAACGAAGTGATAGTGCTCATCATTATATCAATCAATCAATCATTTTAAATTTTAGCTCTAAGGCGTTTGTTTTAAAATTAGAGTACTTATTAGGTATCGTTTTTTTTGACATAATTATCTCAATGAATAATGTTGAGATACGATTCACGAATTTGGACTCTTTAGCTTTAGTTAACCGAGTGGTAATCATAGAAAAGAGAGCTCACACAGTTGAATCTTTAGAAAAAAGAAAAAACGAGACACTGTTTGCAATACCTACCCATGGATTAACTATATTGCACACATTATGAAGTTCAGAAACATGATGCAGGACTCTACCACAAGCAATGTATCTAAACTGATCATGGTTTGTGATAAAAGGCAGCTTGGAAGAATAAAATAACCACACCTATTTCTTATTTAAAATCCAAAAACATGTTTTTTCAAAGAAAACAGATAAGAACAAATTCCATCTTAAACTAGATTATCCTACAATCCTCTTCAAAGAAAGTACCATAAAGTAGCATCAAAAACAAGAAATGGCATGTGGTATGCGGCACAAAGCTGCAAATAAAGATTATGTCGCATTACAGTTACCTTACTGTACTGCTTGCATAATGCCATCCATTTTTGCGCTTGTTAAATTGTTCAGTACAGGACAAAATCATCCAGATATATGGATGCGTTGTGAAATGATGAATAACTTAAAATGGCATGGTCTAATTGATAGATAGATAGATAAAGACTTTATTGACACACACACATTATATCACAGACTAGTTTGCGTGGTGCGCGTGCTGCAAGCAGCACGCGGTTTTCTTTTTCCATGTTTCTGACAGATGGTAATACCCTTCTAAAATTTTGAGAATCCATAGGAGATGTAAAATATTTAATAAACCGCTATGGGAACCCCTAAATCAGTATGAAAACCCTTTAGGAGCCCTAAAACATTTATCCAAGTCGTCGGCCCTGAGTTACGCTCACCCACTCGACCTTCGTTACGCTACGGGGGTCGGCGGCTCGCTTCGCTCGCCTCCTCCCCCCTCCGCTCCACTCAGGTCTCGTAGGTTCGCTCCACTCAGGACCTCCGACGCCTACCCACTATAATATTTGTTCAAACACCTAATGGATATCTCCAACCGTTGTGAAGTTACAGCTCTTTCAATTTTAGGGGAGGTTGGGGAGGGGGGGGGGTGAGTTTTGAAAAAATATTCTGACTAATTAAGTTCCCCTTTACAAGAATCTGAAAAAAAATTTGTTCCAAGTCTTAAGGCTTTCGAGATCCGCAAAAGGGGGGGAGAGGGGGGGCAAAAGGGGCAACACTGAAAAAAAATTTTTACTTCCCCGAGCCTCCTCTATCCGATTCTGCAAAAAAAATTGTTCCAAGTCTCTTAGTTTCCGAGATCCTCAATAAGGGGGGGGGAAGGGGGGCAAAAAGGGGGGGTTTGCGATTTTTCCCGAAGTTTCCAGACGTACCTCTATACGAATCCGTAAAAATATACCTACCTCCCCATCCACCAACAGGGAGAACAATTCTGTCAGTCAGTGAGTGAGTGGTAGTCTAAGTTTATATATTATAACTAGTTTGCGTGGTGCGCGTGCTGCAAGCAGCACGCGGTTTTCTTTTTCCATGTTTCTGACAGGTAGAGAGACCCTTATAAAATTTTGAGAATCCATAGGAGATTTAAAATATTTAATAAACCGCTATGGGAACCCCTAAATCAGTATGAAAACCCTTTAGGAGCCCTTAGCCATTAAGAAAAAAAAAAAAGAAAAAAATTAACCAAGTCGTCGGCCCTGAGTTACGCTCACCCACTCGACCTTCGTTACGCTACGGTGGTCGGCGGCTCGCTTCGCTCGCCACCTCCCCCCTCCGCTCCACTCAGGTCTCGTAGGTTCGCTCCACTCAGGACCTCCGACGCCTACCCACTATAATATTTGTTCAAACACCTAATGGATATCTCCAACCGTTGTGTTACAGCTCTTTCAATTTTAGGGGAGGTTGGGGAGGGGGGGGGGGGTGAGTTTTGAAAAAATATTCTGACTAATTAAGTTCCCCTTTACAAGAATCTGAAAAAAAATTTGTTCCAAGTCTTAAGGCTTTCGAGATCCGCAAAAGGGGGGGAGAGGGGGGGCAAAGGGGGCAACACTGAAAAAATATTTTTACTTTCCCGAGCCTCCTCTATCCGAATCCGTAAAAAAAATTGTTCCAAGTCTCTTAGTTTCCGAGATCCTCAATAAGGGGGGGGGAAGGGGGGCAAAAAGGGGGGGTTTGCGATTTTTCCCAAAGTCACCAGACCTACCTCTATACGAATCCGTCAAAATATACATACCTCCCCATCCACCAACAGGGAGAACAATTCTGTCAGTCAGTGAGTGAGTGGTAGTCTAAGTTTATATATTATAACTAGTTTGCGTGGTGCGCGTGCTGCAAGCAGCACGCGGTTTTCTTTATCCATGTTATTGACAGGTGGTAGCTACCCTTTAAAAATTTTGAGAATCCATAGGAGATATAAAATATTTAATAAACCGCTATGGGAAGCCCTAAATCAGTATGAAAACCCTTTAGGAGCCCTAAACCATTAAGAAAAAAAAAAAAAGAAAAAAATTAACCAAGTCGTCGGCCCTGAGTTACGCTCACCCACTCGACCTTCGTTACGCTACGGGGGTCGGCGGCTCGCTTCGCTCGCCTCCTCCCCCCTCCGCTCCACTCAGGTCTCGTAGGTTCGCTCCACTCAGGACCTCCGACGCCTACCCACTATAATATTTGTTCAAACACCTAATGGATATCTCCAACCGTTGTGAAGTTACAGCTCTTTCAATTTTAGGGGAGGTTGGGGAGGGGGGGGGGTGAGTTTTGAAAAAATATTCTGACTAACTAAGTTCCCCTTTACAAGAATCTGAAAAAAAATTTGTTCCAAGTCTTAAGGCTTTCGAGATCCGCAAAAGGGGGGGAGAGGGGGGGCAAAAGGGGCAACACTGAAAAAAAATTTTTACTTCCCCGAGCCTCCTCTATCCGATTCCGCAAAAAAAATTGTTCCAAGTCTCTTAGTTTCCGAGATCCTCAAAAGAGGGGGGGGAAGGGGGGCAAAAAGGGGGGGTTTGCGATTTTTCCCGAGGTTTCCAGACGTACCTCTATACGAATCCGTAAAAATATACCTACCTCCCCATCCACCAACAGGGAGAACAATTCTGTCAATGAGTGAGTGAGTGGTAGTCTAAGTTTATATATTATAACTAGTTTGCGTGGTGCGCGTGCTGCAAGCAGCACGCGGTTTTTTTTTTCCATGTTTCTGACAGGTAGAGAGACCCTTATAAAATTTTGAGAATCCATAGGAGATTTAAAATATTTAATAAACCGCTATGGGAATCCCTAAATCAGTATGAAAACCCTTTAGGAGCCCTTAGCCATTAAGAAAAAAAAAAAAAAAAAAAATTTACCAAGTCGTCGGCCCTGAGTTACGCTCACCCACTCGACCTTCGTTACGCTACGGGGGTCGGCGGCTCGCTTCGCTCGCCTCCTCCCCCCTCCGCTCCACTCAGGTCTCGTAGGTTCGCTCCACTCGGGACCTCCGACCAGTTTGATGTTTGCGTGGTGCGCGAGCTGCAAGCAGCTCGCGGTATTTTTTTCCTATTTTTGACAGGTAGAAAGACCCCTATAAAATTTTGAAAAAAAAAAAAAAAAAAAATTTAAAGAAAAAAAAATTAAGAAAAAAAAAATTTATGAAAAAAAAAAAAAAAAAAAAAAAAAAAAAATTAAGAAAAAAAAAAATTTATAAAAAAAAATATTACCCTCAAGTTTCCAAGTCGTCGGCCCTGAGTTACGCTCACCCACTCGACCTTCGTTACGCTACGGGGGTCGGCGGCTCGCTTCGCTCGCCTCCTCCCCCCTCCGCTCCACTCAGGTCTCGTAGGTTCGCTCCACTCAGGACCTCCGACGCCTACCTACTATAATATTTGTTCAAACACCTAATGGATATCTCTAACCGTTGTGAAGTTACAGCTCTTTCAATTTTAGGGGAGGTTGGGGAGGGAGGGGGGGGAGTTTTGAAAAAATATTTCGACTATCTAGATGCCCCTTGATAAGAATCTGAAAAAAAATTTGTTCCAAGTCTTAAGGCTTTCGAGATCCGCAAAAGGGGGGGAGAGGGGGGGCAAAGGGGGCAACACTGAAAAAAAATTTTTACTTCTCCGAACCTCCTCTATCCGATTCCGCAAAAAAAATTGTTCCAAGTCTTAAGGTGCTCGAGATTCTAAAAAGGGGGGGGGGAAGGGGGGCAAAAAGGGGGGGTTTGCGATTTTTCCCGAAGTCACCAGACCTACCTCTATACGAATCCGTCAAAATATACATACCTCCCCATCCACCAACAGGGAGAACAATTCTGTCAGTGAGTGAGTGAGTGGTAGTCTAAGTATATATATTATAATGGAAAGGTTTAAGTACAGAGTAGAAGAACTTAACTAAACACAGAATTGTACAAAAAGGAAAATAATATAAAAAGGTAGGTAATGCAATAGTGCTGAAGTGCGTGAGTCAAAAGGGACCAGTCTCAGCTTTTTGTTACTCTGCGCCTTGACGCAGAACAACACTGATTTTCAGACTGGGCCTGGGTGGTTGTGTTGTGACTCCACGAACCCAGAGAAACAATACACAGCTGCTAATTGCATTTCATATCTTAACATTAAATCGAGTAGATAAGATTATGAGTTTTTGATGGTAAATTCTGGATTCTGGGGGTGGTTAAAGATGAAATACATTATAGGTACTTATGTGATTTATTTATCTTTTTTCATTGTACGTAGTTAAAAAGATGTATCTGCCACCATTACATAAAAATTACTTGTAAACGATTTATATAAACAAATATTGTCACTAACTTATGTAAATAGACCCATCTTGAAAGTGAAGAGACTACTAAACAGGTAATTATAGTAAAATGATTAGAAAGTGCTCCTTGAACGATGACTGGCCATTCCTTTGAAGATGATCCGAACAAAGAATTTACTTTCTTCCGATGAGCTAGCGGTTTTTAGCGGAGTGAGAAATGTGTGAGTATTTTGCGCCTAAAACCGGCACACGGATTTAAAGTGATCTATCATTTTCAAAAATCGTAAGCCAACATTTTGGATCACCGTAAATTACATGAAATCATAAGAGATTTTTCTCTAAATGATTTTAGCTTTAGATTTTAGGTTACAACTTGAACCGCAAGTGGCATTAATAGTGGTTACGTGCTTATACGAACTTACTTTGCTTTTGAGTCATCACCCAATCTCTCAATAAATACCAACAGTTTATTACACCTTTTGGCACATGTCCATTGTCCTTTTATGCTGGGTAGTAAATAAGGCATCCATATAAACATTATTCATATTACCTGCAAGTCCACGGTGACATCACATATTATTCATATACCTAACCTGCAAGTCCACGGTGTCCACCCATATCAGCTTTGAATACTAATGTCCTTACACATATAGAATGCATAAACACCACTAATTAAAAACTAATTTACACACGTTCCATAATTATAACCCTTATAAATTGACAGTCAGCCGGGTAATTAAAATATGCATCTGGATACAACATCAATAATAAATTAATAACAAGAACACAACACTATTATGGAAATTGAGGTATAGTGATGCGGCACGCACTTGAACTTCTATCGATTAATAATAATTGTGACTTTTAACGCCGGCTAAGCTGAGAGGATGGTTTAGGTGCTGGACAAGCCTATTCCATCTCAACAATGTCCCAGGCACTACAGTGTCTTGTTAAGTGTAGGCAAAGCTTGCCTCCTGACTCTGTATAAATCATCTAGTAAAGATGTAAAGGCCTAAGTTAAACGCAGTGGGTGAAAGCTCGCAGCGGGACAAATGTTTGTACTTTCTGTAAAATTTGTCTCGAGTGAGTGTCTGAGTGTCTTATGTGTATCGTAACTTTATAAGTACGTACAAAAAAAATGTATCTATGTAGTAAAACATTCATCTGGTTACCACAACACAAGCAATTGCTTAGCTTGGGACTAGATGACGCTGTGTAGAATGTCGAAGGATATTTATTTATCTAATAACATAAATTATTAAACGAATAAGAAGATCACAACACAATTATTGAAATTGAGGCGTCATAGTGATGCGCCACGCACTTGACTTTCTATCGATAATTGTAGTGTCGATACCGTGACGAACTAACCACAACTTTGGTACTTTATGTTCAATTTCACTGACATAATTGTTACATCGAAAGTACGCGTTTATCGGTTCATTGATGATTATACTAGAGGCACTCTTAGGCACAGAATACAGATGTCTTAGGCACAGATTATATAATACACTTAGGGCCTCGTTCACCATCCTCAAGTAAAGTGTTGATTAGTTACTTAACGAGTAACGTCATTCGTTATATGCGCCAATGTCAATTATGTCAATTACTCGACACTTTACTTGGTGACTAGCCTACTCGGAACTTACTTGAAGATCGTGAAAGAGGCACTTAAGCGAAAGAATACCTACTTTAAATATGAGCTTTAATCTTACCAATAACATGAATTTGAAAGTTGTACCTACGTATGCCACGTCATAAGCAGAGGATCAATTTTGATGAAACTTTGACTTAGTGCAGATTGTCCTTGAATGATATGAATATAATAAAATATTATTTTAAACAAAACAGAATAATTAAATTTTAAAAGACCAGATAAAATAAAAACGATAAAGATGAAATGATATTCCTCCTTATAATTTTTATATATTTTTGTATTATAGTAGTGGCATTTCGGAGTATCGCAAAAGCTAAACTTATCTAACTAAAAATGTTGCCGTCCCTTTCATAGCGATGGAAATAAAAAGGATGGCATTAATTTTAGTTAGTTTAGTTTAGCTTTTGCGACACTCCAAATTGCCACTACTAGTGTTTTACTAGTGTTAATTACTAGTGTTAAACCACACTTAGTTCATTTATAGTGATATTCCTCCTTTCTTGAAGTCGGTTAAAGAACCATGTAGTGTTCACGCGGCACAGTCATGGTGCTTGCACATACACTTGAGGGCAACGATTCTTTAATCGATTTCTTTTATTTACTTTATACAGCTTGCGATCAGGCGCAACTTAGTGAAGTGACCTTACCATGGTCAATGTAGGTACTTCCATATTAGGTTCTACTTGATAGTTTTGTGGTTGAAAATGCTAGGGATAGGGATAGTTAAGTAAAATAAATGAGTTTTGAATCATCACACATATTCATGGTATTAGAAAATATTATCTAAATCTTATCTAAAATGTGTTCAAGTCATTGGTGATGTAGGTGTTTTAGATGACTCATACTTTTTGTTGTATATCGATTTACGTTTTATTCTGACTTAGTTATGACGTTTTTTAATTAAATTTTGTTAGTTTTATTTGTTATCATTGAATAAACATAATTTGATAACATTAGAATTAAAATGTTCGGTCATCAATAAAATCTATAACTATAACTATAAAACTCTACTTTTAATATCACTGAAAGTATTTAAATACATACATACATACATACATAAAATCACGCTTCTTTCCTATGGAGGTAGGCAGAGACCACGGATCTCAACTTGCTACGATCCTGACACTATTAGTATTTTCAAAATCTTAAAACAAATTGTTGTTTACACATCGCAATGTCTCGGTATGGCGACAGAGGTGGCCAATCGCGCCGTGATTTCACCGAATGATCGAATTACGTGGAACCAACTCAGTTAGGTTCGTCAAGAACAATGGAAAGGTGTCACCAACAACTTACTACTTACCGCTCATTCACCCTATTGGCGGTCATAGTTTTATGGTTCCGAAACCTTTCCGGCTCCGACAGAATTCGCATCTCATATCAACTCTACAACATTATTCAACTATCCGTTGAAGTATTAGCAATTTTTTTTGAGATAATTAACAAAAGAAATGTTTTTGCTTTGTATGCATTGACCATTGATCAAATTGTGATTAAACTTAGCTTAGGTATGTGGTGGCATGTGTTTCTAACACAAAATCTGTCTAAGGGTCGTATACAGAGTCTATACTCAAACGTGAATCGCGTCTCAAGCGGTGATTCGTCACTCAGTTTCCTTAGAGATCTGTCAAAAAATCGCTCAGTTTCCTTAGAGATCTGTCAAAAGTGTGAGTGCAGGCTTTGAATACAAGCCTAAGTAGGTATGTCAAAAAATATTGGGGTGCTACAAATGGAGGAAATTGCATCATTACACCGACAAGAGCTGAGCTCTTAAGTTTTATAATAATAACAAAGTTCGCCGGGTTATTTATAAGTACTTATACTATCACTAGACATCTTCAAAGTATCTGAAATAAATCCATGTGCTTGTTCGAAAGTATTTTCATAGGAATACCACAATGTTTAATGCTGAAATTCTAAACCATGTTTTGACTTAGACCGACCTACTCTGTTCATTATCGCGAACAATGCCTCAGGAAGTGTCGTTTAGTGGGAACCACACAATGGTCCACAAACAATGCGATACACCTTGAAGGGTAATGCAATACTGAGTAATTGTGGGTACATGGTGTGAAGAAAGTAACTAGGCATGTGTATCTTATAAGTCTAGTAGTGATATTGAATTTGAAGTTTACCAGTCAAGTGGCATTAACTTCTGTGAATGGTGATTCAGAGAATATAATTAAATTGTCAGTCCCGGTTTTTAATGTCGTTAAGCCATGACTGAGGAGGCCATTAGGCGGCCTAAATACTCCGTCATCAGAGTTAGCTATTTGCACATACAAACATACTTACTTAGGAGTCAATAGATGCTCTTTCTAATGAGTTTGTGTTAAAGCATCTAAGAATCTCATAATTTTATTATTATAGCGTCTGTCCGTTTCTCAATTAACATCGCAAAAGCAGAAAATACTTGCGAAGTTATTGATCAGATTTTCAACAGCTTGCTGTATTGAAAAAGTTTATAAAACACTCCGTAAGTTAACCTCACTATCTAATTACTTTTATGACAAAAACGCTTGGGACTAAACGTGCTCCGACTCAGTTTATATTTACTTAGTATTAGGATTAAACCGCTGAAAAAAAAGCTAGGCCCGCCCACACCACCAGGTTCTTGCCTGATTCTTTCCCCGGTGTAGGGAGTCGCGTTGGAACAGGCAGTAGAATCACCTACCTAGTTTTAAGAACGTGACATGTCAAAGTGGTCTTTATACGATCGTACTGAATAAATAAAACAATAAAAAAAAGGAAAATAATCAATAGCTCTTTTCAAACTGATTATCAACCGATTCATTTCAATTTAAACTGTCTCATCACTCACCACCAATCAGACCATAATTCAAAACAGGTTCTTCTTAACACTCCGATTTCAAAATAGCACTCACATGAACAACGGTATTTGGTATCCAGTTAGTTTTAAATGTGGGAAGTGAGATTATCTATTATGATTCATTCTTGCTCTGAATTTTGTTTATGGCTCTGGGAGTCGGCATACTTCGAAGGCTGTTATGTAGGACTTAATTATTGTTACATCAGAAGTGATTAGAACCTGCGAGATTGCTCTACTAACGTGGATTCCGTTCGTGTTATTTATAATGAGGATCTTTGCGGCGCATTCCCCTAGTATCAGTAGTCCGATGATTTAGTCCTATGATCGGCTGATGAGACTTTTTAGTCCCTTGGGTGGAGGCCTGCCTAAGTCGTAATCAAAATCAAAGAACCTTTTTTTATTTTAAATTCGACTGGTAGTTCTAGTATTTTCCATAGGCTTATTCACTTTATATTAGTATAGATACTGCTACTGTTTCGTAATATCTTAGAACCAGAATTGAACTGGTCTACAGCTTCCCAAGGACGTAAAGACCTCAACACAATGCCGGTTCAAGATTAATGTCACCGTACAGACAAAGGGGAGTTATCGCGACCTTATATTTAGAGCTAGGCGAGGCTGTACTTACACTGAATGCTGGTTTTTACAAAGTGTGCCTTTATTGTTCCATCATGGAACATTTTAATGGAACTACTTTGAGTGCATACTCGCAGTAGTTCCTTTAAATTATAATGTTTCCTTTAAAATGTTATCCGATGCGAGGGGTCTAAAGGGTATCCTGTAGACCCCAAAAATGAGCCAAATCAGTCTAGCCGTTCTCGAGTTTTAGCGAGACAAACGAACAGCAATTCAATTTTATTTATAAAGAAGATTACTAAGGTTACAGAGAACTCTACAGGGTTCTGTAGAAAGGACAGCTACTGTACAAGTAACCTGAGGTCTGTATTCGGAGCCATAAAAGGCACGCGTCACTGTGCCATGAAATCTGTTCTAGTAAGTAGCTTTAAGTTCAAGCTAAAAACGACCATGTCAAGATTTCACAAATTACATTAGCCTTGTAAGTTACAGCCGCCATTTCTGGATTTAACAAGTGTCATGTCCTTTTATAAGGGGTTCGCTTGCTTTCAGTGTAAGTGCAGACACACTGTCAAGTTCCATGATTTGAACAATACGCCTTTGTCGAATGTTCCCACACGCATTTCCTTGTTGGTAAGTAAAGTGGGTGACAAGGATCGTGAATTACTGGACGTTGTTTCAGTGATTGAAGGAGTCGTGTTAGCCTATTCAGATGTAAGTGTTATTCGCTGCTGTTGTAGCGCAAAATAGCAGCTGTAAATTTATGGGTAATGTTATACTTATCTATAGATTAATCGTTGTAATTAAATTAAATACTGTCGATAGGTTAGTCTTCAAAATCAGCGTAGGTATTTGGTTGACAACTTTGGTATTTTTTAATGTTGATATTATTGCTATTCAATGTTTTTATTTCGAAACTAATTTTCGAATGTAGACGCTTAATTTTTCGCGATCTATATTTTGAAACTTTTCATGTGGACTCTTAATTTTTGTGCTCCATTTTTATTTTAAATATTTACCCCGATGTAGTAAAGACTCGTGTTTTGTAATATAGTAAACATTTAATAATTCAAAGTTATCAATTTTCTATTTATTCGATTCGACAAGAAATACGAAAATTGTTCAATATAATTAAATGATTCAGTGTACTTATTATAATTATATTTTGTTTGATCCTAATAAGGCTTTAGAAATTTAGAAACAAATTGTTGGGAATCCATCTTAAAAACAACGAAGGTGCATCACACATCACACATCTTAAATACATTGAATTTCTTCCTTGCGCTGCGCACGCCGAACTATGCACACACAGTTGTACGTGACGGCTGATGACGAACCAACCTTTATTTATTCTGTGGTTTTATGGTGAAGACCAAGCCATTGGGTGCATTGGTCAGATGCTAGAATAGAACAGAATGTCTTTATTTGCTTGAAACGGGTACAAACATGATGTTAGTTCGAAATTGTATGGTTCCATTGTTCCGCTATATAGGTTAATAGCATGCAAAATTAAAACTTATAACTAATTAGGTACATTGAGGTAAGAATTTTAACATACACTTTTCGATTAGGTACCTTATTATTATCTAAGATTTAAATAGTCATTTACCGTGTAAAACCCTTGATATAGCAACCAGGCTAGTATTAAACTGCCTTCAGTAATCGAAGAGTTTATGTTGGTTCTTAAAAGAGTCAGTAATAATCATGTATTTCATGCTAATTCAGACAAGTTTTAACTTATTAAGGGAACGTTAATACGCCGAGCGTATCATCTAGTGTACCTACTGACGTATCATCGGTTGAGTGTGAACGGTCAAGTGATTTACTATAGGTAGGTACATTAGTCTGTTCTGGCGTTACGCGACCGATAATACGCGACGCATGTTCCGTCAGATATGAACCTTCCCTTAAAGTCTAACATTAGAAAACACAATTTATATAATTTTGAAATACTAATAGGTAGTACACGGAAATTTGTCTAAAGCTGGTCGCGAACAGAATTTAGTAATGTTTAACATATATCTGAGTTTATTTTTAATTTTGAGTGTAGACACTCATAAAAATATTTCCGTAGATATTAGTCACATCCTATATGATCCTATAGGAGGTTGCGGGTTCGAATCCCGCCGCGGGACAAATGTTCTGCAGATATTTGTTTCGGGTCTGAATGTTTTTCTATCTATAATATGTATGTATTTACAAAAAAAAATGTATCCAAGTATTATATCAGTCATCTGGTTACCATAACACAAGCATTAAATTGCTTAGCTTGGGACTAGATGACGCTGTGTGGAATGTCCAAGGATATTTATATATTTATATAAAACATAATGATCTTAGATTGCTAATCTCTTTTCATTGACATAAGAGTGACACAAAACTATTCTCTAAAGCCTTGCTAAATTGACAGGTGAATTTGAATAAAGGATAGAATCTGTGGTTAGAATACATTGTTATCTAACGGTCAGCTACCGACAAACCGATGGTTATCATTATTTACAACAAAAACTAGTCAATAGTCACGACCACGGTACTGTTAAGTTCGTAAGATCACGGTTGTCGTTTTATTTCCTCTACGCAGCGAGAAATTTCACACCTTCATACCTTTCGATTTGACTGTTTTTTTTGTTTATATGACAAAGTTTTTAGGCTTCTACAACATACAGGTTTTGCAAGTACATAATACGAGAAAAATTTAATAAAAGCTAAAATTAATCGTTGAAACATCGAAACGATAGAAGAGAGACAAAAAAAGAAATAGGTAGACAAAAGAGACTAGAAATAGGTATGTCTATGACCACACAAGTGCGGTGGAGCTTTAAAGAAATAAAAATCTTTAGATTGTACAAATAACTTTGTTGGTATTAAATACTGTCTGACTTATAGAATTAAACTGAATGAAGTACCTATACTAATTAACTAATTAGGAACTTATCGAATAATCATTAATTAAAGATGATAAATAGTTTCAAGTACAACTTATACCTACCTACACTCATCTAGCTTCAAAACTTGAGACATTGGTAAGTTAGTTCAAATATGGCACCACAAATGAAAATCATTTTTGCCCAATAGGTATTCAAACAACAAACTCCAAAGTATCTAAGTAATTTGTATACTATGTACTTTAAAATACAGTCTCTGTTTGTTTAAGTGCGGTCAAATCTAAGCGCTATTTCTAAAAAACAAGCAGCTCTACCAATTACTATAGCTACTCAAAATATCAAACCAATTCAATACAAAAACAAACAATATTACTTGATAACATCACGTTGTTCTCTACTTTCTAATCATCCGTCTCATTCTATTCTGTCTCTGTCTGTCGTATAATAGTTGAAATGACTGTAATTTTGTGAAATTACAACGTAATATCTAGCGGATGCTCTGATTATAGCTCGCATGGACTGGTTTGATCGAGTTTGCACCCTCAGAGCCTTTGTAGATGTACGTGGTCCTCTAATCGACGACTGTCAGTCGGAGAACATAAAGCCTTAGGTTAGGTTAAAGGCTAAAGTCCTCTGACAGTAATAGTAATCCCTAAGTGTCAACTAAGATTAAGATTTAGCTGTAATGATTCCAATCTATATTTAATAACTATGTATTTATAGCTTAATGATACAACCATTATTTACCTTGATAAATTACAAAGGGTCTTTTTCTTTTTAACATACGTAAGTACCTACTAAAAATTTATATCTTAAATTGTTCCTTTCTGAAAATATAATAAACTGTGCGACTAATATTTACTACAAAAGATTACCTAAGTATATCACCATCTGAAGTCTCTGAAGTTTTCTAATCCGAATACTTATGTAGAATTATCACATCAAACAAATCATGCATACGCCAAAATTGTATGGCACATTGATCATACATTTGATGTCGTGCGTGACTAACAATGAACAATTTCGCTTATATACCTACGCGACTTGGCTAAGGGCACAGAAAATTATTATTTCATTTCATTTTTATTTCATTTCATTTTTGTTTTATCCTTTTAGGTAGGTACATAGTAATGCAAGTGTATGTGAAAAGGGTCTAACGCCTTGTTTTAAATTGGCTAGCTAAGCTTAGGTAGATCACGCTATGAGACATGGTATGAAACAGTATTATTATTCTCAGCCCTCAATGTCCCACTGCTGGGCAAAGGCCTCCCCCCACTCTTTCCATTCATCCATTTGAAACATTATGGTGAATAATTTAACAGGCTTTCTAGTGTGTCTCTTTACTAGTGTTTTTAGTTTTTATGTTTTTTATTGGCTTGGTTTACCTAATTCACCTGAGTTAATTCACCTAGGTGCATTAAATACACTTTTTTTGTATCCTAGGTAAAGTAAACTTACAAAAAAAAATTCTTTGAAGTCAACAAATGTCTAACTTACTTAAAAATAGTAGTGTTGTTTTTTTGCTATTTCTCTCACTGCTAAATCATAATTATATTGTACTCATAGAGGTACTTTGAAATAAAGCGGTACCTACATACGAGAACTCTTCATTCTCTGGAAGCTTCTCTATGACTTAAGGTGCCTGTATGGGTGAAATTAGCGCCACCGCTTATTTTATTTTATTATTACGTTGTACAAAGAAATAGCGAAAACAGAGTTTGGTGGCCACCAAGTGCAACTTCGCTAGGTACCTATATCTCCTAAACTATGCAAAATGAAACTATTACATAGGTATTAAAAAAAGCTTATGATAGGTTTCACAAACTGTACCTACATTCAGTTTTTTAAAATTCCTTTGTTCAACGTAATAATAAAATAAAATAGGCGGTGGCGCTAATTTCACCCGTACAGGCACCATAAGTAAATAAGTATAGTAATTTTCGTTTAATTCGACTTTAGCATGTCATGGCAGATGGTTCGAAATCATGATTACAGAGCATAGCAAATGGAATACCCACCTGCTCATAGTAAAAAACTAAGGCCTGTACATACCATCTACAATTCTACACCTTTATTAGCCGCAGCTAAGTTAGTAGTAGTTCTTCTTCCTGCGTTGTAGGTTCGATTCCCACACATGGCAAAATTTTGTCTGATTAATATTATTAAGTTTGTTCAGTGTCATAAGTATTGTATTCACAAAAAAAAACTAATTTACAATTAAAAATGTCAAATGTCTTTCCATATTTTTACTAGTTCTGACGTAGGTATAATACGAGTACAAGGTAAGTCTGCGTAATATTTTTTTGAATAATCTGTAGATATTTTTTTGCTTGGGTATAATCATAAAAGAAAATAGAGTACCTAATCTTGCAATGTTGACCAACATAATTACCAAACAACTATTTCGTAATTTGAGTTGAAAACCTAAAATGTTCATTAAAATTTGTGTCTGGCAGTACCTACTATATAAACGTAAATTTTAATAATTATAATTATAGTCACTACTCTAAGTAAAGAATCAACCAGTTTCTATTTATGATTTTTTCTTAAACTTCTGTTAAGATGCACTTCTGAATCAAACTGCACTGTGTCAGTCACGTGACAAGCATGCGCATGAGTCGGTCTTTTTGAGACATTTCAACTCGCACATCTCATTATAACTGTGTGTGTCACTCTAGTAAGTTCTTTAGGGGGAAAATTAAATAGATATAAGCTTGTCACAGGCGGAATCAATAGGTTTTGATTAATAGATACTTAAATTCAATATCTAAACACTAATAATTATTCCTGGCTCTATGCACCTATCGACCTTAAGATTACAATTCCGTGTTGGTACCTACCTTTACAAATTATTGTTATGCAATAATCTTTAAAAGAAAATGGTGCACGATAACTATCTTTATCGATTCTAATTCCATAGTGCTTGTAAGATCTTGCGTGGGCTAAAAATATGACCGTTAATTTCATACCACGATCAATATTGAAAGCTAGTTGAGAAACAAATTGATTTGAATTCAAAATTAGATGGAGGCTGCCGGAAAACGAAAGTGCATGATTTATAATTAAAAATAAATTCCACATAATTTGACATGTAAAGAAAAAATAAATAAGTACTTAACATGACTAAAAAACATAATTTGACTCTTGTCAAAAGTTCATTCACATGAGAAATGTTCTTATTGTTTAATTTATCTTTAGAATCTTTCAATTTCAAAAGTAGAACGAAAGCATTGAATGTCACACTGTTTTGTGCCAGCTTGGTTGTTATACATTGCGTAGCGTTGATTGACGCTGAATGTTTTTTCGTTAATTCAACCGGCAATGGATATCACGTGAAATTTATGTTTTATTCGCGTGTGTAGAAATGAGGAATTGGTACAGTTTGAAATGTGAAATGTATTATGTGTTCCGGATCTCTCTATGTTTTATCAATTTAGATAGCTCAACCACTCAAATACGATTTATACAGTTAGTTTAATAGTGAGTTTCGACTAAACAAAAATACCTAATAGTGGCAATTCGGAGTGTCGCAAAAGCTAAACTAAACTAACTAAAATTAATGCCATCCTTTTTATTTCCATCTTTCCCTTTCATAGCGAAAGGGAAGGCAACATTTTTAGTTAGTTGAGTTTAGCTTTTGCGACACTCAGAATTGCCACTACTGCCACATTATAATTACCTACTTAAACTTTTTCTAATGAAGGTAGTTTAATAAAAAATTGTGTCATTTGTTGGTACAGATTCTGAAAATTTAACTAACGAAGCAGTAGAAAAATAACTAAAATACCTACCAAAGGAAAAATAAAAAAATAAATAAAGTCGCCAAGCAATGACAGAAAGTGCTTGAAAAGTAGGTACGTCACCAAAGCCACTAGCTCATACAAACGTACATAAGTACTTACAGTTGTTGTATATTACTTATATCACTTAATAAATCCGCTACGTTAACTTAATTCACCTGACCTAATGCACCTAGGTGAATTAAATACACTTTTAGTAAAATTAAAACACCTGTACCGCTGTTCATAAAACAAAAGACAATAGTGGCAATTCTGAGTGTCGCAAAAGCTAAACTAAGCTAACTAAAATTGTTGCCGTCCCTTTCATAGCGATGGGAATAAAAAGGATGGCAATAATTTTACTTAGTTTAGTTTAGCTTTTGCGACACTCCGAATTGCCCCCAATACCTATTTAAAATCATAAGTAAACTTTATTTACCCCAGTTAAAAATGGTTCTAACGAACCATTTCGATACAACTGTCAATTAATTACGTCTTTGTATGTTAGTTAAAAGATTAACATAAAAACAAACCTTTGAACCAGATCAGCCGCAGAATGACATCATACCTGTAACAAAAACACTTAAATCAGCATACGTCCAGTTTTTTGTCAATAATACGATCGTGTGTGTCAATCAATCCTATAATAGAATTTAAAATTAATGTAACTACCTACCAGAGATCTGAGGTGTCTTTCTATTTATAACTCCGAAGTTCTTCATCAGATTATTTTTTTTATATGACCACCTCGGAAGTATAATTACCTACTCTTTCAAAAAAAAAAATATTTTCAAAATTGGCACAGGCATCCTCTAGTAAGTAATCGGGAAACATCACACTAATATTATAAAGGTGAAAGTTTGTGTGTGTGTAATTTTGTAAGGGTGTTTTTTACTCTTTCGCGCTTTTACAGCTGGACAGATTTGAATGAAATTTAATACTAGGATAACTTATATCCTGGATTAACACATAGGCTACTTTTGATCCCGGTATTCCCACAGGAACGTGTACCTACTATTTACGGCGGGTAACACTGCGATAATAATACTAATAATAAAAGATTACGACGAACTGAGAACCTCCTCCTTTTTGAAGTCGGTTCAAAACAAACTAACTTCTGTTGATGACTGATAACGTGTTGACATGATCATTGAGATACCTAATGACAGTCACTCAATTTGTAGAGCACCGCAGAGCCGTGGCAGGGAATGTGTTAATGTTAGATAGAGTATCGCGTGAACAGTTTTGTCATACATTATCCATTTGTGATAAATATCAACTCAAGCGCAGCGGGCTGTGGCCGGCGTTCACACCTTGAAGGAAACATTCCATTTTATCTTTTACATAAAAATAAGATTCAACTTGTTTAGAGTTATATCGGTGTACGGTACGGGAATCAAACCCTTGAATGATAATTGTAATACTTTTAAAACACGCTTTTTTTTACTTTTACTTCCGCCTTCCTTTGATACGGTAACCGGTAATTTACTATTAGTATTTCATGGCTATTGCAACATAGCCGAAACGTCGGGACGTAAAGAAATAAGGTAAATAACGCGATAAAACCCCGTGTACATGTATTTATAAATATGAATTGTGATCGCGAAAGTATAAGAAAAACTATTAGTATTTTTTCATTAAATAATTGTATTGTCACCGGAAAGCTTAGATGTAATCCGAAGTCTTGAATGGTTCACAAAACACGCTTTTGGTTCTCATTAAATCAATTTTTACTATTCCAATATTGTTTTGAATTACAACCAGTTGTAAAGAATTCGAGCTTTTTCAAACTTTCGCGATCAGAACACATGATTAAACATACATTTACGGGTATTTATCGCTATTTACCTTTATTTAATTTTAATCTGCCCGCGACCACGGCTGGTGCAATCCAGTCGAAACGTCCGGATAAAATTAAAATTAAATAAAGGTAAATAGCGATAAATACCCGTAAATGTATGTTTAATCAAGAATTCGAGCTTCCAGCTTTACCAACTCGTAAGTTAAAAATAAACATCACCTTTTAAGTTATGCAAGAAACCCGTCCCTTATGAGTAAGCAATCAAGCCTCATAAATATAATCCGTACCCATTGAGATGTATTATAGAGCCACAATCAGACAAAAAAAATGTAAACGCCAAAACTCTGCGCACACTACGTAGTGCGCTGAGTTACTTTTTTGTGTATAAGCGACATTGAACATTTAAACAAACGACATAACGTCTACATTCAAATATCAAATGTCATTGTAGAACATTGAATTTGCTCGCACATTTTTTGAGTGTTGTCAGCTATTAGATTGTGACTCTATAATACATCTCAATGTCCGTAGCGAACTAATATATGCACGTCGCATAGTCGGATAGTCCAATATAATTAATATATTAATCAACTTATGCTATAATAAACTAAATCTTGCCTTTGACAATAAATATACTAGCGATTGTCCCATGGTTTTAGCTTGTATACCACAGCACTGATTATTGAAATAAATTAAGTACACAGTATAAAACTTCTTTATTTAGAGCAAGTAATCAATCAATAATAAAATAACGTAATATAATCGAGACTATGTACCTAACTAACAAGTCGGGTTAGTTACACCATTTATATGTCCATTTTTATTTTTATGTCCAAGGATATTTATTTATTTATAACTCAAGAATGGCTTTACCTTTTTTAATAATTTTTCGTTTTCGAATTTGTCTCCGCTCCAAATAGCAATAAAGACATCGAAAAAATGCGGAAAATTCATTATCATAATTTTTTTTACAGTGTGGCTGTTTTGATGTCTTGTACGAGTATTCTGACGTATACAAGGGGTTAGGGGCCAGCTAGTATTATATACAACAGGCCACATACGACGCGGAGGTCGCGGGTTCGATCCCCGCTGCGGGACAAATGTTTGTATTACCTGCAAATATTCGTCTCGTGTCTGGGTTTTTTCTATTATAATATGTATGTATTTAGGTACAATATAAAATGTATCTATGTAGTTAGTATATCAGTCATCTGGTTACCATAACACAAGCAGCTTGGGACAAGATGACGCCGTGTGGAATGTCCAAGGATATTTATTTATTTATTTTATTATTTATTTATGGTCTGCAAATATTTGAATCGTGTCTGGGTATTTTCTATGTACCTACATATAAGTATGTATTTACGTTGCGTAATGTATATAATAGTCTAACAGTCATTCGGTTACCATAATACAAGCATTAAGTTGCTTCTGGCCCTTTTCAGTGGGAATAGCACTGTGGTAGCTCTGCCTATATTTTTCATTTTATTTTATCTTATTTACATTCCTTCGAAAATTGTCATAAAATACGGTTTAAATGCATTTATTAAAATCAAACATTATAATCATACAATCTCATTTGAATATCATACTTGATCATACTTAGATTTATTTTTAACTAGGTACCTACATACACGTAATGTAAGTAAATTAAATGCAAATTAGATTTCACCAAATTAATTGATCAAATATTAGTCAAAGTCTAGACACAGATACCCTATCATCATAATATAATATTTCATTAACAAGAGCACGTTAAATAATAGCTGTTCCGGTTATTACGTCATTACAATTAATTGCACCTAATTGGTGAGGTGAAAACACGCGTAGGTGAAGAATTTATCAGATTAGAAAAAAAATGCTACTTACTAGTGGCTTGCAATCTGGTCATTAGAAATGCTAACTAAATGTGTTATGTAGGCACTTGGACGTACTAACTATCTTCGGACTTTGAATGCCAACAGATCTGAGGGAATATTTATTGCAACTTATATACGAGTATAGTCATGATTCTATTTCGTTATGTTACTCGATAGCTCATAGAACGATAGCCGAAAAGTTCTCGAATAAAGTTCGCGGAACGACAAGCCCAGCGTAAGAACAGCCACCAACAAGATTGACCGATGATTTGGATGCTTAATTCGTAACAGTTCACCAACATAATCAGAACCCGAAAATTGACACGAAACTTCGTTCTTGTATAGAATCCAAGTAGGGCCTCTGGTTTACGTTTGTACGTCAACTATGTCGCCCATTCATTTTTTCTTATAATATACACTGGAGATGAGACAATTTAACTTATTTTTGTTCTTGCTTTGAGAACATCTGATCATTATCCTTTCTAGAGTATAGTTCTATTAGAAAAACCATAAATCACTTGAAGATAAGTGAGAACAAAATTACAGTAATTGTACAAATTACGCTATTCAAACGCGTGGCTCAGAAATTGATATATTTAAAGGCAAATAACATAGTTAAGGGGAATTAGTGCCAACGGTAAGTGAAATTGTTTTATTGGATGAGTGTGGATTTATGTAGTACAAAGTGAAGTATAAATTGATTAACGAGTGTTTCGGAGAACTTTAAATTGAAATAAAATAGAGAAAAACGTTAGTATTATAAATCCATCGGCTTTATTAATGAGATAATTTTATGGCATTAATTTTTAATTATGATTCAGGCATTGACCTCCACGGCTAACGGTTACACGGCGTAATCAGAAGGTCCAAATATAACTCACCCTTAGCAGTAAAACAGGCCGTATTTCGGCAATATACAGACATTAGAATCACCTAGCATGTAAGACGAAACTGAAGTAATCATTAAGGTCCTACCAAAATAAATGAGTTTTCTTTCTTTCTTTTTCTAATAACGGATCGAACATTCGCTTTCAAACTCGATCGTTTGTGGTTTATCTATACAAAGTAGCCTATTTATTTCAGACCGTAAGCTATGTACATTCCAAGTTTCTTCTAAATCCGTTCAATAGTTATAACGTGAAAGCGTACCAAACATACACGACACACTGTCCCACCAGTGGGTCAAATTAGTGGGACCACGAGTCGCGCCCATTCATACAAACTTTCGTGATCATAACATTAGTAGGATAACAGTTATCCTTAACGATCTGCTGAAACTATTTCCTGGCACATTAACTCTGAGTAACATAATGAATTTGCAATGAAACTTTCAATTACGAGTTCTAGCCAATGGCTATAGGTGGCTAACGGATACATCGGCACTTTTCTCAGCACTTTCCAGTGGTTTATAACCTGTTGGTTTGACAGATAACGTTTTCCACGTGAGTGGTACTTGTGTGATACTTTAAGTACAACTTAGGCATAATAACACGGGAATCACTAACATAAAATAATAGTTTATTAAGATAATGATAAGATTCATACGTAGAATCTTCATAGGAAAGGAGACCGGTACGATCACTCCTTTCAATCGCGTCTCACGCTAAATCGTTTTTTTAATAGTAAATATTTTAAGAAAGTTTAGAAATTTAGGTCTATTTAAATCTAAATTAAAAGGTGCGGGAAGCTTGTCAGGCACAACATAATTATCATACATAATTCAGATTTATTTTACTTGTGTAAATAGTTTTTTACTAATTGTTTGAGACAGTTTAATGTAAAGATGACCGAGCTTTTTTTTCATTGCCTATATACACTAACACTAACCACTAATAAAAATACATTTTCTAAAAATGAATGCTAGCTAGATCGATTTATCGCCCTCGAAACGCCCTACATACTAAATATCATGAAAATCGCTGGAGCCATTTCCGAGATTCAGATTATATATAGGCATATACAAGAATTGCTCGTTTGAATGTATTAAATAGATAGATAAACAATGATTTCGGTAGTAATTTTCGCGTGACGACTTTCAATGAAGAAGGAATCACATAAATAAACATGCAAAAATACCTCACGTCAATCCTTTCACTCATATGAATCACAAATATAGAGTGCGTAATAACTGCTTGTTAATCTATATAAATTTCTTAAATTGCATTACGCGTGTGTGTTACAGCCTAGCTTCTGCCCGCAGCTTGGCTCGTGTGGTGCCAACATTTAAAATAATTAAGCTACTCCAGGCTACGATCACCATTAATATTCCTGTTTCAAATCGGTCCACTGGTTGGCGTGATTGAAACACAAACATACTCACTTTTCAGGTTTTTTATAAAATAGAATTTAAATTAGAAATGTAACAAAATCAATTCTCGTCTGTTTTTCTAAAATTGTAATATACATTTTCAATCATAAATCTCTAATTTTCTATCACTATGCTTATATCAGAAATTGTGTCACTATACTTTCTCCTATATCGCAAGTCATAGAGTCTTACGCAGCATCATCGAATTTATCATAAGTGACAATATAAGCAAAAACATGAATGAACAAGATAAACGATTTCGATTTCTAAGGTCATTTTGGTCGTTAGTTACGGAAGAAAGTGATAAAAATAAGAGTGAAATAAATTATTTACCGTAACTACACGAAGGTAATAGGAATCTAGTTACTGCAAGTTCAGTTACTTTTGTTATATCCTACTGATAATAAGATGCAAAAGTTTACGACGACGAATAAATGGATAGATGTTTGACTCTTTTAAGGGAAAACTACGGAATTAATTAATAAATGTATTTACAGTAACTAAACAACTTATATGTACCTAGGTACATAACTGTACAAAATACAATTAGAACCAGTTGAGCCACTTATTTGGCTCAAAGGATCAGCATTGCCATTCAGTGCGGCAATGCTGCCTGTGTCTTAGGCACGCTTCCGTGTGGCAGTGGTTTGGATCAGTTATGCTACCTACAGAAACTTGGAATTGAAAGGTAGTTTTTTACCTGAAATACTTTTTATCCGGGTAAGTACCTATCTCGCGTGGTAAGCCGCTATCGGATATTAATCTTAATATTTACTAACTCTCTCCGCTAGCTATCTGTGACTTTGCATTTAAACCCCGTATTTTTTTCATTTGATATTTCTTAAGTCTACTTATCAAAACGATTTGTTTGTTGTTGTTTGTTGATTGATGCCTGTTTTTTTTCTGCATTCGTTCTACAATTTAGTTCTCATCTATCTACAAACATGCAATAATTTATTCAACCAACTCGTTGCAAGAATCCAATTCAACTCCTGAATGACTCACAAAGATCATCCATGTTACTACCATAGTCAATAATAAATCATCTATCGTATACGATTACTCTTCATAGCAAAAAGCGTAAAACGGATCGCAAAAACGAGTAGAATGTAAAAAATACGTTCCGATCTACGCGTTGTGGTTTGGAAGCTGGGCTGTGAAGTAGAGCGAGTTGAGGTTCGTGGTTTAAAAATAAAAAACTTTCAGTGCCAATGCCACAAGAATTTACTTGGACCTATAATATAAGTCCCTTTTAAAAATTGTCAAGTAAGTATAGAAGTTAGAATGAACTAGTGGCCAACTTAGGTGACTGATTTTTTTTGCTGGATGCTGATCCGTTGAGCTTGGTACCACGGACGGACCGCGACGCTACACCTAAACTGACGCCCAGAATTATTAAAACAAAATTTGACCCCACGGCTCAGGGCCTCAATCAACCACAATAACTTCATTAAGCAAATACACCCTTGCTTTTAAATTGAAATTAACAGGATTTTATCGTGTAATTTACCTTTTATTATTTCCCGACGTTTCGGCGAACTTCGCCCGCGACCACGGTTGTTGCAACACAGCCGAAACGTCGGGAAATAATAAAAGGTAATTAACGCGATAAATCCTGTAAATTTCAATTTAAAAGCGTGAATTGTGATCGCGTAATGGAGGCCATACACGCTAGGTTTTGCATGATGGTTTTAGCCGTGCATGCAAAACCGACAAGCATAACCGAGTTTCATACTACACATACACGTTAGGTTTTGCATGCACCGTCTTGACATGAACTCTGAGTTGAGCTACGTAGTACGTGATGGTGTGTAGGACGCAATGGACGACGACGATGTGATAGCTGTACTTGGCCTAACACTTGTTCTGCAGAACAGAAAAAGAAAAAGAGAACGCACTGAATGGTCTAAACGCTGGTTATTGAAAAGAAAGCAATTCTCCCACGTAAATTTGATAAATGAATTGAGATTTACACCAACAGATTACAAAAATTATTTTCTTACGAATGGATGAAAAAAATTATTTGAAACTATTATCATTGATTACTCCGTTAATACAAAGACAAGATACTGTTATGAGGAACACAGGAACACCTTCCGCCGTCACAAACAATTAAAAACTGAGAACTGTGGCAGGCAAGCTCGCCGGACGCCACACACGCTCGGTTATGCTCGCGCGCAAACATAACCGAGCGGCAAAAAATATCAATTTTGATATTTGCTCGGTTGCATGTACATGCACCGATAACTGTACAGTTTAATCACATACACGCTAGGGCTTGCCTGTCGGTTATGCATGCACGGCTAAAACCATCATGCAAAACCTAGCGTGTATGGCCTCCATAATGGAGGCCATACACGCTAGGTTTTGCATGATGGTTTTAGCCGTGCATGCATAACCGACAGGCAAGCCCTAGCGTGTATGTGATTAAACTGTACAGTTATCGGTGCATGTACATGCAACCGAGCAAATATCAAAATTGATATTTTATGCCGCTCGGTTATGTTTGCGCGCGAGCATAACCGAGCGTGTGTGGCGTCCGGCGAGCTTGCCTGCCACAGTTCTCAGTTTTTAATTGTTTGTGACGGCGGAAGGTCGCGCGCGCTCATCCTCGCGAAAATGGCGAGCCGCAAGCGCAATGCCACATTAGAAGAATTCATTGAAATTTATAAGTCGGAACCTTGTCTTTGGCGCATAAAGTGCAAAGAATATCACGACAGAGACAAACGATCGACAGCATACGATCTTAAATCAAATTAATTTTCATTAAATTAAATTTCATCCATTCGTAAATATTTTTTGTAATCTGTTGGTGTAAATCTCAATTCATTATCAAATTTACGTGGGAGAATTGCTTTCTTTTCAATAACCAGCGTTTAGACCATTCAGTGCGCTCTCTTTTTCTTTTTCTGTTCTGCAGAACAAGTGTTAGGCCAAGTACAGCTATCACATCGTCGTCGTCCATTGCGTCCTACACACCATCACGTACTACGTAGCTCAACTCAGAGTTCATGTCAAGACGGTGCATGCAAAACCTAACGTGTATGTGTAGTATGAAACTCGGTTATGCTTGTCGGTTTTGCATGCACGGCTAAAACCATCATGCAAAACCTAGCGTGTATGGCCTCCATAAGTCAAGGTCGGTTATAGCGATAAAGATGTCCATTGTACATTTTTACTATGTTTTAGTTATTGTTTTAAATTCTGTTCTTAGGTTAAGGTTTTCATTCATTATTCAAAAGACCCTTAGAAAATCAGTAGAGTACTACGTGTGAAAAGACCTTCGATTTTGTGCTAAGTTTTCGCGTACCTAGGTAATTAGGAAACGGAAACGGACAAACCAATTCATTTCATATTAATAAATTCGTCGGAAGTGTAGGAAGTATATTAACTTCCAGGCAAACTGCTGCTAAGTAAGTGATGTTTAATTACATCCGTGTATTATCTACTTAGATGTACCTACGTAACATTTTAAGGATCATTGACCTTAGGCTTCTAAAATAATAGTTAGAGATAACTTAAAACAGAAGCGAAGAAGGCTTGAAATCAAAATAAATACTACTTACTTAATGAATGAATGAAAATTCTTTATTAACATATAAACAGAGAATAAAAAAAAATGTAGTAAACATGTACAATGGGCGGCCTTATCGCTAAAAACGATCTCTTCCAGGCAACCTTTATATCTTAATATGTTTTCAATAATAATAATTGTATTTTTTTTTAGAAAACCGACTTTCCTCTTTTAAAGTCGGATAAACGAATCAAAGCATCTAGCTAGAACATAATTAACCAAGACGTGTGCTTGCACAGGTATAAATCAATAATGATCATACTAACACATACCAAAGACGATTAATATCTAGAAGACAGACAAAGGCCATACACAAAATCGTAACCCTAAAAAATAGCCTGAAAACTCTAAAACATCAATTTTATCCAAGAAATTTCAATTACTTTCTAGTTAAAAATGTTTAAATATTGAATATTGTTGCTACCTACTACTAAGTATTGAAATTTCTTGGATAAAATTGATGTTTTAAAGTTTTCAGGCTATCTGGTACTGCGGGATCGGGTTACGATTTTGTGTATGGCCTTTGTCTGTCTTCTAGATATTAATCGTCTTTGCACATACCAATGATATTTCATAGCAATGTTTGAAATTCAATCTTATCTCCCACAAATAAGATCTAATATAATTAGGTAAGAAACATCGATTTACGAAGATCATACAAATCAAAGTCAAATTCACTCATAAAATCATAGATATAAGAACTAAAATGATAGATTAGAGGGAGATTTAGAAAGTCACGTGGGTAACTGATTCAGCTATTTACTGCGATCAGTGGATTTGCAACG
Organism: Xanthorhoe designata; assembly: GCA_963582015.1. Classification (NCBI taxonomy): domain Eukaryota; kingdom Metazoa; phylum Arthropoda; class Insecta; order Lepidoptera; family Geometridae; genus Xanthorhoe; species Xanthorhoe designata. The sequence continues at coordinate 1,384,606 of OY757042.1, read as the reverse complement.
GAGTTTTTGTTTAGTGATAGTCTTTCCGTGATTGAATCGATTTATATCATCTTTATATTTTTTGGCTTTCTTGAAAGGGGAAACTGTAATATAACGTCCGTAAAGATGTATAGAATAGTGAGAGACGCGTAGGATCCAACATGTTTTAACCCATTCTCGGCCCAGTACCACGGTCGGCTTTGAAGGAGAGGCCGACAGCTAGCACTTGCCCACGTGCGTCATGGGCAGTGATCGCGATAGTTTATAAAGGTGCCATTAAGGTCACCCAATAAGGTAGGTATTTATTGATATGGGTCATAGTTTATGTCATTAACATCTTGGATACTTGAACTAAGTGTTGCCTGAAATAAAGTTTATTATTATTAATAAAATGAGGCACGCCTAATAGCCATCATGTTTGATCGAACAAGTCTAACATTTCCAATCATCTTATAAATCGACTCCAAAGATCTTCAAACGTTGTAAAATAACTAACAGAACAGATAAAATAATTTTCTAAAAAAAAAATTATTAAAGCATTCAATAGTCTGTTGAAAGCTAAAATTTTGGCATATAATTTTTTTTTTCTTATCTATCCGATTGGAATCTATATTTATTTATGAACAAAGAAACACACAGGAACATAACTATAATTTTAAAATATATTATATTATTATGCTAAATACACAAAAACTTTGACGTAAACCAGTTTGTTTACTTTTTATACGGACGCAATAATGTGGGTGGCGTTTCTTAGATATAGGTATTATGCATTATAATAGCACACGGGAAATTACTCACGTAAAATTATCGTCGATTTAGATACCGACAATGTTTCGATTCTTCCGGAGAATCTTCATCTGGGTATGAGTGTGGTCACTCCTCGCGGTCGCGTCTCACACTGCGTGCGAAGTATCGCTCGGCGCGGGACGAAGGTCGCGAAGGAGGTGGCGGGGGGGCGCGCGCTGTTGTTGGTGCTGGCGTCGGCGTCGGCGTCGTCCGGGGAATCAGTGCTGGGTCTTCATCCTCACTCATCCTTTCTTCAGTGTCTCGGATATTCAGACACGCAACACTGATTGTATCTCTACCAGGCTCCAATGCACTATTATAATTGTTAGTTCCGTGGAGACAAGGTTTCCAGGCCGGAGCTAATGCCCAACCTCTGTCTCGGTTAAAATTCGGAACTCGACTTATTTCGATTGCTTCTCGAATCTTACGAGGAACAAAGAACTTCTCTCGCGAAAGAACCTGAGCTTTATCAAAACGAATATAATGTGCAGAACCTAACGTCAATGCGTGCTCTGTAATAGCTGACTTTTCTATGTCAGCATTTTTCATTGCACGAATATGTTCCGCAAGCCTGGTAGAGATATTCCTCTTCGTTTCACCCACGTATGAACTACCACAATCACACGGAATTTTGTAGACGCCTGGTACACTTAGATGGTCTCTATCCTTCGGAGAGCGTATAAAATGTCTAAGTTGAGAGAGGGGCCGGAATATTGTCTTGATGCAATATTTTCGTCGTAACAAGTGTCCAATTTTATCCGTCACCCCTTTCACAAATGGTAGATACGCTGCAGCTCTCTCCGCTGAATATATAAGTTTTCTTGAAGATGAGTTTGCTATGCGAAAACTTTGCTTCCATCTATAACCATTTCCTTCTAATACACTTCTTACATGTGTTAACTCTGCATCTATATATTGAGGGTCGCATAATCTCAATGCTCTGTTGATGAGAGTTCTAGGCACTGAAGCCAGATGAGAAGGATGGTGATGAGAGTCGGCTCTTAAATACCTGCCTGTGTGTGTTGGTTTACGGTAAACGGAGTTTCCCGTGTGCTATTATAATGTCTAATACAACTCACGATAGTTTTGAAAGTGAAATAGGTATTATGATTTAGACTGAAGATATGCATAATTTTTGAGATACTGTTATTGATCTAGATAAGGCCCGTTAAGCTCTAGTGCGTGATTCTATGAGTCGTGTGATTGTACGATGGTTCTAACCGACATTCATAATATTCTTTTTTGGCATTAATTTGGTTCTGTTTTTAATAATTTTCAGAACTAAGTGAGAAACAGAAATTAACTAGAAGTACGAAATTGCTATTATTTTTATGAATTTACTAGTATTCACCCAATGGTACTATCTACCCGAATAAAAAGTAGCTAATGTGCTATTGCAGGTCATAAGCCAAGTTTCAGCCAAATCCGTTCTGTAGTTTTTGCATGAATGAGTAACAAACATCCATCCAGTCATCCATTTTTACAAAGTTCACATTTATAGAATTAGTAAGTTTTAATTATTAAATAAAGACATTCAGAAAATTCTCATAGAATCGTGGGTACTTATTCACTATTTTGTCATAACCATACTATAAAAGTAGGTACCTACTTACTAAAATTTTAAACCTACACTGTGACTTGTTTGTGATCATAAAACTGTTAATAAATGTATAAATGCTCTCATGCAAATACCTCGCTATTAGTATACTTACATGCAACTCATGCATAAATGCATGATACACAACGTTTTGTCCATTGCAATAATTTCCTTATACATCACCCCTTTTCGTTCCCGACTTTTGCATATAAATTGCCGCCATATTGTCGGCCATCTTGGGAGCCGTTGACTATTATATTCAAATTAGGAACACAGCGTCTTTGTCCCATCATATTTGGAGATGTGTGATTAGTGCTTAGTGGAAATGGGGCCTAAGTATAGGGTTGGGTGCGTGTTCGAGCTTAAAAAAGAAATAAAAGGGTTTGACTTTGCGTGATAAGAGATAGTTATGAGCAAAAGTTATGCTTGACTCCATACAATAATTGATTTTTGCACCCAACTTCAAAGAAAGAAATAATTACTTACCTTTTTAACACAAACTAAAATGACTTTAATATTTATATATAGTACTACCTATTGAACTCGTATTAGATATACTTAGTACGAGTTAGATTACTCGTATTAAGATATAGTACGAGTTAGAATAATGATATTATACAAAAACTTTATAAACCTTTTTCCCATATCTATATACCTAATCATTTCACCCAATATTGACAAAAAAAAAACAACAACCAAAACTAAACAAAATAAATAAAAAACGCGATAAACACCCGTGTTTTTTAATTTGCCCTATTCTCCTCTATCACATAACGTTATAAACTCAATATAGACTGCACTTTAACTCTTTCAACGAATCCCATAGAAAGCACTACCGTGTAAGGAATTCATCTGTACATTAATTAAGCTAATCAGTGTAACTTTGTTACATTTTTCCGTTTTTGCCACGTTTTTGCGCCATTGAGACTGAAGACGGAAAATTTTATGGCTCTCTAACTTCAGAGTAATCATTGCAATTATGTGGAGGCTTGCGATGCGAGAAATGTCTGTGCAATACTTTCAATGATGAAAAACATAATATTAGAACCGGTAACGCCTGGTGTTTATTAGGTCTTGCAAACAGAAGCCGAAATTATAGCTAGCATTACGCGATGTTGTTTAGATAGTTTTTTCGGAAATTTGAATCAACACACAACAAACAACGAGTTTTGTGATAAACGGCGCTGACTTGCAATTTGAAATAATATGATTCGAAAACACAATGAATGTTAGAATTAACCAGAATGAATAACAATAACAAGATAATAGACAATAACAAGGACCGTACGTCAATGACTCGATAAATTCCCGTGTTTTATTTATCGTGCTTTTGAGCTAACTCAGTCTGGTGGGAATCATCCGTAACATCCCAAGATGACTATACCTACGCATCTAATTAAATCAAATCTAGACCAACAAATAGGCTCCATTAGCCACCACAGAGACATAATAGGTACAGTCAGGTACAGTTTAACTAAGTTAAGCTAATATTAACACTTTTCAATTGATACCGTGTGTGGCTTACAAAAAACTGTTACCATACTACTTCTCGCCTCTCGTTATTTTAATATTATTTTCATATTTTGAACATTACATTGGTACCATGCTACGCCGCTGATATATAAATATAATTTACGTACTCTCTGATTCCACTCTTCTCACATTTATTATTTTATTATTTATGATTAATAAATGTTATTAGTTATAAAATGTCGTTCTCACAATCCCTTCTTATGATTAAGATTTAAATTCTTAGGTCTTCCTCTAACTCGTAATCATTTAGGTATTATGGTATGATATAAATAGTGCATGTATTTATATTACAGCTAGAAAAACAGCAGAAACTTGTCACATTTGCATTATGATAGGAACATAACGGCATCGCTTGTATCGCAGGTTCGAATCCTACCGAAACTGTTAACTTTTAGTTTTTCTTAAACTTTCGCGATCACAATTCATATTTTTATATACATGTACACGGGGTTTTATCGCGTTATTTACCTTATTTCTTTACGTCTCGACGTTTCGGCTTGCAATATCCATGGTCGCGGGTGGACACTTTTAGTAAGATTTTTTATTTATGATGGTAGTATGTTTATCTTATATGTTTGATATGCATGTGGATGGATATATGGGTAGAGACCAAGGAAAAGATGGATGGACTGTGTGAAAGTTGACACGAGTAAGAAAGGGGTGAATGTTGAGATGGCGGCTGATAGAGGGAAATGGAAGAAGAATACATGTTGTGCCGACCCCACGTAAGGTGGGATAAGGGCAGGAAGATGATGATAGTAGTATGTTCATCAACTTCTATCGCTGATTGTACAAAAAGCGGCACAGAGCAGCCCGGTAGCGCGTACCGTTTTAACAACTACAATTCCGGTGCTGTATTTACTCTGGACCGGTACAGGACCAATTACTTGCGCTATTGGGTGATAAATTGTCTAGCCGTAGCTGTATTAGCCTAGCCTCTTGAAATGGTTGTTTGAAATCCTGTGCATCTATTTTAATACTATTTTCGGAAAAACAAAATTGATAGTAGGTACACTAAAGTAAGTTCGTATGAGCAAGTGACCAACTCTGGTGACGGAGTTTTTAGGCCGCCTTAAGGCCTCCGTCATGGCTTAACGACTTTAAAAGCCGGGACCGACAATTTAAAGTCGTTAAGAATTAAAGTAGGTACACTGATGTTAGACGATACCTACTTAACAATGTCTCAATGTTTTAGTACTTAGAACATAATATCTAAATACATTAAATAAAGAAGAAAAAAAGGGGTTTGCTACACCATTTTATAACTTAAGGTTGTATGCGTATGCGTCAAACTGACTTGCATTTAAACTATTATATACGTACGGAATATTAACTTCTGCAGAATATGAGCATGTACCAAATATGTATTTGGACATACCTCTGACTACCCCATTAAACATCTTTAAAGGATCTTAAAGTGCCTAAAAAAATCTGAAAGAATTATCTACTATGAGAATATACAGTCGTGATCATATTATTATTTTTTTATTTTATTTTATTTAGTACCCCAGTTCCCACGAGTCATCAAGTATTCTGAACATAAAAACATTACTTCACAAACTATCTTGAGATCTATAAAACCTTCATCACATACTAAAAGAGCATCAGTTAAATAAAAACGCATGAATAAAATAAATTAACAATATCTGTCCAAGTGCGAGTCAGGTTCCCATTTAAGAATTCCGTATTATAAGTCCTCCTATCATCTGACTGGTAAAATACCATCTTCTTCTTCTTCTTTATTTTGGCTTCGCCGGCTTTTGCCACGCATTTAGCCACTACCATGTCTTTATAATTCAAGTTAGTCAAGTCAAGTCAAAGTCATCTTTGGAGTTCAAATTGTTCAGGTAAATGACAAGAGTTAGTAAAAACAATGGTGAAAGCATAACATTTGTTAAAAACAGTTTGATTAAAAGTTAACAAATAAATATCATCCCAGACAGACGAGCAATCATCTTACAAGGGTTTTGTGTTCCCTTTAGTCTACGGTACCCTATAAATGGGGGCAATTCGGAGTGTCGCAAAAGCTAAACTAACCTAACTAAAACTATTGCCATCCTTTTTATTCCCATCGCTATGAAAGGGACGGCAATAATTTTAGTTAGCTTAGTTTAGCTTTTGCGACACTCAGAATCGCCACTAATATGCACTTAGTCGCGTCGGTTTATACGCAGGTGTAATGCATTTTAAATACTTTTATTTGAAATCTACCGCTGCATGCCGTACAGTACACGCCGTGTGACCAAGCAATGGTTAGTAAAAAGTTTTACTTTACGAGGCAGAAAATAAATAGGAATAAAGAATCTGTGTGAAGGAAATAATCTAAAACTGTTTCAAAAATGAATGTTACTTAGTCAAATGTACTGAATTGAGATGTTATTCATTTCATTCGTTGAGATGTAAACAAGCAAACGGAAATTAATAGATTTTTTAGGTCAATGGTTTTAATAATTCGATTATTTTTCAATAGCACATATCCATAAAAATATTAGTTATACCAAAGACGATTAGTTATACTTAAAGTATTTCATCTTGTAAATACATTGAAAACTTAGGTTCTTGCCTACAAAATGATTTATACAGCACCAGGCTAACTAACAACGAAGCGCCGCCACTAGCACAGCGGGACATTGTTGAGATAAAGGACTTCTTTAAAGTCTGGTCGTAAAGGCTTTCTTTACGACCAGTCTCAATAATCTACTTATCTGTAGGTTTAATAACTGACGTAAGATACTTGACACTTTTAGTACTTATATAGAATACATTTCAAATAATGTAACTACAGTATGCAAAAGCACAGATTATATAGGTTTTTTAGAACCAGCTGTTTTGTGCCAACGAAAAGGTCGCGTACTGTGCATGTAAATTAAATATAGCTTAGAAACGTTATCTTATAAAACAGAAGGCACTACAAAGTACATGTTTAGTAATAGCCAATTAGTTGCGAAAGGAAATTACCAAGATTTCGTGATAAATACTTGCTGAAATAGCTATTAAAATCCAATTTTTATGTATTTTTGGTTGTTTATTTGTAAGAACAATCAGTGTTTTTATTATATTTTAAAAGACTTTGTAACCATTCACGTAGATACTACTTATTTAATCTAAGTAACTGAAAATATATTATAATTATCCTTGAACATTCCACACAGCGTCATAAATCAAATCATCATCATCAGCTTCATAACTTCATCCAGCCATTTAGTCTAGTATCAGGTGATAGTAGTGGCAATTCGGAGTGTCACAAAAGCCAAACTAAACTAACTAAAATTAATGCCATCCTTTTTATTCTCATCGGTATGAAAGGGACGGCAACATTTTTAGTTAGTTATGTTTTGCTTTTGCGATACTCCGAATTGGCACTAATATATCAATTATCTAGGTTTTTACGCGGCACATAAAACGTTTGTTTTGTCATACAAATACCCATGAATGTTAAGCTATGATGAAATAGCCGCGAACTGGCTTTTAACGGGATTCTTAATTTATGTATGAGGTAGCTGCGGAAGAAATGAGTATCCGGTGAAGATTTAACGGAGAATTGGTACAACAATAATAAATAAACACAGTTAAAACAAAATTGAATTTTGGTTTGAAAAGGGTTTGAAAGAAAGAAAAATCGTTAATTTTGATAGGACCTCAAGGATCACTTCAATTTCGTCTTCTCGCAGCGAGGAGTGAGTTTTTACGTGAGTAATTTCCCGTGTGTATAAAGTTTAATACAACTCACGATATTTCATTTCATTTCATTTATTCACAAACAATTTCACAATCGTATTTGAATGTTATCTAAAAGCAAATAAAATGGACTAATAACAATAATAAGCATAATATAAAACAATTAAAAATTTTGCAAACACTAGTAGGTAATAATAATTTAAAAAAAAGAAACATACTACACAGCACTACCGCACAAAATAAATAAAAATACTTACCTACTATTAAAATGTCATCATATCATGCAGGTATAGGTAAAATAAATCAGAATGTCAGATAGTTTTCACTCAACAGAACTTGTTGCTTACATAGTTATTTTGTTGTAGTATCTAAGGTACTCAGTATTAGTTTAGTTTGTTTGTTATGTATTCTGCCTCCTGTTTTGCGTACTTACCTATTTTAATACCTATTTGTGCTGTAGGTGTCAATAAACAAGTCTATCTATCTAGATTAATCTCAAATTTAAAGTAAATAAAAAACAAAAACCATACCTTCCGCGAGTTCAATAACCTAGTAACCATTATAAAAAAACATTTCAAACCATATTTACCTTTCTACGAAATAAAACTTCCTAACAGATCAATAAAAAGATTAAAAGCCTAAATTAAGGTGGCCCTTCCCGGTGCGTCTATCATCGAAGCGGGCATAGCTGAAAAGCTTGTTGTTTCATCCAGCGCAATGCTAGAAAAAGAAGCAAAGCGAAAAAAGAGAGATAGCGCCTCAGCGCTCGGCATTCAGTAGGTACTTTCGCCGCTCACTCGCTCACTCGAAAAATAGTGTGCGGAAATTTCATAAAAAGTGTTCCAGGAAATACGTGTTTTTCAGTAAGCCTTACAAGTTTGTAAAATAAATATTAGTCATTTAGAATCTCCATAAGATTTGCAAGGTTTCTATGACAATATTTTCTTTACTTTTACAATTTATGAGTACATTATGAACGGCCAAAGTTCAGGTAAAATTTATGCTAAAAGCAGGTTTTTGGAAGCTTATACTGAATTTGTTTCTCAAAATTTTGATTTTTAGTTTCTATAGAAACCTAGATATAGTGCACAAGATACATTTTAGCCCAAAAGTTTAAAAGAAAGGTCTGTTACAACGGCATAATCACGTACGAGCGTTTGTATGAAAAGTGAGCCGGGTTGACCGCTCTTAACATAAAAACTCGAACAAAAACATAACGTTAGATAACCTACGATAACATTATGCAAAAACCATTTGATATCCGACCGTCTGTCATAAAGAGCTGAGCACTACGGCTAATCGTAAATAGCTGCAAAAACATGTTCAAATGTTTAAAGAATTAACTGAAATAAAAAATGATTTATTAGGAGGACATTAACGGTAATGAAAACAAAGAATAATTTAATTGGTTCCTAAAAAAATTGAGGTAAAAAGCCTGTCACTTATTCACTTACTATCCATACGAACAACATTTCATTTTTATGTATAGATTACTATTAAAGGATAATATTTATAAATTACTACAGAAGAGAGACGTGTTGGAGTGGAATGTACCTTGACTTACGTTTCGAAATCGTGGGTTTGAATCCAGGATGTGCATCAAAAAATGTATATGCGCATTAACTCGAGCTCTAAACGGCGAAGAAAAACATCGTGAGGAAACCCGCGGTTTAGTCAGCCCCACAAGTAATGACCATTGTCTTTCCTGTGGATATGGCCGGCTAAGCGGAGAGGTTTAGGTGCTGGGCAAGCCTATTCCACCTCAACAATGTTCCACTACAGTGTCCCGTTAAATGTAGGCAAAAATTGCCTCCTGACATTGTATAAATCATCTAGCAATCTAGCAAAGATGTAAAGGCCTGAGTACTACATAAGCTGCCCTAGCATGTGACATTTCTACAAACGCTTTAGAGTAGAAACTAAAAAAAATGTATAGGAATTGAAATTCGATGACGAAAATTCAAGCGATCAGGTCAAATCAAAGGTATAGCGAAGATAGAAAGAGAATAGATACGAAACATTTTTCACTTGTCTACGCCAAGATTTATTATTTAACTAAAATGTAATAATAATGTACGTTATAAATATAACACGTAACATTGAATAACAGATTATACGATCTAGAAGAAATTTCCAACTTCCACAAAAACCGTCACTCATGAGCATCTCTCAGAACTAATAGCTGGTACAGTCAGCTATATAAGTACTGTTACTAAGGCCTCCGTTCTGTTTTAGTAACTACAAATTTGTGTATGTGTTTTTTTTATTGTCTTTGCAAAAAAACCCAACATGCTTCAGCAAGAACATAAAAAAATTATGTACCTAAGTATTATGTCACTTAGATAGTAGTTCCCCTCCAATCTCTCTCTCGAAAATGGGTATAAATAGATGCTTACCTACTGGTCCGCGCTGGCTCAGGATAGATAAAACTGGAGAGAAGAGAAGGAAGCCTATGCCCAGCTGTGGGACACTGCAGGCTCTGAATAACAATAATGGCCTAGGCACAATTTTAATTTATTACTGATTTAAATTATATTTTGAGAAAAAAAAAGGTTTTAATATAAAAAAAAAATGTTCTAACAATAGTAATTTTTGAACTGTTGGAACAAGGATAACCCTTTTAATCTCTAACGGCTGACTGTACCAAGATCTCATATAAAAATGTATCGGTCGAGTGGGTAACGAAGCGTGTGGTTATGCACGTAGAGATAGCAGTACAATGCTTTTAAATTATGTTGCTACACACTTTATTATTCTTCCGGTTTTCTTTTGGAAGTTTTTATCAATTATTACTATTTCTGTTTCTAATTATTATCTCTGCATTTGTCATTCGAATTTTGTGATGCATTGTATTTATTACCTACTGAAGTATTTTTTAATCATACCTATTATAAAGTATTATAAAATGGATTAGGTAAGTAATAGGTCGAGCCACGTAAAAAAATTGAGGTTATAATAGGCTATCCAACATCGCGAAGCTAACAAAAAATAAGCCGCCGAATACAGATAGGTACTGTTTTATATTTACATAAGCATAAAGTCATAAGTACATTGACACGGGAATCGCATTATTTATTCAACGCAATAAATTCCCGTGTCACTATATTTCTGAGCATAAACTATGACTAGAACATTTTGTACAAAATAAATTGTTATGTTGTAATTGTATGTTTTGAAACAAATTGCAATTGAAATACATATTCTGATGACTTTTAATTATTAGTTTAAATAAATCTCAAATAACAGTTGTAAAGTAAGTTAGTAAGTTCGAATGAGCAAGTGGCCAACTCTGGTGACAGAGTTTTTAGGCCGCCTTAAGGCCTCTGTCATGGCTTAACGACTTTAAAAGCCAGGACCGACAATTTAACGTGCCCTCCGAAGCACGGAAGCGCTCAGCTGGTAACGCTACTTGGGTCACATCCACGTAGTGACCGCTCAGAACTTAGCTTAACTTCGACGATCTATCAAGAACGTCTTAGCAAGCTTCGCCACGAGTGCTTCATGTTATAAGATACTAAATTATCTTCAAGACAATAATGCAATAACGTGCTAACCGTACTTAACAGTAAATGCGGGAGCTACTTTCTTCATCATAACATAACAGAAGCAGCACTCGGCCGAATCTCACCGATACTATTAAAACAAATTAAAATTCCATCTTATAAAAACTACCATCGTAATATTACGCCCGTACTCATTGATTTGAGGTTGCGGGTTCGATCCCCGCCACGGGACAAATGTTTGTATCTTCTTCAGATATATGTTCAGAGTCTGGATGTTTTTCTATCTATTATAGTATGTATGTATTTACAAAAAAAATGTATCTATGTAGTATATCAGTCATCTGGTTACCATAACACAAGCATTAAATTGCTTAGCTTGAGACTAGATGACGCCGTGTGAAATGTCCAAGGATATTTATTAAGTATATTTATTTATCTACGATACTGTTTACTTTTTCTTCTCTGTACATAATAAAGAGAAGAAGAACAGGTATCCAACAGTCCAAAACAATGTTTTGTAGGTACGAGTTTAGCAATAAATGGCTTACAGTAAGTTCATATGAATTAGTCACCAATCCTGGTAATAAAGGTTTAAGATGGCTGTAATTTTTGTGTTTTATTTGTGCAGTGTATGTTGGTTTAAAGTACATTAGAATCACCTAGCATGTAAGACGAAACTGAAGTGATCCTTGAGGTCCTACCAAAATAAATGATTTTTCTTTCTTTCAATTGAATGCCTGAAAAAACAAAATTCAAGTTATTTAAAAGCCGCGACTGATAAATGGCTTTATGTAAAGTTTCTTTCTTTTCTGGCTTAAAATATAAAATTAATAATCAAGTAAAAGGTCGGATAATCTTTCGCTGTGGGAACTTTTTAAGAAATCAGGGCTTAAAATTTTATGACAAACAGTAAAATGTTTTAGTGTCAATGTGGTTTATTTTTATTCGTGTGAAGAAAGGTACCTTGATTCAAGTATCCGATTCAGTTGACTTTACGAAACATTTATAACTATACATTTTAAATACACGGGTATTTATCGTGTTATTTAAAATAATTTATTTATTTATGAACTAAGAAACACAGGAACAAAAAATATCTACACTTTTTAACCTAAACAACTAAATAAATAAAAGGAACTCTGTATTTAATTAAATTTTTTAATAAAAAAATCTATATTTCTAAATGCTATCCTATTTTTTTTTTCTTCAACGTATATCCCATTTATTTATATATTATTATTTTATTTTAAAGCTCGAGAATATGCTGCATACTAAACTGTTACCTAATTCTAATCCTGAGTTTCTAAAAAAATTAAATCTAGACCACAACTTAAAACCTCTTGCGTAAACATTTTGTAACAATTTTCCATGGTTCCGCTTCTAATGACCGAAAAGTAATTTACTTTTATAGTTTAAGGCCGGTATTCAGAGACCTGACTCAAGCGTCGATTTGAACTCGGTTCAGCGGAACTCTGCTTAAGCATTGATTCGTTGCTTAAGTATCGTTTGTATTCAAGAACGTTGCTTGAGTAAATGCTCAGCTAAATCGAGTCTCAAGTGTCGATTCCTTTTTGTTTATGAATTCAGTCTGTTCTCATTTACATTTTTAATTTATTTTGTACTTCCATTTCGTTATACGCAGAAATTCAAAATGCCTGGATGAAAAATTAATGGCGACTCTCGAAAGTGAAGTAAAAATAACGTGTAACGGAACGACTTTAGAAAACTGACAAATTCATTCATTCATACGTCAGTCGTCAAGCAAGTCAATCAAATTTCAACAATCGCAAATCGCGGGATGAAAATGTGAAATCAATGAATTTATTTTTACGCTTTGACCAAAGACAGGTAATACTGCTTGGTTATCGGCGGTAGTGCTTCTTGCCCTGGTCTGATGCATTATGTAGTGTTTGTAGACACAAACGTTGTGGAAGATAGCACCAGCACTCGTTGAAGATGACGAGACACGAAGGATCTCTCTCAACAAGCTTAGCCTGGACATGATCTAACGATTAGCTGTTTCCCGTGACTCCTATAAACTTTATTTAATACGTTTTAAATAAGTGTGTGTAAAATATTAAATAAAAAAATTATGGTAGTTTTGTCAATATATTTTTTATTTTACCCCAGCCAAACCAAATGTGTTTAGGTTATGTACGTAGGTAGAATTTTCGACATAAATAAAGTAGGTAAGTAATCCTTATGAGTACCTACCTACCAAGACTAAACTAATAGTATTCTTTTATCTGTGCTAATACTAACTATAAATTCACAAGTCCTTATAACATTTGTCTGTATGAAACAGAAACAAGGTCCCCATGCATATTTTGAAGTCTTGTCTTGTGTGTCCGTTATTCTAGCATGCTTAGATGACCTCGAAAATACAACAAATCGAATATATTATCCATTTTTACTGAAAACAAAACAAAAATGCTATCTGAGTAAATGCTCAAGCGTGGTCCAGACCACTCTCAAGCATTTACTCAGATTTCTTTGAAAAATGTCAAACTCAAGCATCGATTTCATTTGATTGAGGTTTTTGAATAAGGAATTACTCAGGTGAACTCGACTCAGCTGAACTCGACTCAGCTGAACTCTGATCAGCAAAACTACTCTCAAGTAACGTTCTTGAATAAGAAACGATACTTAAAACGACGCTCAAGCACAGATCGACGCTTGAGTAAGGTCTCTGAATACAGGCCTAAGAGAGCTATCATTACGTTGAGTTTTATAATAAACAATAACATACAATGTAACTTTGACATGATACATTTTTAAATGTAGTTTTGCAATCCCATTAAATGTAGTTCACGTGTGCGAGATTTTTAGAAAAGAAGTGATTAAGTGATTTATTAGATTGTTTATGTTTATTGTTTTTGACATGAAAGCTTTTTTGTATGGATTGTCCTTGACTTCATAACAGGATGCGGTAGACACATTAATTCAAATCTTTAGGCATTTTCAGATCCTTTAAAGTCTAATGTCCGTTTGCAATATTCAAGTTACGAATAACTGTAGATCTGTCGCCATAGTAATATTGTCTGTCAAAAAGTGTCCTGCGTTTTTGTTGTCTTGCTACGGCGATCAATCTAAATTCTACGGTCATTCGTAGTTTGAATATTGAAACCAGCCGTAAGTGGTGTAAGTAAGTGTATGATTGAGGTATGACCACATTTTTTGGTAGCTTCTGTTTTGTGTAAACTGTAAACGAGTTGTGAAACAATGGATGAGACGAGAGATGGAAGAGAACGGTGTAGTAAAGAGGAGGCTTTTTCTTAGTGGGTGGAAATGGGTTAAAATGATGATGATGACTATTTTTACTAATCCTCGTAAGCCTTGGTTGTAAAAAATAAAGAGAAGTAACTAAATGTCATTTTTGGATCGTTTAATATCAAAGCAAGTAAAGTAAAAACCATGAGGATGTTGCCTCTTGAATTAGGTTCTACAGAAACAAAACCAGTTACAATAAATGAGGTAATAGTTCTCGTTATTTGGTAATTTGATGTGTGGGTGGATAATGAGATCAAATATATACAAGGAAACGTTTAGGCAAATCAAAATGGACAGAAGACTATATTTTATAAATTATTAAAAACAAACGTGCGACAATTTTCGTGATTTACCATGATTATTATAACAAAGGGAGAACAATATTGCAATAAAGGGTACCAAATTCTTATAATTTACCATAAAAACCACCCTATAAATTATTTTTGAATTAGTTAAGTGTATCTTTTAGAAAATCAAAGAAACATTAATTGGCGTGCATCTGAATAGCATGACATGAATTATATCCTTCGATTTGCATCGTATAGTACCATAAACGCTTGTTATTATTTATGTCTACCGTGCTTTATGATATAGACAGATGGCATTCTACAAAAGATAGCAAGTATTGAATACCACAAAATAAATTAAAAAAACAAGTTGCAATACTAAATGCATCGGAATGAAACTCTCAACGAGCGCGTTGAAGTCTTTTCTATGAAAAAACGTTCGCGTAACTTGAAATTTCTCTCTTACGAAGGTTTACTCCTAATTATAATTAAATAATTAAAAACTATTGTTGTAAGTACATAAATTTGTAAAGTTTTAATTTAAAAAATATGTTTATGGAAAGTATTATTAACGTATTTTCATATTGAGCGTCTGAACTTACCATAAATCCAAAAGAAAACAATAAACAAGTTATCACAATAATGTCACAAACACCGGTAAGTTTCTCACTAACACACACGTCCGCACGCTACGACAGCTGCCGTACGACTGAACTTAGTTGGTGTTCAAGTTCGCGACGCACTCTGGGTGCTGGGCTCGTCTTTGTATCGCTCTTTGATCGCTTTGATTGCAAAGTACTAAATATAAAAATATTATACCTACTACTCGTTATTATAAAACTAGGACTTGACAGAACTGATAAATATTGTTTTGTTTGTTTAAAAAATTAAGAACTGCGTATCGCTGTATGATAGCTTCGATTGTAAAGTACTAATTAAAATAATCGTTATTGGTGGCTATTCGGGATTTCATAAAAACTAAACTAAACTAATTTGACAACACTAAAATTGATGCCATGACCCTTTTTATTTCGATTGATAAAGGGACGGCAACATTTTTAGTGCTGTCAAATTAGTTTAGTTTAGTTTTGGCGACATCCCAAATAGCCACTATTATAAGACTAGGGCTTGACTGAAACTGAAAAATATAGTTTTGTTTGTTTAAAAAATTAAGAACTACAAAACTTTACTTAATTCAATTAGAACCAGTTCTACAATTAGACGACCTCTGTAGCACAGTGGACGAAAGCCCGCCTGAGACGCAGAGGTTGCGGGTTCGATCCCCGCTACGGGACAAATGTTTGTATGATCTGCAAATATTTGTTTCGTGTCTCGTTGTTTTCTATGTATAATATGTATGTATGTATTTACAAACAAAAAATGTATCTATGTAGCATATCAGTCATCTGGTTATCATAACACAAGCATTAAAATGCTTAGCTTGGGACTAGATGACGCTGTATGGAATGTCCAAGGATATTTATTTATTTATTTTATTTATTAGTTATACCATCTTTGGATCGTAACGTTTAGGTATTGTAAGATCTGGGTTATTTATTGTACCTACTTATACTTTTGTAACCTTATTTTTTTTAATTTAATAAAATGTTCGCTATAGCTAATTTCTAAAAACGTTACTGGACGTAATGCTGCGTTTACACGCTTGCCGAACCTTGGCAAGCCTCCGCAATCGCAAGCGTGTAAAGAGGGTGATTGTGTTGGTTTGCGTGAGTTTGTAGACGCTTGTATCCGATCGGGTCTAGTGTCGGTTTTTGAACACAAATCAAAGGGCGATTGCGGCAATCGATTGCGTCGCGTTTACACGTTGGCGCGCGCTTAGTAGCCGCTGTGATCTCGTGGCGAACGCACGTCTAGTTCTGACTTCAAAATGAGTGGCTGGTCGAACGAAGAGAGTTTATCGTTTTTGAAAAATTACCAAAAATATCAAAAAAGTTGCAGATGCTTGAAGTCGTCTTGCCCAGTTAATGGGAAAGCCAGTAAAGGAATTAAAATCCAAAAAATAAATATTGATGACAACTTTTTGAAAACATTTTTCTGAGGACCTCTGTGGCACAGCCCGCCTGATGTGCAGAGATTGCGGGTTCGATCCCCGCTACGGGACAAATGTTTGTATGATCTGCAAATATTTGTTTCGTGTCTGGTTGTTTTCTACGTATAATATGTACCTACCTACTTATGTACCTATTTACAAAAAAATATATATCTATGTAGTACCTACTTATATCAGTCATCTGGTTACCATACACAAGCATTAAAATGCTTAGCTTGGGACTAGATGACGCTGTGTGGAATGTGCAGGGATATTTATTTATTTATTTAAAAAAAACCTGGAAAAAAAAATTAAAAGTAGGTTAAACCAAAGGTAACAGCCGATACAAGATCGACGTCCGCCATGCTTGGATGTACGTAGAACACTGACGCAGTCACAAGCGTGTAAACGCCTTCCAAATTCCAAGCGAGAATTGTGGACGCTTGTGGTTTGCGAAGGTTTGCCAATCCTTCGCAAGCGTGTAAACGCAGCATAATAATTCTCTTGGAATTTGAATACATTGATTTATTTGCCCACTATAATTAATAAAAATTGTTTTCAACACTACACAAAATTACTTCCTTTATTAATAAAAATGCCAATAAATGTAAGTACGTCTAAATTGAAAAAATATAAAATAAATATTATTTAAGTATAAATAATCATCTTGTTATGTAAAATAACAGATTATCCTATCCTTATGATAAGATCACAGCTTCACGAGCAGTGCCGCTCGATCTCAAGTTTCAATCGACAAGCGTGATGATGTCGTCAGCTCGGCGATATGAAAGCGACGGAGAGTCGCCGACACTTGAATACCGCCGCGACAGCTTCATTGATTGTCGACGCGTAACTCGTATTTACTATGGAAACTCGATGAGGAATTTATTTTTGTATTTTATAAATTCGCGCGGCATCACGGCAACCTAGAAGGTTGGGTGACGAACTTGATGCCTTTAACACAGCGTGGGTCCAAATGGCACATAGACCATGATGATTGGAGAGAACAAGGGGAGGCCATTGCCCAGCAGTGGCACACAATGGTCTCATAATAACAATAATAATATTTTTATAAATTGTAATAATTATGTATTAAAGAAGTTCGTATGAGCAAGTGGCCAACTTTGTTGACGAAGTTTTTAGGCCACCCAAAAACATCCGTCTTGGTTTAACGACTTAAAAACCCGTGCATTGTTTAAGTGTGACACGTTAAAAAAAGGTTTAAAGTCGAATAAAAATAAATGGTGTTAGTAAGTTGATATCAAAGAAAAGCTGTCATTCAGAATGAGCACTACAAAAAAAAACCCAAGAAGCCCCAAAAACCCTTCGGTAATGATCAATCGAAATGAAGTCAGTGAAAAATATATTGTGTTCGTTTTCCTACAAAAACAAAATTATGACTTTTCGCGTTTAAAATATGAGTTTCTTTCCGCCAACCAAAACATTTTACATGTATTATGTATATTACTGGCCACAGAAGTAAAAAGTCGCACTGGTTACTCGAACAAATAAGTAATTAGTGAGTTGAAGTTTCAGTGAGTTTAGAGCGAGTCTCTAGAGAGTTGCAATAGTAGTGGTCTAGAAAACCCAGCAGCATCTCCAATCAAGCAATACCGTTGCGTGTTTATCCCGGCTCGCCACCAAATGGATCTGGTTCACAATCAGATGGGAATTGGATCTGACAGGCGTGAGGTGTGAAAAAATGTGGTGAAATTTGCAGTTTTAATGATTATACGGCGAGCGATAAGTAGGTATTACGGGTTAGATTGGCAGGACAGGACTGACGATGGATGCACTGTGTAAAAAGAGTAAGGTGATGGTGAATCATCATCATCATCATTTCAGCCCATTTCCACCCACTGCTGAGTATAGGCCTCCTCTTTATCACGCCACTCTCTCCGATCCCTCGCGAGTCTCATCCACTGATGGTGAATGATAAAAGAAAAAAAATATTGGGAGGGGTCATCCTAATATATATTTTTCTTTTTTTCTGGGAAAAGGACAAGAGGTTGTTAAATGTTTATGCTAAGAATTTTTTTAACAGGATAGTTGGGCTTAGGGGAGGTATGTTATGTATTAATAAATATAAAATAGAAATCCAACAGTTTAGAATTATATTTTTCCCAAAGTTCATGTAAAACTACAATGTTTCGTGGCTTAGGGTAGGTAGGTACTGGAAAAGGTATGGTTTAGATTACCGCCCTCTAGCTTCGCAGTCATGTACTAAAAGAAAAAGTGTCGTGGAAATGTTGAAACGTTTGAGTGAGATACGGTAGTTCCAGTTCTACAGTTACTGCGTCTATCTTCTTGTTTAGTTCGCACAACAACCGATAGATGGCAGTTATCCTTAACTAACAAGTATGGATGCATCTTCATTTTTTATTGACTTTCTAATAATTATTGAACTGTATAAAACATGGCCATGGTAATAATGTTAATAACAACTATACTACAAAAAGTTTAATCCGGCTAGCTTGCATCTTTAACTTAGGAAATACAAGTAATAAATAATAATAATAAATATCCTTAGACATTCCACACGGCGTCATCTAGTCCCAAGCTAAGCAATTTAATGCTTGTGTTATGGTTTTATTTATTTATTTTTATTTTTTATTTTATTTATTTTATTTTATTTGGGAAACAAACAGTACAATATATCTTAAAACTAGTTAAATTAAGATAAACATAGACCAATAAAGTTTCCTCTATTATATAATTCATTCAGAGGTGAAACAGAGGTGGGTAATATAATATAAACTCAAAGACAGTGCAACCAAAAAATAACTAAAAATTATAGTTTTTCCTGATAAATAGCTACAAAAATCTAGTTTTAAACATTTTATAAAGTATCAAAAACATGAAAAAGGAAAACAAGACATTATCAAATAAACAAAGTGAAATTAACTTAACTTATTTGGCAATGATTGACACAACCTTCCTACGGTAAACAGGCAAAGTCGAGTTGAACATATCAATACTGGTAAGAAGTTCATTATAAATATTACAGGTACGATTCAAAAACATGTTATTCCTGTAATTGGTATTGACAGAAGGCAACGAAAAAGCATTCTTTTTACGAGCAGACAATCGGGGACAGTGGAAACTTACATTTTCTAGCAGAAATTGGGAGTCAATGAAACCTGAAAGAATCTTATATAGAAAAATTTGATCTTTCACAGACCGTCTACTTTGGAGACTTGTTATGCTATCTACAGACATTAAAGGATACCGGTATTTACAAATCTTAAGTAATTTGTTTTGAATCCTCTCGATCTCCTCAATATGGATTTTGTACTGAGGATTCCAAACTGTAGACGAGTACTCAAGAATGGACCTGACAAAACTGTTGTACAAGAGTATCAATGTTTCAGCGTTATTGAACTCTTTAGCAATTCTCGAAATAAATCCTAGCATACGGTATGCTTTGGCAGTTATTTTATTAAAATGAGTATTAAATGTTAATTTGCAATCAAGAAAAATGCCTAAATCCCTTATCTCGTAGACTCTGTTAATAGGAATATCATTCAACTTATAATTATAAACTATAGGGTTAGGCTTACGAGTGAAGGTAATAATATTGCACTTTTTTGCGTTTAAAAATAAGGAGTTACAATGACAATAATTTTGAAGCCTAGCCAGGTCACTTTGGAGCAATTGGCAGTCGGAAACAGAAGCAATCTTCCTAAAAATTTTGGTATCATCAGCGTAGATTAAACATTTAGAATGAAGAAAGTTAATTGTTACGTCATTAATAAAAATCAAAAATAGCAACGGACCAAGGTGGGAACCCTGTGGCACCCCGGAGGATATCGGTACGAATGTAGAGCAGTAACCCTTAATGGTGACAGCCTGACTCCTGAACCTCAGATAAGATTCTAGCCATCTTAGTAAGTCTCCATGAATTCCAACCTCTGCGAGTTTATGTAAGAGAAGTGAATGTGACACTTTGTCGAATGCTTTGGAGTAGTCCGTGTAGATGACATCTACCTGATAACCTTTATCCATTGCATCCGACACCACATGAGTAAGTTCACAAAGATTAGTTTCTGTGGAACGTTTACTGATGAAACCATGCTGTTCTTTAATAATTAGAGGTCTGATTACTGCAAATAATGTATCGTAAACTATTTTTTCAAACATTTTAGCGATAGTGCATAGCTTGGAGATGGGCCTATAGTTCTGGATATCATGTTTATTTCCTGATTTGAAAACAGGCACAACAAATGATCGTTTCCATATTTTTGGTATACAACCTGTGCGGAGAGACAAATTGAATAAAATGTAAATAGGCAAACTTAAGGAATCACAAAATTGTCTCAAGAACACCGGAGGAACGCCATCAGGCCCAGAACCTTTGTTGATGTCAAGGCGTTGTAAATATTTTTTGACAATGGGGATCGAGATTTCAATATTACTTATTGTTGTACTTGAATTGCAGTTACTAGGATAGGCATAATTCAAAACATTAGAATCAGATGGTATAAATACGGACTGAAAATATGAGTTAAACAAGCCTGCAATAACACTACCATCTGAACTTTGTTCATTATTGTAACACATGGAATTGGGTAAATCATCGGATCTTTTCTTAGACTTCACAAATGACCAAAAATATTTACTGTTCTTTTTAATTCTATTTTCAGAAACTGTAATAAAATATGCATAGCATTCAGATTCACATTTCTTTTGCCTTTCTCTGAGCATACTAAAAGTATCGTAATCGGATTTATTTCCATAAATTTTCCATTTTTTGTGGTATTTTAGTTTTTCTTTAATTATTTTAATCAATGGTTTAGTGTACCAAATTGGAAATTTATTATTAGAATTAAATACTTTTTTAGGAACATGTTGTTCAATTAAATTATTGACAATTTTATAGAACGATTGAACCGATACTTCTATGTCACTGTTGCCCAGGCAAGAATACCAATCAATTTGATTCAACGATCTATTAATAGCTTCATGATCAGCAGAGTGAAATAGAAAAACAGTTCTGGGAACAGGCCGAATAGTGTTACATTTAAGCTCGAGAAGCGAAAATTCTAGAGCAGGATGATGTATATTTTCCGTTATTAAAGGGCAAGAACATCTTTTTAGTTTACACAAACAATTACTAAAAATAAGGTCAAGAAACCTATCATTTTGATTAGGTATAAAATTATGTTGCTGAAATCCTGTAAAAGATGGGAATCTATCAAGCATAGAAGCAAGAGGATCACTATGAGAATTAATGAGCTTAGGAATTGATACAGTAGTATCCCACTGGCCTCTAGTAATGTTGAAATCACCAGTAATGAGGAAAATATCATCTGGAAAATTTATGTAATAATTTGAGACTAGGTCAAAAAAATATTCCTCCGTTGCTAAATGTTCCTTGCCATGTGGGAAGTAACAACAATAAATTCTCAACTTAGTCCTGGAATTTAATTCTATTATTACTTCGATAGCTTCAGCATAAGAATCCACAAATGGGATGCATGTAAAAGAAAGTACAGGCAGCTCATTATTAACAGCAATAAGCACACCACCACCAAATGCATCTCCACGAGTTTTGTAATCTCGATCACTTCTGTAGACGCTAAAGCGACCATCAAAACATTCAGAACTAAAAATGCCCTCCAAAAGCCAAGACTCACTAAAGCAAATAATGTCATAACTACAGCCCAAAACGTTTTTATAAAGTGTATCGGTTTTAGTACGGAGTCCCTGAACATTTTGATAATAAATATTTAATGTATCTAGAGAATACATTGGGATTGAAAACTTATCACAGATAGATTATTTATAACTAAAAATGCTTTAACTAATAGTTGCCAAGTGATGTACTTTTTTAATGTGAATCTGATCGACTCATGTGAATATAAAGTGTGCAAAGATTGTTCAAGGATGGTTGTGAAAACATTGCCAGAGTGCCAAAAATAAAAAACAATAAACCTACAGAAAGCCATAATGCTACAAAAAAAAGAAGCAATAGCTTGAGTGACACTTAAACAATTTTTTTTAAATCGTCTTCGCAGGAGAAATGCAGGACAGGGCTGATATCAGACATGCGAGCCATAATAGTGCAATGCTTTACCCAAACATACTTATACCCTTTTTCAGATGCAAGTCTTTTGACACGCTGTAATAGAGACTTGTTAAACTTCGTAAGATGATCATTAAAATAAACCGGTGAATCTTTACCCAAGAAGCCAAAATCTGAAGCTTTTGGACGTTTAAGTGACTTCAATGCGCGCAAAAAGTCATCTTTCCTGCAGCGAGCCAACATGCGTAAAACTATAGGCTTAGGTTTGTTCACTTCACTGGAGGATGGTGCAATACGAGTAACAAAATCGACGTCATTCGACAGCAATACAAAATGCGAGCGCACGGCTAGTTCCCGTACAATATCCATGAGATTTTCATTTTTCTTTTCCGGAATCCCGAAAATCTCTATGTTGGAACGCCTAGCCCATTGATTTCTTAAATTTGTGTCACGTTCAATCTCCTTAAAGGACGCCCTTAGCGTAACAACTTCAGCATTCAGTGTCTCAAATTGCTTGAATTTAGCCTCCATTTTGTCCATTTTAGTATTAATTTTCAAATATTCTTGGTTCATGAACTCCATAGAAGATTTAATATCTTTTAATTCCTGCTTAAGGGAGGAAATTTCATTCGAAAATAGCGCCTTAATTGAGGTCTCCAACTCCTTCTTGAGTTTGCCAACTTCACTTCTGATAATCTCTGAAAGATCTGGGCTTGTGGGCACATGCAGGAGAGGCGAGCTTTGAGATGTTTTTTTACCTGCCACCTCTAGATCGAGAGTTTGTAGGGGCGAATCCTTGTCAAATTCACTCTCTTGTGTACCAGCGCGCACCGGAGTACTGTCCAATTTAATCCGTCTTGTCTTCGATGAGCATTTAGGACACACCCACGTTGACCTAAGTTCCTTTGTTGCCTTTACGGATTTATCGGCAAAGATACATTGATGGTGGAATGCAACTTTGCATGACTTGCAATTTAAGGCGTTTGCACTGTCCGCGTCCGTTGAACGGCAGCAACCAAAGTTGGGCATGGCAACAGGTCGATAATTTCGCGGCGCTCACGCACTGTTGAACTGGCTCAGTTTGTCTAGCGCACGACTCCGACGCAGCGATCCCGAGTTCAAGCCTCCGCTCCGGTAGAACTTTGTAATAAAATTACTTTTCTTCAGGCACACCAACTTCACTGAGAAACAGATCTATCTCACTCGGGTCCGCCCACTGGGAGGAGCAACGCGTCCAGATCCTTGGAGAAGAAACGAGAGGAACCGAAAACAGCCAACAGCCAATAACAAAATTTAGACAAAAATAACCAAAAACAGAGCGACCGCACGTCTGTTCACCAGGAGTAGTTGAACGAAACTGGTAACCAGATGACTGATAAACTACATAGATAGGTACATTTTTTTTGTAAATACATACATGTATGTATTTACAAAAAAAATGTTTCGTGTCTGGTTGTTTTTCTATGTATAATATGTATATTATACATAGAAAAACACCCAGACACGAAACAAATATTTGCAGATCATGCAAACATTTGTCCCACAGCGGGGATCGAACCCGCAACCTCTGCGTCTCAGGCGGGCTTTTGCCCACTGCGCCACAGAGGTCGTCAATACATAGTAGGGCAATTAATTTACCTAAAATAATACCTGTCTTTACCTATAAAATTGACGATTATTATACCGTTTAGTTTCTGAGCGTTTAGTAGGTATGTACCTTTGACTTCGTATGTACCAACAAAACGTAATCTTTATAATAATATGCGAGACCTATAATTTCGAAATGTAGCATACCTAGGTACTTATATCCCACATTGGAATAAGTATTAAAAAGTCATTTACGAGGTAATGTGACTATATATTGACCTACAATTATTTTACATAAATATTATCACTTTTTAAACTTATTTAGAGGAACTTAAAGTTATTTAAAAATATCCTCAAACAAATCCGAAGACCCCTTATGAAGTTATTTACGTAACTTGTTAACAGAATCTCAGGAGAAAATAACTTCAAGTTAGCTTGAAGTGAACTTGTGTTGGAAAGCTCAAAGGAATTCTTGGAATATTGCTGTACAATATTGCAATTATTTCTGAGTTTCTTTGCAAAAACATTCACCCTGTAAAATACTATGAAGATAGAATTTTTAATCGTTCGCTACTTTTCTCTGGCTTTTCTATATATTAAAAGATGTTTAAGAATTGCCAGCACAAAGTATAATCATGTAAATTTACTTAACAAATAAAACGAATTTAAAGTAACAGAAGCATTAAGTTGCTTACCTTCGGACTAGATGACGCCGTGGTAAATGTACAGTGACGGTTTGAAAATGTTCGTCGGTTTTCAACTTGATTCGTTCAACGAGCACGAGCACATAATCCCTTTTGAAACTTGAAAAAGGAACGTCACTGGTAAATGTTGGTACAATAAAAATTGATTCTTGCAAACTGGTGCAAGCGAAAACCGACTCTAAGGTGACGAACATTTTCAAACCGTCAGTGTACAAGGATGTTTTTTGTATTTTTTTTCTCTTTTATTATTCTATCCCACTTCCCACTAATCCCACTAATATTATAAAGGTGAAAGTTTGTGTGTGTGTGTGTAAGTATGTAAGTGTGTTTGTTACTCTTTCACGCTCAAACGGCTGAACGGATTTGAATGATATTTTGTATCAGGATGGCTTATACCCTGGATTAACAAATAGGCTACTTTAAATTCCTGAAAAGTGCAGTGTTCCCGTGGGATAAATTATTATTATTATTCATCAAAATAGTTTCGGTAGTTTGGCCGTGCAAAAGGCAGCTGTCAGACAAAATAACTTCATAGATGGCAGCACAAGCAAAAATATAACTCCTTCAAGCTCAAACGGCTGGACGGATTTGAATGAAATTTGGTAGCAGGATTGCTTATACCCTGGATTAAAATATACGCAACTTAAAATTCCTGAAAAGTGCATTCATTCCGTGGGCTTATTAATCAAATTCATGAAAATAATTTATACAAAATAGTTTGGCCGTGAAAAAGTAACTGAAAAAGTAACAAAATAATTTCAATAGATGGCAGCACTGACAAAGATATTATTCCTTCACGCTCAAACGGCTGGATGAATTTGAATTAAATTTGGTAGCAGGATAAACAAATAGGCTACCTTAAATTCCTAAAAAAAGGAATGGTTCCGTGGGATTATAAACCAAATTATTCATCAAAATAGTTTGGCCGTGAAAACGTAACTGTTAGTCAAAATAATGTTAATAGATGGCAGCACAGGCAAAGTTATAACTCCTTCACACTCAAACGGCTGGACGGTTTTGAATGAAATTTGGTACCAGGACAGTTGATATCCTGGATAACACATGTCTTAGGCTACTTTAAATCCCTTAAAAGAGTATTGTTCCCGTGAGATTATCAAAATACCTAAATTATACTTCTTGAAACTCAAACGGCTTAACAAATTTCAAATATTGTTTTTTTTTGTCCCGATAATCCCACAGAATTGGAACTTATGTACGCAGATAAATCCCCGATAAAAAGATTTCTGGCTCAACATAAACCATTTGAACAAAGTTTATATTTGTGTCTTCAATTAAAATTCGCTACAGCACCTTATCGTCGCTATTTATTTTTACGACCTCTGTGGCGCGGTGGGCGAAAGCCCGCCTGAGACGCAGAGGTTGCGGGTTCGATCCCCGCTGCGGGACAAATGTTTGCATGATCTGCAAATATTTGTTTCGTGTCT
This sequence comes from Xanthorhoe designata, assembly GCA_963582015.1. NCBI lineage: Eukaryota > Metazoa > Arthropoda > Insecta > Lepidoptera > Geometridae > Xanthorhoe > Xanthorhoe designata. Next base: position 1,358,159 of record OY757042.1, on the reverse strand, counting down.
GGGTGTTTTCTATGTATAATATGTATGTATTTACAAAAAAAAAATGTATCTATGTAGTTTATCAGTCATCTGGTTACCATAACACAAGCATTAAATTGCTTAGCTTGGGACTAGATGACGCCGTGTGAAATGTCCAAGGATATTTATTTATTTATTATTTTATTAAATTTCCCACAGTTTCGGCTCGCTTCGAGTCTCTTTCTTGCAGCGCTCGCATGTAGCTTTTTCAATCTTTTGCAAGCAAATTGAACTGTGTCAGACCATAGAATAGGAACCGACCAGTGCCTTTTCTTTGAGCATCATAAGCAAACATAAGTGTCAGTCATGACGAATTTGTCTTAAAAATTTGAGTCTAAGAAACTCGATGCGCTTGCTTAGTTCGAAGCTCGCTTCGCTCGCACGGTAGCTTCATATATATTTTGCTAGCAAATTGAACTATGTCAGACAATATAATAGGAACCGACAAACAGTCAGCCTTTTATATGAGCTCCATAAGCAAAATCAAGTATCACGTCAGGACGCATTTGTTTTTAAAAATTTCCGCTCGCTTCGCGAGTTTAAGACGCTCGCTGCGCTCGCTTAGTTCGAAGCTCGCTTCGCTCGCACGGTACCTTCATAAATATTTTGCTAGCAAATTGAACTATGTCAGACCATATAATAGGAACCGACCAACAGTCAGCCTTTTCTATGAGCTCCATAAGCAAAATCAAGTATCACGTCAGGACGCATTTGTTTATAAAAATTCCCGCTCGCTTCGCTCGCATGGTAGCTTCTTGAATATTTTGCTGGCAAATTGATCTATGACAGACATTAGAATAGGGATCGACCAACAGTTAACCTTTTCTATGAGCACCTTAAGCAAAATCAAGTGTCACATGACGAATTTGTCTTAAAAATTTCGGCTCGCTGCGCTCGCTTGGTTCGAAGCTCGCTTCGCTCGCACGGTAGTTTCTTGAATATTTTGCTGGCAAATTGATCTATGTCAGACCATAGAATAGGGACCGACCAACAGTCAGCCTTTTCTATGAGCACCTTAAGCAAAATCAAGTGTCACATGACGAATTTGTCTTAAAAATTTCGGCTCGCTGCGCTCGCTTGGTTAGAAGCTCGCTTCGCTCGCATGGTAGCTTCTTGAATATTTTGCAAGCAAAATAAACTGTGTTAGACCATAGAATAGTAACTGACCAGCAGTCATCCTTTTCTATGAGCACCAAAATCAAGTGACACAATGACGCCTTGGTCTTAAACAAGGAGCAAAATTAACAATTTTATGAAAACTTTTTCGATTACGTAAGAAGAGAGTAATTTTTTGCACTCTCGAGGTGCATTTTTATTCATGTCTCTGACGATCCTCATCAGACCAAAAAAATAATCATCAAAATCGGTTCACCCAGTCGACGAATTGAGAAGCTCCTCCTATTTGGAGTCGTAAAAAAATGTAAGTATTAACTTATTCACCGCGGGTAACACCGCGGGGCACAGCTAGTTATAATATATATTGAACAATAAAATAGAAAAACATAGAGTAATACAATACCTAGACCTTCATTCATATCTAAACAACAAATTTTTTTGATGCATGCTCATTCTCATTTTGCCAAAAAATGGCTAGAATTTAAAAGGTTCTGCTGCACTAAAGGTTTAACTAGATAGAGCTAAAAACCTTTAACTCCAAGCATTCCCATAATCACCAAAAAATACATAACATAGGTACTTACAATAAATATCGTCATTTAAAATAAAACATAGGTACTGATCTGATAAAAGTTATCAATTCTTCAACCAACTTTATCTTCATTTTTTTTTCAGACTCATTTTCTTCTTCTTGGTCATTGTCTGGTATTGTCTTCCACTGTCCCTCTACTCTCTTTTTGTGTAAAATATTCCGCCTAAATGCTTGACCCTGTTAAGTCATTTCGCGCAGTTTTACATTTTCTAGTTAGCTCTCTAATAGCGTCGATGGGATGCAACCTGTCACGTATGGAAAGTTAACTTCTGCAAAAAGTGGGCATGTACTAAATATGTATGTATTTGGACATACCTCTGTCTACCCCATTAGAAATCTTCAAAGAGGATCTCAAAATTGTCTAATGATCTGAAAGAAATGTCTACCGCTACCTGGGATACAGTCGTGATCATATTTCATTTTCTCATTTCATTTCACATTTTTAAAAGAAAGAAGAAAATCTCACAAGGCTTAACATTATAATTTATCCAAAAGACAGATGGAAAACAATTCCAAGTGAAACCGCTGGTTGTTGTTCCACGTCCTTCCATTAGATAGTCAGGTCCCAATAGTGGTGGGACTCCATATTCAAACACGTTTCAGCAATTCACTTTCAAAATTCTATAATACAATGTATGTGATTATATTTTGTATAACTCCGCGAATAACATTTTGGGTGTCTGTTTGGGTGTCATTTGCAAATAACGGATTACGGATTTGAATTATTTACAGAAACTAAACTACCACATATTTACATAACTGGCAAAAAATACCTATACTTAAGTAGATCGTTTGTAACGATCCTAAGGTGGCTCAACTGAATTTTCATATTGAATTTGAATTTTCATATTGAAATGAAAATGAATTTTCATAATAAAGGCCCTACTAATCATGAATAGTGTTTCAAAGATTTTCATATTTTCCTTAGAAAAATGGATGCTTGAGGTGTAGACTACCCTTCAGGTTCTATTGCAATCCCAAGCAAAGTGCTTCTGTCCACAATCCTTATCAATTCACAGTTGTCCCTTGACATAAAATATTTAAGTAGGTAAGTAGGTCAAAAGTCATTTATTTTTTACATCACCAGTCGAGTAGGTCATTTTTCTGGCCCTCAAACGTTTTTTAAATTAATTTTATCAAAGATTTAAAAATGTTTTCAACTTTAATTAACTTAACGTAACTAAATGCTAATCGAACCGAAATGGTTCCATGTTAAAGTGAAAATAAATATAGGCTCTAGCATTATAAATTTAGGCAGAAGTTAGTTATATCTATACTTCTATATCTATCTGTACTAATCTATACTTCTATACTAATATTATAAAGAGGTAATGTTGGTTTGTTTGTATGTTTCGGGTAATCTTCGAAACTACTCATCCGATTTCAAAAATTATTTCACCAATTTGTAGCTTTGACTTTCCGAATGAACATAGGCTATATTTTATCAAGGTAGGTACCACATGAGCGAAGCCACGGGCAAGTTAGTTAGCATTAGTTCTATATAATAAACTAGTTAGCGTGGTGTGCGAACAGCTCGCAGTTTCCTTTTTCCATGTTTCTGACAGGTAGAGAGACCCTTATACAATTTTGAGAATCAATAGGAAATCTAAAATGAATAGGAAAGTCCATTAGATACCTTAAAAGATTCTGAAAATGACATAAAATCAAATAAACATCTTTAGGCGATAAAACTAATGCTAAGGTTTTTCCACTCCACTACACACCGCAATTTAGTGATTTAATTGTTTACTTCTTTTTGCTTCATTGGAGGTAGAAAATGGAGCAAAAAGCCGGTTGTATCAGTGTGCACTACTGAGATTAGATTTCACTCTATTGGTTAGTAATTAGTTTTTGCTTAGAGACCTAGAAATTGTTTAATTTGATTTAGAGAGTTTAGAAGATCAGGTAAAAAGCACCTAAAAGTAGTGAATTTAAATTAAGATTGTGTTATTCGTGAAAACATGAAATAAATACATAAATATAATATTTATTAAGCACTTTTTTTCCACGAATATCACAACTAATCAAAAATTTTAAAGAACGAAACTTGATTACGACGCACGATTATCAAGACACGGTATATATTTTTAGATATTTATTTTGAAGATCTCTAAGGGACAGTCAGATGCACAGAAATACATAGTTTGGTTTATGCCCGCAATTTGTAAAATCTCGAATAATAATTACATACGTAACAGATTGCAAGCCCCTCTACGGCCAACAGAAAATACTTGGTCAGAACTCGGTCTAGCAAACAAAGCTGCGAGTTCCTTTAACCACTAACAGCCAGTCTCAATAACCTACCTATCTTTGGTTTTGCTTACTGTCAGTAGTTATTTGACGTTTTTTGTATGTAAGAAATGTCAAATTACCCGCAGTAAGCAAAACCAAAGATAGATTGATTATTGAGACTAGCCGTAAGAGCTCAATGCGCAAGTATCTAAAAATCCATGATAACATAACAGCCCAACCACTGCTTTAGTCCAAGATAGCGTAGGTACTAATTGAAAGACTATTTGAACAGCCCGAACCCACTTTCAGAAACTCACGAGATCCATTCAACGTGAGCTTTCGTAAAAAGTTAAAAAGTTACCTTTAGATTTTAAATTCCTCAAAGAAACTAAACTAACAGTGGAAATAAAAGGTTTACCTCCCCTGAATGTGCAGGCTCATTATCTAATAGAGCTAATACTGCTATTTTTAAGCCATTGATGGACAACCTTTGGACACTCTGTAGAAACTATATCGAAATCACACTAATTATTATAATCACACTATCACACTAATCACACTATCACACTATTATTATAAAGGTGAAAGTTTGTGTGTGTAAGTATGTAAGTGTGTTTGTTACTCTTTCACGCTCAAACGGCTGGACGGATTTAAATGAAATTTGGTACCAGAATTGCTTAAACCCTGGATTAAAGAAAAGGCTACTTTTAATCCCGGTATTCCCACGGAAACGGGAACTATTCACCGCGGGTAACACCGCGGGGCGCAGCTAGTACATAATAAATTAGGTTTGACTACGATTGTTTTCTAAAGTTGCCGATACGTTTTCATGCATAGGTGCTCAAAAAATAGGTGCTCACTTGGGAATACTTCGTTTTCTCAGATATTAGCTCATGGCACAGCTTGATAGATCGTTGCAGTTAAGCAGCTTTTTGAGCGGTCACAATTTGGATGGGTCACCGCAAGTGGCATAACAGCTGATCGCTTCCGTGCTTCGGAGAGCATGTTAAAATATCGGTCCCGGCTTTTAAGTGTTTGTCCATGGCGGAGGCCTTTAGGCTCATACGAACTTACATATTTCATTTAAATATTTTATTACTTTTTGGGGTTGTGTATCCAGTGGTTTAAAGTCAATGGCAGCTAGTCTCCATTCTCAGGAGATAAAAGAAGAATGGCAGAAAGCGTAACGGTTCTTTTTATTTCTAACGAAGTTACCAGATGAATTTCACTTTGCAGCTTTTCACTGGACCAATTTAAGTTAATCTGTAGCTTTCTTGAACATTGATCGAGCTCATACATTGTTTTATACTTTTTGGTTTTAATTCAAATAAATAATATACTTTGCTGATCTAGATAAAACAAAAACTTGATTTATTAAAAAAAATCTATTTCACGAAATGCACCCAGGTGAAAAGGTGATTAAAGTTATTTGAGTAAATTTAATGCATCCAGGTCATTGAGATGTATTAAAGAGTCACAATCTGATAGCTGACAACACTCAAAAAATGTTCGAGCAATTTAAATATTCTACAATGACATTTGACATTTGAATGTAGACGTTATGTCGTTTGTTTTAATGTTCAATGTCGCTTGTAAGCAAAAAAGAAAAACTCGTTTTGGCGTTTACATTTTATTTGTCTGGTTGTGGCTCTATAATACAATATCTCAATGACCCAGGTGCATAAAGTTTATTGAAAGTTTAGTTGATGCACCTAGGTTAACAACTTAACGAAGCATGGAAGTTTGTACTAGAACTTAATTAATGTGGCACCTTATAGCTTCAAAGATCTATCGAACTACTGATTGCCATTAAAGTGAAGCAATCGCTTAGTAGGTTCTATAAAACCAGCATTTCCTCAAGTTTGATCTTTCCAAAAGAAAATGGCTACCACTGACTTTCAGTAAGTAACTTAAAAGGCAATTTTACTGGCGATCTGTTTGATTGTTTTTTGCAAAGCGGTAAATGTATTATAGCGGTGGATATTGAATGGAACTTTACGACAAAAGCCCCAAGTTTTGAAGCTCTCAAGGGATAATTGGATGTTATGTTTTTTCGAATTGTCTTATTTTATAACAAGTAACTAGTTTGCGTGGTGCGCGTGCTGCAAGCAGCACGCGGTTTTCTTTATCCATGTGTTTGACAGGTTGAGAGTACCCTTGTAAAATTTTGAGAATCCATAGGAGATATAAAATATTTAATAAACCGCTATGGGAAGCCCTAAATCAGTATGAAAACCCTTTAGGAGCCCTAATCCATTAGGAAACAAAATAAGAAATAAAAAAAAATCCATGTCGTCGGCCCTGAGTTACGCTTCACCCACTCGACCTTCGTTACGCTACGGAGGTCGGCGGCTCGCTTCGCTCGCCACCTCCCCCCTCCGCTCCACTCAGGTCTCGTAGGTTCGCTCCACTCAGGACCTCCGACCTGTTTGATGTTTGCGTGGTGCGCGAGCTGCAAGCAGCTCGCGGTATTTTTTTCCTATTTTTGACAAGTAGAGACCCTTATAAAATTTTGAAAAAAAAAAAAATTTAAGAAAAAAAAATTAAGAAAAAAAAATTTAGGAAAAAAAAAAAAAAAAAAAAAAAATATAAAAAAAAAAATATTACCCTCAAGTTTCCAAGTCGTCGGCCCTGAGTTACGCTCACCCACTCGACCTTCGTTACGCTACGGGGGTCGGCGGCTCGCTTCGCTCGCCTCCTCCCCCCTCCGCTCCACTCAGGTCTCGTAGGTTCGCTCCACTCAGGACCTCCGACGCCTACCTACTATAATATTTGTTCAAACACCTAATGGATATCTCCAACCGTTGTGAAGTTACAGCTCTTTCAATTTTAGGGGAGGTTGGGGAGGGGGGGGTAAGTTTTGAAAAAATATTTTGACTAATTAAGTTCCCCTTTACAAGAATCTGAAAAAAAAATTGTTCCAAGTCTTAAGGCTTTCGAGATCCGCAAAAGGGGGGGAGAGGGGGGGCAAAGGGGGCAACACTGAAAAAAAATTTTTACTTCCCCGAGCCTCCTCTATCCGATTCCGCAAAAAAAATTGTTCCAAGTCTCTTAGTTTCCGAGATCCTCAATAGGGGGGGGGGAAGGGGGGCAAAAAGGGGGGATTTGCGATTTTTCCCGAAGTCACCAGACCTACCTCTATACGAATCCGCCAAAATATACATACCTCCCCATCCACCAACAGGGAGAACAATTATGTCAATGAGTGAGTGAGTGAGTGGTAGTCTAAGTTTATATATTATAATAACTAGTTTGCGTGGTGCGCGTGCTGCAAGCAGCACGCGGTTTTCTTTTTCCATGTTTCTGACAGGTAGAGAGACCCTTATAAAATTTTGAGAATCCATAGGAGATATAAAATATTTAATAAACCGCTATGGGAAGCCCAAAATCAGTATGAAAACCCTTTAGGAGCCCTAAACCATTAAGAAAAAAAAAACGAAAAAAATTAACCAAGTCGTCGGCCCTGAGTTACGCTTCACCCACTCGACCTTCGTTACGCTACGGAGGTCGGCGGCTCGCTTCGCTCGCCACCTCCCCCCTCCGCTCCACTCAGGTCTCGTAGGTTCGCTCCACTCAGGACCTCCGACCTGTTTGATGTTTGCGTGGTGCGCGAGCTGCAAGCAGCTCGCGGTATTTTTTCCTATTTTTGACAAGTAGACCCCTAAAAAAAATTAAAAAAAAAAAAAAATTAAAAAAAAAAAAATTAAAAAAAAAAAATTTATGAAAAAAAAATATTACCCTCAAGTTTCCAAGTCGTCGGCCCTGAGTTACGCTCACCCACTCGACCTTCGTTACGCTACGGTGGTCGGCGGCTCGCTTCGCTCGCCTCCTCCCCCCTCCGCTCCACTCAGGTCTCGTAGGTTCGCTCCACTCAGGACCTCCGACGCCTACCTACTATAATATTTGTTCAAAAACTTAATGGATATCTCTAACCGTTGTGAAGTTACAGCCCTTTCAATTTTAGGGGAGGTGGGGAGGGGGGGGGGGGAGTTTTGAAAAAATATTTTGTCTAACCAAGTTCCCCTTAATACAAATCTGAAAAAAAATTTGTTCCAAGTCTTAAGGCTTTCGAGATCCGCAAAAGGGGGGGAGAGCGGGGGCAAAGGGGGCAACACTGAAAAAAAATTTTTACTTCCCCGAGCCTCCTCTATCCGATTCCGCAAAAAAAATTGTTCCAAGTCTCTTAGTTTCCGAGATCTTCAAAAGGGGGGGGGGAAGGGGGGCAAAAAGGGGGGGTTTGGGATTTTTCCCGAAGTTTCCAGACGTACCTCTATACGAATCCGTAAAAATATACCTACCTCCCCATCCACCAACAGGGAGAACAATTCTGTCAGTCAGTGAGTGAGTGGTAGTCTAAGTTTATATATTATAACTAGTTTGCGTGGTGCGCGTGCTGCAAGCAGCACGCGGTTTTTTTTTTCCATGTTTCTGACAGATGGTAATACCCTTCTAAAATTTTGAGAATCCATAGGAGATATAAAATATTTAATAAACCGCTATGGGAAGCCCTAAATCAGTATGAAAACCCTTTAGGAGCCCTAAACCATTAAGAAAAAAAAAAACGAAAAAAATTAACCAAGTCGTCGGCCCTGAGTTACGCTTCACCCACTCGACCTTCGTTACGCTACGGAGGTCGGCGGCTCGCTTCGCTCGCCACCTCCCCCCTCCGCTTCACTCAGGTCTCGTAGGTTCGCTCCACTCAGGACCTCCGACCTGTTTGATGTTTGCGTGGTGCGCGAGCTGCAAGCAGCTCGCGGTATTTTTTTCCTATTTTTGACAAGTAGAGAAACCCTTATAAAATTTCGAAAAAAAAAAAATTTTAAAAAAAAAAAAATTTGAAAAAAAAAAATTTATGAAAAAAAAAAAAAAAAAAAAAAAATTAAAAAAAAAAAATATTTCAAAAAAAAAAATTTCAAAAAAAAAAATTTATGAAAAAAAAATATTACCCTCAAGTTTCCAAGTCGTAACCCCATACAATTTGTCCCATGGGGGATCCTCAAAAGGGGGGGGAAGGGGGGCAAAAAGGGGGGGTTTGGGATTTTTCCCCAACTCACCAGACCTACCTCTATACGAATCCATCAAAATATACCCACCTCCCCATCCACCATCAGGGAGAACAATTATGTCAATGAGTCAGTGAATGAGTCAGTGAGTCAGTGGTAGTTTAGGTTTATATATTATAACTAGTTTGCGTGGTGCGCGTGCTGCAAGCAGCACGCGGTTTTCTTTTTCCATGTTTCTGACAGGTAGTGTTGCCCTTTTAAAATTTTGAGAATCCATAGGAGATTTAAAATATTTAATAAACCGCTATGGGAACCCCTAAATCAGTATGAAAACCCTTTAGGAGCCCTTAGCCATTAAGAAAAAAAAAAAAGAAAAAAATTTACCAAGTCGTCGGCCCTGAGTTACGCTCACCCACTCGACCTTCGTTACGCTACGGGGGTCGGCGGCTCGCTTCGCTCGCCTCCTCCCCCCTCCGCTCCACTCAGGTCTCGTAGGTTCGCTCCACTCAGGACCTCCGACGCCTACCCACTATAATATTTGTTCAAACACCTAATGGATATCTCTAACCGTTGTGAAGTTACAGCCCTTTCAATTTTAGGGGAGGTTGGGAAGGGAGGGGGGGAGTTTTGAAAAAATATTTCGACTATCTAGATGCCCCTTGATAAGAATCTGAAAAAAAATTTGTTCCAAGTCTTAAGGCTTTCGAGATTCGAAAAAGGGGGGGAGAGGGGGGGCAAAGGGGGCAACACTGAAAAAAATTTTTTACTTCCCCGAGCCTCCTCTATCCGATTCCGCAAAAAAAATTGTTCCAAGTCTCTTAGTTTCCGAGATCCTCAATAGGGGGGGGGGAAGGGGGGCAAAAAGGGGGGGTTTGCGATTTTTCCCAAAGTCACCAGACCTACCTCTATACGAATCCGTCAAAATATACATACCTCCCCATCCACCAACAGGGAGAACAATTCTGTCAGTCAGTGAGTCAGTCAGTGGTAGTCTAAGTTTATATATTATAATAACTAGTTTGCGTGGTGCGCGTGCTGCAAGCAGCACGCGGTTTTCTTTTTCCATGTTTCTGACAGGTAGTGTTGCCCTTTTAAAATTTTGAGAATCCATAGGAGATTTAAAATATTTAATAAACCGCTATGGGAACCCCTAAATCAGTATGAAAACCCTTTAGGAGCCCTTAGCCATTAAGAAAAAAAAAAAAAAGAAAAAAATTTACCAAGTCGTCGGCCCTGAGTTACGCTCACCCACTCGACCTTCGTTACGCTACGGGGGTCGGAGGCTCGCTTCGCTCGCCTCCTCCCCCCTCCGCTCCACTCAGGTCTCGTAGGTTCGCTCCACTCAGGACCTCCGACGCCTGCCCACTATAATATTTGTTCAAACACCTAATGGATATCTCCAACCGTTGTGAAGTTACAGCTCTTTCAATTTTAGGGGAGGTTGGGGAGGGGGGGGAGTGAGTTTTGAAAAAATATTCTGACTAATTAAGTTCCCCTTTACAAGAATCTGAAAAAAAAATTGTTCCAAGTCTTAAGGCTTTCGAGATCCGCAAAAGGGGAGGAGAGGGGGGGCAAAGGGGGCAACACTGAAAAAAAATTTTTACTTCCCCGAGCCTCCTCTATCCGATTCCGCAAAAAAAATTGTTCCAAGTCTCTTAGTTTCCGAGATCCTCAAAAGGGGGGGGGGAAGGGGGGCAAAAAGGGGGGGTTTGCGATTTTTCCCGAAGTCACCAGACCTACCTTTATACGAATCCGTCAAAATATACATACCTCCCCATCCACCAACAGGGAGAACAATTCTGTCAGTCAGTGAGTCAGTGAGTGGTAGTCTAAGTTTATATATTATAATAACTAGTTTGCGTGGTGCGCGAGCTGCGAGCAGCTCGCGGTTTTCTTTATCCATGTTATTGACAGGTGGTAGCTACCCTTTAAAAATTTTGAGAATCCATAGGAGATTAAAAATATTTAATAAACCGCAATGGGAAGCCCTAAATCAGTATGAAAACCCTTTAGGAGCCCTAAAGCATTAAGAAAAAAAAAAAGAAAAAAAATTAACCAAGTCGTCGGCCCTGAGTTACGCTTCACCCACTCGACCTTCGTTACGCTACGGAGGTCGGCGGCTCGCTTCGCTCGCCACCTCCCCCCTCCGCTCCACTCAGGTCTCGTAGGTTCGCTCCACTCAGGACCTCCGACCTGTTTAATGTTTGCGTGGTGCGCGAGCTGCAAGCAGCTCGCGGTATTTTTTTCCTATTTTTGACAGGAAGAAACCCTTATAAAATTTTGGGAAAAAAAAAAAAAATGTAAAAAAAAAAAAAATAAGAAAAAAAAAAATTATGAAAAAAAAAAAATTAAGAAAAAAAAAATTTTTGAAAAAAAAAAAATTTTACCCTCAAGTTTCCAAGTCGTCGGCCCTGAGTTACGCTCACCCACTCGACCTTCGTTACGCTACGGGGGTCGGCGGCTCGCTTCGCTCGCCACCTCCCCCCTCCGCTCCACTCAGGTCTCGTAGGTTCGCTCCACTCAGGGCCTCCGACGCCTACCCACTATAATATTTGTTCAAACACCTCATGGATATCTCTAACCGTTGTGAAGTTACAGCTCTTTGAATTTTAGGGGAGGTTGGGGAGGGGGGGGGGGAGTTTTGAAAAAATATTTTGTCTAACCAAGTTCCCCTTATCAAGAATCTGAAAAAAAATTTGTTCCAAGTCTTAAGGTTTTCGAGATTCGTAAAAGGGGGGGAGAGGGGGGGCAAAGGGGGCAACACTGAAAAAATATTTTTACTTTCCCGAGCCTCCTCTATCCGATTCCGCAAAAAACAAAAATTACGGGTCTCGTAGTTTCCGAGATCCTCAATAGGGGGGGGGGAAGGGGGGCAAAAAGGGGGGGTTTGGGATTTTTCCCCAACTCACCCGAGTTACTTGTTTACGAATCTGTCAAAATATACCCACCTCCCCATCCACCATCAGGGAGAACAATTATGTCAATGAGTCAGTCAGTGAGTGAGTCAGTGGTAGTTTAAGTTTATATATTATAACTAGTTTGCGTGGTGCGCGTGCTGCAAGCAGCACGCGGTTTTCTTTTTCCATGTTTCTGACAGGTGGTGCTACCCTTTAAAAATTTTGAGAATCCATAGGAGATTAAAAAAAGGGAACCCCTAAATCAGTATGAAAACCCTTTAGGAGCCCTAAACCATTAAGAAAAAAAAAAAAGAAAAAAATTCACCAAGTCGTCGGCCCTGAGTTACGCTCACCCACTCGACCTTCGTTACGCTACGGAGGTCGGTGGCTCGCTTCGCTCGCCACCTCCCTCCTCCGCTCCACTCAGGTCTCGTAGGTTCGCTCCACTCAGGACCTCCGACCTGTTTGATGTTTGCGTGGTGCGCGAGCTGCAAGCAGCTCGCGGTATTTTTTTCCTATTTTTGACAGGTAGAGACCCTTATAAAGTTTTGAAAAAAAAAATACTACAAAAAAATATATGAAAAAAAAAATTTTAGAAAAAAAAAATAAAAAAAAAAAAATTTTGGAAAAAAAAAATTATTAAAAAAAAAAAAAAAATTATAAAAAAAAATTTTTATTAAAAAAAAAAAAAAAAATTAAAAAAAAAAAATTAAGAAAAAAAAAATTTATAAAAAAAAAATTACCCTCAAGTTTTCAAGTCGCCCCTGAGAATTTGTTCCAAGTCTCTTAACATTCGAAAAAGGGGCAAAAGGGGGGGAAGGGGGGCAAAAAGGGGGGGTTTGGGATTTTTCCCCAACTCACCAGACTTAAAATAGATTTAAAATATTTTATAAACCGCTATGGGAACTCCTAAATCAGTATGAAAACCCTTTAGGAGCCCTTAGCCATTAAGAAAAAAAAAAAAAGAAAAAAATTTACCAAGTCGTCGGCCCTGAGTTACGCTCAGGACCTCCGACCTGTTTGATGTTTGCGTGGTGCGCGAGCTGCAAGCAGCTCGCGGTATATTTTTCCTATTTTTGACAGGAAGAGCCCCTTATAAAATTTTGAAAAAAAAAAAAAAAAAATTGAGGAAAAAAAAAATTAAGAAAAAAAAAATTTATGAAAAAAAAAAAAAAAAAAATTAAAAAAAAAAAATTATAAAAAAAAAATATTACCCTCAAGTTTCCAAGTCGTCGGCCCTGAGTTACGCTCACCCACTCGACCTTCGTTACGCTACGGGGGTCGGCGGCTCGCTTCGCTCGCCACCTCCCCCCTCCGCTCCACTCAGGTCTCGTAGGTTCGCTCCACTCAGGACCTCCGACGCCTACCCACTATAATATTTGTTCAAACACCTAATGGATATCTCTAACCGTTGTGAAGTTACAGCCCTTTCAATTTTAGGGGAGGTTGGGGAGGGGGGGGGTGAGTTTTCAAAAAATATTTTGTCTAACCAAGTTCCCCTTAATACAAATCTGAAAAAAAATTTGTTCCAAGTCTTAAGGTTTTCGAGATTCGAAAAAGGGGGGGAGAGGGGGGGCAAAGGGGGCAACACTGAAAAAAAATTTTTACTTCCCCGAGCCTCCTCTATCCGATTCCGTAAAAAAAAAAGTTCCAAGTCTTAAGGTGCTCGAGATTCGAAAAAGGGGGGGGGGAAGGGGGGCAAAAAGGGGGGTTTGCGATTTTTCCCAAAGTCACCAGACCTACTTCTATACGAATCCGTCAAAATATACCTACCTCCCCATCCACCAACAGGGAGAACAATTCTGTCAGTGAGTCAGTCAGTCAGTGGTAGTCTAAGTTTATATATTATAATATAATAACTAGTTTGCGTGGTGCGCGTGCTGCAAGCAGCACGCGGTTTTCTTTATCCATGTTTCTGACAGGTAGAGAGACCCTTATAAAATTTTGAGAATCCATAGGAGATATAAAATATTTAATAAACCGCTATGGGAAGCCCTAAATCAGTATGAAAACCCTTTTGGAGCCCTAAAACATGAGGAAAAAAAAAAAAGAAAAAAAAATCCAAGTCGTCGGCCCTGAGTTACGCTTCACCCACTCGACCTTCGTTACGCTACGGACGTCGGCGGCTCGCTTCGCTCGCCACCTCCCCCCTCCGCTCCACTCAGGTCTCGTAGGTTCGCTCCACTCAGGACCTCCAACCTGTTTGATGTTTGCGTGGTGCGCGAGCTGCAAGCAGCTCGCGGTATTTTTTCCTATTTTTGACAAGTAGAGAGACCCTTAAAAAATTTTGAAAAAAAAAATTTAAGAAAAAAAAATTTAAGAAAAAAAAAATTTATGAAAAAAAAAAAAAAAAAAAAAAAAAGTTGAAAAAAAAAAAATTATAAAAAAAAAATTACCCTCAAGTTTCCAAGTCGTCGGCCCTGAGTTACGCTCACCCACTCGACCTTCGTTACGCTACGGGGGTCGGTGGCTCGCTTCGCTCGCCACCTCCCCCCTCCGCTCCACTCAGGTCTCGTAGGTTCGCTCCACTCAGGACCTCCGACGCCTACCCACTATAATATTTGTTCAAACACCTCATGGATATCTCTAACCGTTGTGAAGTTACAGCCCTTTCAATTTTAGGGGAGGTTGGGGAGAGGGGGGGTGAGTTTTGAAAAAATATTTTGTCTAACCAAGTTCCCCTTAATACAAATCTGAAAAAAAAATTGTTTCAAGTCATAAGGCTCTCGAGATTCGAAAAAGGGGGGGAGAGGGGGGGCAAAGGGGGCAACAGTGAAAAAAAATTTTTACTTCCCCGAGCCTCCTCTATCCGATTCCGCAAAAAACAAAAATTACGGGTCTCCTAGTTTCCGAGATCCTCAATAGGGGGGGGGGAGGGGGGGCAAAAAAGGGGGGTTTGGGATTTTTCCCCAACTCACCCGAGTTACTTGTTTATGAATCTGTCAAAATATACCCACCTCCCCATCCACCATCAGGGAGAACAATGATGTCAATGAGTGAGTCAGTCAGTGAGTGGTAGTCTAAGTTTATATAGTATAACTAGTTTGCGTGGTGCGCGTGCTGCAAGCAGCACGCGGTTTTCTTTTTCCATGTTTCTGACAGATGGTAATACCCTTCTAAAATTTTGAGAATCCATAGGAGATGTAAAATATTTAATAAACCGCTATGGGAAGCCCTAAATCAGTATGAAAACCCTTTAGGAGCCCTAAGTAGGTATTAAGAAAAAAAAAAAAAAAAATCCATGTCGTCGGCCCTGAGTTACGCTTCACCCACTCGACCTTCGTTACGCTACGGAGGTCGGCGGCTCGCTTCGCTCGCCACCTCCCCCCTCCGCTCCACTCAGGTCTCGTAGGTTCGCTCCACTCAGGACCTCCGACCTGTTTGATGTTTGCGTGGTGCGCGAGCTGCAAGCAGCTCGCGGTATTTTTTTCCTATTTTTGACAAGTAGACCCTTAAACAATTTTGAAAAAAAAAAAAAATTAAAAAAAAAAAAATTAAGAAAAAAAAAAATTTGGAAAAAAAAAAAAAAAAAAAAATTAAAAAAAAAAATTTTTGGAAAAAAAAAAAAAAATTAAAAAAAAAATATTACCCTCAAGTTTCCAAGTCGTCGGCCCTGAGTTACGCTCACCCACTCGACCTTCGTTACGCTACGGGGGTCGGCGGCTCGCTTCGCTCGCCACCTCCCCCCTCCGCTCCACTCAGGTCTCGTAGGTTCGCTCCACTCAGGACCTCCGACGCCTACCCACTATAATATTTGTTCAAACACCTAATGGATATCTCTAACCGTTGTGAAGTTACAGCTCTTTCAATTTTAGGGGAGGTTGGGGAGGGGGGGGGGGGAGTTTTGAAAAATAATTTGTCTAACCAAGTTCCCCTTATCAAGATTCTGAAAAAAAAATTGTTCCAAGTCTTAAGGTTTTCGAGATTCGAAAAAGGGGGGGAGAGGGGGGGCAAAGGGGGCAACACTGAAAAAAAATTTTTACTTTCCCGAGCCTCCTCTATCCGATTCCGCAAAAAACAAAAATTACGGGTCTCCTAGTTTCCGAGATCCTCAATAGGGGGGGGGGAGGGGGGGCAAAAAGGGGGGGTTTGGGATTTTTCCCCAACTCACCCGAGTTACTTGTTTATGAATCTGTCAAAATATACCCACCTCCCCATCCACCATCAGGGAGAACAATTATGTCAATGAGTGAGTCAGTCAGTGAATCAGTGAGTGGTAGTTTAAGTTTATATATTATAATAACTAGTTTGCGTGGTGCGCGTGCTGCAAGCAGCACGCGGTTTTCTTTATCCATGTGTTTGACAGGTAGGTTTACCCTTTTAAAATTTTGAGAATATATTGGAGATTAAAAATATTTAATAAACCGCTATGGGAAGCCCTAAATCAGTATGAAAACCCTTTAGGAGCCCTTAGCCATTAAGAAAAAAAAAAAAGAAAAAAAAATTACCAAGTCGTCGGCCCTGAGTTACGCTCACCCACTCGACCTTCGTTACGCTACGGGGGTCGGCGGCTCGCTTCGCTCGCCTCCTCCCCCCTCCGCTCCACTCAGGTCTCGTAGGTTCGCTCCACTCAGGACCTCCGACGCCTACCCACTATAATATTTGTTCAAACACCTAATGGATATCTCCAACCGTTGTGAAGTTACAGCTCTTTCAATTTTAGGGGAGGTTGGGGAGGGGGGGGGGTGAGTTTTGAAAAAATATTCTGACTAATTAAGTTCCCCATTACAAGAATCTGAAAAAAAATTTGTTCCAAGTCTTAAGGCTTTCGAGATCCGCAAAAGGGGGGGAGAAGGGGGGCAAAGGGGGCAACACTGAAAAACAATTTTTACTTCCCCGAGCCTCCTCTATCCGAATCCGTAAAAAAAATTGTTCCAAGTCTCTTAGTTTCCGAGATCCTCAATAAGGGGGGGGGAAGGGGGGCAAAAAGGGGGGGTTTGCGATTTTTCCCAAAGTCACCAGACCTACCTCTATACGAATCCGTCAAAATATACATACCTCCCCATCCACCAACAGGGAGAACAATTCTGTCAGTCAGTGAGTCAGTCAGTGGTAGTCTAAGTTTATATATTATAATAATAACTAGTTTGCGTGGTGCGCGAGCTGCGAGCAGCTCGCGGTTTTCTTTATCCATGTTATTGACAGGTAGGTTTACCCTTTTAAAATTTTGAGAATCCATAGGAGATTAAAAATATTTAATAAACCGCTATGGGAACCCCTAAATCAGTATGAAAACCCTTTAGGAGCCCTAAACCATTAAGAAAAAAAAAAAAAAGAAAAAAATTCACCAAGTCGTCGGCCTTGAGTTACGCTCACCCACTCGACCTTCGTTACGCTACGGAGGTCGGTGGCTCGCTTCGCTCGCCACCTCCCTCCTCCGCTCCACTCAGGTCTCGTAGGTTCGCTCCACTCAGGACCTCCGACCTGTTTGATGTTTGCGTGGTGCGCGAGCTGCAAGCAGCTCGCGGTATTTTTTTCCTATTTTTGACAGGTAGAGACCCTTATAAAGTTTTGAAAAAAAAAATTACTGAAAAAAAATTTAAGAAAAAAAAAATTAAAAAAAAAAAATTAAGAAAAAAAAAAAATTAAGAAAAAAAAAATTATTAAAAAAAAAAATTTTAGAAAAAAAAAATTTATAAAAAAAAAATTTTATTAAAAAAAAAAAAATTAAAAAAAAAAAAAATTATAAAAAAAAAATTACCCTCAAGTTTTCAGGTCGCCCCTGAGAATTTGTTCCAAGTCTCTTAACATTCGAAAAAGGGGCAAAAGGGGGGGAAGGGGGGCAAAAAGGGGGGGTTTGGGATTTTTCCCCAACTCACCAGACCTACCCCTATACGAATCCATCAAAATATACCCACCTCCCCATCCACCATCATGGAGATCAATTATGTCAATGAGTCAGTGAGTCAGTCAGTGGTAGTTTAAGTTTATATATTATAATAATAACTAGTTTGCGTGGTGCGCGAGCTGCGAGCAGCTCGCGGTTTTCTTTATCCATGTTATTGACAGGTAGGTTTACCCTTTTAAAATTTTGAGAATCCATAGGAGATTAAAAATATTTAATAAACCGCTATGGGAACCCCTAAATCAGTATGAAAACCCTTTAGGAGCCCTAAACCATTAAGAAAAAAAAAAAAAAGAAAAAAATTCACCAAGTCGTCGGCCTTGAGTTACGCTCACCCACTCGACCTTCGTTACGCTACGGAGGTCGGTGGCTCGCTTCGCTCGCCACCTCCCTCCTCCGCTCCACTCAGGTCTCGTAGGTTCGCTCCACTCAGGACCTCCGACCTGTTTGATGTTTGCGTGGTGCGCGAGCTGCAAGCAGCTCGCGGTATTTTTTTCCTATTTTTGACAGGTAGAGACCCTTATAAAGTTTTGAAAAAAAAAATTACTGAAAAAAAATTTAAGAAAAAAAAAATTAAAAAAAAAAAATTAAGAAAAAAAAAAAATTAAGAAAAAAAAAATTATTAAAAAAAAAAATTTTAGAAAAAAAAAATTTATAAAAAAAAAATTTTATTAAAAAAAAAAAAAATTAAAAAAAAAAAAAATTATAAAAAAAAAATTACCCTCAAGTTTTCAGGTCGCCCCTGAGAATTTGTTCCAAGTCTCTTAACATTCGAAAAAGGGGCAAAAGGGGGGGAAGGGGGGCAAAAAGGGGGGGTTTGGGATTTTTCCCCAACTCACCAGACCTACCCCTATACGAATCCATCAAAATATACCCACCTCCCCATCCACCATCATGGAGATCAATTATGTCAATGAGTCAGTGAGTCAGTCAGTGGTAGTTTAAGTTTATATATTATAATAACTAGTTTGCGTGGTGCGCGTGCTGCAAGCAGCACGCGGTTTTCTTTTTCCATGTTTCTGACAGGTAGAGAGACCCTTATAAAATTTTGAGAATCCATAGGAGATTAAAAATATTTAATAAACCGCTATGGGAAGCCCTAAATCAGTATGAAAGCCCTTTAGGAGCCCTAAAGCATTAAGAAAAAAAAAAAAAGAAAAAAATTAACCAAGTCGTCGGCCCTGAGTTACGCTTCACCCACTCGACCTTCGTTACGCTACGGAGGTCGGCGGCTCGCTTCGCTCGCCACCTCCCCCCTCCGCTCCACTCAGGTCTCGTAGGTTCGCTCCACTCAGGACCTCCGACCTGTTTGATGTTTGCGTGGTGCGCGAGCTGCAAGCAGCTCGCGTTATTTTTTTTCTATTTTTGACAAGAAGAGACCCTTAAAAAATTTTGAAAAAAAAAAATTTAAGAAAAAAAAAATTAAGAAAAAAAAAATTATGAAAAAAAAAAAAAAAAAAAAATTAAAAAAAAAAATTATAAAAAAAAAATATTACCCTCAAGTTTCCAAGTCGTCGGCCCTGAGTTACGCTCACCCACTCGACCTTCGTTACGCTACGGGGGTCGGCGGCTCGCTTCGCTCGCCACCTCCCCCCTCCGCTCCACTCAGGTCTCGTAGGTTCGCTCCACTCAGGACCTCCGACGCCTACCTACTATAATATTTGTTCAAAAACCTAATGGATATCTCTAACCGTTGTGAAGTTACAGCTCTTTCAATTTTAGGGGAGGTTGGGGAGGGGGGGGGGGAGTTTTGAAAAAATATTTTGTCTAACCAAGTTCCCCTTAATACAAATCTGAAAAAAAATTTGTTCCAAGTCTTAAGGTTTTCGAGATTCGAAAAAGGGGGGGAGAGTGGGGGCAAAGGGGGCAACACTGAAAAAAAATTTTTACTTTCCCGAGCCTCCTCTATAGGAATCTGTAAAAAAAAAAGTTCCAAGTCTTAAGGTTTCCGAGATACGAAAAAGGGGGGGGGGAAGGGGGGCAAAAAGGGGGGGTTTGGGATTTTTCCCCAACTCACCAGACCTACCCCTATACGAATCCATCAAAATATACCCACCTCCCCATCCACCATCATGGAGAACAATTATGTCAATGAGTGAGTGAGTGAATGAGTCAGTGGTAGTTTAAGTTTATATATTATTATAAATTATAAAATATAAATATAATGCGAGTTTTCGAGAAGTCTTTGATGTATTTTATTTGCTTTTTATCCTTAAAAAACAGAAGGGTTGACATGTAAGGGCGTATTTTTTAATTTTACGAAAAACAAAAAAGGTTTTTCTCGGAAACAAATTTATACTAAATTCTTTTTTGGAGTTAACATGCTATGCGTCAACGCAAAAACCATTATTCCGGTTGATTATAGTTTGTTTACATGCATTTTATTAGAGAAATGCAGAGAAATTGAGCACCGAATAGAGTGGAAACTGCCGCTCTACCCAAAACCGCAAACGATACATCGTACCAAACAGTTCAGTTTAGGTTGATAGAAACTGATATTAGTGGCAATTCGGAGTATCGCAAAAGCTAAACTTAACTAACTAAAAATGTTGCCGTCCCTTTCATAGCAATGGGAATAAAAAGGATGGCATTCATTTTAGTTAGTTTATTTTAGCTTTTGCGACACTCCGAATTGCCACTATTATCAACATAAGCTAAACTATGGTGCGATATAGCGTTTTCAGTTTTGGGAGTAGGGAGGCCCATCTCTTGAAGTAAGTTCTTATAAGAAAATGGCTGACACTGGAAAATAACGTTAGCTGTTTATACAAAACCATGGACTCTTCCCAAAGTTTTCGCATTTATCACTGCGACAACGATCAAAGGGTGAGGACAGGATGGTTTTTGCTGACCGCAATCTGCTCACCTGGAATGGAGAAACGGTTTTGTTAGATTCGTTTGCGGTAGATTAGGTTGAGTGTCTAAAAAATAACTGCCTTTATTTTTGTATGTAAAACATAAATCAGTCATCTGGTTACCATAACATTATTCAATTGCTTAGCTTGGGACTATGACTGATATTCATAAACTGTTTTGAATAATTATAATCATTATTTTATTATGTATTTTAGATAAGTATATTAAATTTTTGGGGAACGTAATTAAAATCATAAGAGAAGGTGTTTCAATTTAACGCATTCCCTGCTCCGTGTTTATAGTGCTCATCAAATTTGAATGACTAAAATGCTGATTGGTCTCTTTGAAGCCTCTATCAGTGCTACCGTACTTTGGCGGGCACTAAAGGTGCCTAGATCAATGGTTGGTTTGTAGAGAAGACCCATTTTATAATGTTATTTATTTTATAATTTATAATGCTTTATTTTCTTGTCACTTGCTTGTCAATAAGTATTTTTCATTTCTGTTACCCATGTTTATGTTGATGGAAAATAAAAACATATCTATTCTATTCTATTTTGAGGTCAAAATCTCAAGTTACCTGACACAATCCTGGGCGCACTCCCTCAGCCGGCAGTAGCTGCAGCTGCAGCCGGAGAAGCAGGAGCCAGGATCAGAGTCCCCCAGGCTCACGGAGTCGAACCGCCTCGGGAGCGTCTCGCCGGAGCTTGGAGCTGTTCTGGAACCACGCCATCTGGAAACCAGAGGTTTTGAATCAACGGTTTGTATAAATCTGGCGCAGCCTTGAGGATCATCTCAATGATGTTAAAATATGATTACTGTACATGAAAATATTTATAGCATTAGATTGGTTAGAATTAAAATTAAGAATCAATACCAATTATTTAACATAATTATTAAAACGGACAAAAATTTCGCAAACAACATCTCACCTAGCACTCTTCGTATCCACATGTTCCACCACCACGTTCCACGTCCTATGTATAAGGTACAGCAGGAACAGGACTCGCGAGGATTCAGCATGAGAAGGCTGCTCCTGTTTATCCTGCCGCTTGCGCCATTTCCGACCCGTGGTGCTTAGTCCACTGCCCATTGTGATCGTTTTAAGTCATTTCTCGTTATCGTTTAGTACTGAAAAGAGATAGAAGATATGAAAAAGAGTAACTTTCTTTTCACTAGCTAAGACTGTTTTATAACTCAAATGTAACACGGCGTTTAAACAGAAAATAAAGAAAGAAAAAAAATATTTTATTTTAGTATGACCTCAAATAACACTTCAAATCGTTTTACATGCTAGGTGACTATTGTCTGTTTCAACGCGACACCAAGACACCAAGAAAAACAAATCAGCCTAGCTTTTTTTACATTGATCCCGAAGTTGCACTTGGTGGCCACCAAACTCTGTTTTCGCTACTCCTCCTAAACTATACAAAATAAAACTACCACAGAGGTATTAAAGATTTATAAAAAATAGCTTATGATAGGTTTCACAAACCGAACATTCAGTTTTTTAAATTCCTATGTTCAACGTCATAATTAAATAAAATAGGCAACGATGCTTGTTTGACCCATACAACCACCCTAACAATCTAAATAGTCAAGCTCCAGTGATGAACCAGTAAATGATGAAAATGAAATTGTAAATTGTATTCTAACACCCCACAAATTGAGAGAACAATGAAACTTCTCTGAAATTCGAAATTTCTTAAACTTTACTCACACAGAATTACCTGCTACTAGCTCATGTGAAATGTGTTACTAAATTTTCTGAAACCCTCCGTTTTCAACGTAACGCCACGTCCTGTTCGAAGTACAGTCCATCACAAACATTCTAACAATAGTCTTTTTTAAACTTTCGCGATCAGAACACATTATAAAACATGCAAACGGGTTATCACGAATTTTACCGTTATTATTCATCCGACGTTTCGACCGGATTGCACCAGCCGTGGTCGCGCGAAGACTCTGATCGCGGGATGTCTTCCCGCGACCACGGCTGGTGCAATCCGGTCGAAACGTCGGGTGAATATTAAAGGTAAAATTCGTGATAAATACCCGTTTGCATTATGTTTTATGATTCTCACAATAATAACAGTCGTCTAAATTTAGTAAGTTATGTCGTCGTATGAGCAAGTGGCCAACTCTGGTGACGGAGTCTTAAGGCTGCATGGCCTCCGTCATGGCTTAACGACTACTCGGTAAGACTACTGATAACGGTACGTACAGAGCTCCCAGTGGTCTTAATAGTAACTAGTAAGTCTGTTGGGAACAAAATTCCCAAGGCTGAATTTAAATATGGTAATGTTTTTGGCCATAAATAAAAAAAAAGATGTGTTCGTAAAATGTACCTACATATTTTATTTATTGTTTTACAGTGTTAAACCACACTTAGGTATTGGAAATTTCATTATAAATGAAAAATCTTACTAAAACTTAGAGGGTCCGTAGCCTAGTGGTCAGGTAGCTCGGCTTAAGAGCGATCGCTTGTATCTACGCAGGTTCGAATCCTGCCGGAGCCTTTAACTTTTAGTAAGATTTTTCATTTATAATGAAATGTACCTACATAGTTTTCTTGAAGGTACATTTTTGAATACGCTAAGTTTACCCATTTTGTTTGAGTTTAACTTAAATTTAAATTAACTCATACTTTTGTAGTTGACTGTACTAGGTATCTACGTTTCGGTTGTATCTTATGTTGCTCGTGAAAAATGTTAGTTTAGAGCTTTCTTTGTGCATTGTAATAAGTATTTATAGTTATATTTATGAAGGAACGTCCTACTTCTATGCATTGTAATAATAAGACCAGTCAAGAGCGAGTCTTGCAACCGATATTGCTATCAGTTTACGTTCTGAAAAGTTTGAAATTTAATGTAGTCCCGCAGCGGTGATCGAACCCGCAACCTCTGCGTCTCAGGCGGGCTTTCGCCCACTGCGCCACAGAGGTCGTCAGTTTAATGATTTATTGTTGTGGTATTAGAACCTTCGTCCCTCGGATTGAAAGTCACCACTCGGCCACAGTTTCTTTACGGAAAAACTAAACTAGATCTATCAAATTAACAAATCACCGGGAAAGTAGTGAACCAGACTACCTAGGAAATGGAAACCCGTTAGAAAGCCCAGCCATAGTGCTTAGCTAATGAGGTAAAACAGTACACAATAATTACAGTTGACTTTCAACTTGTGGTCATTTAAAAACTATCTAAGTGTTACGGTTCTTGCAATCTATAACCACATCTAATGGATACAATTGCGCCTTGTATATGCCACAGAAATTATAGAACAAGTAAAGAAGACAAACTTTGAGAAAATAGTCAATTAACTAAGAAACTAAGAGCAATTCAACTCGCACTCGCCTTGTTCATGTCGCTATAAGTGCCTAAACTTGACATTTCATTCTTACAGATTCATCAATTAGTAGCGTCTACGTGACAAAACGGCGATCGCGTCGGGCTAGATTTTTTACCATAACAGCGCAGTATGCAGGGTCCTAATATCAATAATTTTTGCAGCTTCCACATAAATTTTAATCTCGTTAGATACATACACGTTAAAACAAAGTAACATTTCTTCCCAAATCTAACTTTTATTTGACCGGAGAGTAATTATTATGAGAGTAGCAACGGTCTAACCTAAGTAATGAGTTCGACGCTGATTCGAGTGCACTCGATTTGGACTTAACTCGTGGGTTGATCACTATAGGATCAGCAGGGCTATTTTAATTCACTCGTACGTTCATTCGTATGAGCAAGTGGCCAACTCTGGTGACGGAGATTTACGGCCGCCTCAAAGCCTCCGTCATGGCTTAACGACTTTAAATGTCGGGACCGACAATTTAGGCTAAGTTCAGATGACCG
Organism: Xanthorhoe designata; assembly: GCA_963582015.1. Lineage (NCBI taxonomy): Eukaryota > Metazoa > Arthropoda > Insecta > Lepidoptera > Geometridae > Xanthorhoe > Xanthorhoe designata. Next base: position 1,333,746 of record OY757042.1, on the reverse strand, counting down.
CGCGGTACCGCGCGGAACTACGAACCGCGCAGTACAAGATCAATATAAACGGTAATGTAACCGATAACCGCGCGGGTGTATAATCTTGTTCCGCGCGGTACCGCGCGGTCATCTGAACTTAGCCTTAACGTGCCCTCCAAAGCACGAAAGCGCTCAGCTGAGAACGCTACTTGCTGTGAGTGACCGTTTAGAACGTTGCTTAACTTTAACGATCTATCAAGAACGTCTTACGCCCGAAATTAATAATGTATCTTCAATCCGAGATTAAATTCAATCTTGGATTGCTGGGTATCTCCCGATCGATCTCCTATCCGCATGCCAATAACCTATCTGCTATCCCAATCTTTTTTTTTGGTGGCAGATTGCCGGCAATCCTTTCCCTCTTTAACGTTCCGTTTTATGTAAAATGTTTAATGGAACCACAATATTAATTTGGAACCACAATATTAATTTGAGTAATATAAAAACAAATAATAAATAAAATTAATTAACAAGTTGTAGATAGTAATATTTATAGTTCAAACAAATTGTTATTTGCCTAAAAACTTGCAGATTTAACACACTTTACTTATACACAAAATACTTTAACTGAAATGGAACGTTCAAGTTGACGAATGGTATTTGACAAAGAGAATATAACCAAATATAACCACTACTGTACAGTTATTTGTTGCGAAAATTAGGTATATAAAACAGATGTGTGTTGTGTGATCATTTCATCAGCATTACTTCTAATGATGGATTCAGAAATCGTAAGTTACCTACCTACCTACCTACTGGTTTTTATGGAAGTTGTAGACATGACGCCTACGGCCTAACTTAGCAAAAGCACACCAGGTTCTTACCTGCTCAGAGAAATTCTGAGCTTGCCTGTTTCTTTCCCTGGTGTAGGAAGCTAAAGCTACGAATAGCCCTCGCACATGATCCATTTTAAAGGCAGCAGATGCGTTTAAAATGGGAAAATTTAAAGAAAAATGCACGTATGTTCATTCTAGGCATGGGTAAACTGAATCAGAGGCATTAAAAAGAATCGTTTCACTACGGTGACGCGTTAGCTTAACTATTCCCTCTAAACCTTAACGATTCACTGATTCACCGATTCATCGAGTATCCGCCGAGTGCTGAAGTGCTGAAGTAAAGTATATTTGGTCTGTTGTGATTGAAATACTGACTATATTTTAAAGCAGTTAAATACAAAGGAATCCCTAAATCAGACTACATTTCAGAATCGCTAAGGAGTATTATTAAATCTCATTCAGCGAGTCAGTCAGCGTCAGCAACTAAATACTTTAAATCTGAATTACAAGCGATTAGTGAATAGTTAAGGTGAATAGAGAATACTTAAGGTGAATTAATTCAGTCTAGTGAATCAGACTCAGTGAATCGTTTCGGACAACTGAATCAAGATTACCCATGTTAGTTCATTCCCTATTAATCTCATATTTTCTGTTTTTCAGTAAAAAAGAAATTGAAACCTGATGAAGGGAAAACAGCCAGAAATAATGCAAAAGCAGAACATTTTGCTACTAAAAAACGATGTCTGGACGCTAATATAAATAATACAATCTAGAAAATAATAATTTCGAATTAAAAAAACACAGCTTACTTTGAATAACTTAGAATTAGGATTACAGAAGTGGAAGGAGAGTTTGTAAGGTGTTTTGTTAAGTTTTTAAACCTTTTTGATTTATGTATTTAATTGTTTTAATTAAATATTATATCAACAAACATTTCATTTCATTTCAATTGTCCTACAAAACTGTATTTTGATGGTAACATGATTGTTCTGAGATATGAATAATCTTTTGACTTATTATTCCTAGTAGGTAGGTATTATTGTTTCTATAAGATAATGTAGGTAGGTACTAAGTTACATTCCTATCTCACATTACCTACCACCTACTACAATTGCTTACCAAGGGTATTGATTAAAAAAAAAACGATTTTGTCATTTATTATAGTAGTTTTTATTATTAGCACTGTTTAAATCGTCTTGCTAGGTAAAAGCCTGTGTATATAAGTAACTAAAATAATAATTTATGAGAGCTGCCCATTCTGTAACATCTTGTTCTTCCGTAGGTATTATTCTCTAGATTCTAGAATAATATCTGCTGCTGGTAGCTATACTTCAGCCTAACCGAAATCTGAAGGTGAATAATTCTACATCCTCGAGGGTCTGCATAAAGTTCACCCTTCTGATTCTTCGTGAACTTCTAACTTCGGCGTTGGCGTCGATATCATCACTTTCCCAATCCGATAACTGAGCCAGAACCTCCAAATCACTATTATTATCACTATCATCACTATCACTTGAAAATTCCGACAGATTTATTAGGTACTTTTATAATAAATATAATAAATTTATCAAGATTACAAAATCGATCCTTTGGCAATCTCAATCTGTCAAGAAGAAATCCAACAAATTTCTCGGATTGCAATCTGCGATTGTTTTCACCTATCAAAGCAAACGTCAAATAGAAAGATTGGTTATTGGCAAGCTCAAACTGTCATTTTCGAACAGAGGCCAATCTTTAATCCGTGATCCGACCTCCCAAAGATAGCCTGGTTTTTTGGATTGCAAACTCAATCCAAGGATTGGTTATTGGCAAGCTTTTTCTAGAAAAAGGATTGAAATGTCAATCTCAATCTTCAAATTAAGGATTAGGATTGAATATTAATTTCGGCCGTTAGCAAGCTTCGTCACGAGCGCTTCGCATTCACTCGTTAATGGGATGACTTGTTTTCTGACGTGTTTTCTTGTAAATGTGTCAATAAAAGAGTGACATTGTTAAAAGTGACACGTTTTAAGTAAGTAAGATAACAGACAAGTAAGCAGATTACTGTCTTCGCTTCTATAGTAGCAGAATACCAACTTGTTTAGTTTTCAATACCATTTTTTTTTTAATAATCTGCAGATGTTTTCTTAAACTTTCGCGACCACAATTCATATTTATAAATATATGGACACGGGGTTTTATCGCCATGGTCGCGGGTGGACGACCGTGGACACCCGCGACCATGGCTATTGCGACATAGCCGAAACGTCGGGACGTATAGATAAGGTAAATAACTCGATAAAACCCCGTGTCCATGTATTTATAAATATGAATCTGCAGATGGCTCAGCCGAACCAAGTTATCGTGAAGCAGGGTTCTGGCAAGGTGCCTAAAACTCTGTCCGATTTGGTTAATGTAGAGAGCATTCATATTTTAAAGGGAAATGAAAGTGTGGAGAACCGTGAGGTGAGGAATGATTTACCTTGGGAAGACAGGTAAATGGCAATCGTTATACGTTTTAATATAACGTGTGAAAGTTCTGATTTTTGTTACAAAATTGTGGTCAATCATTTCGAAAAAACGGTTTATTAATAAGACAATAGTTGCAATTTTGGATGTCCCCAAAACTTAACTAAACCAATTTAACAGCACTAAAATTGATGCTATCCTTTTTATTTCGATCGTTATGAAAGGGACCGCAACATTTTTAGTGCTGTCAAATTAGTTTAAATATGAAGTAAAGTTTTGGCGACATCCAAAATTGCCAATACTTATTAGTTGATTAATTTCAATTAGTCAGTAATAAAAATCTATTGCTTTTCTAAAATAATTCTGAATTATTGTAAAATAATCTTATTTTGCTCAGCAGTGGAACACTTCTGGCTAGCAACAAAAATATCTTAAACAAATGTGGGTTTTTTTGCCTTGTACATAAGTACCTATTCAAAAAGTTATCTGAAATACTTAGGATTGAACCCACGACCCCGATCAAAAGTCGAGTCACAACTTAACAAAGAGAACAATAAGACGATTCGTTTGCTATTACAGTAGAAATATCTTTATTTCCTAATTTCACGCAGTTTATCTTGTACCTTAATTATTAAGTACTTTTAGTACAAAAGGTGTAGGTACTTACTTTCTCCGAGACAAACAGTAGATCTCTCAGTTACCTTTTTTATTTTGTCATTTATTTGCGGCCACGTTTTTTCTCACGAGACGAATTAAAAGCGATTAGTTTATATTATCATAGCAACAGCAACTATAGAACCACTTTCTTGTGACCAATATATCTACTTTTTCGTAGCTTCTACTCGTGTTTCTAGCGTGATAATAATGAACATTTTAAATAACAAAGCCCGTGGCGAAGCTTGCTAGACGTTCTTGATAGGTCGTTGAAGTTAAGCAACGTTCTGAGCGGTCACTACTTGAACGGGTGACTGCAAGTGGCATTATCAGCTGAGCGCATCCGCGCTTAGGAGGGCACGTTATCAAAGATAAAATTCGTGATAAATACCCGTTTGCATATGTTTTATAATGCCAAGATTTGCTAAAAACAAAAACCAGATCATATTTCTATTGTGCAGAAGCGCGATAGGAGCGAAAGAGAATAGTAATAGCTGTTCACACTATCATTACCGTGCTAGAGTGCCCATCTGGGATGTTTTGCATACCCACAGATGCGTGAGCAATATGCTAATACTCGTGTATAGTACCGGAGCACTTGCGTTGCTTATCTTACATTTTTTTTTTTTTCAACTTACATTGTCCCACTCTTGGGCAAAGGTCTCCCCCAATTCTCTCCAACCATCTCCTTTGAGACCTCATACCAATTTCTCTCAAAAGCGTCGAGATCGTCTCTCCAGCGCTTTTTTGGCCGACCGAAAAAAATCTTGTCTTACAAATTGTAAACAAAATGAAATGAAATATGATCACGACTGTATCCCAGGGAGCGGTAGACATTTCTTTCAGATCTTTTAGGCAATTATTAGATCCTTTTGAAGATGTCTAAGGGGGTATTCCGAGGTATGTCCAAATACATATTTGGTACATGCCCACATCTTGCAGAAGTTAAGTTTCCATACGTGACAAGTTGCAAGCCCATCGACGCTAAACAAGATTTCGTACATTAATGAAACGATTAGGTATAAACATTTTAATTTTACAACTGATTAAAAATGATTACGTACAAGTGAATTAAGAAAAGGTGACTACAATATTATTATTTTTTTTAATTCTATCTATTTGCCAACCTACCACGTAAGTAATGTAAACTTCTGCAAAATGTGGGGATGACCAGATAAATAATTGGAGTTACCTCTGACTACGCCCTTGACTTATCAAGGTCTATGACTAAAAAAGATATGAAAGATTTGTCTACCGCACTGTGTTCCCAAGGAATATAATATTTCTAATAAAGGAACATATTTCTATGTTCAGAGGAAATACTGTTACAATTTCAAAATGGAGATTCTTGCTCTCGCACTATAACGATTGCTTTTCTTGCCTAGAAGTATATACCTACTGTTCTAAGTTAATGCATCAAACTCCGGTGATAGATGATTATGATCCTATCTAAACACATCACTCGTATTGTTCTTTTTTATTGAATTCAATGAGAAATCAGGCTTTGTTATAAAGAGTAAATAATTATAAGTAGTTTTGATGAGTAACGGCCTCTTTCAATAACAAACCTTTTTGTGATTTTGATTACTGTGGTTTTTATTTACGAACAAAGAAAGAAACACGCAGGAACAAAAAATAACTACACTTCTTAACATAAACAAATAAATAAATAAAAGAAACTCCTGTATGCTGTCCAAAATATAGACTAACTAAGATACTGTGGTTTGAAATTTAATATTACTTTTATACTTAAAAAATATAGTTAATATAGTTAATTCTCTCTTTAAATAAATAAATATAAACGGACATTTTTCACGGCGTCATCTAGTCCCAAGCTAAACAACTTATTGCTTGTGTTAGTGGTAACCAGATGACAGATAATTTTTTTTAATTTTTTTTTGTAAATACATAAGTACTTAATAGACATAGAAAAAACCCAGACTACACATTGGCGAAGTACTAGACCGCCATCTTTGATCAAATAACGGTATTCATTACAATGTTGCAATATTCAGACCTCACACTGAAGTTGTTTTTGTTCTCGTGGATTTTTTGTTTCACAATTATAGGTAATGTTGATGGAAACTGCATCCGGTAAGTAATGTAAACTTCTGCAAAATGTGGGGATGACCAGATAAATAATTGGAGTTACCTCTGACTACGCCCTTGACTTATCAAGGTCTATGTATTATAATAGCACACGGGAAATTACTCACGTAAAATTATCGTCGATTTAGATACCGACAATGTTTCGATTCTTCCGGAGAATCTTCATCTGGGTATGAGTGTGAGACGCGACCGTGAGGAGTGACCACACTCATATTGTCGGTTCATGTCGGTATGTAAATCGACGGTAATTTTACGTGAGTAATTTCCCGTGTGCTATTATAATGTAATTAGTGTAATTTATTTACGCAGGATGTACTTATACATAGAGAAATTATAAAGAATGTATTTACCTAGCGGGATATAGGTACATAAGGAATCTTGTGTGAATTTTTATCTTGACTTTAAATCTGCAGTGCATTAACATCAATATAAAAAATATCGTAGGTAATTTTAACTAGAAAGTAATTTAAATTTCTTGGATAAAATTGATGTTTTAAAGTTTCCAGTCTATCTGGTGCTATTTTAAACTCCGGTTTTGGGCAACACTTCCATAATATAATATAGGTATTTTAATCTCATAATGAAAAAATACCCAAAAGGCGCAGGCGTGACGACATTGTTGCCTTCCAGGAGGAATGGTGGGAAGCGGCCGGTGATCGCAAAAGTGGACGGATATGGGGGAGACCTTTGGTGGATATTATAGGAATAAAATAAATAATAAATATCCTTGGACATTTCACACGGCGTCATCTAGTCCTAAGCTAAGCAACTTTGTGTTATGGTAACCAAATGACTGATATACTACTTAGATATTTGTTGTAATATACATCTCTCTGGATGTTTCTTCTGGATGTTTTTCTATCTATAATAATGTATATACATTATTATAGATAGAAAAACATCCAGACCCGGAACAAATATCTGTAGAACATACAAACATTTGTCCCGCGGCGGGGATCGAACCCGCAACCTCCGCATCTCAGTCGGACCTTCACCCAACTGCGCCACAGAGGTGGTCGAAAAAAAATATATGTAAAACTGAATTATTGTGTGTTCATTATTTCAACAAAAATGAAATGAAATATGATTTCTTTCAGATCTTTTTAGACAATTTTTAGATCCTTTTGAAGATGTCTAAGGGGGTAGTAAGAGGTAGGTATGTCCAAATGTATATTTGGTACATGCCCACATCTTGCAGAAGTTAACTTTCCATACGTGACAGGTTGCAAGGTCATCGACGCTATTTAGAGAGCTAACTGGTTTCCTCACGATGTTTTCCTTCACCGTTAAAAGCGCATAGAAATTTTTCGATGCGAAAAGTTTATTACTAATCCACTTGACCAACACGGATTTTATAATTATTAAGTATTTCAATGAATAACAATAAAACTGTCATTTTTGCCAATAAATTGAATACTTAATTTGAATCAAAGGCATTATACTATAACATAATAGCTACCCTAGATGTAAGAAAATAGATCTCATTTTAGCTAAACTAAATTTGTTTGGTGCACAGTCTTGTTATAGTATAATGCCTTTGATTTGAATACTCAGTCAGTAATGCAACCATTTTTACATACGAGTGTAAAATATTGGAGCAGACAGAACGGTTCTTTCAGAATTCTGTTCACGGTTGTTGATAAACGGTGTGATTTTAATTAATTGCTTCACGTTCACAATTTGGAATCTTTGATCTTTCCCGCCAGAATTCCTGAGATTCGTATACCTACCAATATATACTACGTAGATACGTATATACCAATACCAACGGAAATATAGCAAGCATAATTATTGAATTCATTTATTTGTTCCGCGTCTGGGTGTTTTTCTATCGACAATGAATGTTCTAGCAAATTACACGCGCTCGCGCAGGTCTCTAACCAATAATACAAAAAATTGACAATCAATCGCGTTTTTATTTTAATTTTATACTGGTCATAAAATATAGTCTATGTTCATTCGAAAAGTCCATACAACACAGAAACACAAAGAATTTTTGAAATCGAATGAGTACGTACTTAGTTTCAAAGAACCCCAAACATACAAACAAACCAACTGTAGGTAGTCTTTCTTAAACTAAAAAAAAAAAAAAAAAAAAAAAAGGTAAATTACGCGATAAAATCCTGTAAATTTCTATTTAAAAGTATCAACTGTAGGTACCTCTTTATAATATTAGTAATAGATAAATAATAGGTACTTAATAATCATAATAATACGGTTTTGATATATTAACTTAGCAATCCAGAATTGCTAATTGGCTTTTGTGTATTCTTCAGTGTATAACCTTAATATTTTATACAATACATTTTTTTTTTTTTAACCTATTCTATCCCACTGCTGGGCAAAGGTCTTCCCCAAACTCTTCCAATCATCTCGATCTTTAGCTGCGTCCCACCATCCTTCATCAATATACAATTATACAATTCATTTATACAATACATAAAACTCAAATAAATTACAGATTATATTATCTCTAGAACTTGCAAATCATTTTCAAAATGCAGTAACAATGAATTTATAATGTCATGTTACAAAAGCGATGGCATTTGAGAGCTAACGACTTTGGTATTCACGTAGCCTCACGACCTTTCAATGTATAGCATCATTTGTGTTTTCTATGTATAATAATAATATGTATGTAAGTATTTAAAAAAAAATGTACTTATGTAGTTTATCAGTCATCTGGTTACCATAGCACAAGCATTAAATTGTGTAGCTTGGGACTAGATGACGCCGTGTGAAATGTCCCACCTGTTCTGTTGAGTAGTTCTGTTGACAGCACTACTGAGATTTTTTATTATAGACCATTGAGGTAGTATTATAGAGCCACAATCAGACAAATAAAATGTAAACGCCAAAACTCGGCGCACGCTACGTAGTGCGCAGAGTTTTTCTTTTTTGCGTACAAGCGACATTGAACATTAAAACAAACGATATAACGTCTACATTCAAATTTCAAATGTCATTGTAGAACATTGAATTTGCACGCACAGTTTTTGAGTGTTGTCAGCTATTAGATTGTGACTCTTTAATACTAACTCGATGTTATAGACTAACTTATTAACTACAAGACATAATTAGAAAATACTAGTTGCGCCCCGCGGTGTTACCTGCGGTGAACAGTTTCCGTTCCCGAGGGAATACCGGGATCAAAATGTATAGTAGCCTACTCTTTAATCCAGGGTAAGTATAAGCAATTCTGGTACCAAATTTCATTCAAATCCGTCCAGCTGTTTGAGCGTGAAAGAGTAAAAAACACACTTACATACTTACACAAACAAACTTTCATTTTTATAATATTAGTAGGAAGTAGGATTACCAACTTACCAATATTAGAAAATATAACCAAATTACCATATTTAAGTATCTAATATTTCTTCTAGGTAGTATCGCTTTTTCGAGGTAAAAAAATATCGCATAAAAGAATCTGCCGAGTAATCTTCAATCGTGATATTCAATATTAATTGAAACGTTTTGAGTTCGTGTCAAATCACAAAAAAACAACGATTATAATTATCCAATTATGCGTGTGTACGTACAGAATGTAAATAAAATCTCATTTTTAAACTAAAATTACAGACAGACTAACATTACAGACTAAAAACACGCATGTCATTAGTTAATTAAATTAAACAATTGCTTATTCAATCGCAATGTACCTATCACTTCGATAAACAAATAGACAAGTCCATTCTTCCTACTTCCTACAAACATGCATCAAGATTTCCATTTTAACCATCATTTTCAAACCGTACGACTTAAGACGATTACAAATAATTATAATAATACCTAATAATATTATAATTTATTTAGTCTTCCGTAAATTATTTTAGAGAATAAGTAAATACTTTTGTTAATAAGAGTAGGCTGAGTATTGTAAGTACTGCAAGAGTATCGATCAATTTCTAAGAAAAATACTTCACGAGCACCTCACTATGCCACGAGCGCTTCATAGTGATTATTGGTACATTAAAACAGCAGCAGAAAAACAAATAAAAAGAAAAATAAGTAATTAATTAAATAACAGTACATTGGCACATAAGCAATAGCCACTAAGGAAGCTTGTATAAGGTTTCAATCTTCATCAAACATCTGTAAAATGAATATGAAATGCAGCTTTATTATTGAGTTAAACGTTTTTTTCTAATTACCACGTTAATTACACGGATGCGTCTGCGCACCGATTGTAGCTAATATCGACTTTCCTTCGTACGTTTATTTCATAAGATTAAGCGTTGTTGAAAAAAAACATGCGATTGAATTGAGAATTTCTTTTTTTTTCGAAGTGGCTATTTTTTGATCATATTTTATCGGATAAGCAACTATTTAGCACCATTTTACAACCGGGGGGTTAACGCCAGTTTAACATAGTATTGGATACTGTCCTCCATACCGAGTCAAGTAGGTATCACAAATGTATAAAAATCCAGTGCAGCGCCTCCCCCGGTAACTTGCATGAACTAAAAATTCCAAACTTAGTAGGTATTTTATCTGTGCATAGATTTAGAATAATTGAAACGTGAGGAAGCATAGATTACTATACTACACCAAAACCGCCGGTACGCTACAGAATTTAAAATTTTCATAAGTATATTTTTCGATTATAATTATGTTAGGGTATTTCCCGCTTCCGCTTATTATTTACGCCGGAGTCCACTCACTCGTAAAACTGTCTCTATTTATGTGCGGAAGGAAACTAGAAACAGGTCAGCTGACTGTCACCTTTTACATTAAATTGTCATTTACACGATCAAGATTCTTCTTCTTCTTCTTCTTTATTTTGGCTTCGCCGGCTTTTGCCACGCATTTAGCCACTACCATGTGTATGTGTATATATTTTCGTTTCGTCAAGGTCGAGTCAAAGTCATAAGTCAGCGTCAGTAAAGATGTGGGTTCTTTACTGCAGCTTTTTACATGGACTTCTTGAGAGAACTCGAAATGCAATGATATACAGTTTTGTTTCATTTGCCTACACTTATGTACGTTCACGAACACTTAACAGTTAATAATCCACCATTATTACATATTAACATTCGCCAAAACACAAATTTCGGAAAATAAAACAAAAGAGACAACACGCCATCTTGAATTCCCGTCAAAAAGCCGATCAAGATTCTTGCCTGTTGCATACAAGATGACAGTCAATTTAATTGTATGCAACAGGCAAGAAAGCCATGAAGCATCAATTTTTCAAGACCATGCAAGTCATGAGACTTGCATGGTCTTGAAAAAATTGATGATCTGATGAGGATCTTTGAGTTAAGAACATAAATGAATGAGTGCAGAAAATTGCTCTCGCATTAGGAAATTGAAGTCAGTTTTCTTGTTTTTTTTTTTAATTTTGACACAATGTTGAATAAATAATTGTAGATGTTTTCACAGATCATGCAAACTATCCCATTCAGTCAACCTATAATAATAGTTGATTTCATTTGGGATAATAATGGTGGCTATTCGGGATGTCGCCAAAACTACACTTACCAATTTGGCAGTACTAAAATGTTGCCGTCCTCTTCCGATCGAAATAAAAAGGATATCATCAGTTTTAGTGCTGTCAAAAGTTTAGTTTAGTTTTGGTGACATCCCAAATCAGTAAAATAAACAGTCGATTTGTTTTGATTCAAAGAGAAAATAATTAGGGACATATTAACATTTTTGAAAAGTTCTTTATAGGAATAATCAATCATCCGTCAATCAATGATACCGTAATCAAAACATGATCTAAGATAGGCGTGGATCTAAACAAAACATCATTAATTACTTTCATCGGTAATAGAAATAGTACTTGATCAAGCGAGAACTTCCTGCTATCATAATAACCATTATCTACAGGGTGGTCAAATCTAACTGTTATTTTAAAAACACTGTTTTTTTGTAGATACAAGTTTAATAAAAATAGCCAATAAAAATAGCGACTAGCCACCTTTTAACCCGCTACGTTTCGTTGGGACATAGAAAATAACAACCCTGAATTGTGATATCTAAAGAACGTTTGCTAGAAATGAAAATAAAATAAAATATTTCAACTCATTTGTTTAGTTGTAAAACTCCGCAATAATCTTCTACACCCTATACCACAAATCTGTTATTATACTTGAATTCTGCAGTTTTTATTCGATTTAGAAAAGTAATGATCATTTCGATGATTGATAACGATAAGAAATCATTGAGAAATGGAATGGAACGTCTATCAGTAACTGTTTTTGTAACGTTGCATTGTATAGCGAAAAACGTGTTACTTTGAGCACGCACTTACTAGTTGCCCACCCTAACTTCACTTGGGTTTATACACTACTCGCGGCCTCGCTCCGTACCTGCCAGAATAAAAAGTAGCCTATGTGTAGGTATGTATGTATATAAATAACTACCAAATAAAAAGGCACTCAGTGTCTGTTAGGTACTTACCTACTTATCACATTTATGAAGAAAAACTGAAAATAATATTTTTTTTTATTTTAAAACACAAAATAAATAATTGCTCATAAATTATACTCAACTACCTACAAACCTAAAATAAAATAAAAAAAATAAAGTATAATTTATGAGTTAAACATCAGTAACTAATGTTTAATATGATACATTCATAAATCGCTTGATAACATAAAATAAAAAAAATTTGGGCACATTCAAACAATGATAACTTTGTGATAGATAAATATTAAAAAATTCTGACCGACAGTGTTTTAATTACCAGTAGCCTCTGCTGTAACTGTATATTTTTTTTTATTCCTTTCCTTTTATAATAAACCTTTCTTCCTTTTATAATTTTATATAGCTCAAACTTCTGGACAGATTTGAATGAAATTTGGTACAATTTTATACCCTGGATTAAAAAATAGGATACTTTGATCCCGGTATTCCCACGGTAACGGGAACTATTCACCGCGGGTAACACCGCGGGGCGCAGCTCTTTATAATTACCAATAATATTGATGTCTAATGCGACCCAGTTTGCAAAAACATCCTCCATCTTGCAGGTAATAAACAGTTAACTAGCCCAGTCCATCACTGATTCCGTGTCACGGAGAGATTTCTTATGGCTATTATGACCAGGGTGGTTATTCGCTATGACCCAACAAAACGCAATGCGACAAAACGCGGCATTAACGCGTTCTGACGCACGTTGGCTTGCGAGCTGTCGGCCACGGTCTTCTCCTTGTGAATGAATATGAAACAAAACTAGATATCATTGCATTTCGAGTTCTCTCAAAAAGTTCATGTAATGCTTCAGTAAAGAACCCACATCTTTACTGATGCTGCCTCTGACTGTGACTTGACTTTACTAACTTGAATTATAATGACATGGTAGTGGCTAAATGCGTGGCAAAAACCGGCGAAGCCAAAAGAAAGAAGAAGAATGTGTTATAATCACTACCGTGTTCACTGCCCATGACGCACGTGGATAAGGAGAAGTGGTAGCTTGGTTGGAAATGAATTAGCGCGCAAAATACTATAAGATGACCCGGTGACATTGAGCTAGGTAATATACTAAAGAGTCACAATCTAATAGCTGACAACACTCAAAAAATGTCCGAGCAAATTCAATGTTCTACAATGACATTTAACATTTGAATGTAGACGTTATGTCGTTTGTTTTAATGTTCAATGTCGCTTGTACGCAAAAAAGTAAAACGGCGCACAACGTAGCGTGCGCCGAGTTTTGGCGAGGGCATTTAATTGTCTGATTGTGGCTCTATAGATTGTACCTCAATGCCCGGTGATGATGGTTTTGTCGCGTACGTTCTGTTGGGTCATAGCGAATAACCACCATGTATGGGTCAGACTGCTTTTTGCAGGGTGCTGGTCTGGGTCTAAGTATGTTATCTGGAGGATGAGAGAATAAATTCAACACAAGATCCAAGTACATTATACGATAAAACATATATTTACGGGTATTTATCGCTTTTTACCTTTATTTACTACCAGTAGGTATATATAATTATACTATATATTACCATTGTGCCAAAATTAAATAAAGGAAAATAGAAATAAATACCTACCCGTAAATATATGTTTTATCATATGTGATCTGATCGCGAAAGTTTAAAAGTTATTATTGTTCCGATTTACACATTACTTTGTTTAAAACAAACTCACTTTGTGTCTAATTTAATCATACGTTTATGATTTAATTTCTCTGCATTTCATTATTAGTATGAATGTCCAAATACATTTTATTGTTATTATTTTTAATAAGAAGTTTATTCGACTAGAAAACTGCACCAATAAAAATTTTTTGTTCATAAGATATTTATCAACACTTTAAAATTTACAGTAAAGAGAGTTTTATTACTACAATTAAAACTTTTAACGTTTTCACAACGAAATAACTTTATAATTAAAAGCAACGATGCTTAATAACCTTGTCAAAATTAAAACAAATCGCCGCCCCCACCGAATAATATCGTAATCGACTATTACGATAGAAGTGCTTTTAATCGAAATAATTGTTGTAGAGGCCCAAATACACCTTGTCAATTTTTTTCAGCCGATTCGTACGAGTACTTTAGGATTTAGACATTTTGTAATGGATTTAACAGTATTATTGTCCGGAAACTATAAGCACCGTTTTCCCTCGAATAACATCGTAACAGGTTAATACCGACAACGCATTGTTTTACTCTTTATAGTAAGCTGTCGTTACGTTCATATTCGGGTAGGACATAATCATCTTCATTTCGGTAATGTACGTTTACCATATTATTCCGGTATAAAAATGTTATTTTGTTTATTTGGCAACTGCAATAATTAGACCATTTTTATAGAGGACAGCGTATAATTACTCACTTTTTAAAACGAATTAAGATTTAAGCATGTGGAGTTTGCTCCCTGTATCTATGAAACAGATTACACAAACTGAAGAAACAGATTACAGAGATTAAACAGACTCTGAGCCTATTCATATGGTCTAGGGTAAAGCACCACGTTTCGAATCTATAAGTCATCACTGGTTGAATACCTTCGTCTTTAGTAGGCACTAAGATATTTTAGACGAAAGGATGTAGCGAATTTTCCCGAATGCAGCCCATCCAAGTTGGATTCGACGACCTCTTGACTGACTGATTTCTCGAAGTTGGGCCTACCTAATGGACGGTGTGTCCTAGATACGTAGTATACGTATGCGTCAACAACTTCAAGAGCCGAATTCTCAACCATAACAGGAGTTACTTATTATTGCAGAAGGAGATATAAAAATATACCTATTACTTTACTCTGATGCGCGGGGCAAAATAAAAACAGATTTATTTTTGCCATGATTATCTATGCCCTTACAACTTTTGGTTATGAAACTAAAAGACAAGGTTTTTATGAGACTGGCATAGTCAGAGTGAGGGTATGCCATCACCCTTATCATGCAGCATTCTGTAGGACAAGCAATGTAAAATTAGAAAACTGTGTGATATTAAAAAACTCCGACCATTTTCACAAGATGATTTACACAGCATCAGGAAACAATCATTACCCACGTTATGCGTTAGCATCTAATAGTAGTCTGTGCCCACGCATAATGGGACATTGTTAAGATTGTCTGGGAACCATCCTCTCAGCTTAGCCGGCCACTCCCACAGAAAAGGCAATGTTCTATACGTGTGGGGCTGACTACGCCGCGGGTTTCCTATCGATGGCATAATATTAAATACCAGGCCAGAAATATAGAATAGTAGCCAGGCTTGAAAGAAATGCGGCAGTGATTTTTACGATATTAATAATCTGGTATCTGGGAAAATTGTACAAAGGATACCTGCCTACCCAAGGCAGAAAAATCAAATGTTGAACCCATGTAAAACCCATGTAAAACCCATAAGTATGTTGCATTTTTGAAATTACTTTATAAATATATCAGTTTCTCATTCTTCGTATAGAAACTGATATTATAATGATTGATTCTTCGAATTTGAAGCGGATAAAGATACTTACTGTAAATCAAAGGCGCGGGCGACGTTCCAAAAGTCATATTGAACCGATCGCTGCTGTGGGGGTTTTTTAACAGGTGTAAGTACGAGTGGCATATTACAATAAGTAAACCCCTCCATGACGATTTACTTTCGTTGTGTATGTGCCAGCTTTTAAGCTGCATAAGCCTAAATTTACAAAACCCAGTGCTTGCTATATTAGAATATCAATAGACAGTCTAAATACCAATATAGACTATGAATAAGAGTCTTTTTATTGTGAAATTGCATTAGTACATAAATAAATAATTTCAAATACAATGTTTTTTTGATATTTTGACTAAATATAACGAAAAAACTATTTAATCTCCATATACATACGATGACATTTTCATTAGGAGATTAATCGGTATCGGATATTACACTAAACAAACTTAATTCACTTGCCATGGAAAATGAACGTAATCTAGTTTTACGATATTTGTTACAACATATTAGAACACCGAATACTATGGTAACATTACATTACCGAAACAGTCAATATCGCATTTTTGTAGTCAACAATATCGCGATTGACTATTACTATGCAGGTCACGTCAACGATTTCCACGAATAAAATGGTATTGTTATATTACAGTTAAAAAATGTGTTTTCAATTCTGGTAATATTTATTTTAACAATATCTTCGTTATGGTAAATTATTGATTTTTTTCTGTAATATCATATTATTTGTGATAATTTAAGCTATGTTTTGGTATATAAACGATCTTCCTATGTTAACTAACTGAAAAGTTATAGACCAAAAACGGTTTTTTAATTCTCCTGTAAAATTTGTATTTTTCGATTGCGATTTTATTCGGTGGGGACGGCGAAATATTTATATTCATCATTCAACCGTAATGGAATAAATTTGCATGCAAATTGACTTCATCAATATCAATCACAAAAATGCATTATTTTAAAGAATTATAATTGAAAAAATTCTGTAACATTTTGGCAACCCTATTTCGGATCGTCTGTCGAATGTCAACAACCGTTGGGATTAGAATACAATTTGAATTTCAAATTCGGAATGTGTTTTACTGGTTCCACAGATTCAAAATACGTCGATAGGAGGAAAGGTGGATATTGCATCTCGGTGCCAACTATGCACTAATACAATTAAATTTAATCTCTTGATATACCTAAACTATTTCCCTTCAAGGGAACTTTGGGAATTTAATTGTCAATTTATTATTTTTCAGCCTGACTCTTCTTTTTCTCCTTCAACTTTAAGCTTTAATGGGGATTTTGACGATAAAATTCCCACTAATTCTATGTGATAAAATTCGGGTAGGTAATAAAAAACTTGTGCTTGTTGATAGATTTTGAAATTGAATTTAACTTAGATACCAAAATTGGAATTTAGCACTCTAATTTGACTAACTAGAAAAGCTTTAAATTAGACCAAATTGATAATTAGCGTAAGAGAAACTCGCTATTAACGAACTAATCAAGTGATTAATGAAAACGGAATTTGAATTAGTTTAAATAGACACAAGTTTCTATGATGATACTGATATCAGGCCCACCTGTTAAGGCTGCTCGTTAATTGTCTGTCTGTCAGTTTTATTTACCTACTAATGGCTCGGAATAAATGTAATGGCCATATGGATATAGCGTTAACTTTCGATTCGAATGTAAATAAGTAGTTCAAAATCTGACCACCTAGCCATGCTAGGTATACTTAGGTATATATAAACTGAACAATCGGTTTAGAATAGAAACAGTAAATAAAAATTAATAGCCAATCATCCACACTTTGTGGTGCTGCTGTAGGTAGGTACTTAGGTAATGTACTTAGGTACCTCCCTTCCTCCATTCGATCTTGATTGAGTTACAGTATTAAATTCAATGAGAAAAAAAACCTAAAATAACTGTGCCTATTTAATTAAACTCTAGAAAATCTCGTGAAAGCCTAGATCCGTGGTCCATTATCATTCTCGATACAATAAATCACATATGGGCGGGTAGCATGCAAGCAAACGTGCATCATTACCTTCAGTACACTATATTTTACATTCCATTGTCATTCATGCACATCAACACATAAATTCACTCAATTCGATAATTCACTGATGAATTTATTCTTATTTTCACAGATGCATTCAATTGTTTGAATTCAGAACTCACGTTTCTGTGTTCTATTTTCGAATTCTGCTCAATTTTTTTTTATTCGAGTTCAGAATGCTCAAACTTTTAGATTTAAATTTGGAACACACAATTTTATATTTGATTGGACGATTTATTTATTTATCTTTGCGAAACTATTCGGATTCGATAATTTTTTTATCGATTTTATCACTTGCTTCACGCTTACTGCTTTTTTAATTAAAGTGAATGTTTATTTCAAAACTAAAAGTCACTTTATTTATTTATAAAATGTTTGTTTTGAATCACGCTTACGGTCACAACATTAGCAGACGCGTTAGTGTGGGAATGACCTACACCACTGACTGATAGGCTGCGCGCGCGCAGCGAGCATTCGAAAACGATGCTATGACTGCGGATGTATCTTTCTTGATACTTTAGCAAATGGAGCTTGAATTCAGTGACATTTTAAGACGGAATATTTTAATATATTTAAATCTATCCTTGAAATAAAAAAATTGTGATGAGTTTTTTGTAGTAATTTGACTCTTTCTCTAACCTGTTGTTTTTTAGGTAAGTAAAAGTAACTATGTATTAAAAAAAAACATGTTTATTTTAGTACCTAGTCATTTGATTACCTACTATAACACAAGCATTAAATTGCTTAGCTTGGTGTGAGATGGCGCTTTGTGAAATGTCCAAGGATATTTATTTTACGTCGTGGAACTTCATAGAAATTATAGGTCGCGCCACGTAAAAAGAGCGCTGAGGGGAAGCAGCGTAGGTACCTATGTTTGCGCCTGTGTTCACTCGCTGACGAACCAATAGCACTTGCTAAATCAATGATATGAAGTGCGCCGCGTTACCTCTTCACCAATCATCGACCACTGCGCAGTTTGACAGCCAGCACTCTTTTTACGTGGCGCGGTCTACCGGTGTTTACCGGTAATACCTGTGCGGTGTTTTTGCTTCCTATAGCGGCAGCGAATACCGCGAAGGTCCAAACAGGCCTTATTAAAAGTACCAAAACCGCTGACACAGTACATTTACCGCACACTCTAGTCGCACCTGAACGCACAGACACGCATGAGTGTAGCATCTTCTAAAGCATCACGTTCTAACTATTTTTATAGCTATTGGTTTTATCTCTTCATTGGAGTTGTATGATGGATGATTCTTACTAAGTACCTAGTAGGTACCTAAGTTTGTAGGAGCTTGAGGCTAACTATTGACAAGGCCCCAGTCATAGCTCAGCGATTCTAAAAGCCGGTTGACAATATAACGTGCCCTCCGAAGCGCGGAAGCGCTCAGGCCCTTACTCCGGAACAACGAAAACGAAGTTTCGTGACAATTTTCGGGGTCAGCTTATGTTGGTGGATACTGAATTCGTAATAGTTCACCAACATAATTAGAACCCGAAAATTGTCACGAAACTTCGTTTTTCGTTTTGCAGAGTAGACGCCGTTGTTAATGCCACTTGCGGTTGCGGGCTTCTTCATTTTCTTCTTATTTATTTTTATATTTTGGCTTCGCACGGCTTGTGCCACGTATTTAGCCACTACCATGTCATTATAATTCAAGTCAGTAAAGAGTCAAGTCAAAGTCAGAGTCAGAGTCAGTAAAAAGCGGTCACTCTTCCAAGTTGTGACCGCTCAGAACGTTGCCTAACTTCAACGATCTATCAAGAACGTCTTAGCTTCGCCACGAGCGCTTTTCTGTTAATTATCTTGGTAATGTCGACAGTTGTCTGGATAAGAATCGTGCGTGTTAGATTCAGCGGGACCAAAGACGATTAATATCTAGAAGACAGACAAAGGCCATACACAAAATCGTAACCCGTACCAGATAGCCTGGAAACTTTAAAACATCAATTTTATCCAAGAAATTTCAATTACTTACTTTCTAGTTAAAATTACCCATTTTTTTTTTATATTGAATATTGTTGCTACCTACTACTAAGTATTGAAATTTCTTGGATAAAATTGATGTTTTAAAGTTTCCAGGCTATCTGGTACCATAGATAATACACTATATAAATGTCTGGTACTGCGGGATCAGGGTTACGATTTTGTGTATGGCCTTTGTCTGTCTTCTAGATATGAATCGTCTTTGGCGGGACTAATGTTTGCATGTTCTTTGAATACTTGTTCCGAGTCTGGATATTGTAGCATGATGTTATTTTAGTCCGTATAAATTGCTTCTAAGCTTGACGGAGTTTTTAGACAGCCTAAAGGCCTCTGTCATGGCTTAACGACTTTAAAAGCTGGTTATGCTTTCAATCATTATATATTTCGACCTCTGTGGCGCTCATGTTTTGCGAAGTTAGCCTTTTACTCGTGACAGTGGCAAACCCATCGATGTTAATATAATTCTAAGGCATAAAAGTACTATGTTCTTCTCAATACTCGTTTTGCCATTTTTTGTATTTGTTGTGTCCCACTGCTGGTTAAAGAGTTAATTATATCCTTTCCGCTGTGGCGGCCATTTTGCGCGAAATCTGTACTCTGTGACGTCAGTTTTAGGAATTAGCGCGCGGGACGGCGCGTGTGATTAGAATTACGTTTTCTCTAAAAATTATAACTAATATTAACTAGGTAGGTACATCTTTATAGAATTTACAGTGCTTAAAAGTCTGAAAAAAATAATATGTTTTCCGTGTCGTAAATAATACAGATTATTATGACCATAATTACTTTATATTTTTTGTGACTCGTTTTAACGGCTTTGGAACTATCCTACTCGCTCAACACGGCTCTACTCTGAGGTTCCGATAATAAATCCAGTTTGTGGAGCTATTTGGCCGGGCCATTGGGTCGTCCTTGTCAACTTGCAGTAATTAACGCTGTTCAACACGGCGCAAGCACAAAGAGGAAATGGGAAATCGATTTTCTGTTCTGATGACAATTACATGCTATGGCCATAATGGCCATAAGCCCATTTAGGATAACCATTAATTTATCTTACTGATAGTTTCGTCTTCGGCGTCATAATGTTTCGTGGCTGAGTGGTAAGGCAGCCCAGCTTAAGGGTGATCGCTTGTATTACGCGGGTTCGAATCCCGTCGAAGCCGTAAAACTTTAAGTAAGATTTTTTCATTTATAACCATTTATTTACTTACAAAAAAATACAAATTATTTTTATTCTGATAGAATAAATATATTTTTTTGAATATAGGAGTACATACCTAAGTTAGAACCGACACCTTATTTTTGGATTATTTTTAACTGCATTTATTTATTTATTTTTAATTCATTTTATTTTCCTGTATTTATACTTATTTAACTGTATGTATTGTTTGTGGGAGAAAATAAATAAATGATTGATGATGATGATTGATGATACCTACATATATAATAAGGACCCAGAATCGGCAACTGCAAACATTTGTCCCGTAGCGGGGATCGAACCCGCAACCTCCGCGTTTCAGGCGGGTATTCACCCACTGCGTAACAGAGGTTGTCATAAAAAAAAAATTTCTCAGTCTTCCTTCTTGTCTCTTTCGCGACGCGAACCGCCAATGTGATTTTTTTGTCCTCATTCGTTTTGGATATTCTCAACTACAAATTGTAGTGTAGGTATAGTCAGGCTTATAAATTTTGTTAGTTATTTTTGTCTATACTTCTATAATAATACTAATCTATACTATCTATACTAATATTATAAAGAAGTAAAGTTGGTTTGTTTGTTTGTATGTTTGGGGTAATCTCCGAAACTACTTATCCGATTTCAAAAATTATTTCACCTATTTGTAGCTTAGACTTTCCGAATGAACATAGGCCATATTTTATCAAGGTAGGTACCACGTGAGCGAAGCCACGGGCAAGTTAGCTAGTATACTACATACGTCTGTACCTTGAGCTATATTCACACCAACAGAAGTTAATAAGCTCTAATACAATCCTTGAGAATTTGCACCAGAAGTTAGCGAGAAATATGGGGTTTCTAGTCCAATCCCGTGAGACCTCAGTAATCGGATAGATCATTAGCATGCTAAGACTGTTATTTGTGTACTAATTGGCCATCCTTGTTTATGATATGAGGTTGCGATATGAACTAAAGCTAAGGTGTGTAACACACGACATGAAAATACTTACACAAGCGGTTACCGCGCGTTAACTTGCTTTTTCTTTCTAATATAAACGCACAAAAACCGCGTTTATCGCGCGTTCACAGTTTTGATAAAATATCACAGTAATGATATTTTATCAAAATAAAAATTAATCTTGCTCCTTTTTCAGTTTTTCAGGAACCTTTAATCGTATTTAAATAGATTTTTTTTTTTAATTCTTGATTACTGTCCTGTCATCATTGTCTATTGTAGCATTCGCCAGAGGAATTTTACCCGTAAAATGTAATATATATTATAGCTGCGTGTGCGGTCACTTGAATATTTGTATAGAAAATATTCATAATATGCCTTGCTATAATTTATAGTCACGTATGGAAAGTTAACTTCTGCAAAAAGTGGGCATGTACCAAATATGTATGTATTTGGACATACCTCTGACTACCCCCTTAGACATCTTCAAAAAGATCTAAAAATTGCCTAAAGATCCGAAAGAAATGTCTACCGCTCCCGGGATACAGTCGTGATCATATTTCATTTTTTTTTTTATAATTTATAGTAATATTATATTAAACTATGTGTGTGACGGGCTTTAAACCCGTCACACACGTAGCCGTTATTATAGTTACACGCAACTGCTAAAAAGGTTTGTCCCGTTTGTACCCAATCCTGGTTTTGCTCATATTCAAATGAAACAAATAAATGAAAATTGAAAACAAATTTAGTTTAAAAAAATCTTTAATAATACTCTTACATCTTTTGTATCTAAATACAGTATTTACAATCTTAATTACTTAACTAACTTAAACAATGATTGTCACGATTTCATAATTATTGTTTAGTAAATTCTAAAACCATAATTGGCAGTATTTAGGCAGTGATATTTAGCTGAGTTGAGTATTTATAATAAAAAATAAAAAGCTTCAGATGAAGAACTAGACTGTCCCAAAAATGCACAATATAATAATATTATTACTAAGTAATATTAAATTTAAACTCAAGTAATAACATTATTTAAAAAGACATCAGAATCAAAAATTGTATTAATTCATTACAATGAAAATACTATTGTGCTACTTTTGGGAGAGTTATAAGACTACGTTATATGGGACACGCTGAAAGTAATAATCGCTTAATTTTTAAAGATATTTTACACATTTAGATTTAGAAGTACCTAATGATTCTAAAAAATAAGAAAAAAAATATACAGTCGAATTGAGAAACCTACGTTTTTTTAAATCGGTTAAAAATAGATTAATAAGTGAAAGATATTTTACAAATTAAGATTTAGAAGTACCTAATGATTCTAAAAAAAAAAGAAAAAAAATATACAGTCGAATTGAGAAACCTCCGTTTTTTAAATCGGTTAAAAATAGATTAATAAGTGCATGTTTACTTTTAGTATGCCCCAAAACGAAATTATAATTTAACAATAGATATAAACTAAGAATTCATCCAATTGATGAGTAATTTACAATATCACACAACTATCATCTATCCTACCAATGCAGATGCCAATAAATAAAATATCTTGTTAAAAATGAAAGGTGGTCGTTCCCTGAGTAATCTATAAAGCCCGTCACACACGTAGCTATAATATATATTACTATAAATTATAGCAAGGCATATTTTACGATATATTTTCTACACAAATATTCAAGTGACCGCACACGTAGCTATTATAAATATATTATAGCTATAATATATTATAATTATAATTATATAATATATATTATATTATAGCTGCGCCTAGAAAATATATCGTAATATGCCTTGCTATAATTTATAGTAATATATTATAGCTACGTGTGTGACGAGCTTAAAGGCAAATATTATAACGTACCAAATATTGAATTCCTCAATGATAAATAAATTTACCTTTACCGATTAATATTTTTCGTGGTTCAGAATAAGCTGGTTGTAACTTTTTTTAAATTAATTTACCTATATGATTTTATACCTTATTACTTTATTGCTTGAAATGAATAAAATGATTTGATTTGATTTGAACTGTGCACAGAACCGCAAACTAGCATTGCTTGAATCACAATTTACTCTCTAGTAAAGTAGATAAATTAATGGTGGCTATTCGGGATGTCGCTAAAGCTAAACTTAACTAATTTGACAGCACTAAAATTGATGCCATCCTTTTTATTTCGATCGTTATGAAAGGGACGGCAACATTTTTAGTGCTGTCAGATTAGTTTAGTTTAAGCGACATCCAGAATAGCCTACAATTTATACTTAAAAAACTTTTTGTCTCTTTAAAATGCTGTCGATTCTGTTGATTGTTTGAGCTAATCAATTTATTTCCTTCCTTGGTCCAAACAAAATAAGATCGGATTTAAATTAAATTTAGGCAGAAAACAGATTCACAGTTAAACTTTGAGAAAGTAACACTATTTGCCGGTTTGTTAAGTTTATTTAGAAGCGGGAGCTTGAGTGTGGTGTTGGCAGCCTTCGACATTTTCTGGCCAATCACAGACGTTTTCGTTGTAGTTGAAGACCAGGTTTTGAGGACAAGGCATGTGATGTTTTCTTTCTCCCTCGCACATGTAGTACATGGTGCAGTCGGCCTTGTCGGGGTGGTAGGAGATGTGTCCGTCCTCTTCTTCGCAAGTAACTTCGGTGGCTGAAAATATTGTGATGTTAGCTTAATAGCAGAGTGAGAAACTCAGGTAAGATGTCCTTATAAAAAAAATCGAACATCATGTACCTACAGTTATCATCATCATTCTCCTGCCCTTATCCCACGCTAAGTGGGGTCGGCACAACATGTTTTCCTCTTCCACTCTCCTCTGTCGCTCGTCAACTCTGAACTCACTCCTCTTACATTCATATCATCTTTCACACAA
The DNA here is from genome assembly GCA_963582015.1 of Xanthorhoe designata. Classification (NCBI taxonomy): domain Eukaryota; kingdom Metazoa; phylum Arthropoda; class Insecta; order Lepidoptera; family Geometridae; genus Xanthorhoe; species Xanthorhoe designata. Next base: position 1,308,794 of record OY757042.1, on the reverse strand, counting down.
TCTATCCACTTCTTCTTCGGCCTTCCTCTACTTGTATACCCATCCACATTCATACTCATAACTCTTTTGGTAATATGTCTTTCATCCCTCCTCATTACATGACCATACCTACAGTTATCAAATTGTTAAAAAACTATCAGAAACTATTAGTGAGATGATATTTCGGTTAGTAAGAAAGAAAGAAAAAAAATCATTTATTCTTGTAGGACCTCAAGGATCACTTAAGTTTCGTTTTACATGCTAGGTGATTCTAATGCCTGTAATAGTGTAGTAGTTTCGTCCTCGGCGTCATAGGCTTCGTGGCCGACAATTTAACGTGCCCTCCGAAGCACGGAAGCGCTTGCGGTCACCCATCCAAGCTGTGACCACTCAGAACGTTGCTTAACTTTGACAATCTATCAAGCACGTAGCAAGCTTTGCCACGAGCGCTTCTGTGAACCACTTAACACAATGGAAAGAAAAGAAAGGAAGAAGGGACATCTTTTCCTTTGCAATAGTAAATGTCTAATCTAATCTAAATAGCCCACTGGATCCCACTGCTGGGCAAAGGCCTTCCCTCCCTTTTTCCATTCGCCTCGGTGTAGGGCTTCTGTCAGCCAGCTGGTGGAGTATAATAATTTAAATAGTAAATGTGCTTAAGGTAGGTACCTCTAATGGGTGAAACTACGCCACCGCCGATTTTATTTTATTGTTACGTTGAACAAAGGAATTTAAAAAAACTGAATGTACAGTTTAGGAAACCTATCATAAGCTTTTTTTTAATACCTCTGTAATAGTTTCATTTTGTGTAGTTTAGGAGGAGTAGCGAAAACAGATTTTGGTGGCCACCAAGTGCAACTTCGCTATATCTCCTAAACTATGCAAAATGAAACTATTACATTAGGTATTAAAAAACAGTTTATGATAAGTAGGTTTCACAAACTGTACATTCAGTTTTTAAAAATTCCTTTGTTCAACGTAGTAATAAAATAAAATCGGCGGTGGCGCTAGTTTCACCCATACAGGCACCTTAACATAAACAGGAAGAAGTACTTACGATCCTTAGTAGTGTACTGGCCGTTAGGGTTGGAAGACTCATAAGGTCCATCGAACTCGAGGTGCACTTTGTAATCACCAAGCTCCTGCTTCATCGCAGTGATGAGAGGATACTTCCCAGTACCGCATGACCCTCTGAAGTCATCCATGTCGATCGACCAGACCATGATGCCACCGAAGCCTTCTTCTTTGAGCCAGGCCATCTATAAATGATAATTTTTTTTTGAAAAACGAAGCCCATGATGCGATATTTATTCAGAAATTACACATTATGATTGTGATAACTTAAAGTTGTCTAGAGGTCAAAAATGCCATCTAAGATAAGATCTTGCTTGAGAGATATAAGATCTTGCTATAGATATTGAAAATTTTAGCATATCTAGTACCTTAGGCCTTTACATCTTTACTAGATGATTTATTTAGAGTCAGGAGGCAAGTTTTGCCTACACTTAACGGGACACTGTAGTGCCTGGGACATTGTTGAGATGGAATAGGCTGGCATATATCTAGTACTCCTCCGCTAATTTAATTTAAACCAAAAAGGTTTTTTGTAAAAACAAATAATGTGTTAACTTTCAGGTTGCTCCGCCCTTCCAGGGTGAAACCTCAAGACCCGGGGGCAATCGCCCCCGCGCGAGCCAGGGTAAAGCGGTCAAGCGACACTCTTACCTCCTACCTCTAGGGGTAGGCAGAAGACCCAGTTGTTGAGTATAGATCTACATTATATTCACAAACAACCGTTAAAATGACGGTTAAGTTTTCAAACTTAAAGTTCATTCCGTCGTTTTGACGCTGTTTAGAAGAAGTGAAGTGAAGTGAGGGGTAGGCAGAAGACCCAGTTGTTGAATATAGGTCTACATATTATATTCACACACACCCGTTAAAATGACGGTTAAGTTTTCAAACTTAAAGTTCATTCCGTCGTTTTGACGCTGTTTAGAAGAAGTGAAGTGAAGTGAGTAAAAATAACGAATGACGTGGAAAAGACAGAAATAAAAATAATTGTGACAAAACACCAGAAACAGAAAAGTTCTAATTGTGTCTTTAATTATGTTTTTTTGATGCAAAAGTCCTGTTTCAGCAATATCAGTAGATTACAATCTCCTTACAACTCAGCTGACGTAACATATCATAAAAACAATTACCTTAGTCTTCAGCGATCTCTCATCGTCGAAGCCGACCCACTGGTCCTCTCTGTACGCGAAGGGCACCATTTGTTCGTTGTCCCACACAAGCGTGGTGTTGTCTTCGCGGAGGAACTCGCATACTTCGTAGTAGGACATGAAACCAGCCTCGTTGGTGAAGCGGCCTGCTGTGCCTGAGGATATAAATAAAATAAATAAATATCCTTGGATATTTAACACGGCGTCATCTAGTCCTAAGCTAAGCAATTCCTTGTGTTATAGTAACCAGGGTGACTGATATACTACGTACTCTCTGCCCAACTGATCATAGATGCTGATTGCTGATATATTCTATGACAGTAATAAGATTTAATTGAACCGCTTACCACCTCCCGAAGCGGGTGCGCCGATGTCGAACTGCGTCTCGTTGATCAGAGTGAAGGATCGCCCGTAGGTCGGCATACCGATCATCAGCTTCTCTTTGGGAGCTCCTTGACGGACCCATTCGCGAGCTGAGTAGTCCTGGAATGATGAACGATTTTAAATTGCAGCAGATCTTGAGGGAAACTTCGATTTTGCAGGCGCGTAAAATAAACTTAAGCTTTTACATGATTATTAGATGCTTTACGAGTGTACAGTGTCAAGAGGTGAATATTTGCCCATGCTTAACGGGATACAGTTAACATTGTTAAGATGGAATAGGCTGGTCAAATCAGCTTCTTACACAAGATGGTCATAATCAAAAAATAAACAATAATTTTATGTTGAAAACTGACCTGATTCGACAGACGTTGTTAATGTCTTTACTACAAAATACCATACAACAATTTTCTCCTGTTTCACCATTTTACGTACCACAGTGAGTTTCTTCTGATAGCTGGTGGCACTTTCAAGCGGGAAGAGGGGACTGTTGTGCCCAACTTGACGCTCCCATTGTCCGTGGAAGTCGTACGTCATCACGTTGATGAAGTCCTGGGATAACAATTAAATTGAGAACATTTAATTACAATACATGTTGAAGCCAACTAGCTTTAGCAGCCATTCAATCAACTGCCTAGCCTCTTTAAACAGAACCGTTCAACTAGAAGCCTGAATGATATTCTGAAATTTGTTCAAACAGCTAGTCGCATATACAAATGAGTTGCCAATTAGTTCACAGAATTGCCCTTGAATTATACAGGGTGTAAAAAGACGTCTACCGAAAACGAAACGGGGTTGTACAGCACCCGAAAAGCCATCTGAAGAAAAATCAGTTGTCTGAAAAATTACCGCGGGCGAGATCAGCTGTTTGCTGTCGTACGAGAGTAATATGCTAGGGTTTTACATTGCTGTTTCTTTTATTTACTTGTTTATTTCCTTTATTAAATGATCTAATTAAGTGGATGTGTAGGTATGTAACTAAAGAAAAATAGAAAAGAGCTTAGGTAAAAAAAAAAAAACTTTTTTTCCCGCTAATTATGTTCAGTACTATGGTCTGATTGCAACCCATAATTTTTCGGTAGTAGTCTTTTTACACCCAGTATAACTGTGAATAGAAATCACTGTTCGCCGTTACTCGGTACAAAGAAAAACATGTTACTTACCAGATACTTAGAGATCTCAGGTACATCGTATCCAGCAGCAATAGCCTCGAAGGACGCTGGTACAGCAGCGGTCAGCAGGAGACGAGGCTGGCCTGACGTCTTAGCTTCACCTTCAAACGCTGTGCGGAGTTCTTTCAGCAGGGACACGAAGGCTGCACGGTCGTCTCCACCTCTGTAAGAAGATTTGTTAATTAAATCTTTATTTTTTATGCGCATTTTGATTGGCAAAACGCTTAGAATTGCTTAATAAAATACTAGTAAAATGTTGGCATATGGTATCTATCTTGCCTTAAATACTACTTATCTCAAATATCGCAATATTGTTTGTCAGATAGATCAAATCACACTAATATTATAAAAGTAAAAGTTTGTGTGTATGTGTATGTGTGTGTGCGTGTGAGGGTGTGTGTGTGAGGGTGTGTGTGTGCGTGTGTAGGTAAGTATCTAAGTGTGTTTGTAACTCTTTCACGCTCAAACAGCTGGACGGATTTGAATGAAATTTGGTACCAGAATTGCTTATACCTTGGATTAAAGAATATACCTTTGATGCCGGTATTTCCACGGGTACGGGAACTATTCACCGCGGGTGACACCGCGGGTCGCAGCTTAGTAATAATGAAATCTTACCTAGGATACTCCCAGTCTACATCCAGACCGTTGAACTGGTAATCTCTCAGGAACTCGATGGCTTCGTAAACGAACTGGTTCATACGGAACACGTTAGAAGTTAGCTCTTTGAAGGGCGTGGAGCCGAAAGCCCAGCCACCGATGGCTAGTAGGATCTGGAAAAATAAAAATAAATATTATTTTATTTTACACGGCGTCATCTTATCCCAAGCTAAGTAATTTTATGCTTGTGTTATGGTAACCAGTTGACTGATGATTATAATACTTAGATATTTTTTTGTAAATACATATATATCACCGAATTATAATACACATTTCTAAAATATGGAACAGAACTCGACAAGCAATATTTAAATCAACGGAAAAATAACTCAACTGTGAAAACAAAATTCCAGATAAAATATTAGAAAAAGTACCAGATAAAATATAATAAGAAAAGCACATAAGTACTAAGAAATACTTATTACATTCACGGTGAGAGCAAAGATCAATCAAGGAAACGAAAATCTTGTTATACCAATCGAAGCGTGAAAAACGATGACAGCAAGACGGAATCAAATGATCATAGAGGTATTGGAGGTTTTTTCGAAGTTCACTTGAATGAATTTATTTACGACTGGCTTGCTCGCCCGCGGCTTCACTCACGTAGTACCTACCTTGATAAAATAGCCTATGTTCATTCGGAAATTCGGTGAAAGATCCGATCTCGATTATTGGACAACCCCAGGCAGATAGTTCAACCAGTGCATGACTAACGCCGGGTTCTTATATTCAACTGACGAACGACCGTAAATCTATCGCCATAGCAACGCTGTTATCTGTTAAACAGTGTCATACAAATTCGTAAGTTGAATATAGGAACCGGGCGTAAGTACACACCCTTAGATTAGGCCTGTCTTACCTGCTTTTATGTTTTGTTCTATTTTTTGTGTGTTGTCAATAAACTATTCCAAAGATCATTGCAGAGCTGTAGGTAGGTCAACTAATTCTGGTAACAGTCATTCGGAAGCCAAGGCACTAACAACATATTCTGCTCCTGATTGTGTAACTTGTTTCGGATTGTATCCAAGTTTTATCTAAGCAAAAATCACAGTAAATCGCGAAAACAACTGTCAAATATGACAGTAATTAAGTAGGTAAGTTACTGATTTACTTAATCAGCGTTAAATCTGACAGTTATTTTCGCGATTTACTGTGATTTTTGCTTTGATACAACTTGGATACAATGCAAAATACACAATCCAGCGGCTGAATGAAAATTAAAATTCAGATTATCATTTACCTTCAAATTCGGGTTCTTCTCTCTCAGCGCAACAACCTTGTCATACATATCGGCATCCTTCTCATCCCCTTCAGACAATTTGTGGTCCTTCAAGGTAGCGAAGGCGTAGATGAGATGAGTGCAGAGCTGAGGGTCAACGTTCTCTGGGTTGAAACGACCAGCACTTGGCCGTTTGGAAGACCAGGAGGTGAGGTAGCACAGGACTTGAGGGTCACGTTCTATTGAGGATAATAAAACATAAATATAAATAAATATCAAATTCAAATTCAAAATTAAAATTGTTTATTTGTTCCTCTCACAAACATAAATAAAAATATATAATAATTTTAAAAATAATAAAATAAATACAGTTAAAAAATTATGATAAATTAAACAATAAAATAAAATTCAAACAATTGTAGGTTAGAGGTAGGAACCTTATCCTTGGACATAATGTCTTTACAACTCAAGATTGTCGAGAAGGTATTATCAACTCTGTGTTAATTGAAATTAAAAAAAGCAGTGTTGGCCAAGTGGATAAGTACTGCGACTTTCGATCCGAAGGTCGTGAGTTCGAATCCATGCATCAATTGACTTCAACCGACCACTGCTAATTAATGAACTGTGGTGAAAGATCTGCAGGGCTATTTTAATTCAGTCGTTGAATTAGATTATTTTTTTGATGTCTAATGCCGGGTTCCTATATCCAACTAACGGATGTCCGTAGGTCGGTCTACGTTGTTATCTGACACAAAATGAATGGAACGTTTTGACAGATAACAAAGTTGCTATGACGACCGACCTACGGACATCCGTTAGTTGGATATAGGAACCCGGCATAAGTAGTCGTTGTGAACGTGATATTTTATACAAATGATCACGCAATTTTCAAGCCCTTTGGATGCTTCATGGCTTCATTTGAAATCTAAGAATCAATTAACCGTCCTCTCAGAATCGCGAAATGTTCTTAAAGACGGTTACTATCGCGCGAAACTGCTATTTCACTCTGAATTTACTTTAGAAGCACTTCAAAAGAAACTTGGATAAATAGCTTCACGAATAAGCTAAGGGATCTGAAAGAAACAGGGAAACTGTCGAGACAGAAGCACTTTATCCTCAAGTTACAAATGAGAACTACAGAATTAAAGTCCTGATTCTCAAGAACATTGAAAACAATGAGCATAAAATTGGGAATGGTACTTAGGTATAGACAATAAAAAATCTTATAAAAAGTTTTACGGCTTCGACGGGATTCGAACCCGCGCGATACTAGCGATCACCCTTAAGCCGGGCTGCCTTACCACTCGGCCACAAAACCTTTATGACGCTGAAGACGAAACTATCAGTAAAATGATATTTCGGTTAAAGCACCGATGAGCGCCATCTACAGATATTTATAATGAAATGTCTAAGTATGGTTTAACACTGTAATAAAAATATCTATAGTATTACACAACGTAAAATCACGCCTCTTTCATGTAGGTACGAATGTGTGGATATTTGTTACTCTTACACGCGAAAACTACAGAACGGATTTAGCTGACACTTGAAATACTTATACATAGTTTATGACCTCTCCGGTCTCCGGTTTTGAGTATTTAAGACCAATAAAATGTCATTATAATAGCACACGGGAAACTACTCACGTAAAATTATCTTCGATTTACCGACAATTCAGTGTGAGACGCGACCGCGAGAAGTGACTACACTCATCATACCCTGATGAAGATTCTCCGGAAGAATCGAAACATTGTCGGTATCTAAATCGACGATAATTTAACGTGAGTAATTTCCCGTGTGCTATATATGATGTCTAATACAACTCACGATAGTTTTGAAAGTGAAACAATAAAATGTCACTAATTTTATATTTGTATGAAATTGGTGACATTTTATAGTTCGCGTCTTCCGTTTCCAGATATACCAATAGTAACCTAATGATTCCGAATGGTACTTCGGATCTCCATATTTTTGACCAAAACCTACGTTTTGAAATTCGTAGGTATTATGACGGTCATAGATTTCACAAAACCAGAATTTAGGTAAATTAATTGCGAGCACAAAATGAGAAACGTACAATGTCTTGCAATGCAACTAACTTATGAATATTTAAACAGGTGTTTTCAAGATTAGTCATTAGATTTTATAAAAGTTAAATTTCAGATACTTTCTTAAAATGTTGGCTCGTAAGTACCTACCAAAGATTGTGTAAAAAAATATTTCCCTAAAAAGTTTTCCTTGAGTTACGCTTCACCCACAACTTAACGTGCCCTCCGTAACACGGATAATGCCATTTGCGGTCACCCATCCAAGTTGTGACCGCTCAGAACGTTGCTTAACTTCGACGATCTATCAAGAACGTCCTTAGCAAGCTACGCTACAAGCGCTTCAAAACAATGTATGCATATGTATATGTATGCATGTCGAAGTCGTAACTTTTCGTAAGATTTTTCATTTTCTAATGAAATACCTAAGTGTGGTTTAACACTATAAGTAATAAAAATATATAAAACTAATGTATGCATAATTTCAAGTTAACAATGTATGCAGTTTATCTCTTGGGTATAATTTACCTAAACATTTATATTCTGAAATAACTTTTCAAGTTAAATTAGATTTATATCATGTCCTCAAAAGTTATGTGTCTCGAGAGTGACGTATCAAACATTTCATCAACTTCTTAGAAATTATATAACCCTTATGAATAGAATATTTATTGTGTTAACTTATTTGTGTAAGCTTTCTATTCATCGATATTTAATCGGTAGGTACGGTTAGTTCGTTCGTTCGTTCGTATGAGCAAGTGGCCAACTCTGGTGACGGAGTTTTTAGGCCGCCTTAAGGCCTCCGTCATGGCATCGGTACAGTAACGATCAGTATCCTCACATAGTTTAAACTCAGGCTTTTACTTTGCTAGATGATTTATACAGAGTCAGGAGACAAGCTTTGCGTACCTACCTACACTTAGGTTATAACCAGGAATACGCAACTACTTTTTATTAATGTAGGTAGGTACCACGCGAAGCGAAACCGAGCGAAGCCGTGGGCGAGTAAACTTGTACTTACTACTTGTTTGGGCATACTCATGACTATCTGAAATATTGTATCTACCGCCCTTTGAATTCGTGAATCGTGATCATAATTGATTTAAAAAAAAAAAAAAAAAATACTATTTCACTTACAAAACTATCGTGAGTTGTATTAGACATTTTAATCGAAATCAAAACATTGTCGGTATCTAAAACGACGATAATTTTACGTGAGTAATTTCCCGTGTGCTAATGAATAATATTAGGTACCTACCTACTATTAAAACGTTTTTAATAAGTTTTAGAGCCAAGGAACCCTACTTTTAAAGGCATTAAGAAAGTGTCAATCAGATAAAACAAATTTGCATCCAATCCATCACTTTCTTCACTTCTCATTATTTCTGACTTTGAAATTATTTCAGGAGATTGAAGACTTTGCTAGTGAGTTTTTAAAATGGCAAAATCCATGGGCGAGAAAAGAAAGAAAATACATTTATTTGCCCCAAAAACACGTAAGTAGGCATTTAAGTATAACAGAGAATACATAATATAATATACAGGTATTTATTAAGTATAGGTAGAATACAAAAATAACAAAGAAACCATTATTATAAAACAAACATTACACCCATGATCCATAAAGCTCAGTGCCGATCTCACAAGAAATTCCTCAAGCCTTGGTGACGTCACCTAAAATATGTTATTTATCACTTTTCTCGGAAGCACGTAAAAGCACCTTCTTGTTGAGATCGGTAAGTCGCTGTTGTAGACAAGTGGCAATTTAAACGACAAAATAGACTTACATTATTTGATCGTAACAAGGAGATCCGTGGTTTTTGCATACCCCCATGGGGAAGAGGCGTGATTTTATGTACTTATGTATGTATGTATGCCAGTTTAGAAAAGCTTTTTGAAGCAGTTTGAAGATGTGTGTTTCTTGTCATAATGCATCGAAAACAGATGGCAAGAGTAGCAGCTTGAATTTAAGTTAGTTTATAAGATTGTGAACAGCAGGGTAAACTTGTTATTGATAATAAATAGTACCTACATAATATATGTTTTATAATGCGTATAGTCACGAAAGTTTAAAAAAGACAAGGAATTAAATTAATTAATGATAACAGAAATAAAAAAAACGATGATTTGTTTTGTTTTCAACAGTTTACAGGACTAGGTATATATACCACAAAATATCTAATTTTGCTTTTCATTAATGTAAGATGCGTTGTTATACCATATAAAAAGTAGCGTAATTTTAAGTTTCGTTTTCAACGACCACTTGTTTAGTACACCCCATCATAAACTTGAAAGTGTTAAATCAAAAAAGCCATTTGCCGAACATAACCAACAAAACTTGACCTCCTCCTTCATCTACACTCGTGAGAAATGCTCTAAACCGTGAACCATACAGCATACTTCAGGGCTCATTGTTTTCTGGTGGGAAACACTTGTACGTAAAAGCTTTCGATGCTTCGAAGTTACTATGTAGTCGACTTTTAAAGACTTTTCACTCAGTGACAGCTAAATATGTTTTCTAAGGAGTTCTCGATACAAGCCAACAATAGCACGCGACGGTTGTTTCCGTCAGATATTGAAATAACATTGTCTTAAAGATCACAAATATTGATGAACACAAGAAATATATAAAACTAGTTGCGCCCCACGGTCTTACACGCGGTAAATATTTCCCGTTTTTAACTTTTACGTTGCTAAAATTATAAAACAATACAGACAAATTTGACAACTCAACTTGCGACAAGAGCAAAGATCAAGACCATTACCATCATTTGTGTGAAATACTGCTACTCTGGGTTTCTCGTCAGAATTCGGGTCCTGAAAGTGACCCTTAAGCCGGTAGGGTGGCTTTCTGTCGTTTACAGTGTTTCTGCTCACGAGAGGTGTTAAGTATATTGTCGAGTACGCCGTGCTAAGTGTCGAGCACTTTGCCATTGTTTATGTTTGAGACTTTGTAATTTCTCTTTGTAGCTGAGTTTCTAGTCGCCTTCATATTTCTGTATTAACACTTATGATTATCCCTAGGGGAAGTAGTCTGAGAAAGGTACCTATAGTCAGAGGCGTCGCGTTGGAACAGGCATTAAAATCACCTAGCATGTAAGACGAAACTGAAGTGAAGGGAACATTATAATTCTTGAGGTCCTACCAAAATAAACTAAGTATTTTTCTTTCTTTCTTTTAGGCATAGTGCGACATGGGCACTAAACGTGTTAAAAACCCCTCCGAAGCGAGGAAGCGTTATGATTTATTTTGTCCCAAAAAATAACTGCAAGGGTTATATCAACTTAGAACATTTTAACTCCTGGTAAAAATATTAATATTTTTATAACAACATTATCATTGTGAAAACAAAACCCTCACCGCTCGTGTATACCATTTAATAGAATTAATTTTATTCCACAAAGCTAATAACAAGAAGCCTCAAAGGAAAAGAACAGACAAAACAAGTTCATAAGCTATGCATGAAATTTTGAAGTAGGTAAACTTTCATTACAAGGGAGGAATATAAATGTCGAAAAATTTACCGTGGACTGAAATAATCCGAGTGCTCCAAATATCAAAATTTTGCGTTATTTTTTAGGTTAGTTCGTTTGTACGTATGAGCAAGTAGCCAACTAACTCTCTTTTTTAGGAGTGGTACGAGAATGCTTTAGGTAAGGGCTAGCCTACTCCACTTAAACAATTTCCTAGCTAGGCATTACAGCGCCGCTACAGTTTTCCTACTAACACAGTAATTGTCACATTTTATATTAGGTATAGTATATAAAAAGATATATAACGCGGTATATAATCAAAGTTTGATCCAAATCCGTTCAGTAGTAATAAAAAAAATATTGTACAGATTGTGATAGTTTCATAAGGTTTTTTTTTGTTACCTCCGTAATAGTTTTATTTTGTTTAGTGTAGGAAGAGTATCAAAGTTGCACTTGGTTGCCACCAAACTCTGTTTTCGCTACTCTTCCTAAACAGCACTTATCAAACATCCATCCATCTGCTCAAAAACTTTCACAGTTACCTAAAATTTAATCAATATTAGTCATCATAAAAACTAAACTTACTGTTCTTGTCTGAGTTAGGGTTCAGTTTGATGACCTGCTTCTTGTGTGGCTTCTTCACCTTCTGGAGTACGTCAGACAGGCTGATCTTGATGGGCTCTGGCTTCTCTGTCTCCTCCTCGAACACGACACTGCCAGCCACTTCAGACCAGTCCACGTCTTTCGCGTCTTTGCCTCGGGAGATGCCTCTGAGTTCCTCTCTGAAATAAACAAATGAGTAAGAAGGCCACAGGAATGCAGGTTGCAATCAATTATTGACCTGAATGTGTATGTTTGTTACTCCTTCGCGCTCAAATGGCTGGACGGATTTGAATGAAATTTGGTACCTTGGCTTATATTTTACCTGGTATTCCCACGGAAACGGGCTTTTGGGTTTCCTCAGCTAGTATAATTGTGGAAAAATGTATAAACTAATTGAAGTTTATGAGAGAATGAATATAAAATTACCTCATGGCTCCAATAAGCGGGTATTTAACGTCACCACCGCAAACATCGCCCTTGAAGTCATCCATGTCGACCGTCCACACCATGGCTCCTCCGAAACCGTTGTCTTTCACCCATCTGTTCAAAATAGAAATTCAGTCTTAGTATTCTAAACTATGTGAGTTACCCTATCTACATAGTTGTATATAAAATATATCATTAGAAGATACAGACTATTATTTATTTAAAAAAAATGGAATATTTCAATATGATGATTTTGAAGGTCCATATTATTCAGCTGTGAACTTTTATTGGCTTAGGATACTAAAAACAGTATAATTATACAAAGTAATAATCCGAAAATGAGTGCCTATAACACATATACAATACAAATAAACTAACAACATCAATTTAATAGTAATTATGTAAAATAGCACCTTCAAATAGTAAGGTAAATCTACTGAAAGGATCTATGGAAGTCTCATCATTACCATTTTGGAGTTGATGAAAACAGCTTGCGAGCCACTTTGAATGCAATTTCGGTCTATTGAAATAGGTGTTGTGCGGTTTTGTGAATGTAAATTTAGCACGACACTGATTGTAGAAATTCTAGTTTAGAATAAAACCATGATTATTAATTACTGTTACTGTATTGTTATTACGTATTACATTCGAAGATAATTCACCTTCATCAACTCCGTCTCAATTATTAAATTGATTAATTTTATTAAAATAAGATATGTGGGACACACTATAGGTTTAAAAAAAAAAATAATCAACATTTCATATCATCTTACAACCAGGTAATTTATGTTTTACTATATTAAATAAATAAAAACAATAAACCCTTACCGCATTTTGTGTCTGATGGACCTCTCATCATCAAATCCAATCCATTGGTCTCCGTGGATGGCGTATGGCACCTTCATCTCTTCATCCCAAACGTAAGCACCTCCGTTCCTCAAAATTTCACAAACCTGAACATATAAATGTTACTGTATTAACATTGCTGAGGCATTGTTCAACTGCAGGGCAAAATCATCCTTAATCATTCGTAGTTTAAATCGCTATTCGTTTATGATACTAGATTGATCCTTTACATCCAAGCTGGTAAAAATTAAAATCAAAATAGGATAATAAACTTCAATAACCTACAGATTTCTTAAATATTAGTAAGAAGCAAGCAATTCAGCTGCTAAAATCAGAAATTCATAACAATTGACGTTATTGTAAATAACATGAAGCGTTCACAAGGGCTTCTTTTGGGTCCTACGCTGTACCTCATTTACATCTGCGTCAACAAAGACGATTACTCATTTTACTAGACAAGTAAACACAAAGGCAATCTGTTTTAGGTATAATATGACGTGTTATATTTTTCATTAGTCTGCGAGGGTGTCACAAAGTCAAAGACAACGTTCAGGGCTCTTATTTGGCAGACATTGAATTAAACAGGCTCGTATCTATGTAAATTGGTACCGCTGATAGAAAAGGTGCTTCAAACTAGTTTGGGAGTTCATTTGCAGTAAATAAATAGCAGCTAGTGTACTTTTTTAAACGCTAGCAGGTGTATAAATTAGATCTCGTCTATTCCATCATAAGCTGATATAGATATATGGCATTCTTTTTATTTCGATTGTTATGAAAGGGACGGCAGCATTTTCAGTGCTGTCAAATTAGTATAGTTTAGTTTTGGCGACATGTGAATTGACACTAATGAATTTTTTCCTTACTACGATTACCTTCAATTTAAATGATGCGGTTAATTACCGTATGATTTGGTAAACTTAATTGTAGTTATAGTATTGTCTGCAAAATAATCCTCATATCGGAAGTCAAATTACATCTATTAAACCAACACAGCTTATAGCTGCATCAGACACCAGCCATTTATCACAGTCTGTGATCAATAGCTCTACAAACTATGCGAGCCGGCCCGTAATTGGAAATGACCGGCTCTGAGCTAGGTATTATAGAATCAAGGCAAAGTTATGTACGCTGGACTAAAGTACTAATTCAATAACGCTAGGAGACTTATCACTGGTATTTTAGAACCGTAATCTGAAGATATTCTCTGGAATTTAAATATATTCTCTGTCTTTTCTGGAGTTTTATCTGTTTTTCATATTAAATCACTGTCTATAAGAGCTTTGGGGCGTCAAAAGAATTTTCATTACAATTTTCGGGAAACTGAGATAATATACAAGTGACCTTTCGTATAAGGTTATCATGCAAAATACCCTATGAGCAAATTTACTTAACAGCAAAACAATCTTTATGCAGTTCGTACCATGGTCGTTTTGCTATTAAAATTTTGCTGAGGAATATGACAATCTGATACGCTACGTTTCTGTGCAGAGTTTCCTCTGCAAACTGCTTGTTTCAAAGACTTTGTCTGCATACGCTCTTAATTAAATTAGTGTCACACTCATTATTTGCACGTTCAATGGCTCAAATACGATAAGGGATGAGTTGAACTGCGCCCTTACCTCGTAATAAGCCAGGAATCCCCCTTCCTTCGTGTACTTCCCCTCCTTCCCTCCCCCGCTCGCGGGAGAATTCACTTTGAAGTTGTTTGGATTCGACAGGGTGAATGTACGCCCGTAGGTCGGCATGCCTTGAATTAAAAGAAATCTCATTTTGCAGTTGAATGCTAGCTGAAACCTTATTTATTCCTGTTGGCTGCTTTAAAAGGTAATTTTCTGTTGGCTATTTATGAAAGCTCTCTAATAGGTAAAGTGTAGGATGGTGTTTTTGAGCGAGCATTACTTTTATTACAAAAACGTTCTAAAATATTTATAATTGTTCAGTTAAACAATTTACTATAAGATTTGATTACTCGAAGAGTATCCACAAATGATTATGCAGAACAACAACAAAGAAGAAGAATAGAATAATTGTCATTTATTGTAAAACATAGGTACAGATTAAGATGAAATACATTATTTAAGTTGGTGTTCCACTATGTTACCATTTGTGTTGTTGGTATACAATAATAAGAATTTATATAATTAAAAAAGTGATAAAATTACTTGTCAAAAAATTCGACAAATGATAAAAGCCAAATTTTGTATAAGTACTAAAAAAGTGTAACGAATTGGAAACTGAAATAGCGTTTGTGCAAAAAATCTGTAATTTACAAGTATATTAAGCTTACCGATAATAAGTTTCTCCTTAGGCGCTCCAAGCTTGACCCACAGATGAGCAGCATGGTCCACTGACAGCTGCTTTCGCCACTCAGAGTCTGATGAAGGAGCGTACAGGGGCGCGTTGTGTCCCGCCTGCTTCTCCCACTTGCCGTGGAAGTCATACGCCATGAGATTGATGAAGTCCAGGTAACTGGAAAACAGTTTTAAGATGGTTTATTTGGTAGAAATCTCAAAACAATACTGGCTATGCTACGCGCCAGTCATGGTCTTCAGCTTGGCACCATTATGAGCGCTTTTAAACTTTCTGAAAAGTTTAAATTTTCACAAACTCTTTAGATAAGCGTCTACAGTATTTTTCACTCCATTCCTCCATTCTTTATACGTTTCACCAATAAATATATATGAAAATTTTAGTACAAAAAACCCCTTAAAAGAAAAGTGGATAAACTTGTTCACATTTTACTGAATACCCTAATTATAACCTCGAAACGAGGGCAAATTAAAAGGGCCGACATCTTTCAATCTGTCGACCCTTCTATTATCAGCAGTTTTCGAGTTCACTCCGCCTCTAAACTTTGTCGGTGTGTTTTTATAAGCTTAAGCAACTTTTGTTAACTCAGGTTTTTGCAGTTACCTACCATTATTATTATTTTGGATCTTGTTGTTTGTTTACTACGGTGTTTGTTATGTAACCACGACACATGTCATTAGTTTTGCATAAAAGTCATGACCACATTAGCAGTAGGGTTACCGGCGGTTTTTGTGTAGTATAGTAATCTATCCTCGCTCACGGGTCAAGTGTTAAATGTAAGGAATTTTTAGTTTATGGAAGTTACCGGGGGAGGCGCTGCACTAGATTTTTATACATTTTGAAAGAAAGAAAGAAAGAAAAATCTATTGATGTACGGCCACGACGTTCGGAACGAAAGTCGAGATACTAAAAGGAAACATTTTAAAATATACAATTCTTAAACTAAATCTGAAAATCATTTGAAAGATGATGTTTTTTTTTTATTATAAGTGAAACCACATACTGGTATTGTTGATCTTCTGAAATATGTTGAGGATTAACTGTACCTATGTTATTAACAATGATTTCAAATATCCACTTGTCCTTGGCATTAATTCCCCCGTTCCAAGGTTCTGTAAAATTTTGCACTACTATAGCTCTGAGATAGATATCTTCTCCTCAAATATAAATAGGTTCCGCAAGTTCTTGTCAGAGAACTTGCCGAACATAACTTAGACTAGATATTTTTTAGTTATATTATTCCTTACCTACTCTGTTAACTGCATAATTGTTTTCTATTCTTTTACCTACTCTGTATTTACTCTCATTTTGTTGTCTGACTCATTTCTTTACTTCTGCATGCTGTGTTTATCTTTAACTGGTTGTGCAATTAGTTTAAACAGGTAACCATGTATAATTATTAAGTATTGTTGTAACAATCGTTGATAGACCTTAATAAATATAATAAATAAAATAAAAAATATAATATACACTTATAACTTTAGAAAGCGCTCGTGGCGTAGCTTGCTAAGTCGTACTTGATAGATCGTCGAAGTTAAGCAACGTTCTGAGCGGTCACTACTTGCATGGGTGACCGCAAGTGGCATTTATATCTGAGCGCTTCCGTGCTTCGGAGGGCACGTTAAACTATCGGTCCCGGCTTTTAAAGTCGTTAAGCCATGACGGAGGCCTTAAGGCGGCCTGAAAACTCCGTCACCAGAGTTGGCCACTTGCTCATACGAACTAACTAACTTTAGAAAGAGTAATCTTTGAACATAGAAATTGATAACCACAGGCCAATGCAACGACTTTTCAGCCAAACCCATTTAAAGGACAATAAACGTTTGCTACAGAACTTTGAACCACAATCCCGTTGCAATAATTGCGAAGATCCCGCGGCTATTTCTGTAAGTCACAGTATTATGTTTGTTCTGTACAATTTCCTCGACTGAATTATGAAAGACGGGAACAGCCCGTGGCTTCGTTCCCGAGTTTTTTTTTTATTCCTTAACCTCACTTTAATAAAGAATTTCATGTCTTATTTTTAAGCGCAGTAGGTATATAAAGTAGTACCTACTTATATAAAAAATAAGCGCAGATATTATATTCTATCAGGTACAAGCTTTATTTAGTCTAGGGCTATGGTGATGTGTGAAATATCCCGCAATATTAAAAGAAAAACATGAAAATAAACTACATTTATTAATCGACAAAACTGTGTTTCAGTCAGTCAGTCAATTCACACACTGGTTGTATAATATATGTATGGACAGAGAGAGACAATAAAGAACGAATATTAATAAGGGATATTTCGCATGCAACCATATTTTTGTCTCAAGTTATTTATTTAGGTCAGTATTTAAATACCAAAGTGGTTTTATTGTCTCGTTTGTTCTTTTTACGAGCCAGGCTTAGCGAATGTTGAGTTATGTCTAGGGGGAATATTTAAGTGTGAATTGGAGACAGAGGTTATTGGTTATTTATGCATGTCCTCTTTTATCTTAAGCAATATGACAAGCGATTGTATGGAGTAATAATAAAAAATAAACAATATATATATCCTTAGACAATTTACACGGCGTCATCTAGTCCCAAGCGAAGCAATTTAATGCTTGTGTTATGGTACCTAACCGTACTTTTTTGTAAATACATAAGTATTAAACATCCAGACCCGGAACCAATATCTGTAGAACATACAAGCATTTGTCCCGTGGCAGGAATCGAACCCGCAATATCCTTGGACAATTTACACGGCGTCATCTAGTCCCAAGCTAAGCAATTTAATGTTTGTGTTATGGTACTTTTTTGTAAATACATATTAAACATCCAGACCCGGAACAAATATCTGTAGAACATACAAACATTTGTCCCGTGGCGAGAATCGACCCCGCAACCTCCGCGTCTCAGGCGAGCCTTCTCCCACTGCTCCACAGAGGAGTTTTTCGTTATCAAGTAACATAGGCTTACCTCGCAACAGCAGGCACATCATATCCACTCTTGATGTTATCAGGGCCGACTGGTACAGCCGCGGTGAGGAGCAGGCGAGGTTTCTTCACCTCCTGAGCCTCGGCTTCGAAAGCCTCACGGAGTTCTGTAACAAAAGTGTAATCATCAATATCAGTTACGTTAGTTGAGCAGACGACATTGATAAATTCGCGGGAAAACGATAGACTAGCGCAGAATTAGCAAATTACACTGAAAGGAAACATTAAATCTTTGGACATTTCACACGGCATCATCTAGTCCCAAGCTAAGCAACTTAATGCTTGTGTTATGGTAACCAGATGACTGATATAATACTTAGATACATTTTTTTTTTGTAAATACATACATATTATAGATAGAAAAACATCCAGACCCGGAACAAATATTTGCAGAACTTGCAAACATTTGTCCCGCGGCGGGATTCGAACCCGCAACCTCCGCGTCTCAGGTGAGCCTTCGCCCACTGCGCCACAGAGGTCGTCAAAAAAAAAGTCATTCCTTTATTTTTCAAAAGAAACAAAACGGAATTCAATGATGTTTTTTAAATATGCATCCCAACACCCGTAAACGAACCGGCTTCGTTCGTTCGTACGTATGAGCTAGTGGCCAACTCTGGTGACTGAGTTTTTAGGCCGCCTAAAGACCTACGTCATGGCTTAACGACTTTAAAAGCCGGGACCGACAATTTAACGTGCCAAATGAAGCACGGAAGCGAACTCTGGAAGGCTCTGATTTTGAATAACAGTACACTAAAGTAAACAAGTGATATATTCGTATGAGCTAGTGACTAACTCTGATGATGAAGTTTTAAGGACGCCTAAAGGCCTCCGTTATTATATTACACTAAACTGCGTTTTAGGTGAGCACTTTAGTGCCTCGCTAACAAGATCTTCATGTATCTATTGATTATGCATATAACGATTTTAATTACCTAAGATCGAAAACACAAACCCTTAAATTCTAATCTAAATTCTAAACTCTATTTGCCAGGATCCGCATCACCCGTGCAACTGAAATTAGCTTAGCATAAATTACATGCAAACTTTAGCTTCGTAGTAGATTTATGGAGCAGCCATTGGTGAATAATTGGAATAGAAGTATTAAAATCACCACAGAGTTTAATGAGACCATAGAATTTGAAGCATAGTTAAGTTCTGAGCGGTCGTAATTTGGATGGGTGATCGTAAGTAGGGTCTTATCAACTGAGCGCTTTCGTGCTTTGAAGGCTACCTAAAATTTTAGATCTTGAGGCATGTACAGACATCGCGAGGCGTGCGACGCGAATGGTTCGTCTCGCATGCCTCGGGCTGTGTGGACGTGTGTGCTCACAGTGAGCATTCGCGTCATTCGCTCATTCTGACGAGCCGTGCGCTCCGTGTGGACGGACAGGTGTTGTTTGCGTTGCGCGCTCATGCGTCCGTGCGTGGTGGTTTGCTTGCTCAGCTTGAGCATGTGTCGTTCGGGACGCACGTATAAATGTACCGTCGTATGCCTCAGGTTGAGGCATGCGAGACGATCCATTCGCGTCGCACGCCTCGCGATGTCTGTACGCGCCTTTGGATTTTATATGTGTGAGGATTTTGGACGCGTGACTGGATTGAATGGTAGAATGAGAAGCCTACATTATTATTTAATTTAATATTATAAAGAGGTAAAGTTGGTTTGTTTGACGTAATCTCCGAAACTACTCATCCGATTTCAAAAGTTCTTTCACCGATGTGTAGCACGGACTTTCCGAATGAACTAAGGCTATATTTTAAGGTAGGTACCACGTGAGCCAAGTCGCGGGACAGTAAACTAGTCTACTATATTAACAAATGATTTGCCGTTTGAGCTACAGGAAAGTGGTATGAGCATTATGTCCAATTAAGGCTGAAAATTTTAAGATCTTTGAAATTTATTAGAGCGGTCAACCCGGCTCACTTTTCATACAAACGCTCGTACGTGATTATGCCGTTGTAACAGATCTTTCTTTTAAACTTTTGGACTAAAAGGTATCTTGTGCAATATATCTAGGTTTCTATCGAAACTTAAAATCAAAATTCTGAGAAACAAATTCAGTATAAGCTTCCAAAAACCTGCTTTTAGCATAAATTTTACCTGAACTTTGGCCGTTCATAATGTACTCATAAATTGTAAACGTAAAGAAAATATTGTCATAGAAACCTTGCAAATCTTATGGAGATTCTAAATGACTAATATTTATTTTACAAACTTGTAAGGCTTACTGAAAAAAACGTATTTCCTGGAACACTTTTTATGAAATTTCCGCACACTATTTTTCGAGTGAGCGAGTGAGCGGCGAAAGTATCTACTGAATGCCGAGCGCTGAGGCGCTATCTCTCTTTTTTCGCTTTGCTTCTTTTTCTAGCATTGCGCTGGATGAAACAACAAGCTTTTCAGCTATGCCCGCGTCGATGATAGACGCACCGGGAAGGGCCACCTTAAAGGTATCTTTTAAATCAGCTTACGTTAAGATATAAATCTAGCTGGAAGCAAGCTTTCTAACTGTTCCTAATCTCATTTGAATATCACTATCTAATGGAAAACGCTGGCATTGCTCCACACGATCCCGACGTTTCTACTTGGCCTTTTTTAGGCACCGTGGTAGGTCATTGACTGTATGAAGCAAGTGTATTATCTTTCGAGAACAAAACAACTTTATTTTTACCTAAATTTTCAAAATAAATCTAAAATATGGAACCCCTAATTTAATTTATTCTTTCTTTCAATCACACTAAATTTGAAGGTGAAAGTTTGTGTAAGTGTGAATGTTTGTTACTCCTTCACGCTCAAACGACTGGACGGATTTAAATGAAATTTGGCACCAGAATTGCTTATACCCTGGATTAAAGAATAGGCTACTTTTAATCTCGGTATTCCCACGGGAACGGGAATTATTCACCGCGGGGCTAGTACAATATATAAAATGTTCTGCCATGTTCTAAAACTCAAGCATCTGTCAGTCAGCTTACATTTTGCGAATTACCAACATTAGGTACCTTCGATTGGCGTGATCGGTTGTAGAGGCACTTCGTTTCAAATTCTATCAGACGAGCTACAAAATCCCTGACGTGGAAGCTTACTATATTCACTGCCAATTCAAGCTAGTTTCTATATTCCGCTTGTACGATCTCTGATTGAAATAGTGAACTGTAAGCGCCATTTCGGTGCTAATTATTTGGGTAAAATATCGAGTTAATCACCAAGGCCATAGACTGGTAAAAATTTTCCAATACTATATAAATTATTTTGTCTTAAGGCCACCTTGTTCCGAATCGCATCCGCGTCGCGTTACGCGGGAGCCGACTTGATATGAACTCCGATGAACTCCGGTTTGTTGGTATTTAGGCATAATTAATAGGAAAATAACACTACAATATCCACCTCAGCGATTTGTACTAGAAAAATGATTTATCTAAAGATTGGTTTAAAAATAAGGTCAATAAGTTTATTATTTTAGGCACAGTATTGAAAATGTTTATTAAAAAGAGGCAACTTTGGTATTTTTTTCTATCGAGCGAAGTTCATCTGATTGTGTAAATGAAAGCGAATTGTACTCTTTAAGATCCTCAACTGAAACATATATTTTTTTCAGAAATGTACCTACGTCAATTTTTGACTGATTCGTATTGATTTTAAAAACAGCATTTGCGGTATAAGGAGCCCTTAAAGCGTTCAGGCCCCATGATGCGCGCGGAAATTAGAACGCGCGTTTTACATTACGAGTACCTATACGCGCGCAGAAAAAAGCCTTAATCCGAATTATACCTACTAGTAACGATATGCTGTATCTAAGCGGTTAACGGTTCATATACCTACGCTTAAGTATGATAATAATTTCAATTCACGGTTCTTAAAATTCATTGTTGATAAAACCTCCAAAAAACAATTCTGCTTGTTGAACGTACATTTCTTTCCGCCTTTGAAAGCAAAGGCCTGTTTAAGTAACCGTAGAAAACCCACAAAGAAGCCAGGTAGATAAATAGTGGATGCATTTTGGCTATTCCATGTTTGTGCTCAAAGTTTGGTCTTTGGAATATAGAGACTGACATTGACTTAGTATTCAAAGGCATTGCATGCTATCCATACGTTATTACTTCATGAAATCACGATGTAGATACGAGTACCTACATTCATAATGGGGGCAATTCTGAGTGTCGCAAAAGCTAAACTAAGCTAACTAAAATTATTGCCATCCTTTTTATTCCATCGCTATGAAAGGGACGGCAACAATTTTAGTTAGCTTAGTTTAGCTTTTGCGACACTCAGAATTGCCACTATTGTCTAATAGTAGCTCACTCGCGGCTTCTATTGTAGTTGGATTATTGTTTAAGTACTATAATAATCTTATGCCGGGTTGCAATATTAAACTTACTAATCATCGTGGATCTGTCGCCATAGTAATATTGTTATCTGTCAAAAAGTATCCTACATTTTTTGTTGTCTAAACAAAGTTGCTATGGCGATCAATCATAAAAACTAGGTAAAACGGTAGCCACCTATTGAAAGTAATATTACTGTAGGTAATGTTTTTCAATTACAGTTTTTTTCTAAGAAAATTTGAAATTTAGAAATGCTTCTTCTAATTTAGTAGACTATCATGAAATAACATTACAGTAATATTACTTTTATTAGATGGTGCTACGGCCCCAGATTGATTGAGACATGTCATGGTATGGTGCTGTCCTGTCGCGACCAATATTGTCGAGAATATTGTAAAGAAAAACAAACCTATCTTTTCCTGTCTTTTCCATCTACACAAAAGTACAAAAGCATTTCCAAAGACCAGGGCTTAAGAGAAATAATGGAACTGCGGATGCGGATTTTGGCGGAACCCATTATATTTCTTTGTCGTTTTTGTACTCATAACCTCCGCTCGTGAAGTTCAAAAGAGTTAACGGCATGAAATATGTGAATCTCTGTGGATTGTGAAATTGTTTGAGTGTTTTTCTTCCTAAAAAATATATCAGTTTTCTCATTGAATCTTTACATAAATCCAGCTCTTATCGGTGTGATGTTGCAATTTCCTTTAAGATAATTATAGGTACTATTTCCAATGCGACCTCTTGTTGATACGACATGACAGCGTCTTCTCTTTGATCTGACTAAATAATTCTCGGTCTTGATGTTCCTCATCAAACCTATATAATCTAAAATATTCAACTCATTTTCTGAAAAAGTATCGAAGAAGTTTAGTGCAATGCAACCATAATACCTAACATGTATTTGGTAAGGATTAGACCGAGTATTTATTACTAGTAACTTAGATTGTTCTGCGATTCGATGATCCTTTCAAAATCATGCCACAGAAATCCTTCGGTTACCCTATCTTCACGAGAACCATAATGCAAATGTATTATGTAGGTATTATATCATTATATTCATATAACTCAGTAACTTAGCTGGTACATTCAAAGCACGTTTCTGGCGAACTAAGAAGCCAATTAATAAATTTGTTATAATAATGTGTTGTGTGTTATCTATTATTGTATCTAGAAATAATCCTAGCAAGTGTGTTTTAAGATGATATAAAATTGTGGTTTATTATTTGGGATTCAGAGAAGACACATTTGATCCACTTTTCAATCTTTGTATCATTGATAATTATTTTGTTGGGATTTATTTTATGCGTATAATTATGTGTGATGAGATGAATAAATCATCTTGGGTTTTTGTGATTTCAATGATATCGGCAGTTATACCTTATCTTCGAATATTTTTAAATTTTTTGAAAAAGAAAAATAAGACTGTTACATCTTTTACTACATTATTAGGATGACTTAAATAGTGACTGGAGGCAATCTTTGCCTACACTTAACGGGACACTGAAGTGCCTGGGTCATTGCTGAGATGGAATAGGCTAGCCCAGCACCTAAACCATTTTTTCAGCTTACCTTGCATCATTAAATTTAAAAGGTAAATTAAACTAGATGGACATAAGCCGGATTTTCGGTCTGGATTATAGTTTCTAGACAAAGGTATGTTTTTTATCACACTAGTCAGATGATGTCGTATTAATGGCGTTTCTTTTACATCAATAATTCACACGCCGGGACCGTGGCCTATATTCATCATTCGGGTTGTTCACCTTATTCATAAATGCCGCGACAAATCTAATTATTACCGTGTAATTATGTGTAGTATTTTTTGTGAAGATTTTAGGCGATTATTATTTATGAATACAGATTTCCTTTCCCACTGTCAAAATTACCAATATAATAATAAAACTTTTGGTCAAGAATTCGGAATATACCTACCTAAGCAGATTAACACAACAATTAAGAGCATGACCAGAGGCAAGTCTCCCGGACACGATGGACTTAGCGTCGAACATCTCAAATATGCAGGTATCCACTTACCCCGTGTCCTATCCATGTTTTTTACAATGTGTCTTAGTCACTCGTATCTACCTGCTGACCTTATGAAGACAAAGGTGGTACCTATTGTGAAGAACAGGACGGGAGATATTTCGGATAAGGGGAACTATCGCCCGATCTCTCTGGCCACGACCATAGCCAAGGTGCTGGACAGTGTGCTTGATTCGATCTTACAAAAACACCTTGGATTGCATGACTCACAGTTTGGGTTTAGGCCCGGATTATCAACGGAGAGTGCAATCCTGGGACTCAAGCACACTGTCCAGTATTATACAAGTCGTAGGACGCCGGTGTACGCTTGTTTCCTTGATCTCTCCAGAGCTTTCGACCTTGTGTCCTATGATGTGCTCTGGAGAAAGCTGAGAGACAGGGGTGTACCGGCGGACGTGCTTCGAGTACTGCAGTACTGGTATTCGAACCAAAGTAATGTTGTGAAGTGGTCTAATGCTTTTTCTGACCCATTCAGGCTGGAGTGTGGGGTGAGACAGGGTGGAGTAAGTTCTCCCTCACTCTTCAGCCTGTATGTTAATGATTTGATAGTCGAGCTCAGTAGCATGCGTGTCGGTTGTAGCGTGGATGGTGTCAGTGTAAACAACATCAGCTATGCTGACGACATGGTGCTGCTGGGCCCGACTGCGGGGTCGGTCGGGAAAATGCTAGGGGTCTGCGCCGGCTACGCTGCTTCTCATGGGCTCAGCTATAATGTTAAAAAATGTGAATACATGGTCTTTGGGGCCGCCGGTAGTAGCATGACAAGTTCTCTAGATTTAACCCTTAACGGAATGAGCATTAAAAGAGTGACTAACTTTAAATATCTGGGTCATAGCATTACCGACGGCCTTAGAGACGATGTTGACATAGAGAGGGAACGCAGGGCTCTAGCCGTCCGAGGAAACATGTTGATCCGTAGGTTTGCCCGATGTACTGAAGAAGTCAAGCTGACACTTTTTAAAGCCTATTGCCAGAGCTTCTACACGGGTAACCTATGGGTCAACTACTCCAAAAAGCCCTTGGATCGGCTCCGTGTCCAATATAATAATATTTTCAGGATGATGTTAGGGCTGCCTCGCTTCTGCAGTGCGTCAGGGATGTTTGCAGAATACCAGACGGATGCTTTCGAAGCCATACTACGTAAGAAAACTGCATCCCTGATTCGCAGAGTGCGGGACAGTCAAAACAGCATCCTGAAAACTATATCGGACAGGTTCACCTCTCCGATCTGGAAATGTTTTGTGCGGAGGGCGATTTAAACCGCCGGCGCCGTATGTTTTTAATTAGTTCTAAGTTTAGTTTCTTTTAAATATCTTATTTTATTGATGTATTTATGTTATTATTTGTAATATGGATTGTAACTATCTGAAATAAAATGAATTTGAATTTGAATTTGAATTTGAATTTGAATTAATACCTATTTGTGAATATGGACTTGGGTCAGTTTAGACGAGTGATGGCAAAAAATTACCCACATTACGTGGGTACGCTCAATATTTGCCATTAATTTTTTGCACGTGTCTGTACATAATGCATTTCCGGCAAACCCTTCAATAAATTATAATCTATTTGACATAATGAGGTATTCGAAATGTCCAAGGATATTTTTTTATTATTTATGGATAGAAAAACACCCATACCCGGAACAAATATCTCCACAACATACAAAAATTTGTCCCGTGGAGGGGATCGAACCCGAAACTTCCTCGTCTCAGGTTTCACCCACAGAGTTCGTCATAAACAAGGTATAAATACTCTCGTCGTATTGAGGTTCACCGGCGTGATTTACCAAGTAAATAAACAACTTTCCTTTACAATATAAGTATAGTTTCATGTAACCAAATAACGAAGACTGTGCAAATAACAGTAATTACAACAACTTACATTGATGAGTCTTATACAACACTTCCGCACGGATGTGGCCGTCGATGGAGAGATTATGTACATCCTACCTACTATTGCAAAACTATAAAGCTTAATCTTTACATTTTTCTCATTTTCGCCAAGCGAAAAATATAAACGATTACAAAATAAAATAAACTGCTAACTTTTGAAGTAGACCTAGAAATTATAAAATGCGAAAGGGAAGTCTTCCCGCGACCACGGCTGGTGCAATCCGGTCGAAACGTCGGGCGAATATTCGTGATAAATACCCGTTCGCTTTATGTTTTATGTGTTCTAAGTTTAAAAAAATAGACCTAGAAACATTATCTTTCATGTGCCACATTACTTGGAGTCGGCACAACATGTTTTTTTTTTCCATTTGCCTACATCACTCAGCTGGCACGTTACAAAGTAAGTAAACACTAGGTTTACTTCATCTCAGCATTCATTCTTTGAATCGCCTTAAGTAAGTACTAAAAATTTCTTCAATGGCGATAAATCTACCATTTCCTCACTATTGGCAAAGACGATTAATATCTAGAAGACAGACAAAGGCCATACACAAAATCGTAACCCTAAAAAATAGCCTGAAAACTCTAAAACATCAATTTTATCCAAGAAATTTCAATTACTTTCTAGTTAAAAATGTTTAAATATTGAATATTGTTGCTACCTACTACTAAGTATTGAAATTTCTTGGATAAAATTGATGTTTTAAAGTTTTCAGGCTATCTGGTACTGCGGGATCGGGTTACGATTTTGTGTATGGCCTTTGTCTGTCTTCTAGATATTAATCGTCTTTGCTATTGGTAATCCATCAAACCGTTTATACTGCAAAACATACGTAGTAAGTAATATTAAAAAACATGTTTGTATTTTTTCTTCCCTTCTGACGCAGTTGAGCGAAAACAGTGAAACAGTCTCACAATTACTCCTAAGGGGAAGTCAGATTACTTACTGTATCATCATCATCATCCACAGCCCATAGGTACCCACTGCTGGGTGTAGGCCTCCCTTCGTAAACGCCACATAATCCGGTCCTGCGCTGTGCCAAGCCAGGAATTGCCCGCGACTTGTCTTATGTCGTCGACCCACCGCACCAATGGACGACCACTTACTGTATAATGAGGTTGTAATACAATATGTGGCGATTAAGTCTACAAATGGTATTACAATTCAGAAACTAGCTTCCTATCAAAGTAACTTTGCTGTCGGCAAATATTTGACGAGCGGCGGTTTGTAACTATTGCCTGCTGAGGTAGTAGCTAAGGCTGAGATGAGGTATTCTCATATTCATATTCATTTATTGCTTCAAGTTGGTACATAAGGTCTTAAAAATTAGGTTTGGCCGCAACAAGAGCCCCGTTGGGACACCACAATGTTTGAGGAAATAGTAGTATGTATTCTAACAAATATTACATTACTAAATTTAAAACAAAATACACACAGGATTTTAAAGATTTTTAACACCTTCACTACCATGATCGTTGTAGTTCCCACTGAAAAAGGTGTTTCTTGGCTCGTATATTAGGTGTGCATCCCAAAAATTACATTAGCAGAGTGCAAGGGTAAGTTTTTGGGTTGAATATTACTACTGGGTCCTGATCCACCCCAAAAACCTCTGTCTGGTCAGTACCAAACAAACTCTATCCTGCCCCTTTTCATGTTTCGAGTTTACTAATAAATGAAGGAACACAAATTGAGAAAACCAAAAACTTAAGGTCTTGTCCCCTTAGAACAGATCAGACAAAAAAAAATGTTATATGTCTGACTGATAGAGGGACAGTTCGAACTTTATTTACCACCTATTCTGGGTTTTTAACTATTATAGTTGAAACTTGAATATTTGTTTATTTTCCGATCAACTTTACAGAGCATCAATTAAAAATATCACTGGTGGAATAAGTCACAGTATCTCTGAGTACCTATCGAAGAATATTGGTATAGTCCGCGCCACGTAAAAAGAGCGCTGGAAAAAAGTGGAGGGGGTATGTTTGCGCATGGCTACACTCGCGCACGAAAGTTCTAATACTATTGTATTATTGTAGCCGGGCGGCTCGGCTCGCGCAAGCTAGTATACACCGTTTTAACACCCTGTTAGAGACTACTTTTGTCAGTTCAACTGTTGACAATAAATATTATGTGTGCGTAATAATATTTTACTCATTTCAACATTTATGTCACTGTCTTTCATGAATAAAATTAAGTAATGACTTGACTTCACTAACTTGAATTATAATGACATGGTAGTGCGTGGTAGGCTAAGCAAAAGCCGGCGAAGCCAAAATAAAGAAGAAGAAGAAATTACTTAGATGAATCATTATTGGAATTATTATTAAAAACATGTTTTAGTCAGTGTTCATTGTTAAATTGAATTAAGTAAGTACCTACAAAATTCAGGTATTGTTGATACATTGTTTTATTATCATCAACAGGATTTTTAACAGCCTCTCTCTTCATAAAACTATGTACCTACGTCATAAATCATTTTTCTGATATTTCTATGTAAAACCATTTCGTAAGCGAAAACTTTTGTACGCGATGATATTTTGCAAACGAATTTGACGTAGTGACAGCGCGGGAAGCTAAGGACTGGTGACGAACCAATAGCATGCGCCGAATCTATGACAGCGTTACCCCTTCACTTCGCGCCGCAGTCCACACCACCAATCGGACCTAAAAATCGACTCTGCGCAGCTTGTCAGCCAGCGCTCTTTTTACGTGGCGCGACCTATACTACCACAGATAACCTACGTGAACAAAGTCGTGAAAGATTAAAAAAGTCAGGCCTCTAAATCTTTACTAGATGATTTATACAGCGTAAGAAGGCAATTTTTGCCTACACTTAACGGGACAATGGGATGGAATAGGCTCTAAAAAACGTGTAAACTAAGACATGGAATAACAAAGAAAATGAATAAAATGTAACAAATAATGTTATCTTCCGGCTTTGTTTAAACTGATGAAATTTGAAGACTAGGCAACGTGGCATACGAGCCAATCTCATTGGTTCGCGCTCGGGATAATTCATTCGGCAATCAATGTGAGAGCTGGTGAGATGTAGCCTGGCTTCTTTGTTAGCGAAGAGATTTCAATACATTTTAAAGGCAACGATTTTTAAGCTATTGCATAGCTTCTATCGCGGGCCTTGAGCGTGGAGACCGAATCTAGAAATTCTGTAACGAAAATAACCTAACATCCCACACTCCGAAAAAAACAAATGCTATGCAATTAGCTTTACCGCGGCAGTCTCCGAGTGCCACACGTCTTTTTTATGTTTTTTTGCATTGCATGAAACAATGAGAACTCAAATAAATTGTAAAATTTACTTAAAAAATTAATCAAATTTTGTATCTGTCATTATTGTTGTACAACAAATGAAAAGTTTATTTCTTAGCTATTATTATTGTTTTTAGTTATGATTTCAGTTTTTTATGAGTACCTAGTTCAAAATTTTACTTGCCGAGTATGGCTTAGGTTTATAATTAACTAGCTAACTTGCCCGTGGCTTCGCTTACGTGGTATCTACCTTGATAAAATATAGCCTATGTTCATTCGGAAAGTCTAAGCTACAAATTGGTGAAAGAATTTTTGAAATCAGATGAGTAGTTTCGGAGATTACCCCAAACATACAAATAAACAAACCAACTTTTCCTCTTCATAATATTAGTATAGATTATTAATAGTGGCAATTCTGAGTGTCGCAAAAGCTAAACTAAGCTAACTAAAATTGTTGCCGTCCCTTTCATAGCGATGGGAATAAAAAGGATGGCAATAATTTTAGTTAGCTTAGTTTAGCTTTTGCGACACTCAGAATCGCCTCCAATAGGTACTTAAATATAAAAAAATATATATAATTACGTCACTTTTATTCACTAACCTTACAAAGTATATCGAGTGGGTTTAAAATAAAGGTTCTAAATGCAAATATCGTCGCTGTAGTTGGAAAACTAAATAACTAACACATTTTGCCAAATCGACTTTATTGCACCTTCATAAAGTCCAATTCAAGCTGCATCTTTCTGTGTTACTAAAGTTTTGATATCATATTTCAATAAAAAAATAAATAAAAATGAACCTGTCAAGACGTCAAAGATGGAAAAATGAATTTTGAAGTAATGATAAAAAAATAGCGAAGGAGAAGTAGTTAACTCGGCAATAAAATAGCTAAGTGTAATTATGCGTTACTTTGCGGCGAATAAAATGCATAAAGTTACTTATTCAGTTTTCCTTCGATACATTTCTACGCTGTACAGGAACAATGCAGTTAGGAATAATTAAACAAGAGCATTTATATAATTTTCGTGTAACATGATTGTGTTTATAAGTACCTTTTATTCAATTTTCTACTAAATCTCTCTAACTGTTTGGAATTTTAGATAATGTAAAATTTAATAATATAAGACTTTGTTCAATATTATTGGACCAGCAGAAACACAAAATGAACACAAGCAGAAACACAAATGGTAGAAATTATCGGAAAAAGAGGCAGTATAGAAATTGCTTCATCGAACGATGAAGAGACTTAACACAAATATAATTAATAACACCATTAAGGCATATAGAGGCCCAAAAGTCTATCGTAGAAAAACTTGTACTGGATCTAAACAGTTATTAAAACTTAAAGATGATCACGGAACTACTGTAACTGATCGAAGCCGAATCGTAACCATTGTGGAAGAGTTCTATGGGAAACTTTACGCATCGAATGCAGCAGAACCAAACTCACCTGATGGCGTTAGAGCTCCTCCAATTGAACACCATGACACGGAAATCTTACCACCTATCTTGCCGTGTGAAGTTACAAGAGCCCTCTACGCCATGAAGACAGATAAATCTCCTGGGGAGGATGGAGTTACTATCGAAATACTTAGAGCAGGTGGAACTCCCGTTTTTAAGGTTGTCGTGGAGCTCTTTAACATGGTTTTGTACGAAGCTCGCACACCGGAACAGTGAAAAAATGCAATAGTACACATAATGCACAAAAAAGGTGACATTGCAAAATTGAACAATTACCGTCCAAATAGCTTACTATCACAGGTGTACAAGCTGTTTGCCAAAATTCTCACTATTCGCCTCACACGCCAACTCGATGAAGCTCAACCCGTAGAGCAGGCCGGATTCCGGAGCGGTACCATCGACCATATCCACACGGTAAAGCAGCTGCTGCTGATGGAGAAGTGTCACGAGTATAACAGGCCCCTTGTTATGGCCTTTGTCGATTACGAGAAGGCCTTCGACAGTGTCGAACATTGGGCCGTGTTCCACGCTCTCCATAGCTGCCATATCGATTCACGTGGATGTGCTCCGGGAGCTGTACACGTCAGCTACTCTGCAAACTCGAGTGCATAGTCTAACGAATCCTGTAATTATTAAGCGAGGAGTGAGACAGGGAGATACTATTTCACCCAAGCTTTTTACAGCAGTTTTAGAAGATGTACACTTAAGATTCGCGGATGATCTTGTTCTTTTTGCAGAGAGCTTCGAAGATCTCCAGAAGATCTGCATGATGCGTCTTTGGAGGTAGGGCTAAAGATGAATATGTCCAAGACGAAAGTGATGGGAAACCTCTCCGGCACCGCAGTTTCTGCTGTTACAGTTGGAAATGTGAGGTTGGAGATGGTGGAAAAATACATTTATCTTGGACTTACTCTATCTTTTGGCAAGGACCATAAGAAAAAGGAGATCGAAAGGCGAGTAGGTACAGCTTGGGTGGGCATTCGGAAAATTCGACGACATTCTAAAATCTGTCAACGTCCCACATGTCTGAAGACCCGTCTATTTAACCAGTGTGTATCGCAGTAGCCATAAAAAAAGAATGCCCACCATGACTTACGGTGCCGAGACATGGACCCTCACCCAGGAGGCTGTGTACAAAATGAGGGTTGCTCAGAGGGCCATGGAGCGTGCCATGCTCGGCATTAAGCTTGTAGACCGAGATCCGAAGACGAATCAAGGTCAAGGATGTCGGTATCCGGGCAATGGAACTCAAATGGAGTTGGGCTGGGCACCTGGCAGGACGTGGTGACGACAGGTGGTGTAAAACGTTGATAGAATGGTTGCCGAGGACTGGCAAGAGAAGCGTCGGACGTCCAGCAGCGCGATGGGTCGACGATATTATCAGCGTCGTGGGCCGGCAGTGGATCAGGCAAGCGCAGGACCGGGAGAAATGGCAAGAACGAAGGAGGCCTACACCCAGCAGTGGGAAAGATTGGGCTGCGGATGATGATGATGATGATATTTAAAAACAAAGAACTAATTTTATTAAAATCCTTACCCATGCCATGGGTAGAATAATAGGGAAATAGGAGTCAAATAAATAAATAATAGGTCATATTATTAATTAGATAGTGTAGGAAAATTAAATAAAGGCACTTAATGTTAGCTTTTTTATGTTGTATGGAGAACATTGACGAAGAAGAACTAAACAACTGACATGAAAAAATAAATAAGTGCTTTAAAACTTTGAAACTTTGTTGAGGGAAAATTACATAATCGCTTTTTATTTTTTTTCTTACAAACAAATGAGCTAACGTATAAGACTGTTAGATTGAAAAATAGGTTAAATAACAATCTATAACATAGCAAAAGATGCATAATAAAAATGTTACCAAATAAAATTTTATAGCCATTTTACACGCAAAAAAATAGTAAATTGCGTTTTTCTCCCGATTTTGGTTTTGTTAGTTATTTAGTTTTCCAACTACAGGGACGATATTCGCTTTCAGTCTGACCACAGCCTAAACATACCAATTCCATGTCAATGTTTGGACACCGTATTGAAGTGGATTTCTTGATTCAACATTTGTACAGCGGAACGGCTTCAAAGACTTGCGACTTCTTAATTTCATTGATAAGGGATTTTATTACAATAATTTAGAAAATGGTGGCCCAGAATACTCAACAGCCAAAAGGTAGACCACCTGCCCGATAGTCGAATGTTAAACTTGGTTGGGAATCTGTGGATAAGACTCGCAAGAGATCGGAAAGAATGGCGTTATAAAGAGGAGGCCTTTATCCAGGAATAGGTGGAACTGGGGCCGAAATGATGATGATGCATAATCAAACTTGACTATAAGAAGGAACATTTTAGTCGCTAATAATAAGATGGAAAATACACTGAAAAGCAACATGCTAGATTTTTAAACATGGATAAAAACTATCTTGACATTACTAAAATGTCAAGGTTCTATGAATCACTTCCTCTATTTGGGCACAGACTCAACAAAATATCTATTGGATTCTGTGTAAAAACTCATCGTAGGTAGCATGCGTGTAAATTGACCTTTAAAATAGTAGTAACTTAAGTTGTTTGACTAACAATCAATCGATAGCCAGAAATATATAAACTTGAAAGGTTTCTTTTTAATTTCTGTAGGTAGGTACTTAGATGTATTTAGATTATTTATTTACTGTTGGCTGTAGACGTATACATAAATAAATACATAATTTTTATAATGTATAAGTTAGAAGACTCCCCTATTTGTAATTATCTATATCTATCTATCTTCTTCTTCTTCTTCTAATATTATAAAGAGGTAATGTTGGTTTGTTTGTTTATTTGTTTGTTTATTTGTTTGTTTGTTTGTATGTTTGAGGTAATCTTCGAAACTACTTATCCGATTTCAAAAATTCTTTCACCAATTTGTAGCTTAGACTTTCCGAATGAACATAGGCTATATTTTATTAAGGTAGGTACCACGTGAGCGAAGCCACGGGCAAGTTAGCTAGTAATGTATAAGATAGAAGACTCCCCTATTGTCTCTGTTATTAGTTTTTATTGTTACGTTTTATTCTTTGCAAAACATTACAAATACTTGTATTTGTATCAGACTATTCGAAAGCTAACCGGTTTCCTCACAATGTTTTCCTTCACCATTCATAGCTCGTGTTAAAGCGCATAAATACATTTTACGACACGAAAAGTCCATTGATGCTCGGCCGGATTCGAACCCAATACCTTCGGATGGAAAGTCGAGTATTAATCCACTTGGCCAACACGGCCTACTAAAGGCCCAACTAGTATATACATATCCTGCATTATTTATATCTACATGTTCACTATGTTATTTACAGCATCCCTAGTTCCGTACCACGAAAGCCTCATTAGTTGGGCCTAAGCCTCGGTTTTCAGGAACACGGTGACCGTCAAATTAATAATTACTACGGAATTATATGCCATGACGGAGGCCTTTAGGCGGCCCGAAAACTCCGTCACGAGAGTTGGCCACTTGCTCATACGAACGTACTACGGAAAAAGTTAGCACTCAGTAAAAGTTTCTTAAAATCTTAACTATACAAATGATCTAAGAGAAAGGGATACAGCCGACGTATGGCAGTAAATTGGATCAGTTAAGCTATCTATAGATTGAATACAACGATAAATAAAGTTAGAAATGAGCTGATAGAGCAAATACATTTTCATCGAGTGTTTATTTTCGAAATTTGAGGACCCTAGTCAAAGTTTGATGAAACCCTTAAAAGGGAAAAATGAACGTTTTTCTAAGAGACCATTAATTATAGTTTATTTAGGACAGAAGCATTAGGTGGAATACTGTTTTTGCAGGCGAAGAAAGGTTGTTAAGGTTGTTTTGATTGGATCAAGCTGGGACCCGTTATCTTAACACTATTACGAGAAATAATTAATATAAGTATTATTATTCTAATCTAATTGTTCTAATTGTATTTTGTACAGTTATTTAAATATTTAGTACTTAGTTTAGTTTCTGTAAATAAATCTTCCTAATCGAAATAAATGTTACAAAAATAATATCCTTGGACATTCCACACAGCGTCATCTAATCCCAAGCTATTTATTGCTTGTGTTATGGTAACCATCTCACTGATATACTACATAGATTATATTTTTACATATTACATAGTATAGTAATCTATCCTCGCTCACGTGTCAAGCAGTAGGTATTCTAAATGAAATGAAATGATTTTTTATTTTATTTTATTTTATTATTTTATTTATTTAGTAGCTTAAACAAGTTTAACAGCAAGTAATTAAGTACTACATTAGCTCTAGGAACAGATCAAAACCCAACGGTGACAATGTATGGAATTTTTAGTTCATGCAAGTTACCGGGGGCGGCGCTGCACTGGATTTTCATACACGGGGGAGGATTTTCATACATTTGCGATACTTGACTCGGTATCGAGGACAGTATCCAATACTACGGTAAACTGGCGTTAACCCCCCTATAAAACGCTGTGTTCGCACTAACGACCCCTTCGTAATTAAAGACACCACAGTTGCCCGACTTACTATACAACCCGACCCCTAGGATGACCGCACACTTCTTCATCAACATCATTAAGACCATGTTTTAAATTATTCCATCACGTTTAGATTTAGCTCATAGGAGGTATTTTAAAATGAAAAATGAAATAAAGTATGATCACGACTGTATCCCAAGGAGTGGTAGACATTTCTTTCAGATCTTTTTTTTTAGGAAATTTTTAGATCCTTTTGAAGAAGGGGGTAGTCAGAGGTATGTCCAAATACATATTTGGTACATGCTCACATCTTGCAGAAGTTAACTTTCCATACGTTAGGTTGCAAGCCCATCGACGCTATTAGAGAGCTAACTGGTTTCCTCACGATGTTTTCATTCACCGTTAAAAGCTCGTGTTAAAGCGCATATAATTTTTTCGATGTGAAAAGTCCATTGATGCACGGCCGAATTTGAACCCACGACCTTCGGATTGAAAGTCGAAGTACTAATCACACAACACGGCTCTTTTAAATTGCTTTTGACTATGCGTTGAAATCTTATTCCAGTTGAAACCTGCGCTTAAATTCAAAAATAAACTTACCTTACAAATAGTTAGTGCCCCATCTTCTTGATCATCAATATAGTTTTAAATTGAAAATAAGGTTAGGTACCTACCTTGATATATTTAGCTTATGTTTATTCGAAAAATCAATGCCACACATCGGTGAAAGAATTTTTGAAATCGGATGAGTAGTTTCGGAGATTACTCCAAACATACAAACAAACAAACCAACTTTACCTCTTCATAATTTATAGTATACTAGATATAGATACAGATTAGTAGCAATTCGGAGTGTCAAAGTGCAAAAGCTAAACTAAACTAACTAAAATTAATGCCATCCTTTTTATTCCCAGTTGTTTAGCTTTTGCGATACTCCGAATTGCCACTATTTTTATGTTTATTTTATAGGAAGGTTTTTATGTGACACATTTATGAAAACTTTTATATACTTAATTAAAAAATTAAAAAAAAAATTCACACAGCAGATTGACGGAACTGACCGACTGAAAAACTGCCGGTGTGCGGACAACCTAACCCTAACTTATAAGTCTTAACGCACACGGAATGACAATGAATTTTCCTCGGGGTAGAATTAATTACTTTAATCCGATAGTTTTGGGTATGTGTGACTTCTTGAGACTGTTGTGGTGTTCCCTCTTAAACTGTGGGAATATTTTGCGTATCCCAATTAAGTTATTTGCTGAGTATACCGTGCTATACTATGACCGTATTAGGAACGTGACAAACAAAAAATATTCTTTGTAAGACTGCAGCAGTTGACGGGGTAAGTACTTAGGCCTTTACATTTTGACTAGATGATTTATACAGAGTCAAGAGGCAATTTTTTCCTACACTTAATGGGACACTGTAGTGAGACATTGTTGAGATGGAATAGGCTTGCCCGCACCTAAACCATCCTCTCAGTTTAGCCGGTCATATCAGCTGACTAGCCGCGAGTTTCCTCACGATGTTTACCTTTACCGTTTAAAGCTCGTGTTACAAGTGCATATAATTTTTGTTTTGCACGGCCCTATTTAAACTCACGATCGGAAGTCGAAGTACTTATCCACTTGGCCAACACGGCTTTTTACGACGGGGTACCTAAATGTAATATTGAACAAAAATATGTTTAAAAAATTATGAAACGCGAAGAGTTTTATCTTACAGGGGTAAAGGAAATTTCTAGGAATAGTCCCGGTTTGTAAGTATATTAGTTTTAAATATATGTCCATCAGGAGGGTTCAGTCCTAAAGCACCACGGTTTATTGCAAAATTCCTATAATTTGCGCAAAGCCGCTATTTTACTAAAACACGACTGAGTTGAGTCGTGACGGAGTGGTGTCGAAACGTGCCCTGAGAGCTGATGGGGCCCTTAGAGATGGCTATTGTCGATCATTTATCGATTATCGATAATTGGCTGCAACTTGTAGTTCGTGAGTAATGAGAATTTATTGTACTACTGTTCTTGAACGACTTATAAATGGAGGTTATCGATTTGATAGCTAAGTAACTTAGGAACTGAAATACATTTACAATAACTTCCAAAAGATTCTTATAAGATGTTTTAAATTAGACAAAACTAAGCTAATCTTTGTAATGAATTAATTATATTAATTTATTAATGATATTTAAATATCGAAGTTCATTCGACTGGACTAATTAACTTGTGTAACGGAATTGAGGATCTCACATCTATCAAATATTTGCATGAATTTAGTCGCAAAAAGGTCGGAATTGGATGTGTATCATATTACAAGTTTTTGTCTAAATTGTATATTACCTTGACCTAATAATATTTCAAATGTTAATAGTTGGAAGAGTAAAAGGTTAATCTAATCCAACGATCATATTACAAAATATCCTCACATCTTAACATTTGTACACCTTATCTTATTATTATCATAAAATACACCATTTAATATTTCAAAACCATTAAAAATAAAATACGTGTAAATGGTGATCTACATTCCATAATTTCTAGTTTAGTGATTTTTTTGACAGAACATTATGTACCTACCCAACTTTCAAAAAGTCAAATTGTAAAATCATAATTTTCAACAGACTGTGAAAAACTTGTCCTGCTATTCATATTGCACTAGTAAACTTATTTTAGCTAAAACGCATATTAATCTCTTTTCATTGCCATAAAAGTAACAAGAAAAAAACATTTAAATCTATATTAAATTGTAATTTTTTTATGAATAAAATCCTTTATTTATATTTTACAGCAAACTCGATTTCAGATAAACCGTTGCACCAAAAATCAATTAAAATAATATCGACAAAAATATTCCATTCACTACACGACCCGGCGACAGGTGCAGAGCAGCGGGTAGCCACCGACACGGTCTATCGATATACGTATCGATAAATTGTGTTTTGATAGAACGCACAGCACTAGTTACACTCAGAAGTGGCACTTACTATCTTGTTCAGTAATCGATAAGTTACAGGAAAACGGACATCCCTCTATTGCAAGCTAATACTAAGTAAGTAGGTACTTACTTTAGCTAATACTTAATACTTAGAAGTAATGAAATCAGAAAAACTATCGATATTCATATGATAACGTAGGTACATCACTATTAAGGCTTTAGCATGTCGTTTTTAATTTGGAAACATTGTTCTGGGAAATGGGGCTTTGTTTTAAGAAAATGAAGTGTCTTGTTTTGCAAAATAAATGTTATAAAGTTTATCAGCTTAAAGAAAATTGTAAGTAATTTTGAACTTCGACATTGCAATTATAATGACGTGTATTTAAAATCCTACTAATAATATAGATATAAAAGTTTTAATGAATGTTTATTACTCTTTCATGCAAAAACTACTAAACGGATTTGGCTGAAACTTGGAATTTACATAGTTCATGACTTGGACTACTTTTTCTCCAGGTACCACGCAAGCTAAATCGCGGGCGAGTAGCTATCTTCTTACGAAATTTAAGAAGAAAGTTTTT
Source organism: Xanthorhoe designata (assembly GCA_963582015.1). Lineage (NCBI taxonomy): Eukaryota > Metazoa > Arthropoda > Insecta > Lepidoptera > Geometridae > Xanthorhoe > Xanthorhoe designata. The sequence goes on along the minus strand of OY757042.1, from coordinate 1,269,503 downwards.
AATTTTGCAACTAACTTTAATGTAACTTGTTTTTTTGTCTGGTCTACCAGTTTGTAAGTCTAGGAAGCGCACCTGGCCGCGTCCGTTGCCAATATTTAGACGCGCCAGATATTGCAATATCGGACGATAGATTACATTCGAAATGCCGAATGCAACGGTTGGTTACTGAGTTCAGTTGAATTTGGAACAGTGCGGTTGAATTCGGAATTATAAACGAATACCGAACTTTGATTGGGCATTGCAGCGTTTTGAGTTATTTCATTGTTTGTAACGGTTTGATTAGATAGTGTAATTAATTTAATCTAATGACGTAATGATTAGGGGAGAGAGGTCTTTATAGAGAGGTTTTTATAATGCCTCATTATTTAATGAGAGTTAAAACTTATTCTTATAATTACAAGTTTAAATGTATTGTATAATTACAAGCTTAAACGCAATAACGCAGTGTTTCTTACATTTGAATACAATAAATTCTGGACCAACAAGACGTAAAATGTACAGACTTAGGGGCTGTGTATGAAATACGGAAGACACGAGTGGGTCCGCGCATGGAATTTATATCAGCCTTGTTGAGTTCTGAAGGAAAAATATATGGAAGCGGTAATTGTAAAAGGCATAGACACCACTTTATTTACTTTGAAGTGTGTAATATTAAAACTTTAAAGTGTGTTATGTAGACTTTGCAAGTTGTTGATCTCAATAATGTCCCAGGAAATACAGTGTCCCGTAAAGCGTAGGCAAAGATTGCCTTCCTAGTAAACATGCCCTCCTAGTAAAAATGTAAAGAGGATTTGTTGATAAATCATGAACATTATAAACCTTGTCATTTTATAGTAATATGTATTATTTTATTTAAATATAAATGATTTTATTTCATATTGTTGCCATCTATTTTAAATTAAATGAAACATTCTGCAAAGCCTTTTAAAATGACAGCTGATTACGAAAAATACGACTGTATCATGCATTAATGTTATCTTATTTAGTGCCATTATTGTGGCAATTCGTGTCGCAAAAGCTAAACTAAACTAACTAAAATTAATGCCATCCTTTTTATTCCAATCGCTATGAAAGGGACGGCAACATTTTTAGTTAGGTAAGTTTAGCTTTTGCGATACTCCGAATTGCCACTATGATCTATCGTCATAAAGTAACATACCTACATTTACTCATAGTATCAGCATCTTTTTGAGTCATTCATTACATGGCTTTGTTTGTTAATGGCATTCATTTTGATTTTACAATTATTATTTACACAAATTACAGTTTTTTGGTAGTTTATGTCATTAATTAATTATATTGTGACGATGAAATTATTGTATGAGCAAGTGGCAACTCTGGTGACCGAGTTTTTATGCCACTGCAACCAAAGAAAACACATTTTTCAATAAACAGAGTCTTTCTATGCCTTATAACAAAGAGATGCGGGTTTAAAATGTCTTCAGACAGAGCCACCGACAATAGTACCGTAGATTTGTGTTGTTATTCGAGAAATAACTTGTAGTTTTGAAATAAAATGGTAGAAATATCAGGAGTTCTAGTTTAAATTGAAGTGTGACGCTGTTTCGGAATGTGTTTCATTATTGTTTTGATAGGAAAAGTTTCTTACTGCATAAAACATGTAGGTATCCTTGTAGCTCAGACCTTGTTTCAAGAATCCGATTAAATAAATAGATATTATTTATTGTGACGAGCACCTACATCTTTTATTGTGACTGAAATGAAATAAGTCATACAACTATCCTATTAATATTATAAACACGAAAGTTGTGGATGGATGTTTGTTCCTCTTTTTTTACATAGTTAATAACCTGGAATAACACACATAGGCTACTTTTTATCTAATTAGGTACCACGGGAGCCGTGATACGACGTTGCAATTGCAAAATAAAATCCTACTAACTTCTAAAAAATGTCAATAAATTTAAATTCTTATGACAATAACAATAAAGCTTACCTTTCAGCAGCAACACGTAGTTCTTCTTGTCTTCTCCTCCTTTAGGGTATTCCCAATCAATGTCCAGGCCATCGAAGTTCCTGTCACGGAGGTAAGGAATGGCAGAGTAGATGAATGTCTGGCGAGCGTAGCGAGTAGCAGACATCTCCTTGAATTTCTGGGTACCGAAGGACCAGCCACCTGAAAGAAGTCATTTCATGAATGAAGAAATTTCAACTTAGTTTTTCTATTAAAGTATGCGAGCGTAATAGTTTTATTTTGAAGTTTAGGAAGTGTAGCTAAACAGAGTTTGGTGGCCACCAAGTGCAACTTCGCTACTCTTCCTAAACTATACAAAATAAAACTATTACAGAGGTATTAAAAAATAGCTATGATAGGTTTCACAAACTTAACATTTAGTTTCTTATTCCTTTGTTCAACGTTTTATTAGAATAAAATAGGCGGTGGCGCTAGTTTGTTGCATACGGACCTTACGAATAGACCTTCGTTTGACTACAATCTTACCTGTTGTAGAGAGATGTGGCCGAAGAAGGAGCAAGGAAGGTCTAGAAGACCTATTCATTACAATTATTATTGTTCGGACTTGATCTTGGTCTATTCCCACAATTTAGTTTTTATTTTTTTTATTAATAAGTATAAGTCTTTTAGAGATCTTTCTAATCAGCTCAAAGACATCCTTTTACTTATTTTTATGGAAAACTAGCTGTACCCCGCGGTGTTACCCGCGGTGAATAAGTTGATAGATTTTTTTAACGACTTTTAAAAAGTAGGAGGTTCTAAATACCTACGTCGACTGGGTGAACCGATTTGATAATTTTTTTTTGATCTGATGAGGATCGTCAGAGATATGAATAAAAATGCACCTTGAGAGTGCAGAAAATTACTATTTTCTTAATTTTTTTTCATAAATTTTTTAATTTTGCTCCTTGGCTGCATTGTGCTGCATTGTGCTGCATTGTGTCACTTGACTTTTGGTGCTCATAGATCAGGATGACTGCTAGTCGGTTACTATTCTACCTATGGTCTAACACAGTTTATTTTGCTCGCAAAATATTCAAGAAGCTACCGTGCGAGCGAAGCGAGCTTCGACCCAAGCGAGCGCAGCGAGCCGAAATTTTTAAGACAAATTCGTTATGTGACACTTGATGTAGCTTATAGTGCTTACGAAAAGGCTGACTGTTGGTCGGTCCCTATTCTATTGTCTGACATAGATCAATTTGCCAGCAAATATTCAAGAAGCTACCGTGCGAGCGAAGCGAGCTTCGAACTAAGCGAGCGTAGCAAGCTTCAAACTAAGCGAGCGTTGCGAGCCTTTTAAACTCGAGCCGAAATTTTTAAGAAAAATGCGTCGTGTGACACTTGATTTTGCTTATAGTGCTCATAGAAAAGGCTGACTGCTGGTCTGTTCTTAGTCTATGGCCTGACATAGTTCAATTTGCTAGCAAAATATTCAAGAAGCTACCGTGCGAGCGTAGCGAGCTTCGAACTAAGCAAGCGCATCGAGTTTCTTAGACTCGAAATTTTTACGATAAATTCGTCATGACTGACACTTATGTTTGCTCATGGTGCTCAAAGAAAAGGCGCTGGTCGGTTCCTATTCTAAGGTCTGACACAGTTCAATTTGCTTGCAAAAGATTGAAAAAGCTACATGCGAGCAAAGCGAGCGCAGCGAGGCTTTTAGACTCGAAGCGAGCCGAAACTGTGGGAAATTTAATAAAATAGCAATGATGAGGTGCTGTACCGAATTTTAATTGAAGACACAAATAAACTTTGTCCTAAGTAATGGTTTATGTTGAGTTAGAAATCTTTTTATCGGGGATTTATCTGCGTACATAAGTCCCAATTCCGTGAGATTATCGGGAAAAAAAAACAATATTTGAAATTCGTTAAGCCGTTTGAGTTTGAAGAAGCATAATTTAGGTATTTTGATAATCTCACGGGCACAATACGCTGTTAAGGGATTTAAAGTAGCTTATGACATGTTTTTATCCAGGATATCAACTGACCTGGTACCAAATTTCATTCAAATCCGTCCAGCCGTTTGAGCGTGAAGGAGTTATAACATTGCCTGTGCTGCCATCTATTAACATTATTTTGACTAACAGTTACGTTTCACGGCCAAACTATTTTGATGAATAATTTGGTTTATAATCCCACGGAACCATTACTTTTTTCAGCAATTTAAGGTAGCCTATTTGTTAATCCAGGGTAGGTACTGCTACCAAATTTAATTCAATTTCATCCAGCCGTTTGAGCATGAAGGAATAATTACTTTACCTGTGCTGCCATCTATTGAAATTATTTTGTTAGTTTTTCACGGCCAAACTATTTTGTATTTGTTTAATAATCCCACGGAATCAATGCACTTTTAAGGAATTTTAAGTAGCGTACATTTTAATCCAGGGAATAAACAATCCTGCTACCAAATTTAATTCAAATTCATCCAGCCGTTTGAGCGTGAAGGAATAATAACTTTGCCTGTGCTGCCATCTATTGAAATTATTTTGTTACTTTTTCACGGCCAAACTATTTTGTGTATACTATTTTAATGAATTTGATTAATAATCCCACGGAATCAATGCACTTTTCAGGAATTTTAAGTAGCGTATATTTTAATCCAGGGTATAAGCAATCCTGCTACCAAATTTCATTCAAATCCGTCCAGCCGTTCGAGCGTGAAGGAGTTATATTTTTGCCTGTGCTGCCATCTATGAAGTTATTTTGTCTGACAGCTGCCTTTTGCACGGCCAAACTACCGAAACTATTCTAATGAACATTTTGTTTTATAATCCCACGGGAACACTGCACTTTTCAGGAATTTCAAGTAGCCTATTAGTTATTCCAGGGTATAAGCAATCCTGATACAAAATTTCATTCAAATCCGTTAAGCCGTTTGAGCGTGAAAGAGTAACAAACACACTTACACACTTACACACACACAAACTTTCACCTTTATAATATTAGTGGGATTGTATAAAGAATAATTCGAACGCCTTCCATTTACAGTAACTGTACAAGTTCATAGATGAGTGCTCTGCATTTTTTTACAGGCGCTTAAAGCTTGTCATGATAATCTTGAATCACGACTTGCCAATTATAAGCTTTATTATCAAAAAAATACTCTACGTATTTTGATTTTAATATTCTTTATAGAAGAAGAAGTTATTTCTTATTTAGTAATATTCGCTTCAATGTCTTTTTATCAGTGTAGTTATACCCTTTCGGCCTTTCCAACCGTTTATTTAACTTTTGACAGCTGTAATACTGACTCAAATAGTGATGCCCTAACCCGTTACCGATTCGATTTATTTTATCGATCGATTTTATTCATGAAGAAGCTTTAATCGATTTAACACACTCATTACTATGAATTTCAACATTTTGCACCTGTTCATTACAAGTAGGTACCGCAGTTCATTCACATGTTTTTTATTTGAACCAACTACAGTAAGTCTAAACGATTATTTTAGATTCATTCATTTTCAGCGAAGAAATTCGATCCCATTACTAGGTACGAGTACCTACGATGGAACTGTTTTCATTACGCAAATTATTTATGCATTAAAACAGAGACATCTAAGGCATTTTAAAATAATAAAGGGTTTTACGTGACTTGATATAAAAATAATCACAATAATTTTATTGTAATTATGTGTTATTAATATAATCGATAATCGATTTATTTCAAAACAGTTTATAGTCGGTGGTCATTAATTACGAATGAAACATCTCTAAGTGGGCGGAACCCGTCCATGAAGTACAGTATTCCCTGTAGTACATTGTATCAAAAATTATTACAAAACTTTATGTGCGTGATCTGTCAAAAGTTAAATAAACGATTGGAAAGACTTTTTATAAATAACATAAATGTCAATGGTAGCGAATAATAAAATTAGAGTAACTACCTAACCAATTACAACCTACATAAAGTAATCTTTAGAACTTTAAGATAAATATATTTTTGGACTTAAAGTAATCCTGCGCAATTATCTAAATGACTTTGATTAAGGTTGCGCAAAATCAGTCACTGCTCTTTGTTTTAAGGCTAATTAAGTTTGAGCAATATTCCGGCACACGTTCGACAAACCTTTGCGGTAAGTAGGTAGGTACCTACATAAAACTTAAGAAGAAAGACTTATCTCTATGAATAGTTTTAAAATTAATGCCCTAGTCAAGTGTGTTTTTAACTTTTTTTAAACTCTCTTAGCAATACGTTCAAAATGATTTTGAGAGACTCTCCAATAGGTTACTTAATAGTACCTATATAAATATGATACAATGTAGGTACCTACTTACCTTGATTTCATTATTTATTACCGTAATTCAAAATAACTTGAAATGTTATTAAAGTGTCAACTTGTATCTCGCGGGTTCGAATCCCGTCGAAGCCGTAAAACTTTTAGTAAGATTTTTCATTTATAATTAATATATATCATCTATTTATTTACCGTGGGAATATTTTGATGAAATTTCCAAAACTTTGCATGTGCACTAGTGAATGTCACTCTACACAATGTTTACGAGTTTGTGTGATTGTGTGAGAGCAAGCTGAGTACCTACTCAGCCCGTGCTTGCTTAGGTAGAAGTACCTACTATATCTACCTAATACAAACATTCAATAACAATACTTCAATCGGCAGTTACTCGTTATTTTCACAACCAGTGAGTTGAAAAAACATGTCGATTTCGTTATACAAGCAGAATGGTTTAGACACACGCTTGAAATGGGAACGGTTTTTACGAGAAAAGAGGTGAAAATGCCGTCTAGCTTTGCAGTGGGAAAGAGCTAGTGATGTGACTAGATTATAGTTATCGATGTCCCTAATCCGACGAGGAATTAAAACTACTTTAAGTGAGGTAGACCTTTCCATATTTTAAGTTGCATGCCATATTTTTGTTTAATATTTTTAACAAGCTGAACCGGTGTGCCGTACCTCCATAGTTTTTTTTTAATTCATGAACCATCTACGAACTAAAAACATGAAAAAAAGAATTATCCAAATCGGTCTAGCCATTCTCGAGCTATTGAGTGACAAGGAAATAGGATTCATTTTTATATAAATAGAAAATGAAAGATAGGCGGATATTACAGTGTTCATTTTTTATATAAATAGAAAATGAAAGATAAACCGTTTTCAAAAATTTTTAACGATATGAGGAAGTGATTTTTTAATTGATTTGTGAAGTGTCATTGGATAATCCTCTGGCTCCAATTTAAACTAACTAATATTGTAGGCATTATCTTTAAGTGCATGCTTCGCCACTAGCTTAAAATTATGTTTTAATTTTAAATTTGAATTCTCAATATACTTAAGTGAACTGTAATTTTGTTCATAGGAGAATAAACTCTTTAAACCGAACTTATATCCAAGCTTTCAACGGTATTTAAAGATGAAGACAACCATGTTGCACTGTGCAACATGACTGTGATCGCAAGTGACTGAGCAAAACTCAGTCACTGTAGCACTAATAGAAATGTAAAAAAAACTTAAGTTTGTTATTAACCTTTGTGTGAACTAGAATTTATATTATGTCATGGGTGGTTGTTAATTAAAATCATCAAGCATCATGCATAACTACACTAATGTACCTACACCTTAGTTGCATAAGAATATATAATTAGAAAGTTGACGTTTAGCATCCAGATATATAGACAAACATAAACTTTATTAGAAGTTGTTATTTTCTGCTGTTTATTGCACTTTTAATTAAAATTGGGTACCTATTTGACTTAATGTAAGATGTTGAAGTTATAAGATTCCAAAGTTCCTCTCAACACTTAACAAGTTATGGAATAGTATTCATATAATTATACACAAGCACTCTCCTATTTGTTTGAACAAACACTGTCTTATTTAATAATAAATATAATATTTAACAGAATGGACAATAACCATTTTCATTATAATAGCACACGGGAAATTACTCACGTAATATTATCGTCGATTTACATACCGACAATGTTTTGATTCTTCCCGAGAAACTATTATATTCCCGTGCGCTATTATAATGTCTAATACAACTCACGATAGTTTTGAAAGTGAAACCATTTTCATGTTCTTCCTATAAAGTATATGCCTTTAACGCTTTTAACTATAAATTCACGTCGATAATCGAAACTTTTATCGATAACTTTAGTCGCACTTTTATCAATACCAGTCACATCCCTAGCTTATTGGTTTGGGAACTTTGTTTGCGGTAGGTCTATTGCCGCTAAACAGGAGTGTCTGTTAATGAATAATGCAGAGACCGTTGTTACAGAAAGTGCAAACTTCTCCGCAAAAGCAGAGTCGATGCTAGTTCTTACTATTCAGATAAAACTATTCAGATTAAGATCCATGTCAAACGGAACATAACAGTAATAATAAATAAATAAAATAAATATAGGCCTTTGCCCAGCAGTGGGAAACTACAGGCTTAAAACAACAACAACAACAAAATAAATTTCCTTGGACATTCCACACGGCTACATTTAATGCAATGTAATGCTTGTGATAAGGTAACCAGAGGTTTAGGTTTTTTTTTCAGATCGCTCGAGTTTTCGTCATCGAATGTCAATTCCTATACATTTTTTTTAGTTTCTAATCGAAAGCGATTGTCGAAATGTAACATGGCTAGGGCCTCTGATGACTGATATACTACATAGATACCTTTTGTTTAATACAAACAACATTATTAAAAGTACATAGAATAACAACCAGACCGGAACAAACATGCAAAAATGTGTCCCGCGGCGGGAATCGAGACACGGCCACAGACAGACACACAGGTGACACACAGACACATAGCGATCAAACTTATATCAACTCATTTTTGTCTGGGTTTAAAAAGGCATATTATTATGAACCTAAAGATGAAAAACCTTCTTCGTAAATCATTGATAAAACAAACGTATTACTGAATGTTGACTAAAGTACCCTTGTCCTAGATTCGGTCCTGTCGACCCTCAAATATTTATTCTGTGCCTTGGGATCCTACCGTAAGAATTGGCACTTTTGAATCGTTTAGCCGAAGCTCGGATTGGTTACGAAGGGTTTATACTACTTGTAACTTTGTTATATTATTATATTTATTATGCTATAGAATAGAGCTTGTTTGACGGTCGTAAATATTTAAAGTTAGCAACGATTCATCGTCTTTTTACACCCTGTATATATTTTATTTGACATGAGAGTGAGAAACAAACATTATAAGTCTTTGTTAATTAACGAATTGTTAATCAAAAGTGCCACTTACCAATAGCCAAAAGCGTCTTCAACTTAGGATTCGCCTTCTTCAGCGCATTGATTCGCTCATACAACCCCGTCTTGCCGTCTTTCGTCTCATCATTGGACTCGAAACTGCTGAGCTTGCCTTTCTTCAGCCAGCCGAAGGAGAAGATCACGTGGGTGCAGAGGTCGGGCTGGATGTCTTCGGGCACAAACTTGCCGATCTTGGTCCGGTATTGCGACCAGTTGGTGTAGTAGCAGACAATCTGCAGAAAGGTTTTATGTAGTATTTATTTGTGTTTTGTATATTCTTTTCATATTATGCACTTTTATATTATATAAATAAATATACTTGGACATTCCACACGGCGTCATCTAGTCCCAAGCTAAGCAACTTAATGCTTATGTTATGGCAGATGACTGATATACTACATAGATACATTTTTTTTGTAAATACATACATACCTATTATTGATAAAAAAACATCCAGACCCGGAACAAATATCTGTAGAAGATACAAACATTTGTCCCGTAGCGGGGATCGAACCCGCAACCTCCGCGTCTCAGGCGGGCCTTCGCCCACAGAGGTCGTCATAGTATAAACCTTTTTCTTCATACTATCTATTGATGAAAACTGCATTAAAATCCGTTGCGTAGTTTAGAGATCTAAGCGTAGGACGTCGGGAAGCTACTTTATTCCATAATATTATGTAGAGGATGAAGAATTGCATGCCAATTTGTTAAATAAGCAGCCGTAACAAAACTATCTTTTTATGAAAAAAGAGGTTTTCAAATTGTACAAAAAAAAATTGTATAGGGACGTATAAAAAGTGTAATCTTCACGAAAAGCTCACATAGTGACTGAAAGAAATCGAGCCAAAAATTATCCCTTTGAAATGGCCATTCAATTTTATCTTTAAGTGTGTGCCATAACGCCGAGGAATGAGCGGGAGAGCGAATAATGTTTTTACTCGTGAGTGAGAAGCGCAGAACGATAGACACGCAACATAATTTATAGCGAAAAAACAGTTTTTATTTAATTACAAGTTAATTAAACAAGTAATCGAAAAATTAAAAAACCAGAACTAAATGAATACTTCTAGGCTATTTGTCAAAACATAAAACCAACAAAAATAGCGTTCTGTTCCTGAGATAAATAGCAAACTGTGTGAAAAACATGTATTTTTCAAAAAAATATATGATCGAGAAAACTTTTACCAATCGTGTTTCTAAAAAACCACAACGCAAGATAAAAGTTCAAAGTTTAATTTCTCCAAACATTATAAGGTGGTATCTTTCACGGATTTTGAGATCTAATACGATTCAAACCACATATTTGCTACCTACGGCCTCTTAATATAACGCAGATGCTAATCCAACCAATCAATATCGAGTTGGGACTCGGGAGTGAGAACCAATTAGAAAGCAATGGAAAATAAAAAATATGGTACTGACATGTCCGAATGCAGGCGGGAAAAAGCCTTCGGAAAAAGATTCTCGATCACAGAATCCCCTTCAAATTCGGTAAAGTGAAGTTTCTCTCTTATTTTTAAAGTTGGTTGAAATCGATACTGCAAGGCTTTCTTGAATGATTTTTTAACAATTTTTATTCCATTACACAAAAAGTAATTGCCTCCTTTTCAAGTGGAATAAAAAAATGCTGATCATACGTAAAAAAACATAGGCCTTTAATCTTTGCTAGATGATTAATAATTATAATACTGTCAGTAGGCAATTTTTGTCTACATTTAATAGGACACTTGGAAAATTGTTGAAATGATGATAAAACGTAAGTTATTTTAAAATCGCCGCTTGTTTTGTCTGTGTATGTATAGTTTCAAGATTATCAAGCTCTCGAAATTCTGTAATGTAGATAAGTAATGTAGACAGTGATATAGGTACCTAAATATCAGTATCACTGAATATCAATTTACACTACCAATTTATACATGACAAGTTAGACAATAAACAAAGGTGACAAGTTGTAAACTCATGCTAAAATACTAACTGGTTTCCTCGCAGTTTTTTAACATTGAATAAATATCTAAATACGATAAAAAGTTGAAGATGATAATATCATTTTCGTATGAGCTTACTCTAATGACGGAGTTTTAGGGCCACTAGAAGCCCTTCATCATGATGGCTTAACCCATTCCCGGCCCAGCTACCACGGCCCAGCTACCACGCTCTCCGTAAGAGACGAGCGCATGCAACTTGCCCACCTGCGTCATGGGCACTGAACGCATCAACGACTTATATAATGATGATGATAACATCTTTTGTTTGATCACATCTGCTTTATTGTAGACGTATATTTATGACTACAAAATAAATGAGTTTAAGAAAATTGTTAAACTGTAGAGCACTATAGGGACACTTCCCAAGACCATTATTAAAGTACTTTTGAACGTAACTATCTTGCAAGTTTCTGCTTGTCTTTATAAAATTGCAATTCCTTAGTCTGTTTATTCACAGTTAGTCACTATTTAACTTGAACTGTTCAAAAATGTCAGTTCGTTTAACTCTAAAAGCTTTGTGTAATTCAATGCCGTTTTGAATCTACAGACATTGAGATAAGGTCTGCTTTGATGTAAGCAATTAAAATTTGTATTTCAGTTCAAAGATTCTCACTAAATATTTATTCGTATCTAACGAGCAATAAAACACGACAATATGGCCCTTATTGCTCAGCCATTAAAGTCCATTAAAACGACATTAAAGGGTTTCCTAACAAACATTCATTTTGAAGGTCGACAACTTCACTTTTGCGTTCGAAAAGCTCATTCATATCCGCGTTCTATACATACGTATCCATTTACATACATATAGAGTATTTCCCATCACCTTTAAGTCATCGTGTATAAGGTCGAGAATCCTTCTTCAGAGGAACATTTTCCGGAAACAAAAGTTTTGACGCAGGGTTCCACAAGGTTCAATGTTAAGACCGCTGCCTTTCCTGATGTATGCGAGAGGCTTTAAATAACTTTACTTTCTAAATATATAGGATCTAGACTACTATTCTTATAGGTTCGTTCGTTCGTCGTATGAGCAAGTGGCCAACTCTGGTGACGGAGTTTTTAGGCCGCCTAAAGGCCTCCGTCATGGCTTAACGACTTTAAAAGCCGGGACCGACAATTTAACGTGCCCTCCGAAGCACGGAAGCGCTCAGATGAAAATGCCACTTGCGGTCACCCATCCAAGTAGTGACCGCTCAGAACGTTGCTTAACTTCGACGATCTATCAAGAACGTCTTAGCAAGCTTCGCCACGAGCGCTTCTTATAGGTGAAGGATAACTACTGCGGTCGTTGTTCATTTGATTGATTTGCTACCTATAATTTATTTAATTGTCTATAACTTGTTATGAACAAATTGATTAACATTGAGACACACGAGAGTTATGAATATTTGATAAATCTTTACCTACATTTTGAGAAGTAGGTACAACTCATTCAAACTAACTCATTAGTGGTTGAAAGGTCAGTTTAAATCTTACGTCACGTACTTCAGAAGAATAAAAAAAAACAGGAAATGATTCTGACCTTGAAGGATAGCAATGAAGAGATAACTAGAGCAAGAAATAGTATTAAGCAATTCAAAGGTTTTTTAAAAAAATCTAACATTTCTTATAGGTACTTAGATTTTTTTAAAAGCTAATACTTTTAAAAAAATCTATAAGAAATGTTTTTTTTATTTTTAAAGTTTTGTATTGTGGTATAATTATATATTTCTGTTACTTAGCCGGACTTTCGTCAATGAGGCGTCTAGTCATTTTCATTGGTCTTATCTATCTACAATAGATAATATGGGATGCATTTAAATATGGGCATATTTATTTAAAGGGCAGCAGGTCATCAAGCATTTGTCTTAAGACGGAGATCAAAACTTCCTGTGTCTCACTGCCCCGCAGAGGACATAGACGGACAGCTTGGAGCAGCCATTATCGACTGCTTCAAGTGGCGACTGCACAGCAAAATTATCTTATACGTACACACATACTCGGAACCGCTCGATGTGTTGAAACAGGCATTAGAATCACCAAGCAAGTAAGACGATACGGATGATCCTTGAGGTCCTACCAGAGTAAATGATTTTTCTTTCTTTCTTTCTTTCGAACAGTTGCATTGCAACTGCTTTAGCGGGCGTGCGGTCAAGCACTTGTGTTTTTTCAAGCTGTTGCCTATGACTGCTTGAGCTGTCAGTGTATCAATGGCTAACTGGTAAAGCAGCCCGTCGTCAATTATTATTGTTATCTCTCTATCTATTAGGTACTTATATACTTACTTTGTATCCATCTTTATCTTTATGATGGTCGGTGGTCACGGAGTTGTCGATAGCCGCCGAAGACTTCCGACTGGATAGCGTGGGGCGACCACGTATCTTAGGCCTGTTTACGCTAGCTGATATAACCTGGTCCGTAGACCTAGATACGCTGGATGACACTGATGTGGACACCTTTGTCGGCTTTCGTAATCTTCTTCGGACAGCTGTAAAGGAAAAATAGAGGTTTACTTATAAGTTACTATGCTTAAGATCTGTTCCAATGTTTTATGTTTTTGTTGTTTTTTTTACTGAGGTAAAGTATTTGTCATTTTGCGTATAGAAAATAATTAGTAAAGTTGCAGTTTACGAGACTAAAACACACCATTACATTTCAACCATGGTACTGTATCAAGCAAAATTAAATTTCAGAACTAACAGAAAAATAAATCGCTTACAAAATTGATTCATGCTGTTTTTTTTTTTTTTTTTTTTTTTTAAATTATTAGGAAAACTTACAGCTAGACAAAGAAAATAGGAAAAAGAAATAACTTAACATGCACCTATTTTGTAGGTACAGGTTTGCTGAAGGCCAATTAAAAGTTTCCACTTGTAGACAGCTTAGAGCACTTAACTATGCTCTAAGCAGAAAATAGATACAAAAAAAAAAAAAGTTGGTAGACGACATAATACATAAAAAATAAAAAACCAAACCAAACAATTAAACGCAGTAGGTACATAAAAATTATGGTAAAAAAATTGACTTACACCAATCACAAAACGTAAGTATACTAATCATTATCAAAGAAACGATCACTTAATAATCGCTTGAGCGTATGTATAGAAGTATTAAATATATCTATGTCCACACCTGACTTCACCAAAGCATTGAGAGAGCTACTTGACCTAATAACAAATGCGTTTTGCCTGTAATTTGTCCGCACTGTAGGAATGTGAAGTGTGTTTGGCTTTCTAAGGGAGGCTGTATTACAGCGTAATCCTATCAAAGCTAACAGTTCCGGACAGTCCACCGTGCCATTCGCTATTCTCAGAAGATACACTAAATCGGCCATTGCTCTTCTTTCAAATAGCGGTAAAAAATGAAATTTGCGACACCTCGCAAAATAGTCTGGCAAAAAAATCTTCGCTCGAAACTGAATATAATTGAGAAACCTTTTCTGAATACGTTCAAGCCTAGTAGAGTAGATATCGTAGCAGGGGTTCCATACTTGCGAAGCGTATTCCAAATGGCTCCGCACATAGGCACAATACAAAATTTTGAAAGTTTTCATACATGAAAATTCAGATGACATTCTTAGAACAAAGCCTAAAGCTCGAGATGCCTTTTTAACGATGTTGTTAATATGATCATCGAATAGCAATTTACTATCAAATGTCACTCCCAGATCTTTGATAGAATCTACTCGTGAGAGCGGTGAGTTACATAGTGTGTAATCAAATATAATAGGATTAGGTTTGCGTGTAAAAGAGCAGACATAACATTTCGAAACATTTAAATCCAGTTTATTAATAATGCAATAATTGGCAAATAAAATTAAGTCATCTTGTAAGTGATGTGTGTCCCCAATATTAGCCACTCGGTGGATAATCTTCATATCATCTGCGTAAAGAAGGATTTTAGAATAATTAAAGCATGAGGAGATATCATTTATAAAAATTGAGAAAAGCAGAGGTCCCAATAGTGATCCCTGAGGAACACCAGAGGGGATGTTCATTGGCGAGGAAGAGTAACCACTGAGCACCACAGTTTGACACCTATTTCGAACATATGAACAGAACCATCTAAACAAATTACCTCTGATGCCCATCCGCTGCAGCTTACGAAGAAGAATTAGGTGGTCAATTTTATCAAAGCATTTGCTGTAGTCGGTGTATATTATGTCCACTTGCGATGGCTCTGACATATGCTGTGACAGTAATTCAGAGCATAGTAGAAGATTAGAAGTAGTGGACCTGCCCTTTAAAAAACCGTGTTGCTGAGGTGCGAGATCACTCTTAAGGGCTGAGTATAATTGACAATAAACAATTTTTTCTAATACTTTTGCGAATGCGCATAATTTAGAAATAGGCCTATAATTTTCTATTTTATTTTTTGGACCTTTTTTGTGTATTGGAGTGATAAAGGCGGTCTTCCAAATATTAGGCATTACTCCTTCAGTGAGTGAGCGACTGTAAAGTATAGTCAGAGGCAAGACCAGACTCTCAGCACACCTAACTATCAGAATAGGAGGAATATTATCGGGCCCCGCAGACTTGTTTAGAGCGAGGGATTTCAGTAATTTAAGAACTTCCGCCCCAAGTACCTCGATTGAAGCTATATCTGAGGATGATGTAGGGAAAACCGAGTTTTCGCTAATATATTGAATGTCGGTTGATGAGTTGGAATTAAGAAAAGTAGAATGAAAATAGTCCCCAAACATATTACTTATCTCGTCACCTTTGTCAGACGAACGATCGCCATACTGCATCACAGATGGGTAGGCATTCGAGAAGTTTTTACTCTTCACGTATGACCAAAAAGCGCGCGGATTCGTCTTTATAAAATTTTCATTTTAGGTGTATCATTTCATTAACATGTATGAGCAGGTATTTTCAAAATTATTTTTTTGAAAATTGACATTTAAAAAGAAAAGATACAAAATAGAAGAACTAAAAACAAAACTCCAAAAAAGATCAATACAAAGATGTAAAACTCTGGTGCAATCTTCAGTGCACATTCATTTGATAGCTTCAGAGAAATTCAGGACAATTTGCAACTAAAACGACAATAGTGAAGGTTTACTGCTTATTGTCGAATGAACGAGCTGGTTTTACTACCTTAAAAAATCTGGTCTTGGGCAATACGCAACTTGATTTAAATTTTAGTAAGTATTTAGAAATACATGGACACTGGAGTTTTAAGCGTTATTTATTTGAATTATTGTGATCGCGAATTTTTAAGTAATACTATAGATTATCAAAGTTTTGAGGATATAAAAACATGTCCTATCTCAATTTATTATTACCTACACAAGCTTTTGCTATTAAAACTGAAGAAATTGTATTAGAATTGGCATCTAATGATGTGGTCAGATATTTCAAACAAAGAAAAGAAATTAAATAGAAATATGATCACGACTGTATCCCAGGAGCGGTAGACATTTCTTTCAAATCATTAGGCAATTTTTTAGATCTTTTTGAAGATGTCTATAAGGGGATAGTCAGAGGTATGTCCAAATACATACATATTTGGTACATGCCCACTTTTTGCAGAAGTTAACTTTCTATACTACCATAATAGCGTCGATAGGCTTGCAACATGTCACGGTTGCAAGCCCATCGACGCTATTAGAGAGCTAACTGGTTTCCTCACGATGTTTTCCTTCACCGTTAAAAGCTCGTGTTAAAGCGCATATACATTTTTCGATGAGAAAAGTTCATTGATAGACGGCCGGATTCGAACCCACGACCTTCGGATCGAAAGTCGAAGTACTTACTAATCCACTTGACCAACACGGCTTTTTTCAAAACAAAGGATTAGCGATAATCGAAATATAATCGCAAAGAAGCGATTGTAATAATTATTATGGCTACAGGCTCAAAAAAGCCAGATCATCTTGTTGACCCATCCTGTTGGCATCGTCAATCTATCTATAAGTATAAGTATACCATGCCAGGAATTTTTCTTTTAGCATGTAAAAAGATAAGAAGTCCACAAAGATTATTTGCATAACCTTTCAGAAGTGGCCCATAAAATACAATGCAGTCTCTGCTCTGTATCTAAAATATATCCGGCACTATTTTCCAATAATTTCCGAATAATAAACCCCGCACAGAATTCAAGAGCACGTGACACCGTGCATTTGAAATTATACCTCACATGCTAGTAATACGACCTAAAATAAAATGCCATGTGGATGGGATTAAAAATAATTGGTTGAAAGGGTTTTATATTTTCGCTTGTACAATCTCAAATGTATGGGATATAATGAGAACATTACTTATTAGAATAATGAACTTTTAAATTTGCGTTCGCAGTACAATTTTGTACCCGGACTGTTTTAAACTAGGTCATTGCTGACTAAAACTGATTTTACCATAGATGGAATTAACTGCATAATTAACAGCCTAAAAACTCCGTCACCAGAGTTGGCCACTTGCTCATACGAACTGCATAATGTGGTTACATTGCTCCCAAATCTTTGCCGGCGATAAGTGATCCGAGTAGCGTGATTTTGGCGAGTTCTAACAGCAAAACAAATATGCGAGTTTTTCCGTTGATAGCTTTTTTAGCTTGAAGGTTGGGCGATAAATCAATAATGTATGTCGCATGAGCTAAGCTAACTCTGTTGTTAGAGTTTTAAGGCTGTTTGATGAAGGCAATGACGTTACAATTCAACAATCAGATATAACTAATTATTAACTTCTGCCTTTTGGTGTAGAAACTTTAGGATCATGGGGTCCAGAGGCGTGGCTTCTTTATCGTGAAAATTCCAAGAGGCAATAGATGAAACCAAAGTTCAAAGCTTCCATTGAACTTAATAGTAATCTGCTTCGAAGGGCTTTCGTATTGAATCAAACAGAAGACAACAGAATTACAGGCTTCTCATTCAAATCGGAGATCAACCCGCTAAATTCAAGCTGAATCTACCTATTTCCTTTCATTGACGTGATGATAACAAACATTTAATACGGCCTTTTTAAGTAGGCAATTGCTTATGTCACCAGTGTCATGGTATATTTTCAACAAATAAAGTCCAGTCAAAATCGGTCTAGCCTTTTCAGAAATCATCTCAAACAAACAGACAAAAAAATACTTTTATGTTAAACATTTATAGTAGAAAGCTGTTACTTTGTAATTACAAGCAGACAGACACGACAATTTTATTTGTGTAGATTCTTCAAAGATCTACAATATAGTAACGATGCGGCTGTTGATAAATGAAGCTTATAAAGAAACTTCGTAGCTTTATCAAAACAGAGAACAATTTAGATAAATCAGTATGCAAATGCGTGCGTTCTTTCATGAATAACATAAATCACGAACAGAAGGTTAGAGTGGATGAGATACGAATATAAATCGGTAAAAGTGTACCAAGTTCAACTTTACGTAACTAATAGATACTACAAGTTTGTGTGAGCTGGTCAAATACTCTGAATATAATATTCATGGCAGTTCTTTATTAGTTAATTCACAGCCAGGACAGACGTCTTGCCATTGTGAAGACCAAAAGCACGTAAACAAGTCTAAAAGATCTGAGAGAAATGTCTACCGCTCCCTGGGATACAGTGGTGACGCAACTTAATGCTTGTGTAATGGTATCCAGATGACTCATATACTTACCTACTACTAAATACATTTTTTTTTGTAAATACTTTTATATTAGACATTGAAAAGACCCAGACTCGAGACAAATGTTTGCAGATCATTTATCAATTGTCCTGTGACGGGCATCGAACCCGCAACTCCTGCATCACAGGCGGCCTATGGCCGGTTATTATTGTGCTCAGACATTTATGCTGTTAAGATGGTAAATTGCTAAGTAACTCCATCTCAACAACGTCCCATAGGTACATTACAAAACTTCCCTTTTAGTTAAGGTGAAGGTTGTCTCACTGTTTAAATCATCGGAATAGAAAATAAATCACATTGGTCATGAAAATTCTTGAGGTCAGTTAAGAGCCAATTACAATCCAATTGATAAAATAAAGTCTTCCAGCAAAGAGACAAGCGCAAACGGAGCGGAAATAAAACAAATATTCTTACAAAAACACAATCCATTTGCCAGACCCTTTACACTCAGCGAAGCGAAGCAGACAGAATGAAGTTAATTGAAACAACTTTCCTTTATAAACTCGAAAAGAGTAAACGAATCAGGGTAACTAGGCATAGACAGAGCAGTCTTTTGTGCAATTAGCATATCAAAGGTAGGTATTGTTGCCTATATGACATTGTTGAGATAAAGCAAGCATGCTCAGCACCTAAATTATCTCAGCCTTTTCAGTCGAAACTATTAGAAAGACATCGTTACTTGTAAGCTGACTAAGCGTTGGATTGCCTCTCGCTGCCCTCTTGACTCATTTAGAGCTTGTGTCAAGGTGTATAATTGTATTTTTTTTTAACTTCTCTCTCTCTCTCTGCGCTCACGTTATGAGAAGATCAAGGTTGTGCTGTCTTAAAATCGAGATTATGTAATCTACTACAATAAAAAATACATAAATTCCTGTTAGTAGGACCTCAAGGATCACATTGAAACGTCTTACCAGATAGGTGCTTGTTCCAACGCTACACACCAAGGAAATTACAGAACACAATGGTTTGTGTTTAGCCTTTTTTTCGAGCCAAACTCCAGTCAGTCAAACAAAGTAAGGCTCGTCAAAATAAGAAAACTACTATTTTTCTTGCCCTTTCGAGAACAATATTCAAAGTCCACACTAATTTCACTGTAGTACACAAAAACGCACGGCTTTGCAGAATAAATTGTCGGATTTGAAACGATATATCTTTGTGAATTTGGGCGGATACAGAGGACGTGCACGATTGCGCGGATAACAACCTATGCAGGGATCAGTGTTCATACATCAACGAACGACGGTTTTATTTCCCCTTTGTGCATCATATTGCTGTCATACTGTTACTAAATCACGAGATGTTTTCTTTGAAAAGCAGGGCGAGTATCGGCCAATAGGAAAGTTTGCAGTGTGCGGAGTGACATGCTTCCAGCAGAACAGAACCATGCCTACCTAATCTACCTCCTAAACAGCTGCTTGAATGAAGGGAAACAAAAAAATATGAAAATGGCTATCATGATATCCCTGATGCGAGGTGAACATTTTCTCACACATTCTCTCTCCTTTGAAGATGTTACAGGGTAGTCAGTGTTATTACAAAATACATTATTTGATACAATGTATCAAATAATGTATTTTGTAATAACATGTCATGTCATGCCCATATTTCGCAAAACTTACCTAGCTTGAATGAATTGACACTTTAACCTTTGACGAAAAACAGAGGTGTAATTAGTTCTGTGCAGTATAATCTTTATGCAAGTACTATCAAGATGTATAAAACCGATTTTGACTTTTTTTATTTACTAGATCTGTGTTCTTAGCTATTCTTCAAAATTTAGCAGTTTTAAGATTATCAGCAGCTAAAATTGAGTACAAGAGTGGTACTTACTGGTGGAGTTTGATGTGGGCGCGATGATGGCAACTATGAGGAGTATGGTGAACGTATACCGCAGCAACGTCGGAGGCCACTGCAACAACAAAATAACTTCTTTTAGACACATAAATGTTAACAAGAATAAGATGAAACAGACAGATAAGACTGTTACTAGAGGATGTCCAGATGCTGTATTGAAGGCAGCGGGGAGGCATTGGATTCGACTGGCACAGGACCTTGGAAATCGCGTGAGGAGGCCTTACTCTGTTGTCTTGTGACCGTTTAGAACGTGGCTTAACTTCAACGACGATAATATTATATTTATGTGATTGATAATTGTATTAGTAAAGTTGCCGAAATGTTCCTATCCCAGCTTTATACATAACAATGACTTCCAGGAAGGCATTACCCTAATCAGTTGGGCATCGCCGTGTCACAGCGATATGTTCACATGAATAATGGATATCTGGAATTGAGTTGTGATTGGAAGAAATAGGGATAGGAAATAGGTTTTTATGTGCGAAAAGGAACTCTATGAGGATTGTAATAAAACGTTTAATCGTGAGTTGTGATTACAAGTCATGGTGGAATTATCGTGAATGTAATGTTATTTTGCAAATATTATTAGCTATAGTTTTGTTTAACCAAAGTTTCCTCGATGCCTAATGAGGGAACTGGTAGATCATATTCATTGTTTTGATTTTCACGTTTATCTACTACTTTGTCAACTTCTATTTTATTTTACAATAATATATTTTTTTTTCATTTTAATTTTTTTATTTACGACCGTTATGATAAATCTACTCGTGGCGAAGCTTGCTACGTTCTTGATAGATCATTGAAGTTAAGCAACGTTCTGAGCGGACACTACATTTTCATCTGAGCGCTTCCGTGCTTCGGAGGGCACGTTAAATTGTCGGTCCCGGCTTTTCGATGATTCTCAACAGTAAATAAATACTTATTATGTTATATGCTCATATACTATAATAAACAGACGAATTAACTCTGTAATTAACGTTTAAGTATTTCTATAACTAGAAAGTAAAACTTTCTCTTATTGTTAAACGATTTTCAACTTCGTATTATTGGCAAAAGACAAATTTCTCTTCGCATAAAATTAATTGCAAGTATCCATTGACATACTAAACTTTAGTTGTTTTTACTCATTTTACATTATATTATTATATTACTTCAACATATCCGTGCTGAAGCTAAGTGAGAGGGAGGGCATGGTCGAGCTACATTACAAAAATTACGGAGCTTGGACAGCAGTTGTCAGACATTGGATACCCACTTGATGATGAGCCACTTCTAGGCGGTCATGATGCTCAGCGGTTTGACTTCGGACTTAAACCCTTTGACTTAAACCCTTTGATCATGGCATTGGAAAATTTCAATGTGGAAATGACAAGGGAAGTTGTCAAGTCAAAACTTGAGCTGGAAAATTATTACTCGTAAATAGCCTTACACTTGCTATCCTTCAAATGGCTTACAAAGTTCGCTATGAATTAAATTTCAATAAAAATAGGGTAACTTACAAACTTAGGTACAGACTTCCAAATTTATTATAATAGTGGAACTTTACAGGTTATTTACGAGCCAGATGTGGCGGGTGCATGACCGTTCTTTTTCCTATAACATTAAATTTTATAATAAATCTTTTACTATTTTCAGTGAAACTGTTTGAAAACACCTGATGTCACTGTATATTCGTGGTTTAGAAATATTTATAAAACAAGGCGTTTTGTGGAAAAAATATACAGCCTATTTTTTAATATTTGTTATAGAAAAAAATTTTTGAATTTGACGCCTAATTAGGTATTGGTTATGGATAAACCACGCTACGGGACAAATGTTTGTATGATCTGCAAATATTTGTCTTCAGTCCGGATGTTTTATATGTATGTACCTATGTAAAATAGAAGTATTAGTATTATCAGTCATCTGGTTACCATAACACAAGCGATGACGCTGTGTGGGACGTCCAAGGATAATATTTATTTATTTATCCTAAGTCGTAACACTCATTTTATTTGTGAATTGTTCAAATATCCTGAAAAAGAGTCATTAATTCTGAGCGACGAAAAGCACTTCATTTTGCAAAAACAAATAAAAATATCGAAAAGTTTCGAATTCGCAACAACTGTTCCTAATTAGGGATGCAGAGTTAAAGGACTGCGGTGGTATTCTAATTTGTTTAGTCACGTGAGTAAGTCACGTGAGTAAGTCACGAGGTGCACATAATGTAATGATAACGAGTGAAAATCACAATGAATGTGATTGAATTCATGATTTTGCATCGCTTTATTAAACTTATATTTAACTGTATGAAGATTTTTTAAATTTATTTATTCTGCAAGATGTGGGCATGCACCAAATATGTATTTGGACATACCTCTGATCCATTTTTTTAGATCCTTTTGAAGATGTCTAAGGGTCTACCCCCTTAGACATCTTCAAAAGGATCTAAAAATTGCATTAAGATCTGAAAGAAATGTCTACCGCTCCCTGGGATGCAGTCGTGATCATATTTAATTTTTTAATTTTTTTTAACTGTATTTTCCACAATAAACAAAAAATCTTGGCTAACCTAACATAACCCTATACGTAGTAGCGATTGTCTTTCCTGTGGATATGGCCGGCTAAGCTAAGAGGATGGTGTAGGTGCTGGGCAAGCTTTTTCCATCTCAACAATATCCCAGGCATTACAGAGTCCCGTTAATCGTAGGCAAAGACCTGACGCTGTATTAATTATCTAGTAAAGACTGATGACCTTTGTGACGTAGTGGGTGAAAGCCCGCCTGAGACGCAGAGGTAGCGGGTTCGATTCCCGCTGCGGACAAATTTTACATTTTCTGCAGATATTTGTTTCGGCTCTGGGTGTTTTTCTGTGTATAAATGTATGTATTTACAAAAAAATGTATGTATGTAGTATATGAGTCCTCCCATAAACAAGCATTATATTGCTTAGCTTGGGATTAGATGGCGCTGTGTGAAATTATTATAAGCATGATGTTTCCCACTGCAGGGCAAAGGCCTCCCTTCCCTCTTTCCACTAATATCGGTTTTGTGCATCCTGGCACCATTGTTTGTTGTAGGTGTCAAGCTCGTCACGCCATCGTCGCCTGGGTCTTCCACGTGGCCGTCGTTGTTGAGTAAAATGTCCCAGGATATTTATTTATTTATATAAAGGTCTGAGTTGATAACAGTCACGCGAACTCAAGTCTTTCCTAGAATTCTCCGCCATTACCGAATGCCTGAAAGTTTAAAGCGCTATTCATGTTCAGTTTTTCAGTTTTCGCTTGAAAATTCCACGTTGTAGTTCTGTAGGGTCGTTAATTGTTTGTTTGTACTGTTTAGTCCAGTTTGTTCAGGTAATTTTGACGAACAAAGTGCTCGGTCAACCAGAATTAAACCAATCAAAATAGACTAGTTTAGCTTCGGCTGAGAATTTAGTTAATTAAATCTGAACTGTTGCGTCATTACAGTATTTTTGAGTAATTTCAATAATTAAAAATCCCAAAACTCAAAACTACTTATTTTAAAAAACTCGAGAACCATAAAAAGGGTCGTATGCAAAATAACATAATTAATTCAGTAAATTCACCCTAATCCAATTTTCCATTTTATATTTTCGTAACTCATAAACGGCACAAAACCTCAGATGAATATCAAGTGATGATTCGTTCTGAAGTAAGGACGATGCCGGGGGCAGTTTTAATTTAAAATCACTATCGCCGGCCCAGTACCGTTCGCAAAAATAATAAGGATCTCTGGCACCAGTTTTGAAACACGTGGCTTAAGCTGTAGCTTATTTAATCGTGATTGATAACTTACGTGACTTATCACGGCCATAATTATTACGGCCATAAATGAGATGACTGGCTCTAGTGACGGAGTTTTTAGGCCTCTATAGGGTTACTGGCGGTTTTTGTGTAGTATAGTAATCTATTCTTGCTCACGTGTCAAGTATTAATTCTAAATGTATGAAATTTTTAGTTTATGCAAGTTACCGGCGAGGCGCTACACTGGATTTTCATACATTTGTGTTACTTGACTCGGTATCGAGGAATAGTACGGGATACTACTGTAAACTGGCGTTAACCCCCCAGGAGCCTTACTCGGGATCAACGAAAACGAAGTTTCGTGACAATTTTCGGGGTCAGCTTATGTTGGTGGAAACTGAATTCGTAATAGTTCACCAACATAGGTATTTGGAACCCAAAAATTGTCACGAAACTTCATTTTAGTTATTTAGCTTTTTGACATAAATAAGTTTACAGAACAGCTGTAATAGGCCGCCTTGAGGCCTCCCTCGTGGCTTAACGACTTTAAAAGCCAGGACCGACAATTTAACGTGCCCTCCGAAGCACGAAAGCGCTCAGATATTTGATTATTAATATTTAAGTAATACATATTTGACTTGTAAATAAAACAGTGCTAAGAATCATTGAAGCAAAATACTTATTATAAGCAATGTACCTATAGCCCGAAGCTGACTCTTACAGATTAGTTTGTGAACGTTTTGTTTTATGGTTTGTTGTTCTAAGAACTTGTTGCTATTTATTTATGGAAATTACTTTTATTTTAATATAATTTATTGCTTTTGTTTGGTGAATGAGTTGCAAATTTTTGTTAATGTGTTTGCAATATACTACGAGTATAGTCAATGTATATACCAGTAGATATCAAATTTCTCCGTTCGTGATGCGATTTCAATATTTTTTTTGAAAATGTTTAAAGACTTGAAAGGTCTACTCTTAAGATTATGACATATAATAAATAGTAAGCTGAGCTGAGAGGATATTTAAAGTTATGAACATATACGCACCTAGAAATTGCAGTAGGTATATTACTCTTTTTACAAAATTCAAGCCTGTTTTATTGTATTGATGCTAAGTGTCGTGTATAGCGCCATTTTGGTAAAAACTATCTTTCCAACGCTACGTAAAGTAAATATTAGCATGAATTTCAGAAACTGGATGCAGCGGGTGTTATTTATTACAGGGTGTGTGACCCTTCAAGCCAGCTGGTGAACTATGGCGGGTAAATCTTCACACTACTTGGTAAATTTACATTATTACAACCGTATATCTTGATACTCAAAATTTACATGATCATTACTTTATCCACAAGACACGGTGGAAGACATACAGATCTTTTAGGGATTGAGGAGCTCTGAAGAAAATTTTGAACGTCTTTGAGTATATAATACTTATTGATCTGGAAAAATAAAAGCCTTGGGAGTACAATTTCGAATCTGTTTTGTTGCATCTAAAACATTTCGGAAGTAGATTTGAAGCTATAAATCCAAGTATTCTTTGAATTCTGGTCAGGGTCTTTTTTGAGGAATTTCAAACGCTCAAACAATTCTAGGTGTATACCTATTTGTAGTATAACTATAATATGTGTATGTATATATATTTGTAACTGACCAACTGAGCGTCAAGCTATCAAGGCCGAATGAAAGGAAAGGAGCTGGCGCAAAAACGTAGAGTAGCCGTTGTACAGAGACAATCGGACAAAAGGAATGAGAAAATGTTTTGTTTACAAACACAATGTGAATTTAAATCTTCGAGAATTATACTGAAGTATTTTATATTAGTTTTATTTTTTAAGCTATTGCATAGCATCTATCGCGGGCCTTGAGCGTGGAGACCGACTCCAGAAATTCCGTAATGAAAATAACCTAACACCCCCCATGCAATAGCTTTACCGCGGCAGTCTCCGAGTGCCACAAGTCTTTTTTTATAGTTTTTTTTTGTGTAGATTGAAGTAAGTACTTATACTTAAGAGAAAAATAAATATAAAATTTGACTTGGTAAAAGTTGCAAACAAAATTTAAAATATTGATTTCAATACGCGATTAAGTCCCGTTAATATTTTTTAAATATGTTTTCAAGTCGCGATAGTTTAAAAATTTTAAAATTGAAAAGTTCAACAAGTGTCGAGTACCTAATTATGACGTAACTTAAAAATGTTTTGGTTATTTAGTAATACAGAGACAAAGTAAACCTGTACAGTAATAAATGCGAAAGTCATGTTTGTTAAATACAGCTTTATGACTTAAACTTTTACCACTTATTGTTGTAGAAATACTTAAAAGTTTATCTCGAAATGATTTTATTACACGAATAAAACTTTTGCTTGTTTTATTTTACTCATAAATTTTCATCAACTCTCTTTAAAACAATAATAATTTGTCATAGGTTTAAACGGATGGACGAACGAAAAGAAAGCTAGACCTGTTTGTTGACCTGATTCTTCCTGAATTATGCAGAATGCGTACTTAATTAATTATAAATGCAATATGCATAATGGTGATGTTTTAGAATCACCTAGCATGTAAGACGAAACTGAAGTGATCCTTGAGGTCCTACCAATATAAATGATTTTTCCTTCTTTCTTTCCTGGTGTTGGTTGCAAAGGAACACGAGTAGATCTTAACTTGATCTTAACTTGGTCAAGATCTATACTGCTATGTTTGAATGATCACATTTGTTTATAGTTTTCCATGTAAAACACGTTCAAAATAATGGTAGATACCTAATATTAGATTCAAGTCCAAGATTATCATGTTTATTTAATAATAATTCAAGTTTTACTCATCTTAAGACGTTTCAATGCAATTCAATTAATGATTTTTAAAGTGTAATATTACAAGAAAAATGTATGTAGGTAATAAGTATTTTTGATAACCACTTTTAAAAATAATACCAATTAAATAATAGTTCACGTTGGATATTAGTGGCAATTCCGAATGTCTCCAAAACTTAAACTAATTTGACAGCACTAAAAATGTTGCCGTCCCTTTCATACTGATCGAAATAAATAGGATGGCATCATTTAGTGCTGTCAAATTAGTATAGTTAAGTTTTGGTAACATCCAGAATTGCCACTGTTATTTTGCTTGTTTTAATAAACAGCACCTTAATCTACAGCAAAGACGATTAATATCTAGAAGACAGACAAAGGCCATACACAAAATCGTAACCCGATCCCGCAGTACCAGATAGCCTGAAAACTTTAAAACATCAATTTTATCCAAGAAATTTCAATACTTAGTAGTAGGTAGCAACAATATTCAATATTTAAACATTTTTAACTAGAAAGTAATTGAAATTTCTTGGATAAAATTGATGTTTTAGAGTTTTCAGGCTATTTTTAGGGTTACGATTTTGTGTATGGCCTTTGTCTGTCTTCTAGATATTAATCGTCTTTGATCTACAGCAATAACAAAATGTAAGTGTGGGTGTATCATTAGATAACTGTCAAATTACGGCAACAAATAGATTTGTTGTGATATTATGTAAATGCTAAAGGTTGACAAAACAATATTTTGAGTAGGCTTATGAATTTTGATAGTTTGGATGGGTTTTGGTAATTAATTTGCGTATGCTACATGGATTCGAAGTTTGAATTGAAAAAAAAACCATGGGCAAAACGTATCTTTGACTAAACGCACCTTTGGCAAAAATTGGTGTCGAAAAGCAGTTTTGACGATACGCATAAAACACGGACTTAAAGATAAACGTCAAATTATGGTGAAGTAAGTTCGTATGAGCAAGTGGTCAACTCTGATGGCGAAAGTTTTAGCCTGAATGTCATGGCTTAACAACATTAAAAGCCAAGCCCGTAAATTTAACGTCCTCTACGAAGCACAAAAAAGCACTTGGCAGTTTTTGCCACTTGTGGTCATCCGAAGTGTAACTGCACACCACATCGCTTCTTCAACGATCTATCAAGAATGTCGAAGTAATCTACGTCACGAATGCTTCACAAGAGTTGCTTAGTAATAATTAATTATTATTTTATGTTAATAAGTCTCTGTATCAGACCTACTCTATGCTCATCGGACAATAAGGTCACCTAACACTAGATAAACTAAAATAAAAATAAAATAATATTTCGAACAAACCAATTATTCTCATATGCAGCCATTTTGTCACAAAAACAATACATGACCTTATTTTATACGTGAGGTTAGTCTCAAGGTATTTTAATAAATCAGTGATTTTAAAAAATATACGATTTTACAGAACATACAGTCGAACATAGAATCTCATCCTTTTTTTAGTCGGTTATGTCATATTCATTTTTCATTCTTAAATAGCACTTCCAAAACAACCAATGCACTTCATCAAATATTTCAGTGCGATTTTATTATTAATTTGAACTCTATTGCTCAGAAAATAGGGGAACAAAATACTTAATCTCACTGCTCGTTCAAATTTCATTAGCGAACTGTGCCACTGAATACTGGGTGTGAAAAGTTCAGTAACCAAAGTTGAAGATACTAGTTTAAAAGTTTTATGACGATGAGCATTGCTTGTCATATGTTTAAAGAATTTTATTCTCAAAAAGACATTTGTCACTTACATGAGAAAATAATCTATAAGTAGGTAAGTTTATAAGTAAGTAAAGTAGTCGTATAAAGTCACGGAAATTATGTAACATCAATTTTATAGTAATATTAAGTATACTTAAGTAGGTACTCGTTCAAAGCATTCAAACCAAGATATGTAGATATACGTTTTAAAAGAAATTTGTAGTAACATGTTGTTGTAGTCTTGATTTGAATACATTGAACGAGCTAACATTTTTTATCAGTGCGGGTAGCTGGTTGTAAAGCTGTGCGCCTTCAAAGGTGAACATTTTTTTACCATAGTTCGTGCGGATCTTTGGTACGACCAGAAAGCTAGCACGGCGAGTATTTCGCTTTGTTATTTGTCGTGATGTGGTAAAGGATAGGCTAGTATGGAGAGAATTTTTTAGTATTTTTCGGACTAGTATGCAGGTATTGAAAATGTATAGCTGTTTAATATTCATTAGTTTTGTTTCATTGTAAATTTTTGTAGTTGATGTTAGGTAAGGATAGTGAAAGAGTAATTTAATTATTTTATTTTGCATGATTTGGATTTGTGCTAATTTAGATTTCGCCGCGCTGCCCCAGATTTCTATTAGGTATAATAAATGTGGTTTAACGAGACAATTGTAAATAGTGTAGCGTTGTCATGAGAATAGTAACTGTAGAGATTAAAGAAATAACAAATCGAACTTGAATTCATTCAACTGACTTTTTGCATCGAAAAATTTATATGCGCTTTAACACGAGCTTTTAACGGTGAAGGAAAACATCGTGAGGAAACCAGTTAGCTCTCTAATAGCGTCGATGGGCTTGCAACCTGTCGTATGGAAAGTAACTTCTGCAAGATGTGGGCAGATGTGTACCAAATATGTATTTGGACTTACCTCTAACTACCCCCTTAGACATCTTCATAAGGATCTTAAAATTTCCTAAAAAAAAGATCTGAAAGAAATGTCTACCGCTCCCTTGGATACAGTCGTGATCATATTTAATTATTTTTTTTAAGTTGTCTCTTCCACCTTGTACAGGTAGCGAGGCCGCTGTGGTCTGTGTCTCTGAATGCAAAAACAACATTAGACCGAGCCAGATAAATTTCCAATGAGTCTGACTTTTTTTGTAGAATGCAGCTACTGCCGAAATTATCGTCAATAGGGATGGGGTAGTAACTATTATTTTCGATGAAAAGTAAAATTTTTGAATTAAATTAAATATGTTTTTTGTCGGCATATTATTATCCTAACCATTAGTTTATCACAAGTCATGATCTTGTTATTTTATTTAATACTTTGCTATTATTTTTATATCAATATTCCTTTTATATCATCTTAAAATTTCACCTGAAATCTCAAAAAAGTTTATTCCTTTAAAAAAAACCTAATTAAGTACTTCAAAACATAACTATGGAAAAAGTGCAATGAATTCCTGTACCAATAATGCAAGCATGAACAGCCATAAGATAAAATATCTTGTTATAAATGCATCTAGTAATTAGTAAAATAAAACGTGGTAGCGTTTTAAAAATGGTCTATCATTTCAAATATTAACATAAAAATAAAACCAAATAAAACATAAGTTGCAACACCTTTCAAAACAAGTTCGTTAACTTTAATTTAGATGCTATTAACCTTCACGTAGCGTTAATGGTTATTTAACAGGCGATATAACTACCTGTATGTTTCGGCAATGCATATAAAATTAGAAACAATTAATTATAGAGAGTGACTACATTTTCCATTTATAACAAGACGATTTTGCCTAAAACACAGTTTATACGCAGTGTCTTTATGCACTTTATGTTAAGTATTACTCGTACAATGATCGTGATAATATAGTTTGGTAGTTTTTTTACTCTTAGATCCGAAATAACAGTTCTGAATTTCTAAATTCCATTAGCTAATATTTATATGTGTCAATTTGAATTAAACCTGTCTGTTTAGTAATTTATAATTCAAGGTCTGATAATTAAATGCATATAAGTATGTTATGTTTGTTTGAGGTAGTGGCTAAATGCTTGGCAATCTAGCTCTATAAATATTATTATATCACTCATAGTACCTACAAAACACCATTAAATTATTACGAGACAAAACAAGGTAAAAATAGTTTTGAAAATGAAGCAATGTTATCGAAATGATTGTTATTAGTAATCGCTACTGTATGTACAGTATCAAAGCAAATAAAAAACGTAGAATTATAAAGAAAAAGTTATCGATGAATCAATAATTGTACTCCACCCCCTCCCTATATGACGACACGTTTGGCCAAAGGCACTGCAGTGTAGGTAATACGAAATTAGCTGGCCTGCTCCGAATCAAATATTTATAGGGTGACTTTGGCAGTACTATTTCAAGGGTCGGGGTTGAAACTTTAAAGCAACGCTAATGGGCTTCAGATTGACATTTTAAAGTTATGTGAGATACTTTGACGTTTTGAAACCGGGTTTATTTCGCGGAACTTAAACTTTAGGAGCTAGAAGGCTTATGGCCAGTTTCAATATTATACATAACTATGGGATAGTACTGTGATAATATTTTTGATATTTTTAGTGTAGAAAATAGTACCTATCAATAAATTAACCACAGTAAGTAAAAACAAACATAACATACATACATAAAAACATTATAATCACGTCTCATTTTCATTATAGGCGAAGACTATATACGATCCAGAAACACATCCTTCGTTTAATTTAGGTACTCTTAAATAACGCGATAAAATCCCGAGAATTTAAAAGTGTGTCGACGTCACGTCGTATCTTGGGGAAACTTGTTCTTCCTAAAATAGAATATATTTCATTCTCCAACATGTTAAGATGAGTAAAACTTTAATATTTGAATGTTTAAATAAATAAGATATTTGAGTTTTAGACTTGAATCTATTATTAGGTACCTACCATTATGTTAAATGTGTTTTACATGGAAAACTTTAGATAAATGTGATCACACAAACATGGAAGTATAGATCTTGACCAAGTTACTGCATCGACTAAGGCCACATGATTTGCAATAAATACTATCTTGTTTGTGTAACTTAAGATGACTGACAGTCTTTGAAGCCTTCCTTGAATGCTTAACCTCTGGCAGGCATAAGAATCACCTAGCATGTGAGACGAAACTGAAGTTTAGTGATCCTTGAGCTCCCACCAAAATAAATGATTTTTCTTTCTTTCTTTCTGAGTCTAATTTATTGAATAGGTATCCATGTCTTATTAGCTAGAGTACCTAAGTAGGTATATTACATGAATTATACACTACACTCAGACTAATTGCCTGGACAACAACACGTAAGTCCTAAAGTCAGATTACGGTTTGTATATTTTGAAAACGACGCATTGGAGTTTAGAATAATATATTTTCCTGTTTATATTTATTGTTTTATATTAATAGAAAAATAATATTAACAGTAAATTCGATAAATAATTCGGTAATATAGTTTCAGTTAAACATACATATTTCTGTTTACCAAATGTATTTGTACATTCATCTACTTCTATAGATCTTCTTTTTTTTATCAACCCGTTTCGTCCCACAGCTGGGCAAGGTCTCCCCAAACTTTTTCTACCGTCTCTCTATCTTTTGTCGAGTCCCACCATTCTTCGTCAAAGGTGACGAGATCGTCTCGCTAACGTTTTCTCGACCGAGATCTTTTTAAAGGATCATAAATTGTATTTGAATTGAAGCGCTCGTGGCGAAGCTTGCTAAGTCGTTCTTGATAGATCGTCGAAGTTAAGCAACGTTCTGAGCGGTCACAACTTGGATGGGTGACCGCAAGTGGCATTTATATCTGAGCGCTTCCGTGCTTCGGAGGGCACGTTAAATTGTAGGTCCCGGCTTTTAAAGTCGTTAAGCCATGACGGAGGCCTTAAGGCGGCCTAAAAACTCTGTCACCAGAGTTGGCCACTTGCTCATACGAACTTACTTACTTTTTTTTTTTAATTGTATTTATCCAAATAAACGTCTACCACATAAAAAGGCAGTCGTGATCGTTCACAAACTAAAAATTCAATAATTCTTTCCCAATATCATGAAAGGCGGATACGAAATATTATAAAACCGCAGTAACAAATAGTCAGCAGAAATATTTATTTAGAAATTGACAATTATTACAACTGGTAGCTGTAAGTAAGTAGAGCATAGAATTCCGGCACGCACAGCCGTCTTTGAAGTGTGGCGTAAAGTGTGAGATGTCTGGGTACTAAAAATAACTTATCATCATTCTCCTGCCCTTATCCCTTATCATAGATAGAGGCATTGAATTATGACCGGACCAAGGTACAGTTTACAGATGTACAATGGACCAAACAGTATCGTCACCGAACAATCGAAAAAACAAATTTTCCATAGTCTGGCTGGCCGGACTACACAACCGTACCACGGTTAAGAACCGTGGGGTCGGCACAACATGTTTTTCTCTTTCACTCTCCTTTATCACTCGTCAACTCTGATCTCTCTCCTCTTACATTCATATCCTCTTTCCATCCACTTCTTCATCGGCCTTCCTCTACTTGTACCTATTCCCATGCGGTTATAAAATTTAAAAATTATAATAATTATAAAATTAACTTACTTACTTGGAATAAAATGTAAGACGAAGTTATAAATAAATAAATAAATAAATAAATATCCTTGGACATTCCACACAGCGTCATCTATTTCCAAGCTAAGCAATTTAATGCTTGTGTTATGGTAACCAGAAGTTGAAGTGATCCTTGAGGTCCGACCAAAATAAATGGTTTTTTCTTTCATTTTTACTGTCAAAAAACGTAGCGTGCTCACTCAGGCTCTAAGGAAAATATGAGAAGGGTTCTTGAACAAAAGCCACTTATTCTCATAACTTAAGCCATCTCGATAAGTGCGACAAAGTTAACTTGAGTGTATGCAAGAGCACACATTCGTTTCAATCTGTTCCATTTTCTTTTTTCCTCACTTTCCGCAACGCTAATGTGATGTGAACGCTTTTGTGAGATTTTTTGTGTTTTTATTCTCAGATAAGTTGATATTTCAAAAGCTGCTTTAACTAGCTGTCGCAGATGAACTTTCTTGGAAGTTTCTTGGTTTTCGAAGTAGGTACTTAACAATAAAATCCTGACAATAATTAAATAATTTAAACATTAAATGATAAGTAATACCAGGTAAAAATCTGTTTAGATCTTAAGTCAATCGCAATGATTTAAATTGTATATTATCTTAAATTTATCATTAAAAACTTTATTTATTTTATTTTATTTATAAGCCTGATGTTTCCCACTGCAGGGCAAAGGCCTCCCTTCCCTCTTTCCACTGATCTCGGTTTTGTGCATCTTGGCGCCATTCCTTGTTGTAGGAGTCAAGCTCGTCACGCCATCGTCGTCTGGGTCTTCCACGTGGCCGTCGTTGTTGAGGCAACCAATCAGTGGTTGTTTTTGCCCATTGTTGTTGGCACATGCGGCTCACGTGTCCTGCCCAGTCCCACTTGAGCTGGCCTGCTTTGTGAGCTACATCAGCTATTTGTGTTTTTGAGCGCAGTACCGTGTTCCTTACGCGGTCCGTGAGTTTGACACCCAGGATACTGCGCTCCATAGCTCGTTGGCATACCCCGAGGCGGGACTTTTGGCAATTAGTGAGTGACCAAGTTTGGGCACCGTATGTGAGGATGGGGAGAATGCACATGTCCATAAGTTTCCTTTTTAAGGATAGAGGAAGAGGTCCTTTCATTATTTCCTTCATGGACCAAAAGCTTCTCCAGGCGTTCTCAATGCGTCTTGTTATTTCTTGATCTTGTCTCGCCTGGAAGGAAACTATTTGGCCCAAATAGATGTATTCATGGACATGTTCAATCTCCACACCCCCGACTTTAATTTTCCTCTGCGTGCTGTTGGTCATCACTTTTGTCTTCGCCATATTCATTCGGAGTCCCACCTCGAGGCTTGCTGTGCTCAGTTGTTCGAGCATGAGCTGTAGCTCTGAGGCCGACGAAGAAAACAAAACTATGTCGTCGGCAAACCGGAGATTGGATAACCTCTTCGAGCCGACAACAATGCCTTTCTCCCTCCAGTCGGTAGCTAGGCTTTGGAATACCTCTTCTAGAGTAGAGGTGAACAACTTTGGCGATAGCGGGTCACCCTGCTTTACTCCTTTTAGGATGTGGAAAGATGGCCCATTGGTGTGAATGCGGATGGATGCTGTGCTATTTCTGTAGATGTTTTGAAGCAGTTTGATATAATCTTTTTCTATACCTTGTTTCTGCAGAGATTGAAAGATGGAAGAGTGAGAGAGACTGTCAAACGCTTTGGAGTAATCCACAAAGGCCAAGTAAAGTGGTAGTTTGTACTCCTGGTATTTCTCGATAACCTGGTTGAGGGATTGCAGATGGTCAGTAGTTGACAGAACTTAAAAACTTAGTCAAAAAAATATGAATAGTAGATTGGATTGAATAATCAAGTTGTGCAGCGGATTTTTTTTTTTTTTTTTATAGCCATAAATCAAAATGCATAAAGAGACTATTGTTTGGTTCAAATTACGACAACACAAAAACATGACCTACTGCGGTAATTATACAAACACTCAACTTGCTCTACCTACATTTTAAAAAATGCTCTAATTTTAACTTCCCTGAGAAATTACCATAACAGTTTCAATCTATACTTAGTTATATTCCCACAATGTTTTTGTAACAGACGTAACAAAGTGATGCAGTTCAGTTTATCTTCAAATCAAGATAATATCTAGTAGTATTACCTACTCGTAGTAGCAAAGCTGTAATAAACACAGAAGTAATTTAATTAATTTTAATGTAATTTCTGTCATTTTTTGAAACTACGAAATTGCTGTAGTATTTGTCGTCATTATAATATTTGTGATGAGCTTGTTTGCTTGAGCTGGTGATTTATTTTGGTGACAAATTATGCCTCAAAAAACGATCGAACGAACAAACAAACAATGTATTGGCTAGTAATTTGATTTTTAATGTTGGTTTTCATTTAACTTGTTTACTGTAATTTTGTCGAGTGTATTTTGAAAATGGCCGTTGTAGATATTATTATACTGCAAGATAGTTAAGTTAGAGTTAGAGGATTTTCTTAAGGAAATAGTGAAGGATGAGTGAAGTAGAATTTTATGTCTAAGATACCAAATCACGATTTTAAGGCTAAGTCGAGTGGAGTTGGAGTGATAACAACTAAGAATATGGGTGTCTACTCAAAGTGTTATTCTTAAGAGACGAGTCAAGTGTTTACCATATTAACGTCCTACCTTGACACTTTTATCTATAACGAGTTATAGATAGTCAGTGTGAGTATTATAGAGATAAAAGTTATAGATAAAACATAAGAATATTTTAACCACTCAATAGTGGCAATTCAGAGTATCGCAAAAGCTAACTATTAGCCACTATTAGGGGCAATTCGGAGTGTCGCAAAAGCTATACTAAACTATATAACTAAAATTAATCCTTTTTATTTCCATCGCTATGAAAGGGACGGCAACATTTTTAGTTAACTTTTGCGATACTCCGAATTGCCATTATTAGTGACAATTCGGAGTATCGCAAAAGCTAAACTTTAAACACTAACCCGCCATCCAGTGCTCAGGTAACAAACAATGACGGACATTACAGTTATCCAACCTGTTACACTGTAAAAGTAAAAGTGGTACGCGGCTGTTGCGTAACGGACATCTGTCCGTATTGATTGTTGAGGTGGAATAATGATGTGGGAATGATGGTGTAACTGTCATAATGGTACACACGTTCGTACATGCTCGATGAACAAGTTTCATCCGATGAACATGTTTCATCCGAGCATAGCTATCGGCTTTTATTCAAAATAATGAAAAGAAGAAGAAGAGCATGGCTATCTACAAACATACTCGACCTTGTCTAGATAGGTACGTAAAAAGCTTGCTCGAAAAGTGTTCATTGAAACTTTTCGAGCAATGGATGATTCGTTGTTGTGTTTGGTGGGCATCGCCTGCTAATTTACTGTTTGCTTCGAACATCGAGCAAGAATTACGTTTGAATCTTGTTCGAATGGAACAATTTAAAAAACTTCTTTTTTTACTTCATTCCACTCATATTAATTTATCTGTTCCGTAAAGAGATTGTTGCGATGCGATGGCTGATATTGATTTCGATGTATAGATCACTGGTTTGCATTAACCCTCCTATAGGTCAATGACCTATGACTCTATAGGAAGATCGTAATATCAAGGAAAAGTGAACGCAGTAAAAAGAAATGATCATGATTCAAAGTGTTGATTCATACTTCTGAAACGCAAAGCGAAAGATGCACATTACGTCATCTTAAACTTTAAGTTCTCATGATGTGATACCGAGGTATACCATTGTAAACTTAAATAGGCCGACTTAAAGCTTGATATAAAACGAAAACCTTTATATAAATCAGGTTAATTATGTAGCTTTTAATTAGATTTTTTTTTATTATTTGTTAATAGCAATAATGTAAATCAATAAAAATAATTTTCGCTAACTGGTCTTCAAGCATTTTAGTTTGACAAAGTTCTTAAAACAGTTGAAGCACAGTCACCGTTTAGGCCACCACTTTTGATCTTTTGTTATTTACCAATACCGTGGTTTTATAGTCAAGAACCGCTAAAATGTTTTGAAGAGACCTACAAGTAAAATGAAATAGATTGGCCAATAACTTTTCAACAAGATGTCACTATCAATCACTTCACAGTAATGCCTTTTGTTGCTGCTCTATTACATTCCATTAAAATCTAGAGTTTTGACTGCAATAGGAGTATCAGTAGCCCTACATTAGCTACCGGCTGATGCAATGTAAATGTCACTTGGAGACCGGACCAGTTGCCAAACCAGTCTGCCGACTGACCCGCAGATTAGTGCGTAGTTTACAACAGCTGTACTTGCGGAGACTGAAGCGGTGAGCTCACTTGATTTATCAGGAAGAGAATAAAAGGTATATAAGTAAATTGGTCTTTATTCATCTAAGTAGGAACTTTACCACAAGTTTTTATAACTTGTAGATACTAGGAATGCAAGGAAAAGTATTTCAATTGTGTAAATGGTGGAATGTAGGTCGTCCGACCGATGGCAATATGGGTCGTCGACATAGCGCAGGTCGCACATGGATTAGATTGGCGCGAGATAGGGTAGAGTGGCGGAAGCGAAGAAAGGCCTATGCCCAGCAGTGGGAAGGGCTGATGATGATGACGAAATGGTACTAAGATAATTGTGCTTTCTGCAAATTTTGGAGGCATTGCCCTGATTTCCATAATCGTGTTTGGTCGACAAGACTTTTATGCAACATGTATTTACTATATCGCGAACATAAAATTATTTAAATTTTCAAACCGATTTATTTATTTCGAGTTTGAACTGTTGAGATGGCGTACGAGCTAGATGCTTATACAGGGTTTACACTGGTGACTAGCTGGTCGATTTCGCGGTCGATCTTCGTACATTCTCGTCGTGCGACTTGGGAGGCGACTTGAAAATGTATGAAGATCGACCACGAAAATCATCCAGCTAGTCAATCGTGTAAACCCCGCATTATGGGGACTTATGAAAAGGGCGAAGGCACGAGCTAGAACTAGGTACTCATATTATAAGGTTGAACTAATTCATCTATCCAAAAAAAATCGCGTCTTTACCTTATCATTACAACCTCATCAATGTTATCTAACGCGGTCTCTATTCAAATCTTACCCCCTTCAATTCCCTGCAAGATTCCCGTCACGGGGCAAATGTTTGTATTTTCTACAGATATTGTGGGTGTTTTCTATGTATAATATGTATGTATTTACAAAAAAAAATGTATCTATGTAGTTTATCAGTCATCTGGTTACCATAACACAAGCATTAAATTGCTTAGCTTGGGACTAGATGACGCCGTGTGAAATGTCCAAGGATATTTATTTATTTATTTATTTATTTGTTCCGGGTCTGGATGATTTCCTATCTAATGTATGTATTTACAAAAAAATGTATCTAAGTAATATATCAGTCAGGTTACCATAACACAAGCATTAAGTTGCTTAGCTTGGGACTAGATGACGCCGTGTGGAATGTCCAAGGATATTTATTTATTTAATAATAACCAGAATACAATAATCCAGTCACTGGTAAACTTAATCGCGACAAAGGCATTTCTAGCCTAAAACAGCTTGGGACTACATGACACCGTGTTAAATGTGCAAGAATATTTATTTAATAATTACTTAATACAATGCGGCCCAGTCACTGGTAAACTTAATCGCGACAAAGGCATTTCTAGCCTAAAACAGCTTGGGACTACATGACACCGTGTTAAATGTGCAAGAATATTTATTTAATAATTACTTAATACAATGCGGCCCAGCCACTGGTAAACTTAATCGCGACAAAGGCATTTCTAGCCTAAAACAGCTTGGGACTACATGACACCGTGTTAAATGTGCAAGAATATTTATTTAATAATTACCCAACTAGCAACGGAATCCTATAATAAATGACTGTAGGTAAAATTAGACTTATAAAGCTCTTATAATGGCTTTTCTGGAGACTCTTGTGCTAATAATAGCATTGTGCAAGCATTTATACTCTCAAGAGTAAATTCACTTATGTAATTGCCTTGTAGTTTACTACTAGACTATTTTATAGGATAGTTACAAGACATATAATCTTATAAGTGCATTGACGAAGTCTAAATAGTCCTATGAAAATTGTAGTCTTATAAAGGCATTGTGTAAGATTCCCAGAATTTATAATACACTTGTCTAAGATCATTATAGGATAATATAATCTAATAAGTGCATTGACGAAGACTAAATAGTCCTATGAAAATTATAGTCCTATAAAGGCATTGTGTAAGATTCCCAGAATGTATAATACACTTGTCTGAGATCATTACAAGTATGCAGAAATATAGTTTTATAATATACTTAGCTGAGATCAGTATAGGTAGGTGAGGCGATGTAGTCTTAAAAAAGTCGCTTATAAGATTTTTATGAGAGTAAATAATCTTATAAAGTGCTAAGCTAACACTATGAAGTCTGTTTACCAGTTTTACGTCGCCAGGTTTGGAGACATTGAAAATTATGATTTAGGTAGGTATCGTTGTTATCAATATGGATTTGCGAGTATGGAAAAAAGAAGTGGAGCATATTTAGAAGAACTGTAAATAAAAGACACGAAGAATTGGTACCACAAAAGCGATCATCTGAAGCAAGTTCTGAAAAATCAGAAACCAGCAATTTATTGAAGGGTTCCGTAGGTACATTCCGAAAATGTATTCGAAATACCTAGCGGTATTCGAAACGGTGTTTTTCAAAACAGCCTAAGTAGGTACACTTGAAATATTTTTCGGAATGGCGTGCTTCGAAACCATACAGGACTTCCCCCTGTCATAACTAAGGAAAACAAATTAAATAAAAATGTGTAGCCGTTGCAGGGTTTCAGGCATCAATCGAGGAACTCTAATTTGATTCAACATGGTGGAGAGCTATTCTTCGCTAAGAGTAAATCTAGAGTTCTTTTACCTATAACAGTCTGATAATTGTCTTCATGCAGAGCAATTTTTAAAACATGGCGAATGAGCAAAACACAATAAATAAATGCTTGATCGTATTTTTATAATAGCTGATTTTATATTCGATTTATGTAAGCGCGATCAAAAATCAGTCGAAACATGGTACACTTCTACAATAAAAATAGATTTGCCACATGTTTAGTAATTTGTAGGTAAATATTCTTAATTAATTTTAGTCTTTTCAATTAATGAAACAATAACTATAAAATTACTTACGAGGTAAAATAACACTGCACAAATAATAAAAACAAAAAAAAATGACTGTCACCAGCGAGTAAAATTTGTAACAAAAAATGAAAAACGAAGTATGTTATAAGAACATTACCTACTAACATAATTACACTTGTAACAAACTAGAAGTAGATAATAACAGGAGTATTGGCTCCAGTAACAATCTTCTATAAGGCAATTATAGGAGCATCAGTGCTTCCGTAATACTGGTGCAAGACAGTTACTAGACTTATTAGCATTCTGTTAGCTCATTGCAGGAGCATTACTAGAACTTGTACTCCAGTAACTGCGCCCAAATCGAGGCTTGTAGTATGCTACAGGACAGTTATAGGATAGTCTTGAAGACTGTTATAGGATCTATTTTGTTACTTGGGTACTTAATACAATGCGGCCCAGTCACTGGTAAACTTAATCGCGACCAAGGCTTGCAGTCTCTCGAGTTCATACAAACTTACTACACAAATATCGCGAGAACCGATAGTAAACATGCCCACATTATAACCCGAATCCAATAAGCCCCAGTGGACTAGTCCCAACGGTAATGTTAGCGGGACGTATCCCGGTAACAACCGGTTTGGAGCTGTTTTATACGGTATCCGTAATACTGGGATTACGGGCTAAGGGCTCCTATTCACTAGGCTTTTTAACATGAAAATATACTTAAGTAATGAAACATAATATTTACGGGTATTTATCGCTATTTAACTTTATTTAATTTCTGCCCGCGACTACAGCTAGTCAATCCAGTTGAGTCGAAACGTCGGGATAAAATTCAATAAAGGTAAATAGCGATAAATACCCGTAAATGTTTAATCATTGTGTTCTGATCGCGAAAGTTTAAAAAAGACTATACTTAAGTAATTACGTTTGTATGAGCAAGTGATCAACTCGGATGACGGAGTTTTTAGGCCGCCTAGAGGCCGTCGTGGCGTAACGACTTTAAAAGCCGGGACCGACAATTTAACGTGCCCTCTGAAGCACGGAAGCACTCGGCTGAAAATGCTACTTGCGGACCCAACCCATCCATGTTCTGACCGCTCAGAACGTTGCATCTATCAAGAACGTCTTAGCAAGCTTCGCCACGAGCGCTTCGTAAAATATATTTAAGATACTAATTTATACAAATCAAATTAATGGGCATGTACCAAGTATGTTTTTTCGGACATACGTCTGACTACCCTTGGGCATTTTCCAAGGATCTAAAATTACTAAAAAATATTTATAAGAAAAAACATATTTTCGTTGTTTTGGTTTATCAAACTTTACTATAAAACATGCATCTTTAATTAGTAAGTACTAAGTAACAGTTATTAAGGTTACTTTTTTTTATTACGAATCACTATATACAACAGCCAGTGATAGGTACTTACAATTTTCTTTCCAAGTAGCACTATAAGGCCTAGTGTACAAAGCCCTTTACAAATAGTATGTGGGTGATGTGACTCGATTCTGTGGCTTCGTTCACACAATGTAGGTTAGGGCTTAGCACGTTTTTGAAATAGTGAGACACCTACTCATATTTTCACATATTTATCTTCCTTGGTTTCTTCTTAGAACGTGAAACAGGGTTGTACGCGGTAGTTTAGATCTTTTAAGCTTTTTAAGAATATTTTATGGAATATTATGTAGTGCGAATGAATAAAATATCCTATTAAAATAAATAAATATTCTTAGACATTCCACACAGCGTCATCTAGTCCAAGCAATTTAATGCTTGTGTTATGGTAACCAGATGACTGATAAACTACATAGATACATTTTTTTTTGTCAAAACATACACTAACTTAACAAACCCAGACCCGGAACAAATATCTGCAGAAAACACAATTACACTTGTGACTCACTCGCCCCAGGTGAAATCGAGTTCTACCAGTGATATAAAAATTAAAACAGTATTTAGTATTAGTCTTTCTTTAATTGTTTTATTTTATCTGTAAGTTTTACTAAAATTGTAAAAATAAAATAAACAACAGTAATTCCCAAGTCATCCCGTCACTAAAACCTCGAATTCACTTCTCGATAGAGACAAGTGAGTTCACTTGAGTGAAGTCGAGTTTGAATTTTTACAGAACTCTCTGTCGGAAGCGTCAAGGCAACAAAATTGGAAACATAAACCTCATTTGCATATTATCATGTTGCGTTATAATATTTTATAATAAAAATGCATAAGTTAATCTACATAGAAATGGCGCTAACAGGCACATCGTCTGGCGCCATATACCACTTTAAATGTATTATAACAGCCTTTTTGGACTTTCCATTATTATAAAATGACGTAACAATATATTTCCTACACAATGTGTAATAAAAAACACTATTAAAACTAACAAAATTGTTAAGGCCTCTACAGATTGGCCGTTTCGGCCTAAGATGAAACTTGATACAAACGCTCTTAGCCACAATCTCAAAATCGCCTCCATTATTCATAAATCAATAAACAATTTCCGTATTGAGTAGCTTAATATACAAAAGTATTTAATTATACTTTTCATGGTAACATGATAATTATAACAAACAATCATTCAAAATTACTGTCTGATAGTCAAAAAACAACTCAATTTTCTATGGTGTTGTCGTATTATTCAACACAAATTATCTTTATTATTTGCTGGTTTATTCCTCCCAGTCATCCCTTAATATTTTTATCATTTTAAGTAGTTACTTGATGGCAATATATTTACAGCAACAAAATACCACGTACGAAGTCGCATGTGAGAGCAAGTTAAGATATAAATTAATTTAAATCTGACCCATAGGTCGAGGTGGATGTCAACGAGACATGCATATGTATGTTGGTTTGACATTTTTATGATGCTGTCACTGTTTCATACATAAAGGTAGACAGCTCTTTTAGCATACTAGTAGCAGCCCACGACTTATATTGCGAGGAGATATTTAAATAGACGATGTACTTGTTTATCTGTTTTGAATAAAAAAGTATCTGAATATACCTTTTTATACTACCTGCTCGTCAATGGCATATATGTGTCATGCAAACCTTTCCTAAAGTAAGTCATTACAGCTCCTCAGTCTAGCCGGCACATAATGTTGTATGGAATATCTTTCTTCCCTTGGAGATTAAAGTGATTTGAATTTGAAATTCAAACCATGTAGTGGTGCTTGATCGAGGTTGGTTTCAAAAAAGTTTTGGTGCAATGAGATTTTATTCTGATTTAGGCTGTATGTTATCATTTTTTTTGCACTGACCAACTTGACCAACTCAGAATAAAATCTCATTGCATCTAAACAGTTGGACGCATACCTTTAGGTACTTTTTTTATAACAGTAATTGGTTTCAATTGCCTCGCAGAAAGTATAAAAAGTAGTGTATGCATCACTGACTTAAATGTGTATTTGGCTTAATTATTTGTAAGTAAACTAAGTAACTAAGTAAGAAAGATAAAAAAAACTAAAAAGCTCCCCTCTTTTCAGGGGGATCCTGTTGTGGAACAATATAGGCTAATAAAAGTAATAATTTGTAAATTACTAAACACATTTGCAAAACATTTTTTCGTGGAACGCAATCAAAATTTTCAATCATGAACCAGATTTATGCAACAAGGTTTTTAAAATCGGCAATATGACCATAGTAATTATGTGATTATGAGCAAATATTCAAGTCTACAACTGACTCATGGTCTATGACCTTAATGGTGGTTAGACTATTATAAATCAGAGTGGGAGGGCATTTTATCTAGACCTGATTTTGTTTTCAGATCCATATAAGGTTAGGGAGCAAAAAAAAGGTTCCTAAAATATTTCAAACTGGTTTCTAGAAGCAACAATAATTTGTGGAACAGGCATTAGAATCACCTAGCATGTAAAATGAAACTGAAGTGATCCTTGAGGTCCTACCAAAATAAAGATTTCTTTCTTTCTTTCTGTGCTTACTGTCACTGTAACATGGCACGTCTAGCAATATCATAGTACCTAATGGAAAACCTTTTTTTTTTCACTGAAAAACTTAACAAATAATCTACTACTCAAGCTGACATTTTTGCTGCGATCAAGCAAAAGTTTCAATAATAGAAGCACAAAGTTACCTCTGATTCGATTGACTATTGAATTTCAAAACTCCAAACTACTTCCACTTTAAACAATGATTGGATTAAAGACTTTCTGAAGAATTTCAATTTGAAACTGAGACTAATTAAATGCGAATAGTTCCACAGTTAAATTCAATTAGTAGATTTGAATCATAAAGTCCATTCACTTGCATTG
This sequence comes from Xanthorhoe designata, assembly GCA_963582015.1. Classification (NCBI taxonomy): domain Eukaryota; kingdom Metazoa; phylum Arthropoda; class Insecta; order Lepidoptera; family Geometridae; genus Xanthorhoe; species Xanthorhoe designata. The sequence continues at coordinate 1,224,568 of OY757042.1, read as the reverse complement.
TAATTATGTCGTTGCGTTGCCGACCTTCACTAACAAAGATTTAAGAATGAAATAATCGAACAATTATCACCTTTATTTCAACGTTATAAGACTTTTATGAATGCATAATTACATGTATTATAAAGGTCCAGTTTGTTGCTTACAAATGAAAATTATTCTTGAGCGCCTTAAAATAAAGTTAATTCTTCTTCGACTGAAGACTTTAAAAGTGGTCTTGCAAACCGCAACCGTGGTATTGGAATTTAATGCTAATGTTGATTGTTATACGGTTTATTCTAATTTTTGAGTGTGTGGTTCTCGTTTCCGGTAGAAACAATAGTGAAGGCTGATTTGTCCAGTTCACAAACAGCTTATATGTAAACAGCTGATTCACATAATTCATAAATAAGGACTTAAAATTACTTAATTTTGGACAGAAATTTCTGCACATTATAAAGGCTATAGTTTATTTATTTGTAATGCTTCACTATGCTCATATTATTTAATTAAAGAAATTATTTATTATTATGAGCATAGTTAAGCATTACAAATAAATAATCTATTAGCCTTTATAATGTGCAGAAATTTCTGTCCAAAATTAAGTAATTCAAAGTCCTTGGGAAAATTTTAAATTCATTTGGTAATTATTCACATTATGCAAAAACTTACACCTAAATCAAAGCAAAGGCAAGTCCATTTTGCCAATAAAAAAAAACACAAAGATCCTAATTTAGTGACATGCTATTCAGAGGGACCATCCCGGATTTTGGATATGAGAGTAAATAGGAACAAATGTTCCTATGTCTTACTGAACCATGTCACTAATGTCTGTGTAAATTTTCCGATTCTGACAGGTAGGTACCTATGTCCCTACAAATTGTAGGGACTTGATTACAATGTAGGGACATTGTAGGCTACAATGTCCCTACATTGTAATCAAAATTTTCATCTTGTACCTTACATCCTTACATCTTGTTGTCTTTTAACTCAGGCCTATACATCTTTACAAGATGATTTATACAGAGTCAGGAGGCAATCCTTGCCTACACTTAACGGGACACTGTAGTGCCTGGGACATTGTTGAGATGGAATAGGCTTACCCAGCACCTAAACCATCCTCTCAGCTAAGTCGGCCTTATCCACAGGCAAGATAATGGTCAATACGTGTGGGGTTGGTCTTTTAAACAACATAAAAAACACATACTTCATTACAATGATTTTTGAAAATGAAGCTTCTGTCAAATGAAATATTTTTGTCAATTCACAAATGAACCAGCTGCTTTGCTTCATCGAGGATCGGAAGTAAGATCAAACGGCCAGATCGTATGGGCAGCGTCAAGGACGGTATGTGTGAAAGGAAGGAACTGGTAATGCATTCCGATTTCATGACCACGCTAGTAATCTTGTTATGAAAATGTAAAAACAAATGTTTACTGAACACTTAGAACTGTAATTTCAAATGAGAGCATATCGTGCTCGATTCAAATCGATAATCGACGAATCGATAAAATCGAAAGAAAAAAAAGGATATTTCTGTATAATATTAACGATTTTCTGTTATTGACAGTTTAATATTAGTTATAACTAGTAAACCCGCGCGGCTTCGCTCGCGTGTTGTAGGTACTCGCTACTTTCCATATAAACTTTGACACCCCGTGTTTCTATCTAATTGCACTGGGGTGTCAAAGTTTGTACAGGAACTTTTGAAAAAAATGTGCAATTAGAAAGAAACTCGGTTTTCTGAGGATTTTTCAAAATAACCCTTAATAGTTGTGAAGTAGGGTGTCAAAGTTTTTATGGAAAGTAGCGTGTACGACGCAAGCGAAGCCACGCGGGTCTGCTAGTAAAGATATAAAATGATCTACCGTTACAATGAGTAGAGCATTTTTTCTTTTTATTTTCTTTCAAACGCTCAGCTTCATTTCCGAGATGTCAAAAGAATCGAAGTGAAGAGGTCGAGGTCATTGCACTGCCCGATGGTGTTCATAAAAGCTCGTTATAAGGAGCCCTTGAGCCTTAGAGCATTTTAGAGCTAACGATATGTTGACGTAGGCATGTGGACCCCTTGCCAAATTACATTAATAGAGAGCGATTTGAAATATCAAATCAAACGAATAGCGATGATAGAAAGATAATAAATACGTAGCGTTGACTACAGTTACTGGTCGTGAATACAACAGAAGAAATAAGTAAGTACAAGTAGTAAACGTAGGTATTACTGTATTTATGAATGTAATCGAAATACTATAATCTGTAATGACGGTTGGGGTTTTAAAAGTGGTACTCAACATTGATTTAGGCACCTGGCGACATAAACATCGTGTGTGAGTTCCTTTTTCTAACCCAAGGTCGGTACCACGCGAGCGAAGCCACCGGCGAGTAAGCTAGACAGAGATATTTCACGTGAGTTTCGAGTCCAATCGTAGTTTAGTTGATGAACAGCATCAATATCGTATCGGTGTGTCTAACTAAACACTTAACAGTTACTGGGCATAAGGCATAAGTTTTTTTTTATGCTTTTACTTCGTGTAATGGCGGAGAAATTCAATGAGGTTTGTGCTGGATTTAAAATTTTACGATTCAAACAGAGTGAATTGAATTCGGGGGATAAAGTGGAGCCTTGAAACAACAAGGATTTTCTTTATCGAATGCATTAAATTTACAAAAAACTTTTCTAATTTCGAGAGCTCATTTGAACTTGAGTTTCTTCGGAATGAGAGAAAATGAGATTATTTTTGTGTAACATGAATTTGAGGGTCAAATAATATTTAAACCGTCGGGATAAGGAAAATCTTAAACGTAAGTACCTATAGGTATCTGGTTTCTGTTCTGAGATTGCAAGATATATTTTTACGTTACTACCCATGCTTGTTTTAAATTTAAATTTTAAATTTAAATCTGTAAAACTTTTAGAACCAGATTGCTTTAACTAAATATATTGGCATAAATGTTTATGAAAGTGTACAGACAGACAATACAGTATTGACAAAAGAACAATTTTAGTTTTTTAGTTAAAATTTAGTTCAGGGTCTGGATGTTTTTCTATCTATAATAATTTTGTATGTTTTACAAAAAAATACAATTACTTCAGAAAGAATTACTTTCAGTCATCTGGTTACCATAACATAAGCAAAAGCTAAGTTGCTTAGCTTGTAACTAAATAAATGCCGTCATGTAAAATGTCCTATAGGATAATTATGTATTTATTATTAAGCGTTTTCGTGTTTCAAAAGCACGTAAAATACAATTAAACACGTAACCTAAAATTCAGACTGGGTTAAGCCATGAGCAAGGCCTCCAGAGCTTAAAAACACAAACAGACTTCCTACAAAACATTCCTGATGTGATGCTATCTCCCATATTCTATAATTAACCACGCAACCAAAAATTCAAGCTTGACTTTGAGTCCTTTGATATGTTATGAATAAATTCACCGGTACCATGCATTCGTAGTGCTTTGAGGACAGGACCACTTCAAACGTGTGGTTTACGCTAGGCTGGCTCGGGATCATTCATGTATTCTGTTCAGTTGATACAGAGTATACTAGAATCTGTAATTAGGATATACGTATCTACGATTTTATTTATAGACATGCTGCCAGTGTCTTGGGCACGCTTCTAAGGATCGTTACAAACGATCTATAGGTAGCTCAACTGATCCAAACCACTGCCAGACGGAAGCGTGCCCAAGACACTGGCAGCATTGCCGCGCTGGATGGCAATGCTGATCTTTTGAGCAAAATAAGTGCCAGCCTTCGGATCACGCGTCGCTTCGACCAGACGCCCCGATACAATTTTAAAAACGCGATGAGCCCCGGTATTACATGGACCCATGGTCTCAACCACAAAAGGTTTAAATATGTAAAACCTATCTAGATTTACATACTTGCGCCTCTTCAGATTCAGTAAAATTGATTCTTCTTCAATAAATATAAAAACAAGATGATACTTACTTAACCGAAACTTCTCAAAATCACACTCATGTTTCTGCAACATTATAAAGATTCATGACTCGTCTCTAACACTAAATGAAACTACAGGTAATAAGGAAATTGCTATCATTATCAAATATGCGTCTAATTTCAAAGTCAATTAACTTCTCAAGTTACTAACTAGAAATGTTAGTACAAGTTTAGATGACACCAATTAATCATTAATTACTCATCAAAGCCTTAATAATATAACGAGCTCTGTAATTATAAACATCGGTTTCTTAATCAGTTGTAAATTGGGTTTAATTTAGCTACATTTTGTCGGTTGTATGATTTAATGAAAATGATACAAACTGATTATTACACGGAGACGAAAATTAAAGGTGAAGTAAAATTTCGTTGAAAAATTAGTGTTCAAATTAGCAGCAGTTAGCTTGCGAATTGTTGTTTTACCAAAATGTATTATTTGACTAATTTCCGACAACATAAAAAAATTACATATAATAAATAAAAAGTTCTACGAGAATGTATTTTTGTTAAGAGCGGTCAACCCGTCTGACTTTTCATACAAACGCTCGTACGTGATTATGCCGTTGTAACAGATCTTTCTTTTAAACTTTTGGACTAATAGGTATCTTGTGCACTATATCTAGGTTTCTATCGAAACTAAAAATCAAAATTTTGAGAAAAAAATTCAGTATAAGCTTCCAAAAACCTGCTTTTAGCATAAATTTTACCTGAACTTTGGCCGTTCATAATGTACTCATAAATTGTAAAAGTAAAGAAAATGTTGTCATAAAAACCTTGCAAATCTTATGGAGATTCTAAATGACTAATATTTATTTTACAAACTTGTAAGGCTTACTGAAAAACACGTATTTCCTGGAACACTTTTTATGAAATTTCCGCACACTATTTTTCGAGTGAGCGAGTGAGCGGCGAAAGTACCTACTGAATGCCGAGCGCTGAGGCGCTATCTCTCTTTTTTCGCTTTGCTTCTTTTTCTAGCATTGCGCTGGATGAAACAACAAGCTTTTCAGCTATGCCCGCGTCGATGATAGACGCACCGGGAAGGGCCACCTTAATCTAAAAATATGTAGGTAAAATGATTACAGTTTCGTAACGAATATTTAAAGACTAGCTGTGCCCCGCGGTGTTACCCGCGGTGAATAAGTTAATAGATTTTTTTGTTAAATAAGTTAGAACGTCGTTTTAAGTTAATAGATTAGAACGTCGACTCGGTGAACCGATTTTGATGATTCTTTTTTTGATCTGATGAGGATCGTCAGAGATATAAATAAAAATGCATATTTAAAGATACCTACAGAATACTTAAAAAATTAAGCAATTTTAACGACAAAATGTTGCCTTTGTAACAATTTTGAGTAATTTGTTTTGTTAAAAGCTTACCTATAGTTACTTATAGAATCGGGAGCTTCTAAGCTCCTTAAGTTAATTATTAAGGTTCAAATATCTTAAGAAATATTTTGGTTAATTAAAGAGGACGAGTTTAGGTAGTTATTTCAAAGGCTTTTTGTTTTTGCTATTAAAGGGTAATAATGGGTAAACTACGCAATAATAAGAATAAAAAAAGTAGAATTACTTGATCTCAGTTTAAAAAAAATACCAATTTCTTATTAATGATCCTTAGGTGTCTCAACTGGTTCATATTGTATTTTGTACAGTTATGTAAATATGTATTAGTTTAGTTTCTGTAAATAAATTGTACTTATTATGTTTGTTTATTTCTTATTTAGAATTAGAAAACGTTGCATTATATTACAAGCTGAGTAATGCTTAAGTAGATACCTTTCCCGACTTGCACTGTCCCTCTTTTTCATTGCAAAATAATCTCTCAACCTAAGAAATAGATTATTATTTTCCGAGTATTCAACATACCACTTGGATTTCAGATATTTCTCTCTTTCTTTATCGTCTATCTCTGTCGTGTCTTTTAAAGAAAATATAATACCAACTATTTTAAATAATTTACTAAACTACACAATAGTGGCAATTCTGGATGTCGCCAAAACAGCACTAAAAACTAAAAGCGTCGATGGGCTTGCAACCTGTCACGTATGGTAAGGTAACTTCTGCAAAAAGTGGACATGTACCAAATATGTATGTATTTGGACATACCTCTGACTACCCCCTAGACATCTTCAAAAAGATCTAAAAATTGCCTAATGATCTAAAAGAAATGTCTACCGCTCCCGGGATACAGTCGTGATCATATTTCATTTTTTCTTAAGTAATTTAATTTCCTTTTATTTAAAAATGTTTCATAACTATCGAAATAAAAATTTACTATTTGTTTTAGTTTAGTCAATTTGAATATTAGGCCAAATATAAAGGATATTACTCACTAAACTCGTTGGTAATTATTCAAAAATTTCGAGAAAGGCGAAAGGTAGCCAGTAGTGAAAGTAATGTTAAGTATACTAAGTAGGTCATTATTTGGAAAAGCAAGAAATACAATGAATGAACTCGATACTTAGTGCCTATTTCACGATCAAGTAAGTTCCGAGTAGGCTAGTCACCAAGTAAAGTGTCGAGTAATTGACATTATACATTTGGCGCATAGAACGAATGACGTTACTCGTTAAGTAACTAATCAACACTTTACTTGAGGATGGTGAACGAAGCCCTTAATCTTCTATTAATTTAACTTTGAGCTTGGAAAAACCTAATCTGCATTAAAAATTTATACTTTGATATTTTGTACAGTAAAGTATGATTTTAATTTAAAAAAATGTATGCGTATCAATGTATATATTATATTCAGTTCATTAGGAAAGTCCATGCTACACATCGGTGAATTTTTTTTTGAAATCAGATTAGAAGTTTCGGAGATTACCCCAAACATACAAACAAACAAACCAACTTTAATAATAATAATAATGAACTCTTTATTACACCAACAATAGGAATATACAATTACAGTAAAAACAACTTAATATTAGTATAATGGGCGGTCTTATCGCTTAGAGCGATCTCTTCCAGACAACCTTTGGATGGATAGGAACGGTGAGATCATAAGACGGCGGTGTACATAAAAGAATTAACTAAAATATAAAAAAGCATTTAAATCTAAAAGAAAATCTAAAATAATTAAAACTAAACAGTAATAAACCTACACAAATAAAATACTAAATATAAACTAATATATATTATAATAAATATAATTAAATAAAGATTACCTACCTACATACTTACAAATAATAATAATAGATAATTAGCAGTTCACAGATGTTGTGAGATAATGATTTCGTACTCGACTTTTAAAAATATTAAGTGAGGTAGCAGATCTAACAGACAACGGCAGAGCATTCCATAGACGTACAGCCTCTACAGCAAAGGAGTTGCCATAGAATACCGTGGAGTGAGATGGGACCTTGAGAAGCAAATTATCAGAAGAACGCAGATTTCTGTCGTGCAACTGACATAGAAATTCAAAACGATCTCTGAGATAGGTTGGATAGGAAGGATTGAAAAGAATGTTATATAATAAGGATAGATAGTGATAGTTCCGTCGAAGACGTATAGGAAGCCATTTGAGCTTTGCTCGAAATTCAGAAACATGGTCAAATTTGCGCAAGCCAAATATAAACCGAATGCAGAGATTTTGAAGGCGCTCAAGCTTATTTAAAAGTACTTCAGAGAGATCGATAAAGCTGGCATCGGCATAATCCAGTATAGGAAGCAAGAGTGATTGTGCAAGCGTAATTTTAGTTACCACTTACTTTGGGGTAATCTCCGAAACTACTAATACGATTTCGAAAATTCTTTCACCGATGTGTAGCATGCACTTTCCGAATGAACATAGGCTATATTTTATCAAGGTACCACGAGAGCGAAGCCGCGGGCGACTAAGCTAGCCTAATATAAACTGGGTTGAAGATCTGAAAGTGTCTTACAGTTTAGGATATAATTGTATAATACTGTTCTATTTCTACGAACAAACAAACAAGCAACCAACAATGTATTATTACGATCTCACACAACTCCTAGTACTTAACGGTCAACATTGCAACGTTGTAGTTACCCAACCAGTGGACGGTTAGCAACGTCCGTTGACGCAATGTGAGCTCGCCTTTATATTCATTTGACGAATACATCAATGATCATCAACGTGTCAAGGTTACTCGTGAAGTAAACTAACGACCAGTCTCAATGTCCTATCTGTCTTTGGTTTTGCTTACTGGTGGTATATATGTGACACTATTCATCGCGGGTGTTACCCGCGATGAATAGCTCCCGTTCCCGAGGGAATACCGGGGTCAAAAGTAGCCTATTTTTTAATCCAGGGTATAAGCAATTCTGGTACCAAATTTCGTTCAAATCCGTACAGCCGTTTGAGCGTGAAAGAGTAACAAACACGCTTACACTACTAGAATAGTTTTATTTTATCTGTGCACAACATACAAACTTTAACCTTTATAATATTAGTAGGAGTAGGTTAGTAGGATTACCTACTGTCATTAAAAAAAAACACAAATAACTACTTACAGTAAGCAAAACCAATGATAATCAATATTATTTATTTACCTCGACGTTTCGATGATATTACAGTCACCGTGGTCACGAGTAGACTGATGGCCGGCATCCGCTCGCATCTTCGTCTGACGAGGTTTTTAAATATGTTTTCAAGTCGCGATAGTTAAAAAAGTTTTAAAAACAATGATGTAATTGAGACTTGCTATCATGAAGAGACAAATTATTTTAAAAGGCTTGTATATCTCTTGAAGTGATTTGAATTAAGAGGCGATTTCCTACAACAGATCTAGGGGCTTAAAAAGGCCGTTTTAGCAATATCCTTCTTATGTCATATTGAGAATAAATGCTTTAGCAATATCGTTCTTATGTCTTATTAAGAATAAGGTGCTAAATTATTGTTCAAATTAAAAAAATGACATCAGCAGAATTGCTCGAAACGGCCATTTTAGCCCCCCATATCAGATCACAATTCTCTTACCCTACTAACTGGTAAGTATAGTCCTTGCGGACCATATTTTTTTATTCCTTTTGGGTTCGTTCGTTAGTTCGTTCGTACGAGCAAGTGGCCAACTCTGGTGACGGAGTTTTTAGGCCGCCTAAAGGCCACCGTCCTTTTGGTTGAGCAGTCAACTTATTTCGACATACCTGTGAACAAAAAATAAATTATTATTACTAAACAACTTCAAAACGTAGCCGCAGGAAAAAACTAGTTTATATATTAGAATGAAACCGATAATTATTATTATATAATTTATTTAAATTTATTCACAAGTAGCAATTTGATTTCGAATATGACGTAATATAATTGATATCTTATAACTCGTCATATTTATTTTTATATATGATTGTAAATATAATTTTACGATTAACAACTATTTTAAAAGTAAATTCTGATGTCAGTGACTAAGGTACTTAAAAGCTGGCGATGAAGTTTCGTGGCCACTTATATGCATTGAGAAAAGATTTAAGGGAAGTAATAAAATTTTATGCTATTGAGTTAAGGTGCCTGTATGGGTGAAACTAGCGCCACCGCCTATTTATTAAATTATTACGTTGAACAAAGGAATTTAAAAAAATTGAATGTACAGTTTGTAAAGAAAGAAAGAAAGAAAGAAAGAAAGAAAGAAAGAAAGAAAGAAAAATCATTTATTCTTGTAGGACCTCAAGGATCACTTAAGTATCGTTTTACATGCTAGGTGATTCTAATGCCTGTTCCAACGCGACTCCCTACACCAGGGAAAGAATCAGGCAAGAACCTGGTGGTGTGGGCCTAGCTTTTTTTTAAAAGCGATCCCTTAACAATCTAAAATACTTAATCTAAATAGTCAAGCTTCAGTGGGAAGCCAGTCGAACAAAGTAAGGCATGTCAAAGAAAGTAAAAGTAATTGTAAAGTTAACAAGATAACACCTCAACAAAATGTTGTCTGGCATCACACGCTACACTTGGCCGACTTAAGTGGTAGGTACCTACTTATCAAGGTAGTAAAGATATTTGTATACCATCAACCGTCGAGGGGCACAGCGACATCAGGCCACGCAATTTTATCATTAATAAAAGCCTCAATGGAATAATACGCTTTCTCTACAAGAATATTCTTTATGTACGTTTTAAACCTTCGAGTCGGTAGGTTAGTTACGTTGATTGGGAGTTTATTGTAAAAAAGTACAGTATTTCCCATAAAAGAACCGTTTACTTTTTCTAGTCTAAATTTAGGCACACATCATTTATTTTTATTTCTAGTGTTAATTTTGTGCACATCACTTTTTTCTTAAAGTTGTTTATATATTTGTGAGTGTGCAATAAGTTTACATAAATATATTGCGAAAAAACAGTAAGAATATTTATTTCTTTAAAACGCTCTCTTAAAGAGTCCCGACGTTTCATTTTGTAAATGGCGCGGACAGCTCGCTTCTGTAAAACGAAAATAGTTTGAATATCTGCTGCTTTACCCCAAAGAAAAATACCATACGACATCACACTATGGAAGTAACTGAAATATACTAACTTAGCTGTTCCTTCGTCAGTAAGTTGCCTAATCGTACGCACTGCGTAAGCCGCGGAGCTAAGCCTACCTGCAAGTGTTTCAATATGCGGACCCCACTGCACTTTGGAGTCGATTGTAAGACCTAAGAAAACAGTTGAATCTACAAGATTAAGTGCTTCCCCATTTAGTTTAATTTTTGTAGGTCTCTGAACCACGTTAGGCAAAGTGAATTTAATACATTTAGTTTTTTTGGCATTAAGTAAGAGGTTATTAGCAGTGAACCAGTTTGAGACTTGGGCTAAAGAGGCATTAACATCATCATAATTATCCTTAGACCTATCAACTTTAAAAAGCAAAGATGTATCATCAGCAAAAAGAACAATGTCACACATGTCTTTTACAAAGGAAGGAAGGTCGTTTATGTACACTAGAAACAGAAAAGGGCCTAGTATCGAGCCCTGTGGCACACCCATATCAATAACTGACCCTGAAGACTTTTCACCTCCTACTTCAACTTTAAGGAGTCTCTCAGAAAGATAAGATCTAATCAGGTTAATAGCTTGGTTTACGACACCATAGTACTTTAATTTAGAAATTAGAGTCGCATGACATACGCAGTCGAAGGCTTTCGACAGATCGCAGAAAGCTCCGACTACGTCTTGTGAGTTCTCAAAGGCCTCATATATGTGTTTTAGAAGCAATGTACCTGCATCGGTTGTTGATCTACCTCTCGTAAATCCAAATTGGTGCTGGTGTAAAAGTCCGTTGAGATTAAAGTGAGAGAGCAGTTGATTAAGAATTAGTTTTTCAAATATTTTACTTAACGCAGGCAGAATCGATATTGGTCTATAATTAGCGGGGTCAGTTTCATTACCAGATTTGAATAAAGGAATAACTTCACTCATCTTCATTAGATTGGGAAAAACTCCCTCGTCAACGCAATTGTTAAAGATATAAGCTAAACATGGAGCAATATCCCCAACAATAGGGTAAACTCAGGATAGATGCCTCAATGGGATAGATGCCTCGTGTTCAAAAAACACAACTTCCCGAAATCGCACATACTAATTAATAGGTTAAATAAGGAGCGTACGTGCCACACTCCTCAGGCCCAAAAGGCAGTTGAGCTGAGTATACTAGGTTTTCTTGTGTGTGCGATTATCTGCGCGGCGAACGCAGGATAACGCGTCAAAGTTTAAAACATGAGTATTCAGTGTTGCATAACTTTTAATGTGGTCATAAATTTTTTTAATTTTTTTTTTATGTTAATACTCTGGTACTTTGACTACATACCTAGATGTCAATACCCACTCTATTGTATTTAGTTAGTTCTAAATTTAGAAAGGCACCTATCCGTATCAAAAAGGATAGTTGCCCCAATTTTTTCGGGGGATAGGTGCCCTTGAGAAAATCTATCCCCTAATACTCTAAACATGTGCAGTGTTTGTTGAAAAACATAATTATGTTGTATTATACGTCGGAAACATTTTGTTGTGTTAGTAGGTACATACATTTTTAAGTAATAATCTTATATGTACATATTTGTATACAATACCTAATGTTTGTAGGTGAACATGCCACGAAAGTACAAAAGAAGGGCAGGAGTAATTTTATGGACTTCAGAACAGCTGATACCTTATACAAAGTCAAATTCAACTGACAGAAACATTATTCTATAGGAATGCTCAAATAAAAATTATATTTTACATGTGTTGATTATATAGGGCATCTATCCTCCTTAGCATTTTCATAGCGGGGCATCTATCCATATAGGTAGGCAACTATCCCCAAAAAAAAGGTTTTGCGAAAACTCAATTTCTGCACAATCAGTAATTATTAGGACTACAAAAACAACGCGTAATGCAAGATAAAATATTGAACTAGCTATATTCATAGGAATTACTTATGGAAAATTAATAGTTTAAAAATTACGAGGCTCTTTCAAAAAGTGGGGCATCTATCCTGGGTTTACCCTAGTAGCTAATATCTTAGTCGAAATCCCCCATAAATCTTCAGTGTTTTAAATATTTTGACAATATTGTCTGCGTTAACATAACTAAACCTGAATTCATTAACCTATCATAAGCTTTTTTTTAATACCTATGTAATAGTTTCATTTTCTATAATTTAGGAGGAACAGCGAAAACAGAGTTTGGTGGCCACCAAGTGCAACTTTGCTACTCATCTCCAATCATGGTATGAAAACTCACATGTTAAAGAATCATAAAAATTTACTCTTAATGGACTTGATTTTGACAATCTCTTCTAACTAACTCTCTTTACTATGTTAGTGTTTGAGAGAAGAATACATTTTTAATACGGTCCTAAAGTTGTATAAAATAAAATATTGTGATTTACTTATTAGCCTGATATTTCTACTATACAGAGCACATGCTTTCCCACTCATATCCTATACAATAAGCTTATTTCATTTATTTATTCCATTAAAAACAATTAAATTGTATGAGGAAAACACTTATAAAATACAACACCTTATATTTAATAATTTAACAGAAATCTCAAAAGACAAAAACTAAAAATAATAACTATAAAATTCATTAATAAAAAAATAAAAAAAAATCTTTAGAACACACATTTAAAACATTCAATTTATCTCTATTAATTTCACTAAGATTATGTCATACCATGTCATACATAATAATAATACAATAAATTGATGTCAAACTCCATTCAAAGCTATTCTACCCACGTTTCAGTCAAATTCGTTTTTTTATTCCATGTTTCTTCCAAATCCGTTCAGTAGTTTTCGCGTGGAAGAGCAACGAACGTCCATACATCCACACATCCATACAAACTTTGACATTTATAATATTAGTAAAATATATTCTTGCTTTACCTACTACTAAGCTCTTCCTTAGACATCTTCAAAGCATAATAAATCTCTGAAAATATGAGACACTCTTCAAAATTATAAACCTGTATTTCGAATCTATCTCAATCTTTGACAAGATTGCAACTTTTACCAAAACCTTTCATTCGAAACATTTCAAAACTAGAAGTTTCCGCAACTAATCTTTATACCTCAAAACTGTCATAAATCTATAAACGTACGAACAGACCGACATATTTGTCCTTACAAACCAGTCAGCCTTGCGTATTCAGCTTTCGACACAAGTTACTCAATAAAACAACCACTATACTCTGCTCTATCCTGCTGTATCAACCTCAAAGAGCAATATGAATAACAGGGAGGTCTAATTAACTTGGTCGATACCACAACAAAATTACGCTGACCCGTCGGTCGTATATGGAGGTAGAACGCAATGGTCAAGCGTTGGGGCTCTGGTTATGGTGGTGTGCACAGTGACCATGAATCTGACCGATTGTAAGCTTTTGGTGACATTTTGATTTTAAGTCCTTTTATTTGAATTTTTGTGAAGTCAAATATCTTTAGGTAATATGGGTGTTTAACCTTGTGTGCAATCGGACGTGTAAAAACCATAATAAGGGCACAAATCATGACTGTTTATTTTGTTAGTTAGGTAGGTACCTACCTACTACAAGCATGAACATAATAGCTCTGCTGCCGTCTAGCTAGGGCAATTATATTCCCTATGATATAACTATTACTTTGGGTAACATTATTTTGTCTGTTGCCTAACCAGTAACCAATAGGTACAGGTTTTATCTATTTACTACTAGCTGACCCGGCAAACAAGTACGGCCTCAGTATTAAAATTTGAGACATCATTGAAAAAGCCAGAATATTGCAGATATTTTAAATACTTAAAGCCCGTTTATCTTCTGCCCCTTATTTAAGTATTATCTTAAATTCGATTTTGTTAAATGCATCTAATAATTGTATTATCTTAATAATACAAATTTGGAAATCACTGTTAACTTATCTGAATGCAAACTTTGATCCTCTGTTGTGTTAAACTGTAATTGTGATCAATTGCTCAACATCTGAAGTGTTGTTCATTTTCAATGTTTATTTCGGCAAATGTTTCCCAACACACTATTATATACTTCACTAAAGCAAAAGTCAAGGTCAAACAATTATTTAAAATTGAACCAACCTAAGATCAAACGAACTGCAATCGTCATTAAGTATATGAAACCTAGAGGTAGGTATCTTACTTATTAACTATATTATTGTAAAACTTATTGTGTTACAATAATAGAATTACAATAATAATCATTAATTAATACTTATTATTCTTATTATTTCATTGAAAACTTTAATAAAAAGCGAAACTACCTTGTCATACTCATCCAAAAACTCTTTTCAATTCAATGAAACTCAATTATTTACTCAAACCTAATCGTTATACCTTTTGAAAAGAAATACTTAGAAAGTAAATAAACATAATGATAATAAACAATAAAATAAAAAAAATAAACAGTAAAATAAAATAAAATCAACAAGAAAAAGGGTAAATAGAAATAAAACAAAGGAAACATAAACTAAATTGAACTACTATTTTCACCTACTTCACAGAAAATTACATAAATACAAGAGAAATAAAAAAAGAAGAACTTTTTACAGACATTCCAAAATTTTGTACACAAATAATATCTGTGTATTACTTTGTCGTTGGCCACTTGCTCATACGAACTTATCGTATGAACAAGAGGCCAACTCTGGTGACGGAGTTTTTAGGCCGCTTTAAGGCCTACGTCATGGCTTAACGACTTTAAAAGCCAGGACCGACAATTTAACGTGCCTTCCGGAGCGTGGAAACACTCAGATATTAATTTAATTGAGCTTAATTCGACGATCTATCATGAACCTCTTCTTCGCCACGAGTTTAAAGTAATATTAGTGTAGTTGTTTCCTAGGAAACAAAAGTCGCCTATCAGGAAGTTTTATTTACCTCTAGAAACGCTCACCTTATTGAACTGCGTGTGAAAGTACGCGAAAGTTGTGTCAACAGCGCACAGAGATCTTAGTTTTCTACTCAACAGATTATATATACTCAGGCCTATATACATCTTTACTAGCTGACTAACTTACTCACCCGCGGTCTCTACCATAATTTTTTTTTTCTTGATTTTATCAAGGTATTTCATCATAATTTTCCAGTTTTTGTACCAAATGTTCATGTTCCTAAATAAACATAAGAAATCATTATTATATCCCATTATTTGGTGACCAGAACGTCATAGCATAACTAATCATAACAAGGGTAATCAAACTTTAAACCATCAAACATTATTGGTCTTATTCATAGAGATTTGTCAATTTAATATAGATTTTAAATATGTTTTTTTCTTGTTACTCTTATGTCAATGAAAAGAGATAGCAACAGATTTAATATCCGTTTTAGCTAATATAGGTTTACTGAACCAATATGCATAAGGGGGTATAAGTGTATTGCACCGTGCACGTAAGGGGGTTAACGTTTACGTAACAATTGTCACGTAAAAACACGTAATACGCAATTATTACGTGACAATGAAGTTGTTATAATTATGGGTTGGAAGGAAGCTTTGCAAAGTATACAAGTAAGTAAGTAAATGTAAGTACCTATACAAGTTACCTAAGCCTTAATTGTTATAATGAAACGATGACAGGTTTTTAAAGTACATTATTTTTTGGTTACTTCAAAACTGGGCCTGTTTAATTTGGATTTAACTAGATGAACCGGTCAACAGTCCTCTGATTGTGTAACTTGTCGCCGATTGTATCCAAGCTGTATCAAAGCAAAAATCACAGTAAATCGCAAAAATAACTGTCAAATATGACAGTAATTAAGTAAGTTTCTTACTAATTTACTTAATCAGCGTTAAATTTGACAGTTATTTTCGCTTTTTGCTGTTATTTTTGCTTTGATACAATCCGAGACAAGTTACACAATCCAGGGGCAGGTTGTTCTGCATCATAATTATAGAAAAAACAGACACATTAAATTACATTTACAAAACTAGTAGGTACGTTTAAAGAATGTAATGAGAGTGAATTGGGAGAAAGAGGTGTCAAGATCGTAGCAACTGGAGATTCATTGTCTCTGCCTGCCCCCATGGGAAAGAGGCATTAATTTATGCGAGTATTTTATGAATATAGATTACAGATGGATAAGTATAGCAATCCAACGAGGTAACGTTGCCAGCCTTTTGGGCACTCTACCTGCGGTCGGTGACCTGAACTCTGTCTTCTTTCTTCAGTTAATATTTTGGATAGAATACAGAGTTCCTTTTATTTATTTAGTTGTTTAGGTTAAGAAGTGTAGATATTTTTTGTTCCTGTGTGTTTCTTTGTTCATAAATAAATAAATTTTTGATTACAGACAACTTTATTTTATTTAAATTCACATTGGTGACTGGATTTTAATCCCTATGAGTTGAGTTGGACGCATATTTGGTACACATTGAGATAGGTACTCGTTGCTATACATTTCATTACACTTTAAAATAAAAAGGCTCTGTTCCACATTAGTAGTTTTATAAGATCCTGAAAATGAAAGCGTTTTACGCACTTTGGTAGCAAAACATCATTTTTTCATTGTTCCGAGTCTTGACAATACTTGTTTTATAGGTACAATCTTGAAAATGAAAACGTTAGGTTAGCAAAACATTTTTTTTTTTCTTATTTTTTTCTTCTTCTTTATTTTGGCTTCGCCGGCTTTCGCCACGCATTTAGCCACTACCATGTCATTATAATTCAAGTTAGTCAAGTCAAGTCAAAGTCATAGTCAGCGTCAGTAGAGATCTCAGAAGGTAGAGATGTGGATTCTTTACTGACGCTCGACAATGTTAATCATCTTAAGAACAGTGACGTTTAAATGACATTTGACACCAAAAACACAACCAAATATCGCACTAATCTCTTACACTTAACCAATGCCTTAGCCTTAGGTAATTGTTTATCATTGCAAACGAGTAGGTAGGTCTGTTACGTAAATAAAGTAAGCAGTTACTTCATTTTACAAAACTTGTGTCATATTTATTTGAAGGTAGTGACCGTGTTACGAGTAAATATTATAGCTTGCAGTTACCAACTTAAAGATAACTTCGTTTAAGAATATCATAAGTATTGCTGTCATAAGTTTTAAGCCTGCAGCGCCTGTCATGGCTTAGTGACTGTATAGTTAAAATAGTACCTGGTGTGTGTCAATTTCATAGGTCATTCATTTGTACAATACTTTTTGTTTATTATTTATTTTACTCAGTAGACCTTTTCCCAGCAGTGGGACAACATAAGTTAAAAAAAAAAATTCACTTCGAACGCTTATTTAAGTATTTTCTGAGAAGAGAAGGAATAAAGTTATCATGATACGGTTTAAAATTATTTGTTTTCTCAAAAAGAATTACAAAATTCACTTACAGAGAAAACTATAGCTAATTATAACGTTTGTGTCCCTTTCAGCGTAAATTTGCTTCTTACAGTAATGTTTTGTAACAAAAATAATAACTGATGATGGTGAAATTGAAACAAATTTTTCGTTATTTTAAGGCGTGAGTATAAAATATCCTGCCTATTCCAAATATACTTGTAAGTACATTGTTTACATTACATGTCTACTCTACATACTATACAAGTTACTGTCATATCTAAATTCAGTTGCTGAAGAGCATGCCACAATAAAATTTAAGTGTAGGTACCTAATGTTGAAAAAATGTTTTAACAGATAAAAATATTTTTATATAGGTAGGTACTGTTATAAAATGGTGCAACTTAGTATACAGTGCAAAAACAACGCAATTTAATTGTTGTGTAAAGTAGTTATGAACAAATTATGCTGCGTTTTGTTAAGCATTTTGTAATTTTAAAAGGCAAGAATTTGACCGAATTTTTGAATTGTAGTGACATAATTGTTTTTATTACTAAGGTGTGGTTGCTTAAACGAATGTTTGGCATTTTTGTACAAGCTACTGCATAACATTTAAACTTATTGACCAATAAACACCTTACAACTTATGTATTCTCTTTAATTATTCATTCTCAAATGGAAGAAAATGGTTCAATTAAAGCAAGGATCGTCGATTTAGATACCGACAATGTTTCGATTTTTCAGGAGAATCTTCATCTGGGTATGAGTGTGGTCACTCCTCGCGGTCGCGTCTCACACTGTGTGCGAAGTATTTACGTGAGTAATTTCCCGTGTGCTATTATAATGTCAAACATTTTACTGTTAACTAGTCTTGTTCATAAGCTTACTAGAGCTTTATATTCATTCACATAAAGTATTAGTTTGATAAGAAAAAAATATTCTCTAACTAAAGCCTCCAAAGCCGAGCGACGTAGGTACTCGAGGATAATTTTGGAGATCAGTTTTATATCCAGTATCATGGTTGAAAAGTTTCATATCCTATCCAATATAATATTGGCAGCAGCAACACAATTTGATAACAGGATCATTCGGACAATGCATGCAATCAATTTGATCTCGTTACAATGAAAGATATACTGATGTTTATTATCTCTGAAGTACTATATCGACTATAATATTTTACCTTATAAAATAAGTTCCTTAGTAACATCTCTTTTAAGCATAATGTCTAATTATTTGTTATTAAAAATGGCAAAACCACCGAGATGGATCCTTTTTGGTCCACACCTACGCCGGATGCTTGTGGCTACCCTATGTCGATCAGGGACAGTTCCTAATTTAACTGTACGTACTTAACTAATTTTTCTTTAATTTTACTGTCTCCCTTCCTGTTTTTACATTGTATTGTTCGTTTGTGCTCTGTGTTGTCCAAATAAATGCTATATCTATCTATCAAAAAAAAATATATTTTAAATTTAGTAAGAATGAGAGCCACCGTAATAGGGGACGTCCACCGGCTCGATGGGTAAATGACATCCGCAAAACAGTGGGTTGCACGTGGCTAAGACTAGCGCAGGATAGAGGCGAATGGCATTCACGAAGGGAAGCCTATGCCCAGCAGTAGATTAAAAGTGGCTGATGATGATGATGATGATGATGAAGAATGAGAGCAATTTCCTGCACCCTCGAAATGGATTTCTGTTCATAAGTCAAAAGATCCTAACCAGATCCTCAATTATTTTTTTGGGAATTCCACTATTTACTGGCGGAATAATCAGTGAACAAACATAAAATCGTAAACCGTAGAACATAGAAACTCCTCCTTTTTTAAGTCGGTTAAATAGAAGAAATAGCTCAAAAGTTAAATACTAATAATAGTGTTGGGCGTGTCTGAGGTTTAAGTTTCTACGCGGAAGTTGCAATACGAATTGACAACACAAGGTACCTACTTGTAAAAAATATGCTTATTTTTTGCCGTCATATTATTGGAAAAAAAGCCTTGTTGGCCAAGTGGATTAGTACTTAGACTTACGATCCGAAGGTCGTGCGTTTAAATCCGGCCGAGCATGAACTCCATCGAGACCATTAATGAAAAAAAAGTAGAAAAATAATTTAAAATTTTATATCAATTTCAGCTATCAGAATTATGAAAAGATAATAATGTATTCAAAAATCATCAAAGACAGAAATTACGAACAGAAACAGTATTTTATAAAACACATAACATTTTTTAGAAACAGTATTAATCGTCTTTGGTATAATAAAGGCGTACTTATGCCAAGCCTAAAACAGGCATTAGAATCACCTAGCATGTAAGACGAAACTGAAGTGATCCTTGAGGTCCTACCAAAATAAACGATTTTTCTTTATTTCTTTCATTTAAACATAACTGTAAATAAATACACAGTGACAGTTAGTTAATTAGTCTCATAGTCCATTGTTTCACATCGTGTATTTGTTCTGCTATCTCTACTGTCTAATAGCACGTGTCGCAAGCGAACGCTTCGTCGGACTGACTGACGAACCGTGAATGTAGTGAAAACGGCTAACCACTGGCTTCCATACTCGTAAGTACTATTAGCACTGGTTTGGAAAAAAAAACAATTCACATTTTTTACGTACTAAGGTACAATTTTTTAAAATGTTAACAATTCGGCTGCCATTTTCATTTTAGACTTTAGAACGATGTAGCTTTCAGAATTAGCGATACCATTTTGTACAACAAAATTATTGGCACTGTGTCCCAATGTACAGTTTAAAAATCTATAAAAGAAAAGATAAAAGCGTTTTTTTTTTCAATAAGACCTTAATCGGATCACTTCGAATCGTCTTACATGCTTGGTGATTCTATTGCCTGTTCCAACGCGACACCCAAGACACCAGGAAAAGAATCAGGCAACAATACAAGATGTAATTATGTTGTGGCTTTTGTGTTTGTGATTTTATACATTTTCTACGTAGTTTTAAAATATTTTATTTTGCCTTTGTCACTGTTATATTAATCAGCATCTATTTAGATTTAGTAATAATGTTTATGTAATCAAATTTTGTTATTATAACATATCTCAGTAGAGGTCAGATGACAACTAAATCGATAAGTAATCGATAAGTATCGTCTGTATTGTAGTAAGAATAAGAGGCACAATTAATTTATTATTATGACAACAAATTTACTAAAAAAAGATGTGTGGCACTCGGAGACTGCCGCGGTAAAGCTATTGCATGGGGGGTGTTAGGTTATTTTCGTTACGGAATTTCTGGATTCGGTCTCTACGCTCAAGGCCCGCGATAGCAATAGCTTAAAAATCTAAAACAGCTAACAGCTCTAAAACATTTTAATAAATAAATAATATATTTAGATTCTCGCTATCACTATCAACTACATAACGCAAGAAACTAGTGTTTAAAGTACAGTGTTGCGTTGTAACAATACTGCACTAATTAGAAGAACGTACAGAAACTTTAATTGAAATCAGTTTTATACAAATAAATCCTAAAGTTTTAAGCCAATGTACCTACCTACATAATAATAATAATTAATATTTATCCTTAGACATTCTACACAGCGCCATCTAGTTCCAAGCTAAGCAATTTGTAAATACATATATATTATACATAAAAAACACCCAGACACTAAACAAAATTTTGCAGAGCATACAAACAGTTATCCAACCCCTGCCTCTCAGGCGGGCTTTCACCCACTGCGCCACAGAGGTCGTCAACAATGTTAGTTAATATTATACCTTTTAAAGAAAATCGAAATCATCGATGTGGATGATAAATATTCATCACGTCTCATCCCACTGCTGGGTATAGGTTCTCTTGTGGAAGTTCAGATACCTACTTGCTTATTAGTGAAAAAAAACTATGGTGGTATGAATCATTATATGCGCCGGGTCAGCTTATCAGTGTTTAATAATAATAATAATAATAATAATATTTATTTATTTCGGAACATACAAATAAGGTACAAATTTTTGGGAAATATCGGTGATACCTGCAGTATCACCGATAATATCAGTTCAATAAAAATTATGTTTCAGTTCAGTACTTTTGGTTTGCATCAAACCAATAACCAGCTTGTTATTGTGGTTTGATACATTTGCTTTAACATAAATCAGCATGTTTCAACATTGCATCAATCAACATTGTTTGCATGTTGAATGTTTCTCATTGGTATAATTTTATGAATGAGTCCCGCGGGATTTGATTATTACACGTTAGCTGTCCCAAGATAATTTGGGGTATACCAGACTGCGTCCATACTTGTATCTTCATAATGCTTATAGAATCAGGTCAACTTCAACTTTGAACCTCATTTTCATTAAAAAAAATAAAAAAAATTCGTCACGTCCGTCGTGTTTTATTTTACTAAATTACCTATCTATACGTCCCCCGAAATTCAACCTCGTAGCTCTAGCGTTCAGTGCCTGACATCTCATGCATTTGAAACAGAGATAGGAACTAAGTATATGTAGTGCACGGACTTCACAGCTTACTCCAAAATGCATTAAATGTAGTGCATGGATAGCTAACGTGTTAATTGTAACATAATATTATTTGTAATGTCTTAGGTTAAGTACCTGTAAAGTTACAAACTTTTTGAATAAATAAATAAATAAATTCACAAAGGTGTTATTTGAATCGTGGTTTTTGAACATAATTTTATTACACGGAAATATCGTGGATGTAGATAATATACAGAGTGAGACAAACATGGCCACTTTATAGTTTAGTTATCATCAACAATAAAAAAATACGTTTTAATAACAAATATCAACTTTGTTTATCGAGCTGAAATGCCAAAGAATCTTTCCTATGATCTAACCCACGATTTGAAGACACGATGCTCAGGTTTTGATGCAATACCTACCTAGCATAGGTCATAAAGCTACTTGATTACCTAATACCACAATGTTCAGAGTATTTCATAGCAACACTAAATACCTACTACTCTTAATAATTTAATATTTGAATGCACCACACCCTCCTGTGTCTCAGGTAGGCCTTCACCCGCTGCGATATAGAGGTCGTCAAATGCATATTTTTAATTCTAATAGGTAGGTACTACGCCATTTTGTCTACATAACTAACTCGCAAAAATAAATTGCGTATTCAGTGCCGCATCGCGTCGGCACCGCTTCGCGTACGCTCGGAAGTTGCTGTCGCGTTGTCAGAGCGGCAACGTCGCTTCATTCTCCCTTCATTCAATCTACCTTAGATAAATTATGATTTTATTACAACATTTTTGTGAAAAGAGACAAAGCATTATAAATTTTTTGTCCCTCATTGCGTGCCGCTTTTTTGTATGGCCATTTTGTGTCCCTCTGCAGGAGAGTAGGCTGCGATGGTATGGCCACGTGAGAATGAGGCCGCCTGAATATGTGGGAAATTTTAGCACTACAACTCTCCATTCCTGGCCGCAGATCTAGGGGTAGACCCAAGATACGATGTAGAGATGTAGTGTTAAAACATATGAGAGAGTGTCAAGTTTCCGAAAACGACGTCGAGGACAGAGCGAAGTGGAGAAAATCTGTTAGGAAAGCTGACCCCGCCACCATGTGGGATGGGACACATAGCTTGGAAGAGAGAGATTTTGTGTCCCTCTCGGCGACACGCTCGCCTGTTCTATAGTCCGTGCAATCTACGCTACAGTGCAGCTGTCACTCGTGACTAGTGTTGCCAGGTGAATGGATTCTACCGATTTTCAGAAGATATGTAGGTGTGGAATTTTTTTTAAGCTATTGCATAGCTTCTATCGCGGGCCTTGAGCGTGGAGACCGAATCCAGAAATTCCGTAACGAAAATACGCGGCAGTCTCCGAGTGCCACACGTCTTTTTTTGTTAATTCCAAGGGTAAAGTACCTACACGTACCCACGACATCTAGCTGATTATAGGGAAAGCTGATTATAGCTTTCCCTATAATCAAATTAAATGATGAAAACAAAGGTAAATTGAAAGCAATGACATTGACATCATAAATAAAAAACCTACTTAAGTACTTATTTTTTTTATAACATAATACTGATGAATCATGAAAGTAACTTATTTGTGATTGATATATTTGTTCTTTCCTTACCTAATCTTTACAATTATTAGGATATATCGATGTGGGTTTGAATATATAAAAATCTTTGATACAAATATTCATTTTCGATGTACCTAATTGTAATTGTGTAAACTTAAATTTAAAAAAAAAACAAAAAGCATTAAATATTTTAAAATTTAAATACTCAATGTAGTAATAATAACTGTATAATGTTACTATGATTTTTGTAACCTGCATCGAATGGGGAAATCAGAAATCAAACCTGGCAACACCAGTGACAAAACTGAAGTTGCTGATGTTTAAATGCTGTTACCTTCAGAGCGGCAACGTCGCGCCATTCTTGCTGCACGCAACCGCCACAGTCACTCGTGCGGCGCGCATTTACTTTATTAAATATTTGTTTTTCAATATTATGTCTGAGTTAGTAGAGTTTATACAGCTAGTGGAGAGATACCCATGTCTCTATAATAATGAGATACCTGATTATGCAAGGAAAGATATGACTGAGCAAGCGTGGCAAGAAGTTGCCAATGAATTGGACTGGACAGGTGAGTCTTTATTGTTTCAGAATCAGGTTGCATTTGGAACAGGTAGTAGAATCCCCTAGTTTTAAGAGGCTGGTGACGTTGCTAGGCAATGTCGATTCCCCGCGCGTTCAAAAATATCGCTATTCCTGTTTAGATACCTAATTTGTTCGCGCGTCTGCCTACGAGAGCGATATTATTTATTCAATACTCTCCCGTAATGCCAAAAATTAAAAAAAAATCTATTAAATAAAAATAAAAAGCATATTATAAATTTCTCCTCCTCAGTTTGAAACTTAAAATTAAACTTATTCCTTTACAGTCGTAGAATGCAAAGATAAATGGAAAAACATAAGAAATGGGTACGTCAGAAGCTTAAAGCCTAACCCAAATGGAGTGTCGAAAAAACCATACTACCTCAGTGAAGCTTTACAATTCATCATACCATACATAAACCCAGCTACCAATATCCAAATAGACAAGAGAATGACTAAAACTCCCGTCGAAGAAGAACAATCAGAGAACGAAGAGATGGAAGAAGAAAAAGAAATAAAAGTAAGTCCAATAAAAAGAAAACCAAAGGAAAAACTAAAGAAACCCATAGATGTTGACAAAGCTATTGTAACGTGGCTTCAGAACAAAAGGCCTAAAAAGCTAGACCATAGAAAGATGTTCCTGCTCAGCTTGTTGCCAGATGTGAGAGGTTTGACAGATGAACAGCTAGGAGTGTTCAGGATAAAGACTTTACTTCTACTTGAGGAAGTGAAGATGCAATCGGGAAATGGCTTACAAGCACTGTTAGCAAAGAATAAGTAGTTTATCGGTGATGAAGGATACAATAATAAATAAATAAATATCACAGCGTTATCTAGTCCCAAGCTAAGCAATTGAATGCTTGTGTTATGGTAACCAGATGACTGATAAAGCATGTTGAGTTATTTGGAGCATTGACTTTTTTTAATAACATACCGTTGTCAATAATCCATAACCTTTATTATCATAATTCTTATTTCTCGTGACAATATGCTCAGTGATTTAGAAAAGATAAGATTATTTAAGACTTGTAAGTTTTTTTATTAAGTAATAAAACGGTTAAGAAGCGTATTATTTGTTTTATTTAGTAATCTAGGTCATTTTATACATTCAACTACAAAAGATTAGTGGCCACAAAAAACTGGTAAACTTAAAAATTGGTAAAAAAACAAACCTTATTTGTTTCATTTACTAGTAATTGTAGATCATGGTTATGGAGACAATTAAAAAAAAAGATCAAAAACCACAAAAAATAACTAGAAAACGTTTAAATTCGTAGGAAAAAACGAAGTTAATAACAACTTGAATGTTCAATTCGTGACGACGGAATCAGATAACAGATGTTACAAATCACGAAGCGTAGCAAAGAAAGTTTGCTCTTGACCTACTTTTCAATTTAATAAATGCAAAAATAATGCTACTGATTTAATTTTATTCTAAGTTTAAAAAACAGAACAATCCAGGGATTATACTATATTTACACTACCATACTAGTCTAAAATTGTTTTAATTAACAACATAATGGGGGCAATTCGGAGTGTCGCAAAAGCTAAACTAACTAAAATTATTGCCATCCTTTTTATTCCCATCGCTATGAAAGGGACGGCAACAATTTTAGTTAGCTTAGTTTAGCTTTTGCGACACTCAGAATTGCCACTATTATCAATTTGTAAGTCAAGGCGTTGAAGATTGCCTCGGTACCTAACCTAATGAGTATTATAATGCAACTTTCTTTCAGTTTCGCCGAGTAAGATTAGAAAGCTTCAGATTATACTTCAGCTTCGACTTATGGTCATGTAATGAGAAGAGATGAAAGACATATTA
The DNA here is from genome assembly GCA_963582015.1 of Xanthorhoe designata. NCBI lineage: Eukaryota > Metazoa > Arthropoda > Insecta > Lepidoptera > Geometridae > Xanthorhoe > Xanthorhoe designata. The sequence goes on along the minus strand of OY757042.1, from coordinate 1,198,509 downwards.
CCAAAAGAGTTATGAGTATGAATGTGGATAGGTATACAAGTAGAGGAAGGCCGAAGAAGAAGTGGATAGATAGTGTGAAAGATGATATGAATGTAAGAGGAGTGAGTTAAGAGTTGACGAGCGATAGAGGAGAGTGAAAGAGAAAAACGTGTTGTGCCGACCCCAGTTAGCGTGGGATAAGGACAGGAGAATAATGATGAGTTCATAATATCAAAACAACAAACAGTTTTAAATAGTTATAGATCAATCTAGACTCGGACAGTCTAAAACAAAACGAAGGACATTTTGTTTTACATTCGACCTTTGAATAAAGTAAGCTGCTATAAAATCTAAACTTAAGATTTTTGTTGTTGTGAAATATATTCGTTTATTTTTTGTCAACGACAACATTCTTAGAATACATTCTTGTTTCTTTTTAATAATACAGGCTATAAAAAAAAAGCTCAGGCCTTTAAATCTTTTACTAGATGATTTATACCTACAGCGTTAGGAGGCAATCTTTGTCATGGAATGAAAATACCGTGTTGTGTCCATGACATACTTCTCTTTATTATTATCTTCAGGTTACATTTTTGAACAATTAGAAAATATCAATCAAGCCGAGGCCATTTTATTATCAAGTGTTTCTATCTAATCCTTTTATTCTCCACACTCATCTACAGTGTTGCCAACTACTTAATATTTTTAGCCTATTATTTCTAACTATCCACGACATCCTCCCCACACAAGAGAAAAGAGAACAGGACAAATACGTTGGAAACAATAACATTCTGATACCTTTACAGAACGGTCCTAATACAATTACTATTATTAAATACGATAAGAGCTAAAACGTTTTGATCACATAACAAAACGGTCTTATAATAATTAAGTCTTGATACATAATGTACTGCTCAAAAATAAACATGAATCTGTCTAGCCAGATAATGTCAAATACACACAATACAATATCGTAAATTATTTACGCCTCACTTTACAGATACAATTTCAATACATTATTAATAAATATCATGTCACAAGAATCTATATAAATTCAGTATTCAAAATACAATGTCCTCTCTTAACCAATATTACCTTTACCTCGACTCTAATTAAAATTATTTTACATTCATGAATGAGTCACATTATAAATTAATAATAAAGCACATTGAATTGACCCAAGGCAATATCATAATGACATCTAAGTCTTACTTGTTACATGTAGGACCAACCAGTGAAATACTGCTATTCCAAATACCTATGAGGCATTTTAACTTGTCTACCATGTCTAGTGACAGCAGAAGGCGTCTGAGCGTAATCGGCCGAGTCTGAGCTCCATGTGGCGTCTGAACCAACATTCCTGCTGCCTGAGCTAGTCTCAGACTTACCTCCGTCGTCTGTAGTCGCTCTGCGCCACTCATCAGTGACCGCTGTCAACTCTAGAGGGTAGAGCCTTTGGCACGCTCTTACCCACTCGCCAGTCGCAGTCTGCACCTTTGCAACTCTGCTGTGACCATCCGCACCTGTCAACAACTCTTTGATGATTCCTAAGGGCCAATACAATCTTTTAGAATCAGTCTCTATGAGTACAATATCATTGACCTTTGGAAGATTAGGTCTACACATCCTGTTCTTACTACAAATATGAGCTAGATATTCGTTTCTAAAACGTTGTCGAAAGTCGGCTCTTAGTTTCGCTAGATACTGAAACCGAATACCTAGATTACTAGAATCTATTTGATCTAAATCAGGTGTATCACTTGAAGGCAAAGCATGTAAAAACATCATTGGCGTGAGAGGCTTCAAGGCATCGTCGTCTGTTGCTACATATGTGAAGGGTCGGCTATTGATGACTGCTTCACAGTCGCACAGTAGTGTAGAGAGCTCTATCCACGTCACCGACTCCTTACCGAGAATTCTCCGTAGCATGTCCTTCACTACTTTTATTAGTCTTTCCCACCATCCTCCCCACCACGGTGCTCTCGGCGGTGAGAATCGCCATTTGATAGGCGGAGGAACAGTGGCGGTCGCAGCCTCTACTTCTGCCCAATTTACTTCTTTGAGTAGATTCGCTGCACCCTGAAAATTACTACCACAATCAGTATAAATTATATTCACACGGCCTCTCCGAGCTATAAAACGACGTAGAGCCATTAAAAAACTGCTTGTAGATAAAGATTCAACAAGCTCTAAGTGAACTGCTCTGTACGTAGCACATGTGAACAGTACTATCCAGCACTTTTCTTGACTTCGGAGATATAGCGGTCCGGCAAGATCAATTCCCGTCACCTGGAAAGCGGCTGCTGCTTCTATTCTAACCGCGGGCAACGGCGCTTCGGGAACATCATAATGTTTACTTTTGTCCCTTTTACATACGACGCATCGCGACACCGTACTCTTGCTAAGACGTCTTATGTTCAAGATCCAGAAATCATTTCTAAGATTTGACAATAAGAGTTGTGTCCCTGCATGATTCAGTTTTTCGTGTCTCTGTCGCACAAGCCGTTGTACAATGTCATTCCTTCCAGGTAACAAGACTGGATTCACGAAATTCTTATCTTCTTGACTCAACTCTAATCTCGTCTTTACTCTCATAAGTCCTTCGTCATCTGTGATTGTATTCACGTTCTTTGGTAGCTTTCCTTGTGTAAAGTTTTCTTTCTGCAACAGTCTCATCAATGAATTTTCTGCATTTGTATATTCATCATTGGTTATATCTGCTTGCTTAACATTGTACTTTCTTCTTACTTTACAACTCATACGTAAAATCCATGCTACAAGTCTGATAATACGATTATACTTTGAAAAATACATTAGTCTGTGGCTGAATGGAATTTCTGTTTCTGCGCTTGTACAAACCGCGGCGTTCTTGACTATTTCTTCGCGCGCCATCTCTTCATTGGCCTCACTAAGTTCTTCTACGCTTGATTTTGGCCAGTCTTCGCTTCTGCTTTTGAGCCAATCGGGACCTTCCCACCACCGACTTGCCAATAGCTTCTTTGCATTGCATCCTCGTGATGGTAGGTCAGCAGGATTGAGTTCGCCCGGTAGATGGCGCCAGTCGCTGCGATTTGTATTCTTGCATATTTCTTCAACTCTGTTGGATACAAATTGTTTCCATTCAGCTTGTCTTTTAATCCAAGTTAAGACTACAGCCGAATCTGTCCAAAAATAGACCTTGTAGTTTCTACACAGCGCCAGTAACTCAGATTCAATAACTTCTTTGTACAATCGAGATGCAATCAGTGCCCCCATGAGCTCCAGTCTTGGAAGTGTCATTCTGTTGTTGGCAGGAGCTACTCTACTCTTTGCTAAAATAAGCTGCACATGTACCTTCTCTCTCTGCTCTGTTCTCAAAAACACACAACCTGCATAGGCTGACTGGCTAGCATCACTGAATATGTGTAGACTTGTCTCACATTCTTCTATAGGCGAAACTGATATGCGTCTCGGGAAATGACAATGGTTGATGAAGTGAGCTGTCATTAGCCAATTCTTGAATTCTTGAGCCAAATCAGTGGGTATTTCCTGGTCCCATTCTATGTTGTTCTTCCAGATCTTTTGCATAATCAGCTTAGGTATCAGGGTTGTAGGGCAAACCAAACCCAGTGGATCAAACACATGTTGAGCCACAGAAATCACATACCTCTTTGTTATTTTCTCTGGTAGAGTCTTGTTTATGTTTACATTACACTGCATGGTATCATGTAATGTGTTCCAGGTCAATCCCAATACTGAGATTTCAACTGTGTCATCCATTCTATGAGGAGCGGTCACCCATCCACGTAAATCAAATTTAGCTTCTGCCATAATGGCCTTTGATTCTGCTATAAAGATGTTCAACTCATTCACAGTGTCCAGGCTCGTTACACAGTTGTCGACATAAAATGCCTGTCTCAATCTAGCAGCAGTTTTCTTGTAGGTCTCTGTACACTTGTCTAAATGGAAGTTTACTGTTGCACTCAACAGAAATGGACTACAAGTGATTCCAAAAACTACTCTCTTATGTTTGTATGTCACTATTTTGTCACAGGTCTTTGTATTATCCCACCATAGAAATTTGAGATAGTCTCTGTCCTTCTTCTCTATCGATATCTGCAAAAATGCCTGTTTAATATCAGAGACAACTCCAAACTTACCCTTTCTAAAGTGTAGCAATAGCTTTGGTAACAATTCTATCATATTAATACCTTTATCCAAGCAACCGTTCAGTGACCACCCATTTTTCTCCTTCGAGGAAGCATCAAATACAGGGCGCACACGTGTAGTGCTACTGGATTCTTTTATGACACCGTGATGTGGTAAATAGTGACCCTCTTCTTTTCTATCATCTGTAACCTTCTCAATAATGTCTTCCTTTATCCATGCTTGTAGGACATCATTATAATTTTCTAGGTTACCCGTCGACTTCAACTTCTTTGTAGTCGTTTCCAGCCTCTTAGATGCAACTTCATAATTAGTGTTGAGCTTCGGACACCCTTCTTTCCACAGCAGCGAGACCTCATAGCGTCCTTGTGCATTCACTGAAATGGTTTTATTAAACACTTTTAGAATTTTAGTTTCAGTAATATTCTTACACTGCTTTTCGTAGGGGTCTTGAATTCCTAATAACTCCACACTCCACAAATCTGAAAGATTTGCTTTCGAAAAGCATGAAACACTTATAGTGTTGACTGTACTTTGGTTTAATATTGGGCCTTGTAATGTCCATCCTAAATTGGTGTTGACAGCTATCAAGTTGTCATCTAAAGGAACCAATTTATTCAAAATAATGGACCCAAGGTAATCAGACCCAATCAGGAGACTTATTTCAGTGTCTGCAAATTCTATATCACTGATCTTAATATTTAGGTCTCGTAACTTCTTCAATACTGTCACATTCTCAAGTTTTGGTAGGTGTCCGCATAAATCAGCTGTCCCTAATGCTTTGATCTTAGTACTAAAGGTGTCTTCCAAATTGCTCACCTGAATTTCAAAACATTTGTATACCTCAGCTGGTTGTTCTGTACCTCCAAATAATATGTGACCCATCTTCTCTGTGCCAGTCGGCTGTAGTCCCAATTCCTTGGCCACTGCAGCTTTCACATACGACCTCTGTGCTCCGCTGTCCAATAATGCCCTCACCTTCCTACTCTTCTCTTCATAGGTGACATTCACAATCAGCGTCTGTAATAAAGTCGTAGTGTTATTTCTGGACACCAAGACATTCTCTAATGTCTTTCTACCACAGCCCTTACTATGCACCTCCGGACATAAGATTACATAATGTTTCTTCTCACAAGAAATGCATCTGATGAAAGCTTTACATTTATATGCCATGTGTCCCTTCTTTAAACATAAGTAGCAACAGCCTTTCCTCTTTATTGCCTCCTTCTTTTCATCCAAAGACATCTTACTAGCTCTGCTGCACTCAAATACACTATGGCCTGCTTTATCACAAAAACAACAATCATCTTTACCTTTAGAAAAATGACTCGGAGTAGGTTTCATATTGCTCACCAGTGCCGCTGCTGTTGGTAGGCTGCTGGTGTCTGCCTTGCTAGGGAAAGAGAGATTAGGACCGGCACAACTGAAATCAGACCTAGCCAATTTGATACGCTCTTCAGTATCTACCTCAGATCTTATGAATTTTAATAAATTAGCTAGTTGGTCGGTTGATTGGTCTGTGTTTGAGCGGTTCCAAGCCACTAACAAGGTCTCTGGAATAGCAGACTCCACCAGTGGATACAGAATGGTTTCATACTTTTGTTTTATTATGCCTAACGACTCTAATGCTTGCAAGTAGGTTGACAATTTATCGTATAAAAATCTTACAGTTATCTGATTTTTGTCATGGTTGAGGACCAAACTTAACAATTGACGCACATACACTTGAATGAGTAGATCTTCACGTCCAAACCTCGCTTTCAGCTGCTCGATGGCTTTGTCATAGTTGTCCGCCGAGGGTGGGAAACTCTCCACAAGTGCTAATGCGTTGCTGCCCTCCTTCATCGCTTGAATCAGGTACTGAAATTTGTCCTCCTTGTTCATTGCAGCATCTTCATGTATCTTATTGAACTGACCCCAAAATCCTAACCAATTCTTTAGATCATCATCAAACTTTTTAAATACAATGTGTGGTAGTTTGAAATTTCTGTGAGATTTTGTGTCCTGTGGTCCAATAGATGTTTCACGTTTTGCTGGAACTCCCGACTTCGATAGGTTTTGTATGGAATGCCATCTGCGTATATATGTCTCCGACTTGTCCACTTCCGCTGCATATTTTTCCTCACTAAACTCCTCCGATGTCAACAGTCTGTCTTGTATTAGTTTGTCCAATTGACATAATCTTGCAATCTTTTCCCTCAGGTATTCTACATCGATATTTGCCTTTTCAAACTCATGTCCTTGAATGTGCTCCTCCGCCGTTGTGGCGCCTCTGCTAAATATTCTTCTAACTTGTTCACGTTCACGGATCTCTCTAATCGCCGCCGCGGCCTCCATCCTGTTGTATGTGGATCTGATCGTATCTTCTAACAAATATTACGATCGTAGCCTTCGTGCGAAGTGCAATGTGAGGTTAAGTACTGCACGCCACGCGTTGCACGAGGTAAATTTCCACACACTCCGCCTGCGGGCACAAACCCGTGAACTTTATGTTTCCGCTGTACGGTCGCCAATTATGTCATGGAATGAAAATACCGTGTTGTGTCCATGACATACTTCTCTTTATTATTATCTTCAGGTTACATTTTTGAACAATTAGAAAATATCAATCAAGCCGAGGCCATTTTATTATCAAGTGTTTCTATCTAATCCTTTTATTCTCCACACTCATCTACAGTGTTGCCAACTACTTAATATTTTTAGCCTATTATTTCTAACTATCCACGACAATCTTTGCCTACAATTAACGGGACACTGTAGTGCCTGAGACATTGTTGAGATGAAATAGCCTTGCCCAGCACCTAAACCATCCTCTCAGCTGGCGGCCATATCCTCATAATTTAGAATTACAATTGCACAACTGTTTATTATTTCTGTAAGTATGTACCTACCATAAGGATTTTATTGGATTTTGTTTCTTGTACCGCTAAACATAAATAATGAATATTCCGATGTGGCTACATGGCAAAGTGTTGTGAGAACGCGAACCGATTTCTACCAGACGATTGTTCGCCACTTTCACTCAGAGAAAATGAGTTTTTGTAGCGGCGTTTGCGGATCTTGAATGTCGAGCGTGTACGAATACCTAATCTTTTTAATTTTTAAGCTTTACACATCTCTTTAGAACTAAAACAATAATAAGTTTTTATACTTAGTTTTATTTAGCTTAAAAATATGAGTATTTCCGCCTCAGGCTTGGCGTTATTCCTATCTAGATAAAAAGTATTGTGTTAATCCAGGTCAAAAGCTACGTATAGTCCAATTTGCAGCTAAATCCGTTCAGAAGTTTTTACGTGAAAGAGAAACAAACACCTAAAATAGAAAATTTTAAACCGCATCCTAGTTTTATCGTCTAAGTACTCTGACCAATTAATTTAATCATCAAGGTAATTTTAAGTAAGTAGGTACCTATATATTATTGCTTTGAATTGAAATTACAAACTTTCGAATCATGTTCGAATTACAAAACCAACTTTCAAAAGAGGTAAGATAGCTAAACTATTCCAATTTTTAAACTTGGTTTGGGGTTTAACCATTTTTGAAAAAAGAATTCTAGCTTCAAGCATTTGAATGAGGGTACCTGTTTGTATAACTTTCAAAAGAGGTAGAAGCATCTTTTTAATAATTCGAATATCGAACAAGCGATCGAAATCAGATAGGTGAATTAATCTTGATACTTTTCATGCACCTAGACCTAGACAAATTATTTTTCGACGAATTTGCATGCTCGGAATAATTTTCAACTGCTTATCAGATTTAGAGTGTAACTTGATTTTCGCTAGAATGAATGGAGATTACAATGTAGAAATTTTAAGTAGGTCCTAGATTTACCGGTTTTTTTTAAAAGCTTTAATAATGGTAACCATTGAAAACCAATCATCAGTGAGGTCTCAGGGTAAGTATAATTATAATTAACAATTTCCGTAAGTACAACCTAGTAATTAGTTCAGTTTAGTTTAGTTTAGTTTTTAGTTTTTTTTTTAGTTGCTTAAGTACCTACAACCTACTTATGAATAGAGAATTCCTTCAAGTGGCAAAAAGTGCCAAACAATGGACCATGACTATCAGTACCTATTTCGTCTTGCTCCAGTTACTATTCAAACCCACCAAAACTACGTAATTTTACGCGCTACAGAATCTAATACAAATAGTTTAAACTTTAAAAAAAAATACAAGTTGAAATTAAAAATAAAAGAGTGCAAAAGTTGTCATATTGTTTTCGTCAATCTAAATCAGGTTTCTAATACTTTTTGTCGAATTTATTTTTAAGTTAGGTACTTACTTACATTTGCTTTTTTTTATTTTTTTTAATCTAGTGCTATTTAAAATAATTAATTATATTTGTTGAATTTTATCAAATGACAAAGCTTTTTTTTTTTAAACCGTTAAGTATAATTTAAAGCTGAAGTTTTTTTAAATAAAATACAATTAGTAGTAATATTATAAAACTTACCATTTTATCAGATATCCTTGAGCAGGCACAATGGAACTTTCAAAAATATTCTCGTACCACTAAACTTCACTTGAGTTATTGGTCACAGAAATTCCACAATTTTCGAATGTAAATTCTGACACTCACAAAACTATGTTCGATTTTTGAAGAAAAGTCGTTGGTGTATTCAAAAAAACATGCTGCCCGTCGCCTGTCCGGTTTGGAAGACAGTCGTGGACTGACAAGTAAGGCTGTTAACAATTCTGGTGGTGCGCCTGCGCCGATATGCGGATCTAACTGTCTTGATGTTTGTGCTTGAATTTTGATTTGAAACTGAGAGTGCTTTTTTAAGCGTCTATCGTGGGTTGTGGTATGAATTTATTATGCTAAGGGTTACTTTATTTAGATGTTTTATGTTATTTTATTAAAATTTATGTGGTTTTTGAGGGTCACCTACTGATTGTTACTAATAGTATGGTAGAAACCATAAACCAACCAATAATTTTTTAATGTTTAAATCATTTATTCTTTATTTTATAACAATATAACATAATTACATTTTATTAAAAACACTTTTCATCAAAACAAGTTATCAATAAGTTGCTAAACACCTAAATTTCCGAAACTATGTTGAGCACATTTATACCATTAGGGTTGCTCAAAGAGTCATGGAGCGATCACTGTTAGGGATCCATCTCGTGGACCGTATATCAAACGTCGAGATCCGACGCCCGCCGCACTAAAGTCGAGGGTGTAGGTATACGGATTGCGAGGGAGTGGAGATGGGTGTGACACTTGGCCAGAAGAGACGACGACCAATGGACCAAGGCAGTAACCGAATGGTGACCATCTCAGACCATCTCACCATCAGACCATCAGATGGTCAGACAACAGAAGGGCGGTAGAGAAACAGTGGATCCGGTTGGTACAACACCAAGAGTGACGTGATAGAGAAGAGGCCTTTACTCTACTCAGCCACGAACACCCACTGCTGGGTGGATTGGATAGATAGATAATATCGTTTACTTGAATAAAGTAAGTGAGTAAGTAAGTAAGTTCGTATGAGCAAGTGGCCAACTCTAATGACGGTGTTTTTAGGCCGCCTTAAGGCCTTCGTCATGGCTTAAAAAAAAATTGTTTACTAGAATAAAATAAAGTATCAAAACTAGTTGAACCGCAAATTACATACGTTTTTGTCAAAGTAAAAATCTGTACCGTTCCTTTCACCCCTGACGTATGGGTTGAAACAGCAGAAATCATAAAGCTACATCGATCTGTTCCATTATTATTTTAAAAGTTTAAAGTAGCCACGCTTGTTAATATGACGACCTCTGTGGCGCAGTGGGCAAAGGCCCGCCTGAGACGCGGAGGTTGCGGGTTCGATTCCCGCCACGGTACAAATGTTTGTATGTTCTACAGATATTTGTTCCAGGTCTGGATGTTTTTCTATGTATAATATGTATGTATTCAAAAAAAAATGTATCTAAGTAGTATATCAGTCATCTGATTATCAAACTATCCCGCGGTGGGAATCGAACCCGCAACATCCTTCGTCTTAGGCAGGCCTGCCCTACCCACAGCTCCACAGATGTCTCCAAACTATAAAGTACCTAATTGTAACTGCTGTTTAAAATAGCCTGTGGTTCGTCTGGAGTATGCATTCAAACGCACAATAGCTCATTAGTTGAGTTCACTTCTTAATTAAAAACGATTTGTATTGTTCGAGTTTTGGAGAAATGCTGTTTACCTGTGTTCGTTATTTTGAGTAAACATGGAGAACTAGATTTTTAAAATTAGTAGGTAATAAGTATGTAGGTACTTTTATTGAGTTATGATGTAAAATGAACTGTTATATTTTCAACCGATACATTTCACCCCCTTATAGATTAACAAAGAACGTCAGTGAATGAACTAATTAGCACTTTATTGTACACAGAATAAAGGTACAAATAAAACTTAAAATTAATACTTCGTTGATCTTTATTTATTAATAAGAGAGTCAGTGTTTTCCTGTTATTAGATCATTTATAATGCGGGGCATTTTGGCGTTGAAAAAATTATATTAAAATAAATAGTTTTAAGTTAATTCAGTCTTTACTTGTTAATAAAAAAAATAATTAAAAATTATATAAAAACTTGAAGCTGATTACGCCACTATTATTAAAATATCTACTCAAATAAATAATTGAATTGATACGACGTCATCAAAATAAATTACGTCAAGCATTCGATCATGCAAAATCAATCCACATGTCATTGGAAAGCGAAAGTACTTCCGTTAGTACATACCCTCCAAATATGGAAGCGAAAATTCCGGTCTACAGTACAACTACTTACGTTGAGCTATTCATTTACTTCATAATGTCTTCACGTGGATCACTACAGCCAGTAAATTTTACCTCAGTTATTATTCGTTCGTTCGTTCGTATGAGCAAGTGGCCAACTCTGGTGACGGAGTTTTTAGGCCGCCTAAAGGCCTCCGTCATGGCTTAACGACTTTAAAAGCCGGGACCGACAATTTAACGTGCCCTCCGAAGCACGGAAGCGCTCAGATGAAAATGCCACTTGCGGTCACCCATCCAAGTAGTGACCGCTCAGAACGTTGCTTAACTTCGACGATCTATCAAGAACGTCTTAGCAAGCTTCGCCACGAGCGCTTCAGTATTTGATTTTGAGTTATTATTAATGAGTAGCGTTTATTTTCACTAAAATACAGCAACTAAGTATCTATGTACTTTTTTATTGTATTTATTTAAGAGTGTGCCATTATGCAATTTAGTCAATTTACCAGTTCTAAATCCAGAACTTACTTACTTACTTAATCCTTGTTAATCTCAGAATGTGTGAAAGCTACGACCTTGATATTTGGGGAAATGATACTTCGAACTTTTATCTTGGGCTATGTGTCTTAAAAACACGATTGGTAAAAGTTTTCTTGATAATACCTACGAGTATTATATTTTTGTTAAAGTACATTGTATTGCACACATTTTGCTATTTATCTCAGGAGCAATACACTATTTTTGTTGGGTTTGTGTATGTCAAAAAGCCTAGAAGTATTTCTTTCGTTATGTCTTTTAATTTTTCGATTGGTTGTTTAATTAACTTGTAATTCAATAAAAACTGTTTTTTCGCTAGGGTAAACCCAGGATAGATGCCTCAATGGGATAGATGCCTCGGTTTCAAAAAACACAACTTCCCGAAATCGCACATACTAATTAATAGGTTAAATAAGTAGCGTACGTGCCACACTCCTCAGGCCCAAAAGGCAGTTGAGCAGAGTATACTTGGTTTTCTTGTGTGTGCGATTATCTGCGCAGCGAACGCAGGATAACGCGTCAAAGTTATAAACATGAGTATTCAGTGTTGCATAACTTTTAATGTGGTCATAAATTCTCTTAATTTCTTTTTTATGTTAATACTCTGGTACTTTGAGTACATACCTAGATGTCAATACCCACTCTATTGTATTTAGTTAGTTCTAAATTTAGAAAGGCACCTATCCGTATCAAAAAGGATAGTTGCCCCAAATTTTTCGGGGGATAGGTGCCCTTGAGAAAATCTATCCCCTAATACTCTAAACATGTGCAGTGTTTGTTGAAAAACATAACTATGTTGTATTATACGTCGGAAACATTTTGTTGTGTTAGTAGGTACCATACATTTTAAAGTAATAATCTTATATGTACATATTTGTATACAATACTTAATGTTTGTAGGTGAACCATGCCACGAAAGTATAAAGATAGGCAGGAGTAATTTTATGGACTTCAGAACAGCTGATACCTTATACAAAGTCAAATTCGACAGACAGAAACATTATTCTATAGGAATGCTCAAATAAAAATTGTATTTTACATTATGTTGATTCTATAGGGCATCTATCCTCCTTAGCATTTTTATAGTGGGGCATCTATCCATATAGGTAGGCAACTATCCCCAAAAAAAAGGTTTTGCGAAAACTCAATTTCTGCACAATCAGTAATTATTAGGACTACAAAAACAACGCGTAATGCAAGATAAAATATTTAACTAGCTATATTCATAGAAATTATTTATTGTAAATTAATAGTTTAAAAATTACGAGGCTCTTTCAAAAAGTGGGGCATCTATCCTGGGTTTACCCTATAAGTTATTTGCGTGTCTATCGCTCTGCACTCTTTACTCATGATAAAATGGATTATTTGCTATCCCGCTCGTCCTTCGGCGTTATGGCACACTCTTAAACATTTTTTTTTGTTTTTATGCTGTACAAGTTCCGTGTTTCTTGGGGGCAAATACAAATATTTTCTTAGTAAAATAAGTACAAAATGAAATCCCACAGTAAGATAATATGTATTCACTTTTGTCTGCGCTAAATTAGGATACAAAATTGCTTGCTCAGCTATGAATACGGAACAGCCAGAACGCCATGGTAGAAAGTTCTTCTTTCGCTCGAAGACAAAAGAAAGTAATTCATTCATAACAAACATTGGTACTTCTTTTGTTACTGGCCTGGTAATGGAAAACAAATGGTACCTAAAGGGCAACGATGGCCGAAGATGGCCGACTAGAAACTTTGTTTAAAAAAACTAAAAATCGACTTTTTCAAGTTTCGTAAACGTTTGATTAAACTTACACTACACTAACAACCAGTCTCAATAAGCTATCTATCACTGATTCTGCTCACTGTGGGTAGATAGGATTTGTAATTTTGTGTATGAAAGCCAGAGTTGTAAATATTTATTTATTTATGATTCGGAAAATCAACAGCTAAAGTAGACAGAAATAGATACAATAATAGCTCTAGAAAGCCAATTACAGGTTCTCACTGATAGAAACATAAAATTTTATATATTATAAATATGTGAACACTTGCTAAAATATAACCTAATATGAAATTTTGTAAATAAACAATACCATATACTATACTTACATTATACTTAAATATATTTATAAATATATTTGACAATTCCACATGTAAAATACTTATTTACCTACTTCTATAACTGGTTTACAACTAAGTACCTCACGCACAGTAAGTATATATGTTCCGATTCTGTTAAAAACTAAATTATTTAAAGTAATAACGTCAAAGTCGAGTCCATCTGAAGCGAAAATCTTAAATTTTTATAGAAAAAGTAAAAATGTCATATTATGAGCAAGTGGCCAATTCTGGTGAAGGAGTTTTTAGGCCGCCTAAATGCTTCCGTCATGGCTAAAGATAATTAAGCTAATTTCCTAGAAATATCTTAAAACTATAGGAAGATTTTCTAAGGACCACGTTTACAAATTGAGATTATACTTCTTCGAAATCCCCTAACAAGTCTTTGACAAAGCTATTCGTACATAGTGGACACCGACACCAGAATAAGCAGACCTCCACCTAACTACACAATCACCCCGCCACAGAACAAAGAAGTTACAAGCCAGAACCGTGAGGAAGGTCAACATTAACTGGTCGTATAGAACTACTTTCACTGCGCCGTTTTGCAATTGACCTTAATATTATAAAGTTGTTGCAAATAGTGCATTGGGACAATTAAAGTTGCAATAAGCATACATTAAAGTATTACGTAGTGACCAGGAAAGGGGCAGTTGAATGAGGATCATTTCTTGATCTTTCCTGACCTTTTGAAGACTTCCGTACCTACTCTTTCAGAGTTAAAATGTGCTATAAAGTGTTATACGTATATCCCAGTGTATATCAACAGATTATGTATTGGCTATTTTTGATAATACCTTTTTCACGGTACCTACTGATTGGAAAATCTGATCCAACTACGCTGAGGGAGCGTAGCTAGGGAGTGTGGGGTTGCCAACCCGGTGTTCTTTATATTATACTTAATTTATTTACAGAAACTAAACTACTACATATTTACATAACTGCACAAAATACAATTAGAACCAGTTGAGCCACCTAAGGATCGTTACAAACGATCTATACTATAGATCGTTTGTAACGATTTAGAGTTGAGCTACCTATAGATTCTATAGGTAGCTCAACTGATCCAAACCACTGCCAGACGGAAGCGTGCCCAAGACACTGGCAGCATTGCCGCGCTGGATGGCAATGATGATCTTTTGAGCCAAATAAGTGCCAGCCCTCGGATCACACTTCGCTTCGACCAGACGCCCCGATAGAAATATTATATTAGTTTAAATAGAAGTATGAGTTATTACTAAATTAAGCTATCAGTGAATGTGCTTTCCGTTTGTTACCTAATCTCAACGCCACGATCCCTTTATCGACTTTTACTTCAATGTCGAATTAACCTAATCATTTTATAGTATACTAGCTTACTCGCCCGTGGCTTCGCTCACGTGGTACCTACCTTGATAAAATATAGCTTATGTTCAATCGGAAAGTCCATGCTACACCGGTGAAAGAATTTTTGAAATCGGATGAATGGTTTCGGAGAGTACCCCAAACATACAAACTAACAAACCAAATTTACCTCTATAAAATTATTATTATATAAATATAAGTATATATGTATATAGATAGATAGATAAGTAAGTATAGTAGGGTTAGTATCACCACTGCAACAAGTAAAACTCTACGTTACCAAGTTGTTTCGATCATTACAGCTAAAAAATAGGGCGTAATTGGCCAGTTAACCATTTTAATGTTTTTTCTCACCAAAGGCTTTCACGGTAAACTGGTGCTACTTCCTGCATCAAATGTCGACCCATATCCGCCTACGTTAGACCGGTATTAGGGGCACCTTTCGTTTGTATTACTTTATTTATACACCTTGGTTTCATGTTTTAACCTTAAGTGGGAGGCCAGCACGTCCGATGTCAATAAAGGCGTGCATTCTTAATATAAGGATGGGTGACCGACGCCTATAATCATAAAGATTTGCCAATTTAATATCCCCAGACAAAAATCATCAAAAAAAAACATCATACATAAATGTTTAATCAATTGAATTAGTAAGAATTCAAAAGGTGGTGATGGTCTTGCAATTTAATACACGACTACATGACAAATAAGTATTATTGGCATAATAATGTCGAAGAATTAAATACTTTTTCAATGACTGACTTCCTCAAGGGGTCTTAAACTAGGGCCAAGTCTTGAATGTATAAAAATCCTAACTTATTTTTGGTGTCGTGTTGTTCCTTTATAATAATGGTTCTAAGATGTTTCCTCACAAAATCACGATGATTCTATAATATAAATAAAAACTACATGGTGATTGCAATAAATTACGTCCTCCTTGTCTACAAATGAGTTTTTATACGCCCTCATTTGTAAAGTCTAGTTTCCATAGACAGCATTGGCTTGGCATTGGCTATGAATCACGTGGTTTGTCAGTGTGACAAACACGTCATTTTAAATCTAAATATTGGGAAAGTGAGAAAAATTAGAAATAATAAGTAGTGTCTTGGAGGAAGGAAATAATGTAGTTATAAAAAGTATGTGTTAAATGTTTATGAACCAGTTTCGTCAATAAGTCTAGGAAGTAAGTAATCTAAAGAACATTAAAAAAACTCAAATCACTGCCAAATAAAACTCATACTCTGAAATAAAACATTGACATAGCCAATGATAATTATGTTTATAGAATATCATTGAACATAGCCTTATTTTTTATTTATTTTATTTTATTTTTAAGGATTCCCAACACAGGGTTACACTGTACATGCATCAATTTATAGCCAAATCTATGAAATAAAAAAACTAGTGCTCCCATAATTATAGGGTATCACAACACGCCTTGTGAGTTTTTCAATAAAATATTATAAAAATATATAATTATATACCTATAAATATTTATTTTATATTTATAGTCGTTAAGCCATGACGGAGGCCTTATGGCGGCCTAAAAACTCCGTCACCAGAGTTGGCCACTTGCTCATACGAACTTACTTACTTTATATTTATTTATAAAAACTTTCAGTAGATCTAGATCTATCGTACAATGAAACTTACAATAGAACAGTCTCAGAATACAGTTTTGTTTTTTCTGTATTCTGAGAGAACAGTGTAGTAAGTTTTGTTTCGTAAAACAAAAACATACTAAAGGTACCACATCGAAAAATGTACCAAAAAAGAGTCCCAAAATTTCACTATTATAACCTTACTGGTTTTATCAGCAACTTCCTTTTCAGGATCAAAACCAGGATTAGTGACCCTAAATGAAAAAAGACCGTAACAGTCAATCAATACCGGAAATTTCTATGGCTGATTGCTGACAAGCTGAACTTGGTTTTGTAAAAATGTCAAAGAAGAATGTAGAAGCTGCAAAGAGCACGTTGGTGTTCGAAGTAGATCCTACAGAGTGTCCCTTTAGAGAATTTAGGGACAATGAGCTTGCTACAGAGTTCTGGGGGCTGGTGAGAAGAATAGAATAGAATAGAACCTGTCCTACATCTATACTTCATAAATACTCATATTCATATTCATTTATTGCTTCAAGTTGGTACATAAGGTCTTAAAAATTAGGTTTGGCCGCAGCAAGAGCCCCGTTGGGGTGTCCCACATGTTACCACAATGTTCTTAATTATATAGTTGGTTTGTTTGTTTGTTTGTTTGGGGTAATCTCCGAAACTACTCATCCTATTTCAAAATGCTTATGTTTGTATTACCTAGTTTATGTACCTATATATTTGTGGCATTATGTTTGTATAATCTAAAAATGTTTGTCTCGGATCTGTGGAGTAATTTTGTGAACCTATTATAAAATAAATAGGTTTAAGTAGTAGGTATTTTAAAAACATCGCATTATTTGCTAGATTAAAAAAAAAAATTAGAAGCACTGTTGATAAGGAAAATGGTAACTTATTTAGACCGCTTTTCGTATCTTTGTGATCAATAGCTGGTTTTAAAATTGATATTATTATAATTAAATGATTGCTATTATACCAAAACGCAGAAGACAACAGGTTTTATATCAAAATACATTAGAAACTTGTTATTTTCTCGTCCGAACCACAACACAGGTGATTATATCGCAACTTAGTCATATTTTATTTCATAATACGTAATTATTTTGACCAGAAAATAATGTGAATGATTCATAAATTCGCTTTTGCGGATAAACACTATTTCATTTTCATCACATAGAAGAAACCACGACGGACGCATTTAGGCGGCCTAAAAACTTCGTCACCACTTGCTCATACGAATTTATTTACTTTTATCTCATAGAAGTCTAATCTCCAGGGTCCAGCAGCTTGCAGAGCTGCTATCCTCATGAGTAAGACAGCACCCAAGCCACCTGCAGACCACATATGGGTGGATGACCAGACCCAGCCCTTACCAAGGTCTGTCAGGCAGTACTTGCACGGATGGATCAGGGCTGAGCATCTTGCTGAAAACCGGTGGGAGGCGGAAGTTGTTATATTTGAGGTACGCGTGACCTGAATTCAATGCTTTCGTGCTTCGGACGTTCAATTGTCGGTCCCGTCTTTTAAAGTCGTTAAGCCATAACGGAGGCCTTTAAGCGGCCTGAAAAATCCGTCACCAGAGTTGGCCACTTGCTCATGCGAACTTACTTACTTAATATAATTAGATAATTATCTGCTCTACTTTTATTCCATGTTCAAATTGTTCGCGTCAGAAAAACATTCACGTTCGTAATTTTACAAATGAGCTCGCAACCTAATCTCACTTTAATTTACTAAAAAGTTTGGTCTGAAACTTTAATGCCACAGCTTCAGACGATTACAGTCATGTTTAAGTTTAGTTTTATCGGACAAGTTGTCGGGTTTCTTAAAACTTTACCGAGCTTTTAGTACGAGAGGTGTACCTTTGACCTTTAATAACCTTTAAGGTTTGGTGTTTCAAAAAGGTCACTATTTATATTGGTAATATCTAAAAAGTATTAAAATATATAATACCTTTAGGCGGCCTTAAAACTCTGTCACCAGAGTGGGCCACTTGCTGTTGAACGAAAGCAAAAAAGTTGATGATTCCAGTTATTTTAGCTTAAACCCATTAAGTGACATTTTAATCAGTAATTACCTAGTAATTTTAGTTTAAAACGACGTTAAAATGCATTTAACCGCATTATGCAAATTGTAAACGCGACACCGTGTTTATAGAGTAAGTTAGCGCCATGTTTATCAAGTGAGATTGTACCTCAACTATCCATCCGAAGGTAGTAATTATTATTATTATTTCTAGCCCATATTGTCCCACTGCAGGGCAAAGGCCTCTGTCCCTTCTTTTCAGATTTTTCTGTCCTTGGCCGCAGTTGACCATTAGGTTAGGTCATGCACTAACTTCGTTATTTATAATGATTTGTCAATTTAACAAGGCATGTTTTTTTCTTGATACTGTAATGTCAATGAAAAGAGATAGCAACAAATATAATAACCGTCTTAGCAAACGAAAGCTTACAAGTCCATTATGAATAACGGGGTAAATGTATGTTACGTCATCAGCTGATACTACTATAGTCCTATCACATAACATTTACTACGATCCAAGTTACGTCCGACAAGGAACGTTCACTCATAAACTTTAGAATCTCTAGTTGTGACCTGAGCAGCCTTCCTCTCTGTTAGCCTTGATCTTTCATGTCAGGGAACAACGGAGGCAGTATTTTGGATTACTCTGTACTTACATAGTGTACAATTAACATTCACAAATAGTGCACGCAAATAAAACATTTTAGCATCACGTCGGGGTCACCAATGTGGGAGTGATCTGCTCTCCCAGCGTAAAAATTAAACTGACTTGTTTACATAGAACACTATTTATTTAAGTAGGTAAAACACAATAACAACGAGTAATGAAGGCAGAAACAGTGGGCCAGAAAGATTATCACAGCATTTCAAATATAAACCCAGTACCAGAAGAAGTTAACTTTCCATACGTGACAGGTTGCAAGCCCATCGACGCTATTAGAGAGCTAACTGGTTTCCGCACGATGTTTTACTTTACCGTTATAAGCTCGTGTCAAAGCGAATATAAATTTTTCGATGCGAAAAGTTCAGATGCACGGCCGGATTCGAACCCACGACCTTCGGATCGAAAGTCGAGGTACTAATCCACTTGACCAACACGGTCAAGTGACTACCCTCTGACTACCCCCTTAGACATATTCAAAAACATCTAAAAATTGCCTAATGATCTGAAAGAAATGTCTACCTCTCCCGGGATACAGTCGTGATCATATTTCATTTCATTTAATTTTAACACCTTGATCAAATTCGCCCTATGAGTAATGCTTTGTGCTGGCTTGTTTGATACCTATTTTATGATAATCATACTCTTTCTCCAGGAGAACAATGGAGGTAAGATGTCAGTGATGGACATGCAGCTGAGCCACGCCCAGGTGCTGCTGCGCTCTGCATTCTGTAGAAAAGTGCTGTCTGCTTGCTTTATACTGGAACGAGTTGAAGGCTTGATGGTAAGGCAGCGAACAATAATAGCTTTTGTATTGTTACTACTAAAAGTTCGTATGAGCTATTGGTCAACTCTTGTGATAAAGTTATAAGGGCACCTAAAGAACTCCCTCGAAACGAGTCTCATGTGTTTGGTTTAAATGTTGTAACTACTATAATGATGTATCAATCATTATAATAGTTATGATGTCAATGATGTATCAATCATTATAAAGATGTATCAATCAAACAGGCATTAGAATCACCTAGCATGTAAAACGAAACTTAAGTGATCCTTGAGGTCCTACAAGAATAAATGATTTTTCTTTCTTTCTTTCTTTCTTTCAATAAAATTAAACATTATGTTTACATTATATTCATTCAGAATTTTAGTTGAGAGAGAGAGAGAGAGAGAGAAAAAATGAGAATTCCAGCAATTAATGTTTTGTTTAAACTGGTACCTTCAAATATAAAACTAAGTATAAATAATTGTAAATGTAAATCATCTTATATGTACAGTTCAGAGTAAATTGGTACCTTCAAGAGAAAAGCGAGTTAATAAAAATAAACTAATGCCGGGTTGCAATATTCAACTTACTAATAACCGTGGATCTGTCGCCATAGTAATATTGTTATCTGTCAAAAAGTGTCCTACATTTTTTGTTGTCTAAACAAAGTTGCTATGGCGATTAATCTACGATCATTCGTAAGTTTAATATTGAAACCGGCCGTTAGCCAACAACTTCAAATCAACAGAATAAACAAACGACAAAACAGATTACTGTAATAATTTACTTGCGTATGTTTGTTTGTTCAAATGGTTTGCTGAAGCTTTATTAGAAAACACGTGACTAATACTCAGATGTTATCTTGCAAGGAAAACGTCACAGAATAATAAAAGCCCTTTCCATATTATTATTTAAAGCTTTACGAAGAAGTTGTGAGTAATAAAAAACTTGGGAAGATTGTTTCTTAGATAACTGCGAGATGACACGATTACGTTGGCCTTAGTGAAAAAGATTGTGACGGTGTGCCTTTTTCTGAAATAAGTAAGTAAACTAAAAACTTGAATTCAGCAAATAGGCGAAAAATCTAAAAAATATAAAATGTATTTTAGTATTCGGTTATTTTAAATTTATAATGCTCGTTTCCATTTTTGATCAAATTTTTTTTTTATCAATGCAAAAATACACAATTTCCAAAAAAGAAGTTTTTAAATGAAAAATCTTACTAAAAGTTTTACGACTTCGGCAGGATTCGAACCCGCGAGATACAAATTACTGATAAAAACTTATTATATAAAGAAAATTACTGAAAATAACTTACCATCCGTCATTAACTCCTATAGTTTCTGAAAAAGAACTTACGATTAAAATCAAATGTAATTTTGACCAGATGGAACACCAATGGGAGAACTTTGTGTTCAGCATGCTGCCAGAAGGATGGAGGGCCAGATACCACATCTACTCGCCAGGGTTGAAGGCAGGTGGTGGCCAGCAGCACAGGCCAGGACTGTCCAAGAATGGTCAGTTTACTGATTGAGCGAAGAAGAAACCCTGTAGACTGAACACAAGTGGGTCATCTGTTTAGCAAAAGACCTTGACTGCATCAAATCATTGAAAAGACTCCAGATGCCATGATAACCTTTTTTTGTAATAGCTACGCACACGACAACGACACGACACGAAATGAACGAAAATGAATTCCTATTTTAATGTTTAGGAGTATCTTTACAAGGGTTCCCAATTTACCTCAGGCCCTCAAAAACTGCTAAGGGTCTGCAGGGTCCAAAATATCTAACGTTTGGACCAGTGCCTAAAGATACAGACAACACCATCAATCTAAATTCCACTACAGATCTATCCCGATCAGTACACCTATAACCCGTTTAAGAGCTATCAACGTTCCAATTGCTATTGCTACTAAAGAGACACTGACAACTCTTGTATGCGTTTCAATCCAACTAACGATCGCAGATCATCTCCATTGCAAAATCGTATGACACTTTTCGACAGATAACAGCGTTGCTATGGCAATTACATCGATCGTTCGTCGGATTTATTATAGGAATAAGGGGTTCGATTAGAGAGTGCATTATCGCGACCGGATTAATTGATAAAATTAGCGTTTAGACTTCTGTTATTCCAGGATGCTACCTAGTCCGACTCTTCTACCTCGGTGCCTGGCGCTGCGTGTGGGTCAGTGACCAGGTCCCAGTAGACGCGACTGACTCCCCCCTCCTCCCCTTCTCCCCGCTCCTCAGCCACGCGCCCCCTGTGAAGCCCGGGAAAGGCCAGGCGCCGACGACTGTGACTGCTAATGTGGTGTACCTTTGGCCTTTGCTTTTGTGTAAGGTAATACGCTTCCCGAACATATTTTTATCTTACTCCTCGTGGTTCTAGTTGGCTGACTTGCTACCATACACAGGTGGTACTTTAAATTTTGTGGCAAAGCGCCACCAGCATGGTCCAATTATCCATCGGCCTGATTGCATCCACTGCTGGGTTTAGGACTCATCTCGTCTTTATTGTGATGTGACCCTGTCTGGTCCTTCCTATCTGTCCTGTGTATTATTAATAATTAATTATAATGTTTTATAATGTGTCCTCATCGATTACCGCAACATTTATATTATCTAACCATCAGATAGTTGCTACTTCTCGCACGTGCTTTGATATGGTACTTACTGTATTTTGTGCTTACGCTAATGCGGGCACCACACATTGGCTTTAACTTGGTTCCAACATTGACTACGAATAGAATGGCCAATGGCAATGCTCCGTTTGTGTCCAATAACAGTCCAAGATCGATCCTCACATTGGAGTGTGTGCTCCAATGTGTGGTGCCCTCATAAGATCTTACCAAATAACGACTACAAAAAAATTTGTTAAAAAGTTATTATCCTTACAGTAAGTGAAAAAGGTAATTTCTAATAAGACATAACGTGGAATCCAACATTTACTAGATTTAGGTATGCCAATAGCAAACATGAACAAGGGATTGCTTCAACAAAGCACTTTCTCATTACGAATTCCTACCAACCACAGCCTTTATAAGCTTTACGTCACTCGGTTTTGGATGGATTATACTATGATATGAATATTAATTTAGGTGTGTCTTTTACTAATTACTTAACAACTTTTAGCGGAAAATTCCGATTAGTTGGTGGAACGATCTTGATAGTCACAAAGGAGCATTTCTATACTGTGATTTTTGTATTAAACTCTAAATTTTAACAGAATAAGGTCATTCCAGACCATACCAACCCATTAGTGTTATTTGTATAAATAAAGATTATATTGAAATAAAGATTATATTATATTATATTAGTGTTATTTGTGAAAATTTGTGAGGATGGACGGACGGATAGTGGATGTATGTTTGTTACTTTTTCAATAAAAAAACACTGCACGAATTTGGATAAATACATAGGCTACTTTTTATCCGCAAGCGAAGCCACGGGCCAATATTAGTACTGCAAAAAGATAGTGTCTGTATTGAGTGAAACTTCATAACCTTATTACTGATGTTTATTCAACGGAAACGCCAATTATTGTGCATTTTGCGGCGATAAAACAATAAATCCAACTTACAACGCAATAGACATTCATTACCTATTATTATTGTCATTTCCTTTCTAAATGTAAATTGTGGAGATACCTATTTGGTTGCATGGGTTTTAGTATTTATAATTTGATTAGTTTATTGTCGATTTAAGTAAGTAGGTACTTTCTACAGTATTAGATAACTATTACTTAATTATGTTATGTTTTGGAAATAATCAAATAAGAGTTAAGGTTTTGGAAAATATTTATTTATTACCATGTTCGAAATGCACGGTCGTCACGGAAAACAATTAGTTAAAAAACCCTAAACTTCCCAGTTAAAATAAAATAAATACATTTCTACAGAACCCTCTCCTTTCTTGAAGCCGTCGTCTGAAACTTACAACATTATGAGCAATACACTACTGTCTTTGCTTTAATGTTAAAAGCAGGCGCTGTGCCAAGTATTCTTACTCTTACCCGTTATTTATTTTAACTATAATTTAAAAATTAAATTCAACAAATATTCTGAAATAGAGAAAACTTTAATAATATTAAGATATTTTAATGAAACGTTTCTCTAGAACTCTGAATATAATTATTTTGTATATTTTAATGCGGCGTGGAAAATGCCTCTACAGCCTCTATCAATAAAATATTCGTGCATTCGATTATTTTACGAAGGCATTAAATTTCTTATAGAAATAATTATGTAGTATAAAAATATTGTAGCTATGTAGCTGGTTTTACTACCTAAGTAACTACCTTGTGAAAGCTGCTAACGAATATCAGAATTAAGCTATTTTATTCTTGACAAACGCATTCCTCGCAATGTATCTTTGGAATCCATCTCCATCGCATCCTGGAAACGCAACCATTAAATCTTAACTCACAGGCGCTTCTGAAGCTGGCTGCACCAGACATGAGCTCAGATGAGGAGACGGACAGCGTGGAAGACGAGCCTCTGCTGGAGTTTAATGTTATGCACACACTCACTGGATGTATGAACCTGACCTACAGGGTCCGAGGTAGGACATAATACATAGATCTTCATCGCAGTTTGGATGGGTGACCTAATAGGCATTAACAAAATGAGCAATTGAGGTCCATCTTCTGGATTTTTTATATCGCGGTGTTTACCAGATTCCTTTTTTTACGTAATCGTTTTTGACCAAATTATCAATTTCACAAATTCCGAATTTTCCACATTCGTTATTCCATAGTTCTGAGTGTCGCAAAAGCTAACCTAAGCTAACTAAAATTGTTGCCGTCCCTTTCATAGCGATGGGAATAAAAAGGATGGCAATAGTTTAACCTAGTTAGGTTAGTTTAGCTTTTGCGACATTCCGAATTGCCCCCAATGTCAATTTTAAAATTTATCACAGATTTTGTTTTTTTTCTAATGCAATTTTTATCTTATTCAGTACTTTCCGCATTAAAATAAAGTACCTAATGAAAAGAAATGAAACGAAATGAAATAAAATTGAAATATGATAATGACATTATTATTTACATTGTAATCCTCATAACAGATCCGGAAGAACTTTGGCAGCTGGTGACGAATGAGATACCCGTCTTCTCCTGGGACGATGATGATGACACCCTGGCTAGTACCGTCAAATCCAGGAGTACTAAGAAACCAGCGGCAAAAGAAACCGTTGTGGCAAGGGTAAGTTAAAAATGAAGACTATTTTTTTTACTTTTAAATAGTTTACAGGATAATTTAATTTAATTTACCTAGTTTTTTAGTTCGCTTTTTTTAGTTCGCCCGCGACCACGGTTGTTGCAACACAGCCGAAACGTCGGGAAATAATAAAAGGTAAATTACGAGATAAAATCCTGTAAATTTCTATTTAAAAGTATGAATTGTGATCGCGAAAGTTTAAGAAAGACTTTATTTTACTGTCTCATAATAAACGTCATCAATAAGCGTTTTGATAATCACAGAGACTGCATTTTGAATTACTTATTTATTATTTCATGAATAATTTTACTTTATTTTCAAGAAATAATTAAATATATCTTGGACATTCCACACATCGTCATCTAGCCCCAAGCTAAACAATTTAATGCTTGTGTTGTGGTAACCAGATGACTGATCACACAAAGATATTTTTTTTGTGGATTCATTCATTATTCTACATAGAAAACACCCAGACTCGAGACAAATATTTGTAGTACATGCACAAGTTTGTCCCGCAGCGGGGATTGAACCCGCTACCTTTGCGTCTCAGGCGGGTTTTCATCCACTGCGCCACAGAGGTGTCATCTAAGAGCAAAATGTGCCTGTTCGCTGAACTATTGAGGCTTTTCTAATAATTATCGTTTAGATTATATCTTTCCGGTCGTTATAGGTACCTTTAGTTACCGAGAAAACATTTGAAATCACGCTTTTAATTGATATTATTGAAAGACACCACTTTTAGAAAGTTATGTCTAAACAAACTAATTATTCTTGAATAATTATATTTTAATTGTACTGTTATATAGTGTTGTTTATTATTATGTTCATGTAATAAATTTCAATCTGTTACCAACGTTAAGTTAGCAAAAAAAAAATACAACCAAAATAAAATCTTTTAAAGAACGGTGAAGCGAAACTGTTTAATTTTTCTTTCGAAGCTTGGTTTATAGTTTAAACGTATTTTTTTCGTTTTTGTAAGATTTTAAATAACCTCCTCAAAAAATATGATGTTGACTTATATTAACTATCTATATAGGTAGTTATTTAAAAAAATGCATAACTTCCATTCCATCCTTCACAGCGTTGCTCAGTGGCCACCCTTCTGATAGAAGACACCAAGTACCACCAACCGTACTCTCTCCCAGGGATCACTCCTGGCCACGAGATGAGCCTTCTTGTCACCATGGCACGGGATCTGCCTTTGAAGAAACCTCTTCCTGAACCTGGTAAGCTCCTCAAAACAAGAGTGAAATAGAGTGGAAACTTACTTTGAATGAAATCAAAGAAACCTTTGTTCCGTGTTGGACAGATGAGAGTCTAGGTTGCCTAAAAAATTCACAATGAGAAAAAATATCACTCCTTACCCTCTCATTCTGATCTTATTATGGTAGTGCTGGTAGTAGCCAAAGTTGGCCACTTCCTCATACAAACTTACTAACTTGCAAAAAAACTATGAAATCACGCACGGTATAATATATGCGATTTTATTTCTTCTTTCTGCTAGATGTAGGACTATAGATGTAGTGCCTACTGGTAGTAGCCAGTGTGGGCCACTTGCTTATACAATTTACTTACAAAAAAACTATGGAATCATCACACGGTTTAAAAGTAAATGCGATTTCATTTCTTCATCCTTCTAGATGTAGCACTTTGGAAGTACTACCGTTGGGTGGACTGGGCGAGACGACATGGCTTATATGAAGCGTACGATTGCCCTAAGACACGGTTCCTGAAGGTCAACGGCCTCATGAAGCTATCCTACTCTCCTCATCTGCTCGATGTACAGAGTACTGAATCTGTAAGTATATTTCTCTCTCTCACACTTTAAAGTGAAGGAGAAAATGACAACACTTTCTCTTTTTATATGGGATAGAAATTCAAGCTGCCTAACAAAAGCCTCGATGTTTCTTAAATGCACTTGAGTTATTTTAAAATTTTGTATGAAATAACATAAACTTTTGAATTGTTTCAGATTACTTTTGGATTTAGGGAAGAACAGGACAAGACTCATCCCCCACCGGTAAGAGTTTAAGGGTTTTAATATTAATTATTTAGAGATAATCGTTAAGATGTTCATAGGATTTATAATCAGACTCAAGCACTGATGTTTAAGTTGACTACGCTATTGTATTAGGTTTACCTGTGAAAAAGATTGTAATGTAATATAATAAATAAATAAAAATGTCTAAACGACCTTAAATATATTTTAATTTATTTACTTACATAATAAAATCAAGTAGAAGGGAGGAATGCACATAAAGCATTCGGGATCTTAGTGGACTGTATTTTTGGGGCTTTTTCGTACTAATAAAACTTGTTGGTAATTTCTTTCTTCCTTTTATTTCCTTGTTTTCACTTTGACTGGTACTGAAGAACTATATTTTCCATCGAAAATGTTCTGCCTTTTATTCAAACTTACCCGTCCTCTGATCGGGTATATTATAATAATCTTATGTTCTAGTTGAAAAAAGGCGCAAAGGACCTGAATAAGTCGCAGACAGGAACCTCTGCAATTAACCAACTGATTAAAGACGAGCTGAAAGAATGGATACAGTATGATCCAGTAAGTAGAGGTAACATTTTGACCTTCAGACAAAGTGGGACCAAAGTTTGGGCCCTCGAGTGTAGCTTCTACTTTTAGGCTCTCTCTCTTTTTCGTAGAGAGAAAAGAGAAAGAAGTCGTTTTTTATTTTAAGAAAAAACTATTTGCTTTGATTTTTTAAATAAAAACAGTTAGCTCCGAAAAATATCACAATAAAAAAAAGTTGATCTCAATCGACTCTATTTCTCACCAGGAACACTTTTACCAAAGAAACATAACTGATGAAATCGCAAGTTTTTGCAATAATTGATGCCCATGGTAGTGCAGTGCTTATGTCACGGGATCGATAAAATTTATAGTGCGCGCTTTAATATAGAATTGCTAAGTGTATAAAAAGCAATCTGTCATGTGAATGTGTGCATTCAGCTCCTTCGAATTTAACTTTTTAAAAGTCAGTTTATATTATTATGTAGTCAAATATAGAGTCACCTCAACCTAAGTCGTTCACAAAATGTTTTTTCTCACAGCTTCAAGAACTGGTCAAAGAACTCAACTTGTTCTTCTTCCCCTCCATGTTCGAGTTCACATCAGCCGCTAGCTGCCCTCCTATTCGCATCACCAAGTCTGCACCAAACCGGGCCATAGACATTGTCGCTCCGAAAAGCGCCCCACTCTACCTCCAAATAGACGGACCAGAAGAGAACAAACTCAGAATGTCTTTGGCCATGCTCCATCCACGAGTCATGATCAATAGCGGAATACCTATTGTGGATCATATTGAACCGGCGTATTTGATACTGGAGAGGTTTGACTGGTTTGGAGATTGTGAGGTCCCGGTGGCTAAGGCCTTTGTGCAGACGAGGGGGTATGATTCTGTGGAAGTGGACTTTCTTCCAGGAAGACACTTTTGTCGGTTTGTATCTCAATACATTGCAGGCAGAGACCGAGATTAGACCGAGACCGAGACCGAGACCGAGACCAAGACCGAGACCGAGACCGAGACCAAGACCGAGACCGAGACCGAGACCGAGACCGAGACCGAGACCGAGACCGAGACCGAGACCGAGACCGAGACCGAGACCGAGACCGAGACCGAGACCGAGACCGAGACCGAGACCGAGACCGAGACCGAGACCGAGACCGAGACCGAGACCGAGACCGAGACCGAGACCGAGACCGAGACCGAGACCGAGACCGAGACCGAGACCGAGACCGAGACCGAGACCGAGACCGAGACCGAGACCGAGACCGAGACCGAAAACTCAAAATCCAACCATAGATTAATAAAACATTTTAATATTTTTACTTCAGGCTCTGGGTTCACTCTCGCATGAACTGGCATGTCATGCTCCTGAGTGAATCCACTCTACTCCTCGGCTCTCGGGACTTGATTGAGTCAGCAGCGGTCCGGGAGTGTCCTTGGGCTGCCAGGTTCCTCAGCCACCTGGGAACGTCCTTCACCAACTGGATCCGTGTGAATAGATCCAATCCTGCAATACTGACTGTTGATAGAGAGTTTTTTAGGTTAGATTTTACTAAACTACGATCGTCATCTAATTATCTATTTCGCTAACTGCTGGGTACAAATCCTTCCTTTAATTAAATATAAATAAATATTCTTGAAAATTCCACACGTCATCTAGTCCCAAGCTAAGCAACTTAATGCTTGTGTTATGGTAACCAGATGACTGATATACCTACTACTTAGATACATTTTTTTTTGTAAATACATACATTTATAGATAGAAAAACATCCAGACCCGGAAGAAATATCTGTAGAACATACAAACATGTGTCCCGCGGCGGGGATCAAACCCGCAACCTCCGTATCTCAGTCGGGCCTTCACCCAACTGCGCCACAGAGGTCGTCAATTCTCCCATTCAACACGATCTGTGCAAGTCTTTTCCATAACGACCACGCTTTTTAGCACAATGTTCTTCATTAAGGACTGATAGGTACACATAAAAAGAAGTATTACAGGTGAAACTGGACTATCATAATTATTTAGTTTGAGTTTCAAGTTATGCTAATAATTAATACAAACAAATGATATGATTTTACACAACCCATTATAATAATCTAGCTATAAATTGCTGTTCTAGATCGTATTACCCAGATTTATACTGGGATCCAGAAATAGTAGGTTACAACCAGGCACTCCTCCACTGGATGTTCCGTCAAGCCCTGCAATCTTTGCTCTACAAGCGACTTCCGACCATAGAGTATAGATCTGTCTGCGCAGTTCTAAGGCATTACTTCTGTGACCCTGATTTTGGACTGCCCCCTAAGCCTTTACCGACCAGGTCCTTGAGAGAGATCGTCAATTTGGACCCCTGTGACTGTGTTATGCCTGAGATAGAAGAGACGGAGATGGTTGAAGAACAGATGGAGGAACAGGTATTTTGCTTTCCTCCTCGCTTTGTTAAATGACTGCTGTACCGGTATTTCCCTGTTCTGGTTTTAATTATGAAAATATAAGAGTTTTAGAAATGCCTGCTTAATCTGTTGCTGTTTAATTCTTATTCATCAAAAAAAACATTCTGAAAGTGTTCCCGAATTTGCAGTTGACTTTGAAAAATGGGTTTTAATTTAATCAAATTTTAACCCAGTTATAATACCATTAATGTTTCATACTCGTAGATATGGTAGCGTTTAAAGCTACCGAAAGTTCGATGTGCTATTTTTCATTATTGACTTTCAATGTATAAATGTACCTATTTCTCACAGAATGTTGCCGAAGAAAAGCCCCTAGTAGATCCAGTTACCATGGCCCAGCTCCTCACCCCTCCCATTCCACCTATTACCTCCCAAGTCTGCGAGTTAGCAACTGAGGAATTACAATGTGGTGTTCTGAAGGATGAAAGGGAAAAGGTCATCAGAAGACATGAAGCAGCAACCTGCCTCCAAGCACACTGGAGGGGAACTTGGGCTAGGAAGTGTCTCAATGATCATATTATCTTCACAGCTGATTCGCAGAAATCTGTTAGTAATTACAATTATCTCGTTTGGAGTAATGTAAAAATGTTGACTACACTATTATTCATTTTACCTTACTTTAGTTTTAATTTGGTTTAAACTAGGGCTACATTCTTCATTCATAATATAATCGTATGTAAAGCTTCGGCTGACAAACAAGGTTGTTAAGCTACCGTGCTCATCTCGCTTACCAACTAAGCTTCAAAGTCAAGTTAACATACAGCCCACACATAAAGTGAAGTCATTAAAACTTTATGAGCTTAAGTTCACAGACACGACTTCGTTAATAATAGGCGTGGATTGTTTACATTTATTTTTACCTTCTTTTACTGCTAGGCTATTATGTAAGTATTAGGTTTCGTGGCGGGAATCGAACTCGCAACCTCCGCGCCTCAAGCTTCCGAGAACTGCGCCATAGAGGTCACCAATTTTATCTTAAACTTTTATAGGATATTGATAGTCTGAAGATCGGAGTCTTTTTATGAAATGTAAAAGAACCAAGATAAAAGAAACGTAGTAAATTTTAATTCTACTTAACTATCACAATTTCAAATATATGCTCAGTATTCGAAATTAAGAAAAAAAAACAAATATCCAACTTAAAACAATCCAAAGAAATATCAAGTCTAACTTAGATTTTACAGCTCATACGAACTTACCTATCGGATCATCAAAAGTAAGGATAGTTTGTCATGGACTTGGACACCTTTAGGCTTTAAAATCACCCTTGAACCTCTGTCGACCTTAAATAATAATAATAATAATAAGTGGGCACGTGAAGCTGGACCCTCAGGGAGCTCGTGATCGTCGTTTAAAACCCGGTAACATCTTAACCACCCTCTAGCTACTCACGTCATGTTGCCCCCTTGTTGCGACATGTGCAACTATTTTGGGGGGGCCCAGTTGTGAGTTGGCGAGTCTCCGCCCGCCATTTTATACATGTTTGTTAACATTGTGTCGGCGGGTGCCATAGTCCCCATAGTTCCCCGGTAACCAGTCCACTACCATCCCACCCCCATAGCCCAGTAGTAGTTTTCCACATTTTTAATAGTCCTGCACAGACCGAGGACTGCCTTTGGATGCATTTCTTGTGTTATTCAGGGTAGTCACCGGTATGTGTCTCCATCACAAAAACATCAAAACTGTCAAAAGGGCCTCTGTGTGTTGGCTTTGGCCCCATGCATGCCTACCAAAGGTCCGGGACTCCATAGTCCCGTGATGGTAAACCTTGACATACATAATAATAATAATAATATTCGTTTATTTCGGACAACTTAATCCATAGCATATTAAATCAACAGTTAGAGACATAGGTACTTACAAAATAAAATAAAACTAAAAACACACACAAAATAATAATATCAAACAAAAATAATAGTCTTCACCCAGTGATGAAGAATTGGACAATCGTACTTTTCAGCATACTTGGCTACTTGCTCACGGCTTGTTTTGCATATAGGAACTTTACTGGTTTTCCACTGAACTGAAGTTTTAATCAAAATTAGCAATTCTAGCTTACACTCACTGCTGAGACGTAAGTGGGTGCTTCTGGGTAGTAGCGGGAAGTAGGGCAGCTAGTGAACTTGGGGTATGATGTGTGTGTACCCGAATACCCTGGTGTAGGGAGTCGGGTTGGAACAGGCATTAGAATCACCTAGCATGTAAGACGAAACTGGCGAGATCCTTGAGGTCCTATCAATATAAACGATTTTTTTTCATTCTTTCAATAAGCATTGCTGACTCACTAAACATTTTAAAAATAACAATAGAAAAACAGTTGGTCAACTTTAGAATGGTATTTGCTGCAATAAATAACGCTATGCCATGCAATTGCTAATTCTACTAATATTATAAATGCGACAGTTTGAATGAATGTATGTAACTCTTTCACACAAGAACTACAGAACGGATTTGGCCGAAACTTAGAATATAACATAATTT
This sequence comes from Xanthorhoe designata, assembly GCA_963582015.1. Classification (NCBI taxonomy): domain Eukaryota; kingdom Metazoa; phylum Arthropoda; class Insecta; order Lepidoptera; family Geometridae; genus Xanthorhoe; species Xanthorhoe designata. The sequence goes on along the minus strand of OY757042.1, from coordinate 1,165,941 downwards.
TTGACCTAGAAGAACACATAAGCTACTTTTTTTCAGGTAGGAAGGACGCGAGAGAAGCCATGTTACTTATATTCACGCCAATAATGTCAAATAAATATGTGATAAAATAAACCTACGGTCATTCGTATAGACATTTCTTTTAAAGCTAATCAATTTTAGCTTCTAAGAATTGTTTCTAATAAATAAATAAAAAATAAAAAAAATATTACCTACATACTTTTCAACTAAACAAAATAGGTACTTCTACAAAATAGTCTATCTGAATTTATTCTTTTTACACGATATTTTAAATTAGAAAAAAATAGGATGGATGCAATACACGTGACCTGTTTTAGCAGGAGATTGATTGTAACGAGTACATCACAGATAGAATCAAACTGGACGTCAGTGAACTAGCTTATTATAGTTTTACTCTAAACTAAGCTCCTACTTTGGCTGCATTAACATTTTGTTCAGCTGTTAAATAACCATTCCCAGTGAATTCGCTGTTAGTTCTTGCCATTACGAATGCAGTTTCAATTCAGCGACTATCAATTTGTAACTAGAAGTTCTGCGGTAACGCCTATTCGAATGGCTAATTACATGCATTCAATGCATAAACCACAGTATTGATATACCTAACATACTCGAATAATCTTGATAACTATACATACGAAACTAAAATGTCTGTTTGGTATATCAAAATAATTACCAAATGCACATAGCGCTTCGCAAAATGTGTGCTGTACCAAATGTGTTGGCTAATGCCTCTTACTACCCCTTATAGTAGGTACATCATCAATGAATATACAAAATGCCTCAAGATTTCAGAGAAATGTCTAATGTCAAAAAATTGTCTGTCGATTTATTTTCGACTACTTTTTTCGAACGAGTTACTGCGTTAAGTGTAATTTAGACGGGGAGAGTTTCTCGTCTCGAAGATACAATTATCGAAGGAATATAAAATATTTTTTCGTCTAAACAATCGCTATTGCTTTGAAATTCTGTTTACACGGACATAATAATATTCCATTGCAAGGCAATGGTCGCCCAAGGCAACGAGCGAGGAGAGCGATTGTTTAGACGAAAAAAATGTTTTATATTCCTTCGATAATCGTATCTTCGAGACGAGAAACTCTCCCCGTCTAAATGACACTTTCATATAATTATATGCTAGTTCGCATACACGCTGCGTTTCATAAACGCCAGGATAGGATGCACGGTCAGAACTTGCTGAATATATTTTGTTCAGCATCGATACAAACTCACAGTGTCTGAGCTTTGTGTCGTGGTGAGCACAGGGCTCTTGTGTCCAAAAAGGCTAGACCGATTTTGACGAACAAAATCTGACGGAATTTGACGGGACTGGCAGGTAGTTGATGTTGTAAAAAATAACTTATGGTTCCGCGCAAAAAAAATACCTAATATTTTACTTAATTAAGACAAAATTTACGGGACGGGCTGATAGTTGATGTTGGAAATAATAACTTATGGTTCCGCGCAAAAAAAACATACTTATTTAATTAAGTTTACTTAATTAAGACAAAATTCACACGGACGAAGTCGTGGGCGGTCGCTCACAATAAATCCACAGTTTGATCCACATACCTTCGACTAAACCACATGTTCTGGAACTATAATAAACAGTTATGCGTTCTATTTGTCTGACTATTTACGGGTTGGTATTGTGTCTGCGGTTATATACTGGCTTTTAGTTCATAGTTTGAACTGTAGTTTACTACTGGTGTAGGATCGACTTTATAGTTTGAACTGAGTGTTAGGCCAGCAATAAAAACTATCTCTTGCACATTTGAATATTACCAGAATTGGCCACTTGCTCATACGATCTTGTTTACTCACTTAAGCGCTCGTGGCGAAGCTTGCTAAGACGTTCTTGATAGATCGTCGAAGTTAAGCAACGTTCTGAGCGGTCACAACTTGGATGGGTGACCGCAAGTGGCATTTATATCTGAGCGCTTCCGTGCTTCGGAGGGCACGTTATAATATCGGTCCCGTCTTTTAAAGTCGTTAAGCCATGACGGAGGCCTTAAGGCGTCCTAAAAACTCCGTCACCAGAGTTGGCCACTTGCTCATATACGAACTTTCTTTTTACTTACTTACTTACCTTTTATATTTGAGACTTATACAGGTTATTAAGTTCTTCAAAATTAGAAGGAAATTGTTGCTTCCTCAACTGTTATTTCTGAGGCAAAGTAATAATATAATAATAATAATAAAAACTTTTATTTCTTGTCACATAAAAAACTTAAAAACATTTACAAAAAAACTTAAAATAAATTGCGACAGAGAAAAAGGTCGTCACTCAGCATGTGCAACAGTAGAGCAGAAAGGTACCCTACTGTTGCGCTGGTATTATGTGACGCCTTAGTTAGTGTACAGCAGCGGCACGTGCGATGCACAACACAAGTGAACATAAAGTTATAATTATAATCATATACTAGGTAAATCAATGGACGGTAATTCAAATCAAATTAAATAAATATGTATATAATAAAGCTATAAAAGAATACAATAATCTGTTACCATTTTTACTAAGGATAAATAGTATGAATTCAGTTTTACCAACAATAATTAAAATCTACTTCATAATCTAAATAAAAAGAAGCTCAGAACGCCTGCCTCCTTGTGAACCATTTTTTTGAATATTTAATAGGTGTTTTTTCAGTTGTTTTTTGAACGCCCAAATAGAACCAGAGTTTCTTATTGGCGGGGGTAAATTGTTCCAACATTTTGTGGCAGCATATCTAAAGCTACCACGAAAGGCAGTCGTTCTGTAGCGGGGGCAGACTAATCGTATAGCCAAGTAGAAGTCTTCCTGTGTTCAGATCTTTATTTATTTATTTATTTATTTATTATGGCATCGCCAACAGTACACATAATTTCACTTTATAAAAAACATTCATATAAAAATACTATGATTATGTGTACCCATTACAGGCATGCACAGCACTATATAATAATCATTAATAATAATCTATAATAATATGAATCGTAGTAATCAAAAATAAAAACTAAATTTATTAAATTAAATTAAATTAATCAACAAAACAAAACTCTAGGTACCTACATTTTAAATTAAAATACATACAATATAATTTCCTAAAAATACCTAAAATTATCTTTGCCCTCACTAATTATTATCAGATTGGTCATTATGACCTACACTAAAATGCTTATTTAATTTTCTTTTAAAAATATTTATCGAGTCGCAAAATATGTCCAAATCTATAATTTTACTAATATAATTATATTTTTTTCTTTCGAGATACGTGAAAACGGAGAATTTTGACCTATGTTTGTACGCGAAAAGGGGACATTAAATATATTGTTGATTCGTTTTCTGGGGTAATTGAAAGGAATAGTTAATGATATGCAGCTAATGAAATTACTATGAATTAAATTACTAGATCTTGTATGAACTGTAAATGCCCCTTGGACTCTATTAATTATGATCATTTAGGTATGACCTGCGATGCTCGCTCATCTTCTATGACGAAAATGTACTTTAACTTTGGAGGGCACGTTAAATTGTCGGCCCCGGCTTTTAAAGTCGTTAAGCCATGACGGAGGCCTTTAGGCGGCCTAAAAACTCCATCACCAGAGTTAGCCACTTGCTTATACGAACGTATTTACTTTATTTTAACTTTGTCCAGGTGATGGAAAACGTCTTTGGCAACCTGGAATCACTATCAGCCCTCATGAACGAATTCTTCGGCATGTACCCTGGAGCCAAGCAAGCGTACTCCGTGGCTTCTGCCTTGAGCGGAGTGTACGGGCTAGCCCAGCACCACGGAACATCAACCGTCACTCCTAAATGCAAGTGGATACCGTACTTCCAAGTGGTTTTCTACTGTCACAGACCAGTGAAGGTTCATTTCGATATTCAGAGCAGTCTTCAGCACAGCACAGTGGCGATCTACAACAATGATAATGGGGAACAGATGCCACAGACGTACAATGCTCATCTCACCTTCGATTTTGTCACGAATAACCATGGGTAAGACTAAAATATAACCCCCTTATTAATAAACGAAGATTAACAAAGAACGTCAGTGAATGAACGAATTAGCACTTTATTTTACACAGAATAAACATACAAATACAACTTAAAATTAATATTTCGTTGATCTTTGTTTATTAATAAGAGGGTAAGAGACTAGCTTACTTGCCCGCAACTTCGCTCGCGTGGTACCCACCTTGATAAAATTATGTTCATTCGGAAAGTATATGCTACACATCGGTGAAATAATATAATAAAATAATAAAATAATATAATATAATAACCCCAAACATACAAATAAACCAACTTTACCTCTTTATAATATTAGTAAGAGATATCCAGCCTTCATCCCGTTTACTCCCACCTGTTCTGACATTTAGGCTCGTATTCAGAGACCTTACGATTTTACTTGATGTTTTACTTTTTACGGAAGCATTTAATTTCTTTTGTAGTCATTGTTCAATATTCCCACAACACAATTGCTTTCACCGTATCCTCTTTAAGATATAGAAGCGTTAAACACACCCTTTACTTATTTAATACTTCCACAGCATGCTCAGTCACCAGCTTGTTTGTTAGTCATTAATAATCCTCTATTTCACCAGCTACACAGTCATGGCGCATGGCACACTAAACCAGCCAGCAGGAGTAAATATGGAAGCGCACTGGCAGCTTACTGTCCTTTCTTCCATCGATGGCGTGTTCCATGTCTGTGACAACGACATTGAAGGTTGCAAAGAACAGCAACTTCAGCCGGCATACAAACTGCATTTAGATGAGATCTTCCTGCCTAATCGCAGGAATATCTTGGGAGGGATCTTGGTTTCCGTGACTAAACATGAAGCGATCAGCTTCAGGGCTGCTGGTACTTCTCCGGATGTAAGTACTGGTATCATAAACTGGACTTTCACTGAAAATAGCTTGGCGATGATCATAAAATTAAATTATATTTTAATGTCTTGCATATCATAAGTATCTAGTTTGCACAAAAACCCGCTATTTTCCTTATTTTTCGTTGGTCTACTAATGCAATACCTTCCACATTATCATATCAGTTACAGTGATAATCACATCAGTCATCTAGTCACCTAACATGAGTACCTATTATGTTATTGTAGCTGGGATCACGTTATTTTTAATTGTCCAAGGATAATTATTATTTAATTATCAGTGAAGCAGCCTCTTGCTACATCGGTAACTAGAGTAGTGTCAAAGACCTCTACAACTTTTCTTTTCAAACTGACAGCTAGAAATAGTCGCAACGCTCCGCACAACAAACAAATCTAATCAGGTGGAAGAACTAGCTCGCTGCACTGGAAAAGGAGAGATCTACTGGCCGTACATCAGACTGAAGCCATCTCCTCCACCAGACATCTTCACCGTGAAGAAGAAGTCTTTATCACATGCAAACTTGGTGAGATTATTGTATGTTATCATAATCGTGCCATGGCCGTCACATAATGATATGGCCGCAGTAAAGGCTTCATCGCTTCCGACCTGCCCCCTGATTGTGTAACTTGTCTCGGATTGTATCCAAGTTGTATAAAAAATTCAATTTCATTATCCTATAAGAACTCCTCATAATTTTGTTAAGCAACCATTTTGTTACATTATAGTATTCTAAATTACATTAATCTTTAATTTGCCGTCCCTTTCATAATAATCGAAATAAAAAGGATGGCATCAATTTTATTTATTTAGTGCTGTCAAATTAGTTTAGTTTAGTTTTTGCGACATCTGAACTGACACCATTGTAAACATTTTATGTATTTATTTTTAGAATACAAGAGACTCTGGTATGTCCAGCGCACGTTCTCTAAAAATTGCAAAATCTGCGAAACCAACCAGTGCGGGGAAGAATAGATCGATGACAAAGGTGAATTATCAGCCAATATATAGATAATGCAATTTTTTGACTTAGAGTCTAAAAATTGCATTATCTATATATTGATATAACGTATAATAAGTACACCCCTTGGCTCGTTTCTGCGCCTCTTCAAAGGTGGACGCCACGGGAGAGTGCGTATCCAGGAGCACAAATGTATCACTGTCATTAAAAGCGTTAGAAAAACTGCTATAGCTCAATATGACACTAAACTTAATTTTAACTTGGCATAGTTAAAATATATTGCTCATCATCTTCATCAGCCATTGGGTACCGCTGGCCATAGGCCTCTTGTCTCTTCATCTAGTCTCTTTTCAATGTTTGTATTTCAGCTAAGAGACAGACCCGTTCCAGTTGAGCCCAAGCAGTATTCTATTGAGTAAGTCTAATTGAGAATTAACCATAAACAATTTTCAACCTGTAACTTTCGTAGAATTTTGGCTAACAATAGTTTAAGAAACTTTTCATTTGTAAGTAATAGCAAATGTGATTGGTTTTGTTTTGTTTTTTGTGATTGGTATAATTTTCTGAACTTCTTTCTACAAGCAGTATTAAGGTAGAGCGAAACTTCATACAAAATACCTGAGCAGAATCAGAGTAGAATCCGTGAGGTATTTAGGTACCTCTTCCCACAGCGGGAGCGTGTACCGCGTAGGTCTGAATAGACCTTTATTGTGATGATGAATGAACGAGTCAGTCTGTTAAGGAATCAGACGGTTCACTTTCCGTTCATTTTTGTCATTCACTCTCAATTTTTTACTGTAAATGAAACGTCTGAACACAAAAAGCGTGCCAAAGAAAAACCAAGCATTCATTCGAGTTAGCTTTCACTTGAGTGAACCATCTGTTTCCAGCTTTAGATTTAGCTATGACACCTAATAGGTACGAGTTAGTGAATTTGGATTTGAAAGAATATTGGTAAAAGTATCCTCTTCATCGTCAGAGTGACTACTCCCTCCGGCTGGCCACTCACCTTGATGCAATGGAAGAGAGTTGATGAAGTACGAAACTCACAGGAGTTTGCCAAAGTTGAAGCTTCTGTTAAGAAGCCTGCAAAAGAGAAAGTTAGTTAATATTCATTGAATTTAAAAACGAATTCTACTTCACCATCATTTTTGGCACATTACGTGGGGTCACACAACATTATAATCTTCTTTCATTTTTCCTTATCAGCCGTCTATGTCAGCATTTTTTTCTAATTTACTATTTATACATCTTTACCTCTACTTATATATTCAATCCATCCCCTTTCATACCAAGCTCTGCTAATCTCTCTCTGTAGATATTGTAACTTATGCATGTTATGGCCTGCAATTGCCAATTAGGTTGGTACATTTTTACCGACCAAGTCTAACACCCATATTCTTAGTCGTAACTTTACCTCCAACTCCACTCGACCTTCACTCAAACTCATTCGAGGTCCCTCGAAAGTGCCTCAGAAACTACCTTATGTTTGGTATTTTTAGACGTTATTTTAGAGTCAAATCAATCTACCTCGAGTAAGGAGAAATCAGATCAGTCAAAGGTAAATTTGATCAAACTTTCTTCAAGCCTAAGGAAATATGTAATCTGTGGTGATTAAAAACGTCAAAATCAGTCGAATTTCGTAAACACAAAATGTAAACAAAGAAAACTTTAGTAAAGATTTTATAGTTTATCGTGCTAGGACCTTGAAATATAAGTTTACAAAGGATGAAGACTTGTGGTGATCCTTTGAGCAACAAGAGCTTGGTTGCAACGCTATATTAGCAAAGGCGTTGACAAACAGCAGGCAAGAAACACATGGAGCTCTTTCCTACTAAAACACAATACAGGAAGAAAGGCTTCATAGCTTCAGAGAAGGGAAAGGGGATGCATGATGATTGCATCAGAAGATTCTAACAAAAAAGGGAAAATAGAAAAAGAGGTTGCTGAGGAACTTTTGTGCAACCCAGCTAAGCGGAAAGTAACAGAAATAGAGCTATCATGTAGTAGTTGTTTAGTTTTTGTAAATATATGGATACTGGTGTGTTCAATATAAACATAAGTCATTTTAATTTTTTAATTTAACCATCCCTGTACCTACCTGATCCTTGAAAACTCAGCTATATTTATTGGATAATAATATTGATGCCAGAGTACAAGAAATGATTTTTATTATAGAAAAAGACAAAAAAATCTATTAAATTGTTTATTTTAAAAAGTCAGGTCACATTATAATAGGTTTAGGGCCATATAGCCACTACATACGAACGAATTAGCCACGGACTACAGTACAGTAGGTAGGGTATCCTTGATAAGCCGATATTTGGAAAATTCGACCTCGTCAAATAGTTCCAATGGGTTTTCTGCATCCCAATATCCCGTGATGCGTTGTCGTCGTATAAAAATTTAGTAAATTCCTTTGCACATTCACGTTTTTACACTCAATTATTCACACTAATGTCCTAAGGAAAACTCAAGGTAGCTCGCGACCTACCTTACGTTGACAGCTATTTGACAAAGCCTCGAGCGAGGATTTCCTTGAGGTATTCTCAAGTGAAGGATGAGTGGAGTGAATTTCGATGTCTATAGATACCAAATCACGATTTCAAGGCTGAGTCGAGTGGAGGTGGAGTTAAGGTTACGACTAAGAATATGGGGGTAAGTCATACACAACTTTAGACAGATGGACAGACAAACGGACGAATTAAGAAGATCCTACATATAATTTGTTCTAGCCAACATCAGCCAAAGACAAAGACAAGGCTCCAGCACAAGCACCAGCGTTCCAGCCGTTGCCAGATGACGCATATATTGAGCTGGAATGTTCTCTTGCCACGAACGGAGGAGCATACGCCCGACGTGATGATGAGAGGGATCTGGAGTTTACCGCAGCGAGACGGGCTTGGGACGCGAGAGAAGTGGGGAGGAATCTTAGAGGGGCTCTGATCAGGCAAGGATAGGTTACTTAGAAAGAACGAAAGAAAAAATCATTTATTCTTGTAGGACCGCAAGAATCACTTAAGTTTCGTTTTACATGCTAGGTGATTCTAATGCCTGTTGGATTTACTGTTGATGTTATTTGGTTGCTTACCCTTTTGTACAAGTTATGTCAGAAGATGCAAGTTGTACAGTATATTGTGCTTTGGAAAGTTTGTTTGAATTTTAGAGGTGCTCAGATTAGGTATAGCTATGTCATTTGGATTTGCTGTTGACTATACCTTGTAAAAGTGGATAATTAAATAGGTAACTGCAGGCAGACCTGGAATATCTTTGTGGTTTGGTAAATTATTTTGGGTGCATCTATAGACCTGGAGTTTTTGTAATTTACAAATGGAGGAGTATACGCAAGACGTGATGATGAGGGGGATCATACTTTAAGTGCTGTAAGCTTTCCAAAACCTACCTACATAGCATTTGATCTAAGTACTTAATATCTCGTGACTCGCTTCCAAATGCAGAAGTTTTCAAAAATAGCTTCAATTGACTTGGAGATTACCTCTCACCTCTAAATTAAGCTATAGCTATTAGCTAAGCTATTTCTTCATAACATAAAAACATGTTTTTCCTCAGGAAAGAGTTTCGTTCTGAGTTTTTGGAAGCTCTACCTCCCCCGCCTTCCGAAAGCGCGCCGATGTTAGCGGAGGTAATTATTCGAAAATATTTTAATTAAACAGCCGGATGATTACGTACAGGTCGTTTACTTCATATTTTGTTTATGTATTTATATTAATTTATTTTTGTTTTAGGAATCTTACGGAGAAGAATTCGAAGGTGAAGAGGAAAAGAGTAAGTTCTCTTATCGATTTTCTGGTTAATTTATTTCCTAAATTACAGATATTTATTTTATATTTTTTAATTTATTCAGACCAACCTATCCAGCAAGGACCTACTCCAGCTTCTGAAAGTGAATGTAAGAGTTTTTTTATGTTTACAAGTTCCTTTCGCATAAAGACCTTCGTCATGACTTAACGACTTAAAAGCCAGGACCGATAATTTAACGTGCCCTTCAAAGCACGAAAGTGCTCAGCGGCCTGAGTCTGTAGGTCTGATTGGTCACAATTTAGAGCCCAAAATTGTGTTTAGAACTTTGTTTAACCGATTTAGCGAGGACCTATATGCATGCTACAATGCAAGCGCTTAAATTCTACGAACAGGCAGTAGAATCCCCTAGTTTTAAGGACGTGACATGTCAAAGTGGTATAAACGATCGCACTGGAGAAATACATTTTGAGGTTTAGAATAGAATAGAATGGAAAAAGTTTTTATTTTCCATCAACATAAACATGGGTTACATACAAATGAAAAATACTTATTGACAATCGAGTGACATGAAAATAAGGCTAACCCTCAGCATTTGCTCCAAGCAGCATAATGACTGTTGGAGCGCTGGTTTTCAGTGGCGCCAAATTTTTCAGTTCTTTATTTACTTTTATCTGAATACTATACAAGACCAACATTTTCATCCTACTTTAAAATAAAATTAGTGCAATTTTGATAAAAAAATATATAAGTAATTAATGATTTTTTTTCCAAGTGCTGGAGATGTCAGTGGAAAGTGAAGAGGAAGCAAAATACCTGACTATGCCGGAACAGCTTAAGGACAAATTCATCCCACTCTATTTCTTGCCGTTCTGCATGAAAGAGAAGAACGAAGAAGATAGGTATAACCATAGGATTATATTATATTATACTCCATCACCAGAGTTGGCCCCTTGCTCATACAAACAAACGAACGAACGAACCAATAGGATTGATAGAATTGGCACTGCTAAACCTGTACATAAACTTTTGCACAAGCTCTTATGGGTAAAGAACAAGTCAGTTTTCTCATAGACTACGAGTACAAATTGTAATCTTTCACAAATTGAATCCTAAACTTGGACATGATTGTGCCAAATATGTATTTGGACATACCCCTATCTACCCCCTTTGAAATCTTACTGCGCCTTGAGGAAATAGCCGTGAACATAGTAGTTTTTTTTTGTTTTCCAATTTTCTGTACACTAGCATTTCTTGAATCATGGGCCAATTTATCCTCCTTTATATTATCTAGTGTCCTGATCACGCCAGACATGGCAGAAGCAGCAAAGCAAGACCGGCACGCGCGCATAGAAGCAGCTATAGAGCGCATGCGTGAACTGCAGCAGTACAATGAACTCTTCGTGCTGGGGCGCCAGAAGCATCGATGTCAACTGCTGGAGGGACTGTTTGTTGGTAAGTTATTTTTACTGCTTGATGATGGAGAGGCTAGTTGTGTGATTTTTCAGTCTTTTAAAGCTTGTGTTCATGCAGTAAAGTAAGAGAACAATAAAACTGTACTTGGAGCTCATGCAAGCTCCAAGAGCTTAGTTACATCATAATGCAAATATTATTGCTACTCAGGCATAGCGAAAGCGATGTACATGATACTGCTGACAATCTTGTTTGGGACCTCAATTTGATATGTAGAAGCAAACACTTTTTCTGTCATGTAAGCAATGGCTGGTATTCTTTTCTGTTTACTTTATTTGAGCAAATAAGACTTATCCTCTGTCTTTGCTAGATTTGTGACGTATGCCCATGTCGACTCAGTTTTCTGCTACAGACAGATTCTTTCTTAACCTTTACGAAACTATAACTTGGCCAGACTCCCAATGGTGCCCGGAATTGGCTGTAGTTTTGGAAGAAAGAGACGACGCTATCGCGCGTGAGACGCTCAACCGGACAATGTCGGCTTCAAAGAAGAAGCAAGACTTAAAGACGAAGAAGTAGAGAAGATATTAAGTAAGAATGTTTTTGTTTTAAGAAAAGATGCACTTCAGTTTTGTTTGAGTTCATAAATATTTTGTAGAAACTGAAACTGGTTTTTGTTATACCTATAGTCTTTCCAATCGTTTATTTAACTTTTGACAGATCACGCACATAATGTTTTGTAATAATTTTTGATACAATGTATTAAAGGGAATACTGTACTTCATGGACGGGTTCCGCCCACTTAGAGATGTTTCATTCGTAATTAATGACCATCGACTATAAACTGTTTTGAAATAAATCGATTATCGATTATATTAATAACACATAATTACAATAAAATTATTGTGATAATTTTTATATCAAATCACGTAAAAACCTTTATTTTAAAATGCCTTAGATGTTTCTGTTTAAATGCATAAATAATTTGCGTAATGAAAACAGTTCCATAGTACTCGTACCTACCTAGTAATGGGATCGAATTTCTTCGCTGAAAATTAATGAATCTAAAATAATCGTTTAGACTTACTGTAGTTGGTTCAAATAAAAAACATGTGAATGAACTGCCGTACCTACTTGTAATGAACAAGTGCAAAATGTTGAAATTCATAGTAAATAATGAGTGTGTTAAATCGATTAAAACTTCTTCATGAATAAAATCGATCGATAAAATAAATCGAATCGGTAACGGGTCAGGGCATCACTATTTGAGTCAGTATTACAGCTGTCAAAAGTTAAATAAACGGTTGGAAAGGGTATAGGTACATTCAATGCAGGTAACTTCTGCAAAATATGGGTAATGTACTAAACAATATTTTGACTTACCTCTGACTTCGCCCTCAAAATCTTCAAAGGATCAGAAATGCCTAAAAACCAGAAAAATATGTCTACCGCACCTTGGGAGAATACAATATTTCATAATAAATGAAAAATCTTACTAAAAGTTAACGGCTCCGGCAGGATTCGAACCTGCGTAGATACAAGCGATCTCTTAAGCCGAGCTGCCTGATCATTAGGCTACAGACCCTGTAAGCAGAGGCCTGAATCTATTAGTAAGATGATTTTATCGGGCACCGATGATTTTATCGAAAAACTTATTTTTATATATTTTGTCTTATAAGGCATAAAAGTTTCATTTCATTTTGTAGAGTGAAAATATTATTTCAATTGAAGGTAGCTTTATGCCTGCGACCATAATTCACTACTGCCAAAAAGGTCTGAATAAGGTTACTTTCAATATTGGGATAGAAATGGGTTCTTTGGATAAAATACTTGGCGACCAGCTACCTAGTATGAGTGGATAGAACTTTACTTTTTATTTAGTGTATGACTGTTTTGTATGTCATCCACATTACCTATAATATATGAAGCGCTCGTGGCGAAGCTTGCTAAGACGTTCTTGATAGATCGTCGAAGTTAAGCAACGTTCTGAGCGGTCACTACTTGGATGGGTGACCGTAAGTGGCATTATCAGTTGAGCGCTTCCGTGCTTCGGAGGGCACGTTAAATTGTCGGTCCCGGCTTTTAAAGTCGTTAAGCCATGACAGAGGCCTTTAGGCGGCCTAAAAACTCCGTCACCAGAGTTGGCCACTTGCTTATACGAACTTACTTACTTTTTACATTACCTATATAACAGAATTGACTGCGGGTGATGAAGACAGACTTCAAAAAAGGCGGAGGTTCTTTGTTCTATTGTATGTATTTTTTTTTACTCCTAAATCTGAAGGAATCGGAGTATCTTCATCTGGGCATGATTATGGTCACTCCTCGCGGGCGCGTCTCTTCAGTGACTATACTCGGTACATTCTCGGTATCTAAATCGACGATATTTTTTACGTTTGTAATTTCCTGTGTATTATGTATTATAGTCTTGTAAAACTCACGTTAGTTTTAAAAGTAAAACTTATAATAAATATAGAGATGATTCAGAGAAATTGAAGAAAACATTTTTTTTGTGCCGACACGTAAAGTGCAGGAAGATGTTGATTGAGATGTTGAAAGCGCTAACGGCCGAAATTTATATTCAATCCCACGAACAATCGCAGATCTGTTGCCATAGCAACGCTGTTATCTGTCGAAAAGTACCATACAATTTGTGTTGTATAAAAAAATTGCTATGGAGATAGATCGTTCGTCGGATTGAATATAATTTCGGCCGTAAGACAACTTTTTGTGTGCAATTGAATTCCACTGAAAAGCAATATTACTCTAAACATTTTTAGTAATAACAGTAACTCATGTAAAGTAACATTATAACCCCGAAAGCAATAAATGCAGAGCGTCTATCGCCAATACTTCCAGCCTGCAGCCATGCTGCAATAACTCGGTATTGGTTCACGGCTGCCTCATTGAGCAGCTTGATAACCGGACAGAGGGGGCAGCTTTTGTTTATTTTAGTCAGATATTTGTAATTTTTTTGTATCTAAACTCAGTTCTAATTTATTTACAGAAACTAAACTACTACATAATATTTACATAACTGTACAAAATACAGTTAAAACCATAGTCTTTCTTAAACTTTCGCGATCACAATTCATACTTTTAAATAAAAATTTATCATGGAATCCAGTTATTAGTAGGTGTAATGCGCGTCGTGATGGAAAGTTTCGGTGTAAAGATACAGTTAGTGTCGTGTGCTGTGGTGGACATGCAGCCGTTCCGAATTGTGAAGCTTATGGGAGGGTAGTTTTATAAACTACCGCTTCTCGTCGGAGCCTACCTACATACTCCAGTTCGCCCGCGACCACGGTTGTTGCAACACAGCCGAAACGTCGAGAAATAATAAAAGGTAAATTACGCGATAAAATCCTGTAAATTTTTATTTAACAGTTAAAACCAGATTAGACACCTAAGGATCGTTACGAACGATCTATAAGTAGCTCAACTGATCCAAAAAACTGCCAGACGGAAGCGTGCCAAAGACACTGGCAGCAATTAGATCTGCGATCGTTCGTCGGATTGAATATTAATTTCAGCCGTTAGTGTGTCCTCTTAAGGTCAGTACTCACATACGGTATTACTCGATAGTTTTACTCGAAGTCGAGTAAAAATCAACGTGTGGACCGCAAAACTCACAGCTCGAAGGCTCGCACCGAGCCGGCTCGATGGAGTTAAATGATAGTAATTTCCTTCGAACCTACTTGAAGCGAGCCGTCAATCTTGACTCTACGTGACTGCGAGTGGCGCGAGGTTTTCTTTGATTTTCTTATAAAGCACTGTGAGACTTGCTAAATTCAGCCACCGTCTCCTTTGTTGCACAGACATCCTTTGGCTCGAACGGTTCGGTGAATACTGAACGGCGCGCCTCACTCGATAGATCAATGCTCAATGTGTGGACGAAAGCCCATGCCATGGGTTTTACTCGACAGTTTAGCTCGATCGAGTAATACCGTATGTGAACTGACCTTTACATTTTTTTCCAGCGATGACTCGATGACATTTTTTTTTTTTATTGTTGTCTCAACTTGCCACACTATTACTGTTGGATCTGGAGTGACTCAGGAACCCACCCATCTTTTATACGACTATTTTGCGAATAAAAATGGAATTTTGTAACTGCTACGTCTGTTTACTAATCTGTGACAACGGACCAGCTACGGATCACTGGTGTTATTGGATTTTAGCTCTATCATGTTCATCTCAGTTATACTGTACCGATGTACTTAATCATTTTAAGAATATTATATTTTGGTGCGTGAAGATTGTATAGTCTATTTGCAATTGATAGAGGATAAGGATGCGTACCGATATTATCAAGTTTTACTAAAGCCCGCCTGAGACGCAGAGGTAGCGGGTTCGATTCCCGCTGCGGGACAATTGTATGTCTGCAAATATTTTTCTCGAGTCTGGGTGTTTTTTATGTATAATTTGTATGTATTTACTAAAAAAATGTATCTATGTAGTATATCAGTCATCTGGTTGCTATAACACAAACATTAAATTGCTTAGCTTGGGATGATGCTGTGTGGAAGAAATAAATAAATAAATATTCTTGGGCATTTACAAGTCGTATCTTGTCGCAACGCAAGCTATGCAACTAAATGCTTCTATTTTGTTAACCAGATGACTTCACTCAAATACATTTTTATTTTGTAAATAAGTACATACATTATTATAGATAGAAAAACACCCAGACCCGGAACAAATATTTGCTGACCAAAGATTTTCATATGTTACGATCTTGATCTCTTTCGCCTCTAAGCTAAAAGCTAAAATGACGTTTCGTGTTTCAGGATTTCGATACTTACATTTTAAGGGAGGAAAAAGGGGGTGATTTGTATGAATATTCTTCAAATAAATCTTACAAAGCCATCGAGTTCAGGAAATCAAATGTCACATAAATAATTGAAAAGTGAATAGTATTTAAGTGAAAAGTGAATACTTAGTTTATAAAACACTTTGGCTCGGTCTCGGGGAATACGCTAAGTGGACTTTGATGGGCGTCTGCTAATGGGTGGGGTGAGGTCACAAGCTGAAGCGATTTTGTTATCTATCACAATCAACTAAAAACTTAATCCTATTGCATATCTTGTTGCAGTCGGTGTCGTATCACGATTTTAAGTCCGCAACGGGTTTAAGTTTTTATAAAAACTCATTCACTAAACCTCTTGGCAGAGCTGCTAGATGGATGGACGACATAGTTGCCGTACAGGGTAAGACCTAGATGCAAAAGGCCCAAAGTAGAGCTGTTTGGCGGTTAGGGAAGGAGGCTTATGCCCAGCAGTAGGTCACAAAAGCTAAATATGATGATGATGATGTTGAAAAACTCATAATAAAAGTGTTTGAAAATCCGTGCCAGTTAACCTAGAAAATTATGACCATGTTTTTCTGAATGGTGCTCCGGATCGAGCGTTAAGGAAACGTCGTGCGAGAATTAAGTGCGCGAGTCCACGTCGAGCGGAATTAGGAATAAGGCTGACTATTAGCAATCGTTCCATTGTCTCAGGACTATGACATATCTAATAATTAGATTAACACGACCACAAGGAGTAATGCGAGTTTCAAACAAAAATTGTAAAGACAACTGATGCAGAAGAGAGGAATTATAAAAGTTATTGTTCAAACCCCTTAGAAATTGAAATAAGTGCAGAAAAGTATCGCAGTGCAACACTTGATTATAATACTTTGATAAGCATTCTGAAAAGAACAAACCGACTGAATCACACTATCACACTAATATACCATAATAAGAAACACAAACAGAGAGAACACAACAAAAACATTATTTATGTAGACTGCAATGCAATGCTATCAAAAACACACACACATAATCAACATATTCCCGCTTGCTCCCACGTTTTAACCCACAGCAGACCCCATCATTCGCCACTCATTACAGACAATGTTTCAGCACAGCGAGGAAAAGCCTGTCGGGAATTATGTCTGGGGATTGGAAGGAACTGTCAATTTACGTGAGATTTCCTATTGGCGGGTTCAGTGGATGTCTGCGGTTTCGTGCTGGCTGAGTGGGGTGTGCCTTTATTTTAAGGTCGTGGGTTCGATTCTGTGCAACAGCAAATTTATGTTTTTTTTAAGAAACAATTTATGCAAGAGCGCTAAACAAAGAAGAAAAATATATTCAGTGCCCATTAATAGATTTTTAGGTAATTTTTTTTACACCCTGATACAACGCATTTACTGACAACCATCCATACATACATATAATCACGCCTCTTTACCATGGGGGTAGGATAGGCCTTTATCATACTGTAATTCCAAATGTTCTCAAATATCCTAATTTACTCATGTCTTCACCACCCTTAATAACATCAAAATAAAGGTGAAATTGCACTTGGTTTACAAGTTGGGCACTTGATTAAAAGCAGAATCACGTGTAAAACAAGGCAATGGTCCAGTGGCGTCGGGCACGTACATACAGAGAAATACGACTTATTTAGTTTTATTCAGGTGTTAGTCGCTTGCTCCTTGATAAAGTTAAGGCACTTGTTTTTAGTACGTGCGATAGGAGCCGTGTTGGACGAGTGGGATGTGCTTTCTCTTTTGAACGGGAGAGCTTTAGAATCCCGGTGGACCAGATTTTTCATTTCAGAATTTCTTTATGTGAGTAAGTAGTAGTAGTTAGTAGTCTTTATGTAATTTCTTTATTTCTTTATTTCTTTATTTCTTTATTTCTTTATTTCTTTATTTCTTTATTTCTTTATTTCTTTATTTCTTTATTTCTTTATTTCTTTATGCCTTGAGCTGAAAATCAGCGCGGTGAACCTGTTCACTGCACATGCTGAGCTTGGGGCTTTTCGCTTACCTGTACACGGCAGCATCTTGCTCGAGTTTGCATGTACCTTCTAACTTTTACTTTTATCCGTTGTTTTAATGTTGTTTATTTATTTTTTATTTTTTTATTATTTTTGTTAAAATCTGCTGTTTTGTTTTTTTTTCTTTTTCTTTTGTGTTATTTTTCTCTTGTGTTTAATTGTTTGTAATATTTGTGTTGTTGTGTACAGTTTTTGCGAATAAACGTCATGTCTATGTCTATGTCTATGTCTATGCACTGTTGGCGTGTGTGGACAAAAAATATTATAGCCCTTCCCAAGTAACATTTTTCCGACACCTTGGTTTTGAAATATGCTTATAAGTCTTCAAATGGTAATATTCTAGTTTTTGATTTAACTTAAAGTTCTAACTTAGTTTTTTCAATAGCAAACAGCTCCTAGGCTTGAATAGTAATTTGAAAAACCAATTAGGCTTCCAAAAGAGGTTAATATAATGTTAGCATACTAGCTAAATGGTTCTAAGAGCTTATGGTTCTAAAATGTTTCTGTCTTAGTTTTAATTTGGCACTCCATCATGCTAAGGTATGGCTAGTTGGTTGTACAATGATGAAGATGCAACCTTACCAGGGCCTATTCAGAAACACATTTTGCTGATATTCGTAAGAGTAATTCAAAACCTTTGCAAGGCTTTTAGGTTTTTTCGTTGATCAATTCTAGTCTCTCTGGCAAAAGTTAAGATTAATTGGAATTTTAAAATTCTTTTTGGTATTTATGAGGATAGTTTCTAGTCCTAAAATCTAAGGAAAAGCGTTGTAAGACTTTATTTATGCGTTTTGGATCACTTTGCAACTATACAGGTTGTTCTGGCAAAAAATTATCAACAGTGGTATAAACATTTTATTTAATACATAGGTAATTATTACAACAGTGTGTAATATACTAAGGTTGACAGACAGACCGATGCTTATTGTAATTGATCATTATTGAATTTTTTAAGGATTTTGATATACCTATCGACGTGGCAAACTATAAATCTTAGCGATTCATATAGGTGTCATGGATAATTCAGTTGTGTACGTTTTCGAGCAACTAATGTTTGATCAAATGTATTAGTTTTAGTCCATTTACCGCATGTGACGTTGAGAAGAGCTTTTTATTTTGTGTTTGTTATTATGCAAAAAAAGAAACAAAAAAAAAAATGGGAAGTGATAAATTGGTTGAGTAATCGGTAATCGGTGAATAATCGTTCTGATTATCCATGAAGTTAGTTATAAGTACTATTTTAACTTACATTTTTAATTTTTCAGTGTTATAAAGCTTCTGTATGGAAAGAAGCCTAAGTATTATTATTCTTCTACCCAAAAAATCTTAAACTTGCTCTATAGGGTGCCTGTATATGGGCGAAACTAGCGCCACCGCCTATTTATTTTATTATAAGTTGTACAAAGGAATTTAAAAAACTGAATGTACAGTTTGTGAAAACAGGAGGAGTAGCGAAAACAAAGTTTGGTGGCCACCAAGTGCAACTTCGCTACTCCTCCTAAACTATACAAAATAAAACTATTACAAAAAAAAGCTTATGATAGGTTACGCCTGCTTTAGGCGGTGGCGCTAGTTTCACCCATATAGGTACCTAGGCACCTTAACCGATTTGCATCCAATTTCTATTCTTCCATTCCTTTCCAAAGTTTTTAAACGTCTTGTTCGTGGTCAGCTTAGTTTCTTCCTTATCAAAAATAACCTTCTCAATCCTCTCCAATCTGGTATCCGTCCCGGTCATAGCACTGTTACAGCGCTTTTTATAAGATCACTGACGAGTCTGACGACGTAAGATCTGGAATGGAGAATGGTCAGTCTTCTTCTTCTTCTATCGTTTCGATGTTTCAACATGGTATGGTATACCATATATATCGGTGGCGTTTACTAGGTCCTCTTGGCGCATTTACTTGTATGCTGCTATGTGCAGGTAGGGCACATAGGGCATACAAGTAAATGCGCCATATCCTGAGCGGCAGCTCCACAATCACACTGGAATGGTGTAGCGTCTCGGAATCCCCATTTTATCAAATTCTCTCTGCAACGGCTAACTTTGGTTCGGAGTCGGTTTAACGCTTTCCACATTGGCCATGTCAGATCACGGCCAGGTGGTAGGTGATCGGCTGGGGGTAATAAAATCTGCGACGGCAGAGGACATCCACAGCTCCAATCGAGCGGCTGTTGCATTCTTTTCCGTAGACGAGGTTAGCCCTAGGAAGACTCCTGCGACTTTTTAACCGTACTAGAGGCATCTGATAACCGTATAGTGGATCTCGCCTGGCTGTCATCTGCTTTCGTTTATCGATAGAACACGCTACCTCTCTACGAACTTCAAGAGGGGCAATGCCTGCCAGCGGATAAAGCAATTTTAGAGGCGTGGGCTTAAGGCATCCGGTTATAAAGCGGCACGTTTCGTTAAGTGCTACATCAACCATTTTTGCGTGAGCAGAGCGGTGCCACTGGGCAAGCAAATTCACCTGCGGAGAAGGACAAAGATAAACCGGTCGTCCGCAAGACTTCAGGCGCCTCACTTCCACCTCGTGGAAGTGAGGCGCCGTAGGAGATTGTTCCGAATTCCTACTTTTTCCTTGACTTTGAAGCAGTGGGATTTATATGAAAGGGCTCTATCCAGCATTATGCCCAGTCTGTTGACTAACTTGAAATAACTAGACTTGGTCAGTTGACTAACTTGATAAAACTTGGTCAGTTGACTAACTTGAAATAACTAGACTTCAGTAATGCTTTCAATACTGTAGATTTTGACCTATACATGATTCATTACGCTCGCTTAACATAATAACTTCATCAGTGGTTGACTGGTTTCGCAGTTATCTGCTTGGTCGTCGGCAACGAGTTCGAGTTGACGATACATTTTCGCCTTGGAGCCTTATGTTGACCAGTGTACCTTAGGGTGGCATTTTATCTCCTCTTTTTCTCGCACTTTTTTTTTATTAACTTCATTTCAAATCTTCTTACTTCTTCGTACAACCTTTATACAGGCGATCTTCAAATGTATATGCAGGCTACGGTAGATGGCCTGTCTAATGCAATTAGTAGCATTAACAAGAACTTACTTTGTATCATCTTCAAAGGATCTGAAATGCTTAAAACGATCTCTTCAATCAATCTTTGGATGAAAAAGAGTTACATACAACGAATGGAAGATTACGTTTTTTTACTATATTTTTGTAGAAAATTTATTTTTCCTGGTTTTTATGCACCCCACCAATTTTCCATTCGTTGTATGTAACTTCTTGATTAAACATATATTTACGGGTAGGTATTTATCGCTATTTACCTTTATTTAATTTTAATTTTATCCCGACGTTTCGACTGGATTGCACCAGCCGTGGTCACGGGCAGACTGAAGAGTTGGAGGTACACCACAGCAAAGCGAAGGCATTTATTTTTCTACCCTCACTTGATCTTCATAAATGTTAATTAGGGCCGGTTCACACTAGGACGGCACACTACACTAACAGTATCTGTACACCGAGAATATTTTATTTGACGAGTACACTTCGCTATTACTGGATTCCACGAGGACGAGAGTCTGAAACCGTCTTCACGATTAAAATTAGAATGTTTCTTAATCTCAATCGCCTCTCGAACCATTCTCTTATAATAGTGCTTCTCGTTGGCAAGGACCTTTGGGTTGTGTAACTCCATCCAGTGATTAGGTCCTGAGTCTACTATGTGCTCTGCTATAGCAGACTTGTTTACTTGTCGATTTTTGACCGCTGCTATGTGTTCCTTAACCCGTTCAGCGACTGTGCGCTTTGTTTGGCCTATGTAGGAACGACCGCAGCTGCAATCAATTTTATAAACACCAGGAACCTGGAAAGGTACTACATCTTTCGGTGTACGTAGACGCTTAGCTACTTTGGTGAGTGGAGTATAGATCGACTTTATTGAAAACGTAAATATATGTTTAATCATGTGTTCTGATCGCGAAAGTTTAAAAAAGACTATGTAACTTCTCTACATCCAAAGATTGCCTGGAAGATATCGTTTTGAGCGATAGGCCGCCCATTGTAAATGTTTTTGTTATTGGTTAAATTCTGTTCTTAGTGTAGTAAGTGTAAAGAATTTTTATTCATTTAGATGAGAAGTAGTGAACCCCTTTCAAAAGTAAACATCCTGTATGGAGAAATCACTCACAATGAGTAATACCTAATGGTTTCAGCAAGCTTTGGACACTGATCTAAGTAGCCGCATAAAGTTGTTAATTAGGCCAATAAAGCTTATCGCAGGCTAACAGGCATAACATAGATTACATTTGACTAAATATCAACCAACTAGACCTGACTATTACTATAAAATCCTGAATTAGCCTTGAAATATACCAGTAGCTCCTAGTTTAGCATATTAAAAGTCCTTTTGGTAATTTTTAAGTACAAAAGGGCTAGAGCCATGGCTTTTTTATCATAACTTAGTTAAATCTCAAACCTTTAGGTTCTGGTATCAAGTCGGCCATTTTATTACATTAAAATCTCATTTCGTAAGCAATTCAATTAACATTTTTCGCTATAATAAGATTTTAATTTCAGTTTTGTGATACACATAGATAATATATTTAAAATTCTGATCCTTTAAGCATTTTTTTGTAAAAAAAAAATTTTTTTTTTAATAAATTATTGTATCTAAATTATACAAAATGAAGTATTTCAGAGGGCCCGTAAGTTTTACACTGGGTATCGAGACCTATTTCATCGACAAAGTAACCGTCGCAGTAAAACTGACCAATACGTTCAGTGATAACAGTATCATAATAACATGTCTCAATAAAAATCACTACGAATTAAAGTCGCCATCATTTTATTTATTCACATGTCTTTTAAAGTCTTAGTAAACCTAATATAATCTTTATGAATCCCAAAATAGCCTATTTTATATTTTCGTAATCCAATTTGATCTCAAAATGATCTTCAATTAAAACTTGAATTGGACTTACAAGACTTTTTCTATGTCAATTTGAGTCTAATTCAAGGCTTGCATGTAAGTTCTGTTAAAGACTCAGCAAGGCCCATTGGGTTTTGAGAAGGTTAAATTTAGTTTCTGGGATTTGCTTTTTTATCCTGACCACTTAACGCCAAAACGTTATGCGGAGGTTCTGTATGTTGGGCCCTTTTGGACTACAGGATAAATTGAGAAGGTTATTGTAACGATCTGGAGACTAATCACCCAGAACCTTGAGACTTTCTAAAAAGGTTCTAAAACCTTTTTCAAACCATTTCAGAAACTAAAATGTTACTTGGGCTTCCACACTCGCGGTGCGAAGGTGTCACCGATCTACACTCACTGAAATTCTGATAATATTGTTTGCGTTCCTTTGTCGCGGGATGAAATACCGACAAAAACGGAAAGGAAC
Source organism: Xanthorhoe designata (assembly GCA_963582015.1). Taxonomy (NCBI): domain Eukaryota; kingdom Metazoa; phylum Arthropoda; class Insecta; order Lepidoptera; family Geometridae; genus Xanthorhoe; species Xanthorhoe designata. The sequence goes on along the minus strand of OY757042.1, from coordinate 1,142,725 downwards.
GGAATGAACTCCTGTTTCACGGTTTTTCATGGCTTCACGCGCGATCCGCGGGCGAGTGAGGAGAGGTTTTGACTCTACTTTTCACAAGATTTTATATAAATTCTTCTGTTTTGTGTGACTGAGAAGGAATATTCAGCACTATATTGCTATCTCTATGGCATACACTGTAGTATGCATCATGTAACATGTACTGTTTTAATGAACCTCGCCCGCTGAGATCCGGGCTTAATTGATTTCACCCCGTGCATTCTGTTTCGTACTATTTCCAGGATGCCGAAGTTTCATCGACATTTACTTACTTACTTACTTTTTTAATTTATTTATTTTAAAGCCGTTTGTGCATGTCTCGACTTTCGAAAGTTGAAACATTTTCTTCTTTAAGCTAAGACTTTTTTACGATAATTCAGTTTCCCAACAATTTATTGAATAAAAAGTAATAAAAGTAAAACGACTTTTTAGGATAATTTAGTTTCCTAATTACTTACTTATAGCAAAGACGATTAATATCTAGAAGACAGACAAAGGCCATACACAAAATCGTAACCCGATCCCGCAGTACCAGATAGCCTGAAAACTTTAAAACATCAATTTTATCCAAGAAATTTCAATACTTAGTAGTAGGTAGCAACAATATTCAATATTTAAACATTTTTAACTAGAAAGTAATTGAAATTTCTTGGATAAAATTGATGTTTTAGAGTTTTCAGGCTATTTTTTAGGGTTACGATTTTGTGTATGGCCTTGTCTGTCTTCTAGATATTAATCGTCTTTGCTTATAGTGAAACTAAATTAAAAAAATGTATCGACTTTCGAAAGTCGAGACAATTTTTTCTCCATAAGCACAAACGGTTAAAAATAAATAAATTAAAAAAAGTAAGTTGATAAGTAAGTAAATGTCGATAATGCATCCTACAGTGTATATTTAGTAGTCTGAGGTATTTGAATACCTGAGTCTACTAAATAATCCGAGGTATTTGATGATTATATTTTGGCACCTATGTTATGTTAACAAAAAAACAATATTATTCATTTCTGATATATCGATGCAACCCTTAGTTTAGGTTGAACTGTATGGCATACGAATACATGCACTGGATCCTGGAATGCAGCTAAGGCTCAACTCACACCAAAAGAGCAGCGAAGCGGAGCGCAGTTTCAGTGTCATACGAATTTCAACTTTATGTTCATTACTTTAATACTTATTATCGCATGAGAAACTCGAACGAGTCGAGCGGATGCCCGCGGCGCCGCGGGAATTCCTGCGCATTCGAATACGCGCGCCTTCTCTTCGATAATAAGTATTCTAGTAATGAAAATAAAGTTGAAATTCGTATGACACTGAAACTGCGCTCCGCTTCGCTGCTCTTCGGTGCTCTTTTGGTGTGAGTTGAGCCTAATCCTTTAGAATTAGGGTTTATCACGAGAATAATATCCTCATTTAATATTCTCAGAGGGATGTCATATTAGAGGTTGAATCTATGAATCTATGATGAGCCATTGAGATATTATCTACTAGTGGGCGAAGGCTCACCTGAGACGCGGAGGTTGCGGGTTCGATCCCCGCCACGGGACAAATGTTTGTATGTTCTACAGATATGTTCCGGGTCTGGATGTTTTTCTATGTATAGTATGTATGTATTTAGAAAAAAAATGTATCTATGTAGTATATCAGTCATCTGGTTACCATAACACAAGCATTAATTTTCTTAGCTTGGGACTAGATGACGCCGTGTAAAATGTCCAAAAGATATTTACTTATTTATTGATTTATTTACAATGTTAGCTCGATAAATAAATTAGATAAATCCATTACACATGGGAATTACTCTCGTAGAAGTATCTTCGATTTAGAAGCTTGCTTGACACATTGTCAATTATACCTAGTGGACATACACGCTACGAGAAATCGTTACGACCAGACGGTACAGTTCGAACGGTACCGATAAATCGCTACGTGTATGTTATAAAACTGTACAGTTTAACAGGTTAGCTGTCCGATGAGGCACATGTGCCTCATGGGTGATTGCACTGGTACGTCCATGAGGCATATGTGCCTCATGTTAGCTGTCATTATTTACTACGAGGACGTGTACAAAGAAGATCGAAACTTGCTTCGGGACAGCTAACCTGTTAAACTGTAAACTACGAGTAGCATGTAAGACGATACTGATGCGATCCTTGAGGTCCTACCAGAATTTTTTTTTCTTTCTTTTCTTTCTTTCTTTCTTGGTACCTATATACAAAGCTACCTAGAATAGCACGTCTACTTTTCAGCCGGGCAAGTAGGTACTACGCGAGCGAAGCAGCGAGCGTATACAATTAGAAAATAATCTATTATTTAACTTTCATTTAAGATAAGCTTTAGTTAGACCTTCTTCAATTATTACAATCACAAAATACCTTTATAATATAATTTACCAAAACTCCGTATTTTTTTGTTACACGGTTTTCGTTTTAGCATCAATCAAAGATCTTTATTGAGGGTAACACAAGAATTTATATTACGCGAAAATGTGCTCAAGGAGATATTATGAAAGGTAGGTGTAGATATTGAAAACTTAAGAATATCTAGTACCTACCTATAGATTAGCGGAGAAGTAGGTACTTACTACATATTCTAAAATTTTAAATATCCTGAAGATGGACTTCCGCAAAGTCACACTTGAATCAATGAACTAAGGGTGTATATGTATAATAATACCTACTTAATAATAATAATAATGTGTATAATCCTACTTACTTAAAAATTTTTCCTAACCCGTTTTGTCCCACAGCTGGGCAAAGGTTTCATCTTGTTTAAAATAATTTAAATAATTAAATATCCTTGACATTTTATATTCATCATCTAGACCTATGCTAAGCTAAAAGTTGAGGTACATCTACTCTACCACCACCATTTACAACCAAAGATTATTAATTTTAGACCTATCATCGTCTTTGTTTACAACTAATATACGAGTATTTTACATTTAAATGGTCAAACAAGTCAAGCCTGCCACGAAAAATAAATGAAATGTAAATATTATTAGGCTGCTCATCGCCCCCTTAAATTCGTAACAGCCAATCACATTGCAAAATTCCAATCATAGGGCGCGATCTCCACTCAATGAGAAACGTTTTATGTTTACGATCTCAAGCGCGTGACACCTTTAAGGGCTTCACACACAGCAGCTATAATGTAAAGATGTACATTATAGCACGATACATCTCATTACATCTTTCCATAGAAATCGTCACGAGACCACACACGACAGCTATAATGTATATTTTTACATTTGACGATTTCTATGGAAAGATGTAATGAGATGTACCTATCGTGCTATAATGTACATCTTTACATTATAGCTTGCCGTGTGGAAAGTCCAAGGATATTTATTTATTTATGCTGTGTGTGAAGCCCTTTATATTTTTATCTCGATTTTATAAGGGGTGATCGATTACGCGAGTATTATCGCGTAATAAACGCTCTTCGTTAGTTCACTAAATGTTGAATGAAAACGTGAAGAAATCAGTTAGATTGTAATTAATGTTTTAGACAGTGATGCTGGTAACAAGCTATTCAACTTGCCTCTGACTCTGCCTGGAAGGAAACTATTTATAAATATTTGTTTCGTGTCTGGGTGTTTTCTATGTATAATATGTATGTATTTACAAAAAAAAATGTATCTACCTAAGTAGTTTATCAGTCATCTGGTTACCATAAATAACACAAGCATTAAATTGCTTAGCTTGGGCCTAGATGACGCGCCGCGCCATGTGGAATGTCCAAGGATATTTATTTATTGGCCCAAATAGATGTATTTATGGACATGTTCAATCTCCACACTCCCTACTTTTATTTTCCTCTGCGTGCTGTTGATCGTGAGAGTAAAAAATATAATAGACATAATAAATGAAAAAACTTACTAAAAGTTTATGACTTCGACGGGATTCGAGCCCGCGTGATACAAGATCACCCTTTAGCCGGGTTGCCATTGACCACTCGGCCACAAAGCCTTAGACGCCGATTTTAGTAAGATTTTTCATTTATAATGAAATACATAAATGTGGTTTAACACTATAATACAAAAATATATAAAACTATAATTGACTTAACAGATAAAAGAGAAGGTCGCTGTCATGTCGTATCAAGAAGTAAAAGAGATTGCATTGGAAAGAAGTATAAGAAGGAAATTGCATCATTACACCGACAAGAGCTGAGCTCTTAAGTTTTATATAAGTCTCATTTTTTTTAAAGCTTTAAGACTAACTTTTGTACATCTTAAAATGCACTCCAATAGAGCAATAGTCTAAATAGTCTAGGGTGGTCTATGGTAATGGGCTGGCAATCGAAGCCACCATCCCACACACAGTATCGCAACTGTTTTAGTCATGCGTTGAACGTACCTAATGGTTTTCACAACACTACCTGCATGCTTAAGTAGAGATAAAAAACTTTCTTGTGTTGACTTACGACTAGCAACTTATTTTACTCTATCATTAGTGGCAATTCGGAGTATCGAAAAAGCTAAACTTAACTAACTAAAAATGTTGCCGTCCCTTTCATAGCGATTGGAATAAAAAGGATAGCATTAATTTTAGTTAGTTTAGTTTAGCTTTTGCGACACTCCTAATTGCCACTATTGTGTAAGTAGAACATGTAAATCAAAGAGCATGTAAACACTACGTTTATCTAGTATAGTATTATTTTATCTGTGGTAGAACCTAAGATCATCTTCCTAGGGTAGAACTTACATCAATTTCTTACATTATTCAAATTCTTCTGACAATTTAGCAAAGTTTTATTTATTTTCCTTTTCACTCTAATGACAATGAAAAGAGACAACCGATTTTGATAGTACTATTTGAAGGACATTTTAGAACGTAGGCTACGTTCTAAAATGGACGTCCCATACCCAAAATAAGTTTAATGCATGCAAATTGAAAGGATACAAATTATTTTAATTATTGAATTCATCAACAAATTTATTTTTTAAATCTACAATTTTAATTGAATTATTGTTAATATTATTTTAATTTATATTGAATGAAAAGTTGACAAATCACGATTAATTCACAACTATACTAAAAAAAAGACATTTATTTAATTATTTTTATATGAAATAGTTTTTTGTTATCTAGTACCGATGTCATTTTAAATATAAGTATGTCAATCTAAATCTACACAATTTAATGTTTTATAAGTAGGTAGGTACGTATGGGAAATAAATGGCTATATTATTATTTGAAGGACAAGCCTTTAGGTCCACTATAAACAATGTTGATTTATACATCAACATTTCAACTGGACTATTGTGTCCAAACAATAGCTTAATTAGGTATACTCGTACTAGCATCGGTAAATCAATAGAGCGACAAGGTTCTATGTAACTCGCGAGCCTTTGTGTGGAGCTACTGAGGACCCTTGTCGCTTCAACAATCACTGTCAGGACGATTGTTCGAGTAGGGCTGACAGGTGTGATTTCATCAGCTTGTTTACTCGTCGAGCTGTGTTGGTTTATTTCATTATAAATGAAAAATCTTACTAAAAGTTAAAGGCTCCGGCAGGATTCGAACCTGCGTAGATACAAGCGATCGCTCTTAAGCCGAGCTGCCTGACCACTAGGCTACGGACCCTCTAAGCCGAGGCCCGAAACTATAAGCAAGATGATTTTTATCGGTTAAAGCACCGATTAGTGGGGAGGTGAGGTGAGGTGTGTTGGTTTATTGGGAGAGCAACGAATGTTGTGAGTTTGAAACCCGGAAGTTTCGATGATGCAGTTAGAATTTTTTCGAAACTTAACTGAGAATCAATGTTTTTTAGAAAGCAATATGCAAAGAGAATATAACCACTACGTTTAGCAATATGGCTATGCTAATGCTGCGACGCGTATAATTGAATACCATCTTATAAACGGGCTATAAAAACAACGGGTAAAATCGGTTTGTGGTTGGTGATATGGATTTTTTACACATGTTTCATTACTTTTTGAGTAACGAACAGCCCTACAAACGTATTCACTTACTCTATTATAACGCTCCGAACATATTGCTAACTTTCCTACAGTTCGCGGCTTTGTTTCCACTTGTATTGTGCTACTGGGTATTGAGCCGCCAGTCTATGCTCTACATTCTCAAGTGTACAATGTTCTATTTCTAGAACAAACTTAGATTCTCAATGATTTAGATGGAAATACTGAATTTATTAGGGAATTTTCTAGATAGCAGTCAATGGGAAGACTTGTAAGGTACAAGGACAAGTAATAATCAATATATTAAAACAATAAGCATTTTTCTGGAATCAACGCACAGACCAAACCGCTGAAGCTATGAAGCTGAAATTTGGAAGGTAGCTTCCTTTTAAAACAAAACTGAGCACTAAGAAGGGATTTTTCGAAATTCCACCCCTAAAGGGTTGAAAAGGGGTGAAATCCGTTGTATGCAACTTTTTAATGCGTGAAGCGATTTTCTTCAAACTCAGTATAAATATTGTAAATGATAAATAAATTTAAATGTTTTTCAGGAATTAAAAAAAAAAACGCCTGAAAAGAGGTAAAATGTGGTGACAAAGTTTGTATATGGGAACTTTTTAATGGGTAGTTCGATTTGCTTGAAACTCGGTTACAACACTAACAATGCAAAATAAATATATACGTGTTTTAGGGTTTTTCGAAAAAAACTCTTTAAAAGGGTGAAATGCAGTGTCGAAGTTTATGTACAACACGCGAGCGAAGCCGCGCGGGGTCTGCTAGTAATAAATAAATAAATTTTGAATGAAATTTGATACCAGAATTCCTTATATCCTGGAATAAAAAATAGGCTACTTTTGATCCCGGTATTCCCACGGGCACGGGAGCTATTCACCGCGGGTAACACCGCGGGGCGCAGCTAGTAGGTACATCCATAAAGAAAAGATCAAGAAAGTTTAAAACTTTCGAACTTCGTACAGATAAGAATTTCACAAAATCGGCTTTCTTCATTGATTTTTGTTGAAAACTTGGGTTTTCGTAGTCAAGTTTTTATTGATTAGCTTGGGTTTCTATCAGGAATGAGAGCTTCGGTAAAAGTTTACCAATGATGTTACTTTAAAAATAAAAATGTTCGAATCCGACGAGATTCAAACCCGCAATGATACAAGCGATCGTCATCAAGCCGGACTGAATAACCACTCGGCCACGGAACCCTTGTTACGTCAGAATACAATATTTGTAAATGATATTCGATTAATAAAAGTAAAACTAAATACTATAATATTTTATTGGGATTATAAAAACGACAACTATAAGTATAGTTAGTTAGTTTTATAGTTGATTCTACCCATGTTCCTTGGCCACCAAAATCAATAGTTCAAATTCAAATTCAAATTGTTTATTTGTTTCTCTCACAAACGTAAATAAAAATATATTATAATTTAAAAAATAAAATAAATACAGTTAAAAAATTATGATAAAATCAAACAATTGTAGGTTAGAGGTAAGTTAGTTCGTATAAGCAAGTGGCCAACTCTGGTGACGGAGTTTTTAGGCCGCCTTAAGGCCTCCGTCATAGCTTTACGACTTAAAAGCCGGGAACGGTAATTTAACGTGCCCTACGAAGCACGGAGGTACTCAGATATTAATGCCACTTGCCACCCATCCAAGTAGTGACCACTCAGAACGTTGCTTAACTTCGACTGTCTATCAAAAACGTCTTAGCAAGCTTCGCCACGAGTGCTTCACCGAAATCAATAAGACAAACACAATAGGATCTAGAATCTAGACTCTAGTTTATCAATAATAATAATAAAAATAAAATAATAAATATCCTTGGACATTTCACACGGCGCGTCATCTAGTCCCAAGCAAAGCAACTAAATGCTTGTGTTATGGTAACCAGATGACTGATATAAGTACTACTTAGATATTTTTTTCTGTTTATGTATAGATAGAAAAACATCCAGACCCGAAACAAATATCTGTAGAACATAGGTACAAACATTTGTCCCGTGGCGGGGATCGAACCCGCAACGATGCTATCAATGATGCTAGTTGAAGTTTATACATCCCACTAACCCAAAGCTGTGAGCTGCAAGGTAAACTATAGGTATATGCAAACGGTGCATATTCACATCAATCACGGGTGGCCACCTCCATAGCTCCGGTGTTGCGGCGCTCATACTTGTACATCTGTTGTTTGCTCGCTGCCATAGAGCATTGTGTTTGTTTCCAATGTATCAAGGTACTATTCGAATCTCGGTTGCGAGTCGCAGAACATGCAGCCGCAGTCGCGTTTAGTTGTTTTCGTCAATTCATACAACTATGTCACCATAAGGTGGGTACTGACCAACGTTACGAGGTGTAATGTAATATTCGCATCGAGCGTGTTACGCATCGAGTTACTCGAGTTACTCGCTGGTTTCCCCGTCACACGACGTACTGACTGCACGAATGCTCGCGGTGTAATACGTTACATTACGCCCCGTAACGCCGGTCAGTACCCACCTTTAGAGTCAGTTTTAGCTTGCACCAGATTGCAAGAATAAATTTTTATTATACCAACATTTACCAGTGACGTTCCTTTTTCAAGTTTCAAAAGAGATTATGTGCTCGTGCTCGTTGAACGAATCAAGTTGAAAACCGACGAACATTTGAAAACCGTCACTGTAAATAGATACAGTTACTACTACAGCGTCTGCAGCGCTCGGTAGCACGTGCTCGAAGCTCGAAGGAAGCCGGAGTCCAAAACAAGCAAAGGTATTATTATAACCTGAAGATATTTCGACAGTCTTGAAGCCAGGATCTGTATAGAAAGACATGTTTGAAAATAGTTAAAAAACAAAGAAATCGTTTATTTATGACACACAGTACCTACACAAAACACTAAACACATCAATTAAATGCAACTGAAAAAGAAAAATTATGAGTAAATACAATTATGAGTAAAGTTATATGATTAGGTCCTCTTGGTGTCAATAAGTAAAGTAAATGTTAGAGCGGAATGTTTCGAAGCATTGACGTAAATATTCGTCGAATCAGAGGCCTTACTCGGAATCAACGAAAACGAAGTTTCGTGTCAATTTTCGGGTTCCAATTATTTTGGTGAACTATTACGAATTCAGTATCCACCAACCTATGCTGACCCCGAAAATTATCACGAAACTTCGTTTCGTTGATCCCGAGTACGGCCTCAGTGCCTGAAGTTACAGAAAATCGCAACACAGTGGAAACGCGCACCATCTACCTAACTCATCATTGTATTAAACGGTCAATATGCATCGCGAGAGTCGACACATACATGTGTGTGTGTGTGTGTGTGTGTGGTTGTGTGCAGCCCTTGTCTACAGATGGTCGAGGCAACACCGCATGTGATCATCTTTGCAATGTTTTAATATTATAATAAATATTTATTTTCATAATTATTTTCATTACTCGTAAATAATTGCGCTACGAGATGTAGTGATGTGAGATGTTTTGTGACTAAACTTATAATTTAATATTATGATAGTTTATAATTTAATACCTTTTCAAAATTGCATTAGAAAATTGTCCATGGACATGTTTAGATTCCCTGTCACCACTTTCTTTTTAAGTAGGTAGGTACTTTTGCGTGCTGCAAAGCTGACTATGGCTGATCCGATTTTTTTTATTTACGTCTTCTTCTGGATTTTCGCAATAAATCAATTATGAATTAAGTTAGAAGGGTTTGTGGGTTCATAAGTCAAAGAAAAGTTAAGAAGTCCTGACTTTTCTAAAAGCATGGTGCGCCAAGAGGCATAGTAAGTATTTTAACTTAGCAAATTTTTTACTGTAATAATTTGACGTACCTAATTGTAACTTGATTGCCCGATAATAGTGGCAATTCGGAGTATCGCAAAAGCTAAACTTAACTAACTAAAAATGTTGTCCCTTTCATAGCGATGGAAAATAAAAGGATGGCATTAATTTTAGTTAGTTTAGTTTAGCTTTTGTGACACTCCGAATTGCCACTAATGTCTCATTATAAAATAAACATTCAAATTGGCCTGAAATGTCACTGTTTTAGGTCTGAAATGTCACTGTTTTTTAGCAGTGAATTAACTAACTCAGTATAGGTACTAATTGTACCAAAAACAGAACCTCTAAATTCAAATTTATAATGTTGTCCATGTACCTAGTTAAAATTAATAGCCTGATTCAATATATTTTATAATCATAATCACAAATGTTTGTCACTTAAAATAACTTTTCTTGAAGGTATCCTTATGAATTTTTCATATCAGGAAGTCTAATATCACAGGATTTCAAGGGAAAGTATGTCCAAAGTATTATCTGTCTTTGACTTCCTCGGAAATTCAATCTGTCTTAAACACCGCAAAGAACAGCTAAACAGGATATTACATTTTATACTCTGTGCACTGTTTGTAGTAAACTCAGTCTGTGGAATTACACTGCTAAAATAAACACGCAAATTTCACTTATTTTAGCACACTTTCTATGCTTATTTTATCCAGCTTCCCACACGCAAACAAACGGTATTAAGACCTATTTTTTTAACAAATTAATCTACTGTTGCATGATACATTCTACTCAATTAGAGCGTAGAGCGGCAGCGAACCCATACTACTCGTATTATAACACTGGCACTCAAGACAGTCGGTTGGTTTTTCATTAGCCAACCTGTCCAAACGGTACGAAAAAAAAACGAAATTCGGAATTTGGAAATTAGCGCGCGAACGTAACTCCAAATTCGAATTTCCGCGTGTGACAGATTCTATGCGTAACTAGTGCGGGGAAAATTAAATTGGGTAATCAAGTTACCGAAAAATCTACAATTGAAATAAGAATAAGCGAATGTAACCTCATTTATTCGCGTGTGTGTGAGACGTGAGTGGTTTCATGTGTGCTTGTGAGGGATTATGCTGTAATCGAATTAGGACTAATTAAATTAGTTTTGTTGCGACCCGAGCTGTGGCCTGTCACACAAGGAATGTAGGTTTAATTTTTGAGGACAGTGTGTACTTTGTGTAGTGTTTGCTTTATTTTTGAGTGATTAATAGAATTTTGAAGGAAATCATAAACTATTCAAGGACCTGTTGATACAGTTCTAGTTCAGGGACGTGAAAAGTGATAAGCTGTGTTATCAAAGTTTTCTTTAAGTAAGAAATATCGTTTACCTACATTGATAAATAATCAATTATTTAGTTCATAACTTTAGGAAAATAGGTAGAGTATGTTTTCTCATATCTTTTATAGTTACTTACAGGGCATAAAAATACACCTTATCGAAACCAATATTTTTATATTATGTAATGTAATTAGTGTAATGAATACGTGTAAATGTAATAAGGTCACTTGTAGGAAAATGTGACACATTTGAGAAGACGCTTGGAAAAATTAAATACTCTGACTACCCTATTAGAATCAACCAAAGTTTATTAAAATCTCTTAATATATCGCACCTTCGGGATCAGAGTGTCACTTCTGCATGTTTTCCAACTTTACAGGAGGAGCATTTTAAAGTTTTTTTTTACGCAATTTTTTAATAACTTTGTGCTGTTTTAGAATATAAAGGTGTTTCTCATAGTCTTAGATTGGTTAGTTTTTCAGGTTTTATCGGCGCTATTAAAAAACAAAAAAATAGAAGTCGTTTTTGAGAAACAAGCCGTAAGCTGAGGGAAGGGTACCAAAAGTGCCTTTTTGTTACAAATCGCTAACTGTATTAATGCAGAAATGACATTTAAAAAATATTAATAAAATCACTAAAGCGCGTATAACAACATGTTTATGGATGCTGTAAGTTTATTTTTAGTAAATATGTATTCTATAAACTGAAACGAGCAAAACAAGGAGCATTATCGCTTAATTTAACGGTTAAATAGAGGATTATTAAATAAAATAGGTGATATTATCAAGAATTTTTATTTAAAATGCAAACGAATGGCACATAAATGAAAAACGATAGAAAACATTTCGAAATAAACTACTAAAAATGGCTTTCAACTTATACAACTTATAAAACCTTAGTTTAAACTGAATAGTTAGTTATCACGACTGCGCACTCTGTTCTAGTATTATAAAGTCTTTATAAAAGTGAAAGTTGTACTTATCATTTAAAAGGAATGAAATTTATCTCTAAAAGACATGTCTTAGGTGCATGGCATGAATAATCTAAACAAAATAGGCATAGTCTCATTTCAATTTAATAATCTATTAAAACTAGTATTTACAATCGAAACAGTTGAACTAACTTTAGACAGTTTGCAGCAGAACGCAGTTAGCTCAATAGTTTCTATTGTAAATACCAGTTTCATTATCTTAAACTATAGTCAATAATCATCTAAGAAAGTAATAATCTTATAGAACGAGAAAGGCGGACAAAATCGTAGAAGATATTAATAAATTCTTAAATTGATGTATGACATCTTTAATATTTAAATAATTATTTTATAAACGTTACAATATTTATTTCTTATTTATAACTTAGGAATCTACTTAAATCACTTTTTCACAGCATTATGGCCTTTTTATTTAGAAACTACTAAATACTTTGGTAACAAAAATATAATGAAAATCAGTAAGAAATAAAAAAAAACAGAATGGGCATTATCAGCCGCACTTTGTGTGTACCCTCGAATGTGTTTGATGGAATTTATTTGCAGTGTATTTACTGCATTTATTATGCAGTAATTTCTTACAGGTTAATCATAAATCTGAAATCAAAACAAAACTATTACTTATTAGGTTAGTTCCCTCCCATTCGATAATCAATCTAAGTAATAATGTAAGTAGAAATCTAATAAATATTTTAACCAAAAGCACACTTGTATACAAAAATAACGTATGGTTACAATAAAAATGCTAATGATTTCAAATTTTAATGTTACTTGTACACAGAAATGCCGTTTTGGTTCCAATGAAAACCAAAGTTTTATGCTATAATGTAATTTTTAAGTAGAAGTGCCGTTATGTTTACAGCAGACAAATGCCATAATTTGGTAACAAAACGTGAATTGTGTTTAGAAGTAACATTATTATTGCAAGAAGTGTGTAAACAAAATGTCATTACTTACCGTAGTGCCCCTCCGCCGCAAATGCATATGGCCATCCTTCGGCAGTCAACGCTCTACTGACCGGAGAGACGTTTCGTTTCAAGCAAACGGGCCAATTACGCAAAAAAACAGAACGTTCCTCCCGCCGTCAAAACGATGTGATTCATGCGATTATCACCGATTTTGCTGAGTATATAAAGTCGATTATCGCGGTTCTTTCTGCATATTTAGGTTGTTTTTGTAAAATTTTGCAGAAGTGCCACTCTGATCCCGAAGGTGCGATATAAAGAAAGATACATATTCTAGAATCGGTATCTTTTCAGGACTAAAATCCGTAAAGTACCTACAAATTGAATGGCAATAAGTATTTGTTTTTGAACGTGACATTTTGTAATCGATACACGCAATGACTATCGATCAGATAATTAACGCCTAGTCTGTGATAACACGAGGTTAATTTTATTACTTGCGACGATAATACACTGCCCGCCAAAGTCGACCTTAACTGTTGATCATAGAGCTGAAAGTCTGTGATAATGTTTATCTATTACTAGTTTATTGCACGGGCACTTGAATTTGATTAATGGCCGGCTTCAAAATTGCAAGATCTATTTGTATTTATTTTAACTATCGTACCTACCTGTAATCGTGACTTTCGTTGAATTAAGTTATTTTTCGATTCATCGACATTTTCAAAATGGCCGTAAAAATCACCTGTAGGTACCTACTAATTTTACAGAATGAGAGATTTGTATGCATGTGGATGGTTAAATTCGGAACCACAACGCTACAATATAATTATTTCACCTTTTGGAGAGCACATAATTCCAGATAAACATACGCAAGCAAAGTCATTATTGATAGCAAGTTTTCAATAATGATCATTGCATTCAAAAATAAATGGTTGTTAGGAATAAACAGTAGTAGGTACCTACTCAATTAAGGACATTTTAATAAAACGTTATCGAGGTAAAGTTACAGGAAACTAAATTATCCGTTAAATTGAGGACAACTTTGATGATTTGGTTATCCGGTGATATTCCTGTTAGTATACAACACTATTTTATTTGAATTTAGAACCGAATAGCGAACGATTATCAGTTTAATCCTATCCTACTAATCCTACTAATATTATAAAGGTGAAAGTTTGTGTGTGTGTGTGTAAGTATGTAAGTGTGTTTGTTACACTTTTCACGCTCAAACGGCTGTACGGATTTGAATGAAGTTTGGTACCAGGATTGCTTATATCCTAGATTTAAAAATAGGCTAGGTATATAAAAATACGGGAACGGGAACTATTCACCGCAGGTAACACCGGTAAATAAAAGACAGATTTTTTAGTATTCCGATTTTTTCAAATTTTAATGTCCTTCTCCCCTTCTAACCTATCGGAAATATATATATTCTGTGACATGGACAGTAAAATAGTAACATTCCTTGTAGTGCACAAACGCCTTTATGTAAGTAGGTACCTATCTTCTTTATTAGACTGATTTATTTTTTTGTTTCAGAACGCTTCAAATTTCCATACTGAAATAAAAGAATCAAGAACTTAAGAAAAGGGAACTGAAAGTGAGTGTTTTTAACTACTCCTAAATACTGTGACAGGTAGTTACCTACTCAACTCAAACAGGTATTTTGATAAGACAACAAAATACACATTTACAAAAGGTATACCTACACTTTTTAACCGGCTGACTGTCAAATCACAAGAGTTTTAAAAATCGCATATGAACTCTTTTATGGGGGCACCATTCGTAGCCAATGTTGGAACCAAGTTGAAGCAATGTGCTTCAACTTGGTTCCAACATTGGCTACGAATAGAATGGCCAATGGCAAAGCTCCGTTTGTGTCCAATAACGGTACAAGATCGATCCCCACACTGGAGTGTTGGGACCAACACGTTCCAACCCTCCAATGTGGGGTGCCTGCATTACATGGGGGTTAAAAAATTGTAATGCATAGGTAGGTATATACTACCTACAAGATTCTAATTTCAATAAGATGAGAAAACAGAATTGTGTTTTCTTTGAAAGCTCTATTTTGGTCTTTCGGAGCACAGATTGTAAAGCCATAGGATCATCTTGCGTTGTAGAGATGAAAATAAAAGGGGAGATCTTGTTTGCATAACTTATGGTGATTTATTCCGCATTGACGACCTCTGTGGCGCAGTGGGCGAAAGCCCGCTTGAGACGCCGGAGGTTGCGGGTTCGATTCCCGCTGCGGGACAAATGTTTGTATGATATGCAAATATTTGTCTCGAGTCTGGGTGTTTTGTGTTTTCTATGTACTTAGGTATAATATGTATACCTATATTTACAAAAAAAAGGATCTATGTAAGTAGTACGAGTATATCAGTCATTTGGTTACCATAACACAAACATTAAATTGCTTAGCTTGGGACTAGATAACGCTGTGTGGAATGTCCAGGGATATTTATTTATTTATTATTCGTCCCATGGAAGTTTACATAAAAAATCTGCTTTCGTCCCACATTATACTCCTCATTCGGCCCGCAATTTATTTTATTATTGATTTGCTTTAGGAGTATGCAATGTCATCCGAAACGTCAAGCATAATTAGTGACTTTAATTTAGCAAGAAGATAGCAATTTTCTGAACTCTCGAGAGAGTCTCGAGGTTCATTTCTGTTTATAATTCTGAAGATCCTCATGAGTTCCTGTATTTTTTTAATTGGACTTTCAAACAAAAATCTATTTTAAAAATAGGTTCACATACACAAAAAATTATATGGAACATAGAACCTTTTGCTTTTTTAAAGTCAGTTAAAATCGGTATACAGATGCACAATAATACACAGCACAAACTTATAATACCTACTCATATTGTCTGTCGTGGCTACAAACACATAAAGAGACACGACTGTCTTACTAACAACAGTACCTACATTATCCGTTCAAAACTTAACACTTTACAGATCCTTTTAGATGTCTAAAAGGAACACTAAACAAAGTCTCAAAATAGAAACAAAGTAGGTTTTATTTATCTCACTAACAATTTACGCTGTCCATTTGTTTGTAGTAACTCTTTTACTGCACAGATGGCACTCCCTCAAGTAGCTTTTAGAATCTATTACTAGCGCCAACTATACCGTATCTGGTTCTTATGATCTAGCAGTATTCGCCTGCGGCTTTGTTTGTGTGGTACTTACACGGAAAGAAGTAGCCTGTGTGATACAGGTCATAAACTACATAGATTACAAGTTTTAACATTTTAGCCATCCGTGCTTCGGAGGGCACGTTAAATTGTCGGTCCCGGCTTTTAAAGTCGTTAAGCCATGACGGAGGCCTTAAGGCGGCCTAAAAACTCCGTCACCAGAGCTGGCCACTTGCTCATACGAACTTACTTACTTAGCCATTCGTTCGCCTAGAATTGGCTCATGTGTTAGTATAAGTAAAGACGATGACCAAGAAGACAGACAAAGGCCATACACAAAATCGTAAACATGAAAATGGCCCAAAACGGGAGTTTAGTAGATGGCAGCAACAGATAGCCTGGAAACTTTAAAACATCAATTTTATCCAAGAAATTTAAATTTCATTTCTAGTTAAAATTACCTACAACTTTTTTTTTATTAATATACATAAACAACAAAGTGATTTAATCAGACATTTAAACATAATTTCTTAGCCTAAGGAAATTTAGTTAGTTTAGCTGGCAACGTTACCTCCAGCGAGGTAACGTTGCCAGCCTTTTGGGCACTCTACCTGCGGTCGGTGACCTGAACTCTGTCTTCTATCTTTAGGTCTATATTTTAGATAGAATACAGAGTTCCTTTTATTTATTTAGTTGTTTAGGTTAAGAAGTGTACTTAGATATTTTTTGTTCCTGTGTGTTTCTTTGTTCGTAAATAAATTATACAAACAGTAGGAAATTTTAGCACAAGGTTCACAATGTGATACAACTGATACCTAAACTAAGATACAAATAATACTGTACAATATAACAGCAGTTGATGCGCAACTGCTTTTGGCGCCACTGAAAACCAGCGCTCCAACAGTCATGATGCTGCTTGGAGCAAATGCTGAGGGGTAGCCTTATTTTCTTGTCACTCGATTGTCAATAAGTATTTTCATTTGTATGTTACCTACCCATGTTTATTTTAATGGAAAATAAAAACTTTTTCTATTCTATTATATTCTATTCAATATCAGTGCCTACTTTAAATTAGGTAAGTGTTAATAAGTTCAAATTCAGCCGAACCACGGTGCCCGGGCTAGGGGTCTGGTTTAGATTTCAAACAGCCTCCTGATGAAGATGTAACTCAATTGCCGCCACGCTAATCCGCCGCCAATTTGTGCTCTGGGCCTTGTTACAAACTCGGGCCCAGTTGCAAACTCACTGATTTGTATACTACCCTTGGATCTTATTAAGGCAGTATTGACGTCTGATGCTTAGACAGTTCCATAAATTTCCGAATTTTAAGATCATTTTTGTTAGACAGCGTTTGACAATGTAAAATGTAGGTTAGCGTTTCCTTGTGAAAATATCTAGTAGTTTCGTTTCTGTAAATTATTGTATGAACCTTATTCCATAAGCACGAAGACGATAACTTTTCAGATAGATAGATAGATATAACATTTATTTGGAGAACACAGAGCACAGACGAACATTACAATATATAAAAAAATTGTTTTTCATCTTGGAAACCGTTTACTCCCACCTGTTCTGCTGAGTAGTTCTGTTGACAGAACTACTGGTATTTTTTTCTGGTTACTGGTTACTGGTTCTGTCCACAAAACAAATGGGAATACAATTCTCACTTGTTCTGTTGTGATTCAATCTATGAAACAACATCCAATTATAAATCTACTAGCTAGCTAATCTTATAAACGAGCTAATGATATCATTGTTTTCCATACAAAAATAGAAAACAGACAATATGTAGAGTTTTTATGAAGTAGGTATTCCCAAGTGAGCACCTATTTTTTGGGCACCTATGCATTGAGCACCCAAGCTATTCCCATTTGAGCACCCATCAAAATTTTGACGTGGTGCTCAAATGGGAACAAGAATTTATTTATTTCTTGTTCTCATTTGAGCACCTACGTAACGGCAGCTTCTAGTAATGGGAAATTAAATGAAATGAAATGAAATAAAAATAAAATGAAAATGATCACGACTGTATCCCGGGAGCGGTAGACATTTCTTTCAGATCATTAGGCATTTTTAGATCTTTTTGAAAATGTCTAAGGGGGTAGTCAGAGGTATGTCCAAATACATACATATTTGGTACAAGCCTACTTTTTGCAGAAGTTAACTTTCCATACGTGACAGGTTGCAAGCCCATCGACGCTATTAAAGAGCTAACTGGTTTCCTCACGCTGTTTTCCTTCACCGTTTTAAGCTCGTTTAAGTAAGCTGTGTATTCCTATTGTTAAAGAATTTATTCATTCATTCATTTTTAGGCTGCATAGGTACTAGATTTCCAAATTGGATTGCAAACACCAATCAAGGTGTGCTTCAAAGAGTTTTGGAATCACTAGCTTTTTTTGTTCTGTCTCGGCAAAGGCCTCCCTTGTTGCCATCCAGTTTCAGTCCTCAATTGTAGTGCAGTGTCCAATTCCCGCCAATTGTCCCGAAACGTGTTCATGTCTCAGCGCTTCTAGCTTGATCAATTTATTACTCTAGTCCATTGAATAATTATAGTTTTAACATTTTAAATATTATTAAGATATGGGACATAGGCGGCTGAATTTCTCCTGATACCGCCAGTTTTCTGCCAAGATACGACTTAGAAAGTTTTTATTTGCTATACAAATTATATATGTACATATAAGTAGCCTTCCATAGCTGTATACATGCATACATAATATGCTGTAGGTACCTACATCTTTTTTCTAGCAAGCATAAATGGAATATATTCCATCTTAACAATGTTTCAGGCATTAGTGTCCCATTTTGAGACTAGATGACGCCGTGTGAAATGTCCAAGGATATTTATTTATTTATTTATTTATTTATTTATTTATTTAGTGTAGGCAATTTCCTCCTATAATTGTAAATTATATAACATCTAGTACTGTTGTACAAGGCCTTAATAGTAGTATATCTTTAGCAGTCATCCATTCTTTTGATGATATATAAATAAATAAATATCCTTGGACATTCCACACAGCGTCATCTAGTCCCAAGCTAAGCAATTTAATGCTTGTTTTATGGTAACCAGATGACTGATACACTACATAGATACCTACCTACATTTTTTTTTGTAAATACATACATAGGTATTATACATAGAAAACACTCTTAAAGCTGCGCTACAAGTACAACAATAGAATCAATTGAAAAATCATGCGTAGGTTATCTTCGATCTATAAACGGTTCAAATGTCAAAGTCAATTGAGCATTAACACGTTTAATGAGTTCGACGCAGTGAGAAGCCCAAGGGCGTGCCACTGATTCAATGCGTCACGTAACTTCGCACTTTACTTATAATCTATGGTATCCCATCGATACCTTACCCGCGAACTGCACTTCACCAACGCCCTCTATGTCTCTAGCGGGAAACAAAACTACTAAGAACTACCGGGCATTACGCCTTAATTCATTAATTTTACAGATGTCCCTCTCCGCAAAAATCAACTTTAAATATACGGGATACAGATTAAAACACCGTGGGTGGTCTTAACTTACTTGGCGCTAGCTAACTTCAGTGTACCTAAAGGGGTTGTCATAGAAACTGTATGAAGTTGCGCGCGCATCGTCCACACTAATGCAGAGCACACTACACTGTTTTATTGTCTATGTGTGAGTTAGATGGGTAGCGTAGTACAGTGAATAACAAAATTATTAGCGTTGGAATTAAATGTAGTTAAAAATGAAAGCCATAGCACCGTATTTAAATCACACAACATTATACTTGCAGCGTATGGTGCTTTTTTAAATTGTTTATAAACGTTTGAAAACTTGATGGTCTAAATATGATTATCAAGTCATCGGGTGGTACTAAAACAAACGTGCCTATTGAGTAATTAAGAATGATTAGGTATAGCCGAGAGGTTGAAGGCAGCTCGGCTTAAAGGCGATCGCTTGCATCATCGCGGGTTTGAATCCCATCAAAGTCGTAACTTTATATTATATATTTATTTTTGTACGCATGGTTATTGACTTCTTTTCTGAGTGGGATAAATCTAATTGCGATGTAAATATAGAATCCCAATTCTATAACCAAATAAAATATTGATTCAAAAGACTTCGAGCAATTCTGCTGAACTGGCAAATGTAGAGTCATTTCAGTCAGACCCTTCAGTGAGTCTAACCACAAAACGTGGCTCGAAACTTACCCTCAACCACAAACCGAATTCGATCGTTCAAACATTATTTACACTGGTCAAGTCTTTAGCGAAGTAACTTAAGCTGTATTAAATCAGACTAATTGGCTATATTGTTTTCTTTAACATGTTTTTTAACCGACTACAATAAAGGGGGTTCTCCATACCTTTTTTAATATATCATCGAATTTACTACACTGTTTGAGTTTTTTAATGTTAGAAAGAGTATACCTACTTAAATACACCATTATGTGTCTATTCACACCACAACTACTAAAAAACACTGTCACTGATAGACTGATAGACGCAAGTGTAATGTCGAGTAGGTACACTTACGTCCCCCAAAAAATGTCTCATACATAACTGTCAACAACACTACCTACAATTGTTTTATTAATACAAGTCACAGTCTACTTACACTTACCACATTACTAAACACTTGACTAATATAAATCAAGCATAACACTTTTCGTCGCGTCTGTACATGGCGCGTCCCTCATACGTACAACGATGCTCATTACACCTTTATATGTGTGCGTGCTTCGTTCCACAGATTCTGCGCCATGGACCCCAGTATACTCGCAGCCATGGACAAAGAAGCACTGAAAAAGCAGATCGAAAACATGAAGTACCAAGCTTCGATGGAACGCTGGCCACTGTCTAAAAGCATTGCAGCGTGAGTAATCAAATTATTTATTTAAAAAAAACAGTGACGTCATGTGAAGTGTAACCGGGAGTGGGAAATGGTGCTTTTTTGCAACGCGGCTGGGTGTAGTATTGCTTGGTGGGTGCGTTCGATTTAAGGATTACGGTTTCTCTAATTTAGAAATGTATTCACGCCTTAGGTTGAACTGAATTCACATTTCACACCATTCTTTCGTGAGCCTGCTTTTATTGATTTACTGCGTTCTGTTCTCAGTTGTGTCCATTACGTGTTTCCTTATTATGTTTCTGTTTTACAATGCTTTATGATCGATTCCTCGTTTAGTACGCGGAAAAATATTCGCATTATATGAATCTGGTTGTTCGAGGAACAGTACAAAGAGTATTGTGTGGTAATGCTCAGAATTACTCATGAGTTTGCGAACGTCTTATTACGTTGGTGTTACGAACGTTTTTCCTTGATTTAAGGTTGCTAATCGCGTCACACAATGAATCTTAAATTGCTTTATTATCTGTCATGTTTGACGTAAATGAAAATTGTAGAGCTGCAAGTTGTAATTTAATCCTTACGCATATTTTATTGTACAAGATAATAGAACGTAATGCTATTATTTCATAAGGTTCATTTTCAATTGACTCAAAAATTGTAGGTAAGTCAGTACCTATTCTAAACATGCAATACCTTGACAATCTGTAATGAATCAATTACTTACCTATGTAAGTATTTCTCTATAAACGTCAGGCAATTTTTATTTGCAAGCAAGCGGGTAATTATTTATTCTCACAAACTAGAATATGCCCATAGCTTCGCTCGCGTGGTACGTAACCAGATAAAAACAAAGTATTATTTCAGCCCCCTGATTGTGTACAAGGGCGGATCCAGGGGGGGGGTCATGGGGGTCATGACCCCCCCCTGGGCTGGGTCCTCCGTGTGTCCTCCACTATTTAAAATCGTTAAACATAGGTAATGGTTATAAGTAAGGATATATTTTTTCGTCACAATAGAGATTTTATGTAGGTATAAATACCTTAGAAATACTTTCAATATTTAATCAATTTATTATAAATTAATATTTTGTATGATGGCAAACGCATTAATCGGGAACTAACGCATCGAAAATTTTAATTTTACCGCGCCTGTGGATGGTGAAGAATATTATAGGTGAAGCCGAATATCTGGATGGTGAAGTGGCAGAGGAGTTAGGACAGACCGCAGTCGATTTCAGAGTTTATTGTAAATTGCGACAGTGATATGTAGGTATCCGAATATAAGAAAGTATGTGTAGCGACAGCGGAAAGATCTTTGAATCTTTGATCTTGGAAACTCAAAATATGTTTATTCAGTAATAAGATCGTTTAAAGACCACTTTGAAACGGCATTTCCTTAAAACTAGGGGATTCTTTTGCCAAAACTACGATGCTTTTCCTTAAAAAAAATTTTACTACTTAATTTTAACGACGAGAATAAAAGCGAAAATAAAACCCTTAGTAAAACAAAGTGCCACGCTGCTTTTATCTTCAAAAAAGTTTATTTAAAAATTAATTGTAGGTAAGTCTTGTATGCACTTTAGCTAAAGGACACACAGAAAAGTGTCTCTTACGTAGGTACCTTTCATACAAGATGAAAGATTTATAGGCGTCGCGACACAAAACTTATTTTAGTACCTATGTAATTCCTCATCGCAGAATGAAAACCGACCGTAAGAAAAATGGTACTAACGTTGCTTTTATCTTAAAAAAGAATTTGCTCGCTTTTCTCGCGTCGTTTCACACTGAATAAGAGCCGACCGTAAGCAAAATCAAGTGTTACGTTGCTGCAATCTTACAAAAAAAATGTTGCTCGCTTCGCTCGCGTTGTTTCTCAGAAAATAAAGATCGACCCTAAGCGAATCGAAATGCCATTTTGCTTTTTTCTTTCAAAATACTTTCATTTCAAATTTCAAATTTCAAAATACTTTCATTTTGAAAGAAAAAAAATATAATTTTTATTTTTTTCATTAAAAAAATTTGCTCGCTTCGCTCGCGTCGTTTCACACGGAATAACAGCCGACCGTAAGCAAATTCATGTGCTACGTTGCTTTTATCTTTAAAAAAAATTTGCTCGCTTCGCTCGCGGTGTTTCACACAGAGTAAAAGCCGACCGTAAGCAAATTCTTGTGATTCGTTGCTTATATCTTTAAAAAAATTTGCTCGCTTGGTCGCGTCGTTTCACACTGAATATGAGCCGACCGTAAGCAAAATCAAGTGTTATGTTGCTGCAATCTTAAAAAAAATTTGCTCGCTTCGCTCGCGTCTTTTCACACGGAATAACAGCCGACCGTAAGCAAATTCATGTGCTACGTTGCTTTTATCTTTAAAAAAAATTTGCTTGCTTCGCTCGCGTCGTTTCACACAGAGTAAAAGCCGACCGTAAGCAAATTCTTGTGATTCGTTGCTTATATCTTTAAAAAAATTTGCTCGCTTCGCTCGCGTCGTTTCACACTGAATAAGAGCCGACCGTAAGCAAAATCAAGTGTTATGTTGCTGCAATCTTAAAAAAAATTTTGGACGCTTCGCTCGCGTCGTTTCACACGGAATAACAGCCGACCGTAAGCAAATTAATGTGCTACGTTACTTTTATCTTTAAAAAAAATTTGCTCGCTTCGCTCGCGTCGTATCACACAGAGTAAGAGCCGACCGTAAGCAAAATCAAGTGTTGCGTTGCTGCAATCTTAAAAAAAATTTTGCTCGCTTCGCTCGCGTTCTTTCTCGGAAAATAAAGACCGGCCTTAAGCGAATCGAAATGCCATGTTGCTTTTTCTTTTAAAATACTTTTTACTTTATTGTATGATTTAAAAAAAAATTATAACTTCTTGGGACTTGACCACGACTATGTGACCCCCCCCCTGGTACCAAAGCTGGATCCGCCCTTGATTGTGTAACTTGTATCAATTGTATCAAAGTTGTATCAAAACAAAAATCACAGTAAATCGCGAAAACAACTGTCAAATATGACTGTAATTAAGTAGGTACTCATTTACTCTAAATAAATAAATAAATATCCTTGGACATTCCACACAGCGTCATCTAGTCCCAAGCTAAGCAATTTAATGCTTGTGTTATGGTAACCAGATGACTGATATACTACATAGATATTTTTTTTTGTAAATACATACATATTTATAGATAGAAAAACATCAAGACCCTTGTGTCTCTGACTCTTGTGTTCGCGATTTACTGTGATTTTTGCTTTGATACAGCTTTGATGCAATCGAGACAAGTTACACAATCAGGGGGCAGGTCACAAGCTATGTTTGTCTATTCCAAGGTTTAGCTCAATCAGTTCAGTAGTTTTTGCGTAAAACAGCATACAACTAAAGCTTGACTATTTAGATTATTTTAGATTGTTAAGGGATCGCTTTTAAAAAAAAGCTAGGCCCATACCACCAGGTTCTTGCCTGATTCTTTCCCTGGTGTAGGGAGTCGCGTTGGAACAGGCATTAGAATCACCTAGCATGTAAAACGAAACTTAAGTGATCCTTGAGGTCCTACAAGAATAAATGATTTTTTCTTTCTTTCTTTCCTTCTTTCAACTTTAGCATTTTTTTAAAGGTTTTTTTAGGTTTATTACAGTTTTTTGTCACATCTCTTTATTTAATAATGATGACAATTGCTTTTTAATGTCATTTTAAACACTTAAAAAAATATGTGAGATTTGACAGTTATCAAGATAAACTAACTGTTTTGATTGCATTGTTTGCTATATTATTTCAAGTACCTACCTACTATTTCACTGCACTTTTACTACTTACAAGGTTAATAGGAGTATTTAATTTAATCATAGGCTATTATTTGTGAAGGAGACTTGAAAGGATACAATACAATATTTTTTAATTCTTTTTAAACCATTTAATTAATAAAATTGCGACTTGTAAGCAACAACTACTAACAACCTTCCATTCAACAATAACGGATTAAGTACTAAAATCGGAGTACTTAAGTAGTAACACGATTTTTTGTAGTTTATATTATTTAACTAAGACATACGTAAGACACAACAGTTGAAATTATTTTGATTTTCAAAAAAAAAAAAAGATAAAAATATATTTATTTTAAGCAAAAAACATAACACAGTACAAAAGTAAGTGAAGGATGTAAAAATATTAAAAGACGTAGGTAAGTACCTACCTACTTATAAAACATTTTAAAAAAATAATTAAGTAAGTAAATTTTCTGAAAATAAATAAAGTACCTACCTAAGTAATAAATATCATATCGACAATAATACGTTTTAACATTACAAATATTAGTTCAAGAGAGCTGTGTTAGCCAAGTGATAAGATAGGTAGTGGATTCAAACCCTAGCCACGAAACAATACATTTTCAGTTTTAAACCTTTTTTTACTATAAAAACTGCAAATAACAAAAAAAAAACATATTATGTAGTCTAGAGTTCGGAGATTGTCTTAAACTTGTGAAATACCACGACCACGGCTGGTGCAATCCGGTCGAAACGTCGGGCGAATATTAAAGGTAAAATTCGTGATAAATACCCGTTTGCATATGTTTTATAACTTGTGAAATACATACTGTAAAAAATTGGATGAGACATTAGTATGCCATGTTTTATTTGAAAGAGGTTTAGACTTGCCTCTGGTTACTTAAACATCTTCAAAGTACTCTAATCTTATAGGGATTCAGTCGTGAACTCGTGGCCTATCCAAAGTTCCATTTAAAAATGTTATTTAAAGAGAATTGTTCAAAACTTCATAATTGTGGCTTGGCACGTGACTAGGGCGACAAATACTGGCGCAAAATCAATACCAATGTCCTTACGTCTCTAGGGGACGCTTGCATACATTACCGTCGTTCATTATACATAATGTCTGTCTGTCACGACACTTTGTTTAATTAAAACTTGGTACTCTCACACGATTTAGCGTCAGGCAGCTTAGAGCTTAGGCATTTTTTTTTCGCACGAGTAGTCATTGCGCGTTTTTGTGTAGCGCGTCGCAAACGCGTGGATAGTGTGCTTGGGTCACAGTTTTTCGACGGCCTTTTGTTCCTTGCGCGTTTGTATCAGTTGCATGGCGTTTCATTTGCGTTTGTATCGATACCAACGCGAACGCTGTTATAGGTACATCGCTCCTAAGGAAAGGTCCGCGGTGGGAACATGAGTGCATGATCCCGTGCATCATGGGCACAACATGACGCGTTATAGGCATTTACTACTTTAGGCAAAGTCTACGATCAGATATCTGTCTACTCAATGCAATTTATTGAAATGAAATGAAAAATGAAAAAAATGACAATGATCACGACTGTATCCCGGGAGCGGTAGACAATTCTTTCAGATCATTAGGCAATTTTTTTTAAATATCTTTGAAGATGTCTAAGGGGTAGTCAGAGGTATGTCCAAATACATACATTTGGTACATGCCCACTTTTTGAAGAAGTTAACTTTCCATACGTGAAAGGTTGCAAGCCCATCGACGCTATTAGAGAGCTAACTGGTTTCCACACGACGTTTTCCTTCACCGTTATAAGCCATTTATTGCCTAAAATATTTCAATTTTCAAGACAGTACACGTTATTCATAAACTCACATCTATTTATAAAGTTTTATCATACCATCGCCATAGAGCAAATGGGCCAGCAAATCTAATAATAATTCTAGATTATGAAATAAAATTCCCGAAACTGAACACATGGCCATTCGTCTCTCGGCACTTCGATCTATTTTTGTACAAATAACAATAACTTCCAGCAGCTTTCGTTATAAAACATTATTCAGTTAATATTAGCCAGAGTTAAGCAACGTTCTGAGCGGTCACAACTTGGATGGGTGACCGCAAGTGGCATTTTCATCTGAGCGCTTCCGTGCTTCGGAGGGCACGTTAAATTGTCGGTCCCGGCTTTTAAAGTCGTTTAGCCATGACGGAGGCCTTTAGGCGGCCTAAAAACTCCGTCACCAGAGTTGGCCACTTGCTCATACGAACTTACTTACTTACTTTTAGCCAGAGTTGGCCACTTGCTCATATAGGTCGCGCCACGTAAAAAGAGCGCCGAAGGGAAGTAGCGGGGGTATGTTTGCGCCTGTGTTCACTCGCTGACGAACCAATAGCACTCGCTAAATCAAATTTTTATTAAATACCTACCTACGGTACATCATTATTGAACATTCAATGTTTTCGACATTTATTATCCTCGTTTGATTTAGTAGTTTTATTGTCGTCACTCAGTCAGTTCTTCTATGTTCATAATGTTTTGTTTTATTTTGTAAATAAATAGTTAGTATTTTAAACTTAGTAATCTAATAAGCATTGATTATTTCTTTATTTATTTATACAAAATACACATGGACTAACAGAATAATCCAAGCCGTCCAAATGTTAATGTTAATTATTAGTTAATTAAACTTCGAAAACAAACATACAGTGAAATGTCAGAAATTATAAAAAATATATAAATGTCAAAGATTTAGATTTCAATCGATGGGCTTACAAGTACCTACTCGTACCTATGGGATGTGGGCTTGTACAAAATTCCATACTCACCTTACACACCTAGGTCTGGTGCAGCAATGCTGAGACAGGGACCTAATTTGACCCCACGCAACACATTATAATTTGTTTTGTTACATATTTTATTTGTTTTGTGTATTTTCTGTGTAAATGTTATATTTACTAACGTGTTCTTGGGGCAAATAAATGTCTTTTCTTTCTTCTTTCTTTTCTTTCATTTGTGTGATGAACATAGAATTGTTCTGTCACAATGTTTGACACATGCCCACTGGCCCACACATTGAAACTGAGTGTTTCTAAAAAGATTTTCATCCCAAACCTCCCTAAAAATGACTTCTCTCTGCATTATACTAAACATGCGAGCCACTTAGTGAACACTGACCTAAAAACAACCCCCTCTGCCCCTCCCCTCCCGTCTTGGCAAGTGACAAGTGGGGAAAATTCGGTAACTCATCCCCTTCACACAGTACAATTAGTAAACAGTATGACATTTATGATAGGTTTGATTATAGAGTAAACACATACTACTAAAGTTAGTAGTGTAATGAGCTTATTCATCATTTCAGCCCATTTCCACCCACTGCTGAGTATAGGCCTCCTCTTTATCACGCCACTCTCTCCGATGCCTTGCGAGTCTCATCCACTGATTCCCGACTACGTGGACAATGTCGTTCGACCATCGGGCGGGTGGTCTGCCTCTTGGTCGTTGAGCGTCCCTGGGCTACAATTAGCTTATTGAATAAGTTAATTTTTTTTTTGGTTTTAGTTGAATGTAGGCCGTGGCTGCTTAACTTTCGACGGCGTCAATACGAATAAATCGTATTAATAAACATTTATTGACATATTATTAAATGATAAACACGAACCCCCTTAAGCATATTGGTTTAGTAAACCTACTTTAGCTGCAACGGGTATTAAATCTGTTGCTATCTCATTTCATTGACATAATGAGTAACAAGAAAAAAGCATTCTTTATATCTATATTAAATTGACTAATCTTTATGTATAAGGCCAGAAGAAAATGAAAACGTCTATAATATGCTTGAATTCCTTATGTGATGATCCAAAACCTATTTAACGAATGTCTTAGCAATGGTTGAAATCACTATTCGTTCAGTTGCTAGTGTTTTAGTAGTAACTGAGTTATGTAGTGATACTACTGCATAATGTATATTTTACTGTGACCCGCAATTCTTCTCTAATACTGCGTATACCAGATAATTGTACTGTTACGTCCTTGGGCATAAAATAAATCAAAATGTTTCGCCTCTGGCTAAAATATCCAATTTCTTAGAATATTATCTTACTTGTTTTAATACTAGCTGCAATAATATATTTTATATTTATTTTATAATCTCTAAGAGATTAAGTTGTTGTGTGAATAACAAAAAATCAAAATCAAAATGCATCACTATAGAATCACTGATTAGATGAATCAAAACCTTGATAAGTAGGTACCTACCACTTAAGTCGGCCAAGTGTAGCGTGTGATGCCAGACAACATTTTGTTGAGGTGTTATCTTGTTAACTTTACAATTACTTTTACTTTTTTTGACATGCCTTACTTTGTTCGACTGGCTTCCCACTGAAGCTTGACTATTTAGATTATTTTAGATTGTTAAGGGATCGCTTTTAAAAAAAAGCTAGGCCCACACCACCAGGTTCTTGCCTGATTCTTTCCCTGGTGTAGGGAGTCGCGTTGGAACAGGCATTAGAATCACCTAGCATGTAAAACGATACTTAAGTGATCCTTGAGGTCCTACAAGAATAAATGATTTATAAAAAAAAAAAAAAAAAAAAATCATGAACTCGTTTTTATATAACTTTCTCACATTGTTGAAGCTTTTACAATTGTTAGGAAGTGTATGAGAGAGTTAATACTGGGTGGTACAAAATTACTCATAAAAACTACAAAAGTGCATACATTCCTACTAATATTTAAACGCGAAAGTTTATATGTTTGTTGCTCTTTCACGCAAAAACTACTGAAGTGTTTGACTGAAACGTGGTACTTATGTAGGTATAGTCTGTGACCAGAAATAATATAAAGGCTACTTTTTTCATGTAGGTACAACGCCAGCCGTTCCCGAGTAAGCTAGTATAATATAAAAAATGGAAAATAATTATGATTTATTTAATCCAAAAATCTAAAACTGTTTTTCGCTCATAAAAAGAAATAGAATGATTAGAGTCAACCTATTCTGGGTACAAAAACATTGGAAAGTTTAAGATTTGGTTTTGGATTTTAAGTTATAAATTATGAGACATTCCTTTGTTTAAGATTAGTATTGTCTTTTATTGATGATTTAGGGAAAAGTTATTCTACCGTATTGTCATTACATAACTATAATCAATTTTTGGACTGATGCTTCCGTTTGAATTTTTGGCAGTAGTTTTATTTCACCCAGTATTAGCACAAGTTCCAATCTGTGTGGTCTAAATTAGGCCAATTAAGACCAATTAGTAACATACTCACGTACTAGAAATTGAGGAGAGCGAAGTCAAAACTAGTGGTCTTTTTTAAAGCATGTAGGTAGAGATGACGATGAAGCTCATTTTAGACACAAGATGACCTAAGTACTGCTCAACTAAGTTGAGCAAAAAAATTTTGATAGAGCATAAAATGTTCAGTAATACCAAAGACGATTAATATCTAGAAGACAGACAAAGGCCATACACAAAATCGTAACCCTAAAAAATAGCCTGAAAACTCTAAAACATCAATTTTATCCAAGAAATTTCAATTACTTTCTAGTTAAAAATGTTTAAATATTGAATATTGTTGCTACCTACTACTAAGTATTGAAATTTCTTGGATAAAATTGATGTTTTAAAGTTTTCAGGCTATCTGGTACTGCGGGATCGGGTTACGATTTTGTGTATGGCCTTTGTCTGTCTTCTAGATATTAATCGTCTTTGGTAATACAAACTATGACCTAATGCTCAACTGCTCAACTAGTTGAGCAGTGTAGAAGTAGCGGTGAATTATGTCTTAGCTTCTTTTAAGGTGGCCCTTCCCGGTGCGTCTATCATCGACGCGGGCATAGCTGAAAAGCTTGTTGTTTCATCCAGCGCAATGCTAGAAAAAGAAGCAAAGCGAAAAAAGAGAGATAGCGCCTCAGAGCTCGGCATTCAGTAGGTACTTTCGCCGCTCACTCGCTCACTCGAAAAATAGCGTGCGGAAATTTCATAAAAAGTGTTCCAGGAAATACGTTTTTTTCAGTAAGCCTTACAAGTTTGTAAAATAAATATTAGTCATTTAGAATCTCCATAAGATTTGCAAGGTTTCTATGACAATATTTTCTTTACGTTTACAATTTATGAGTACATTATGAACGGCCAAAGTTCAGGTAAAATTTATGCTAAAAGCAGGTTTTTGGAAGCTTATACTGAATTTGTTTCTCAAAATTTTGATTTTTAGTTTCGATAGAAACCTAGATATAGTGCACAAGATACCTATTAGTCCAAAAGTTTAAAAGAAAGATCTGTTACAACGGCATAATCACGTACGAGCGTTTGTATGAAAAGTGAGCCGGGTTGACCGCTCTTAAGGGTTCGTTGCAGCAGTTCGTTGAGCAAAAAAATTTTGATAGAGCATAAAATGTTCAGTAATACAAACTATGACCTAATGCTCAACTGCTCAACTAGTTGAGCAGTGTGGAAGTAGCGGTGAATTATGTCTTAGCTTCTTTTAAGGGTTCGTTGAGTAAAAAAATTCTGATAGAGCATAAAATGTTTAGTAATACAAACTATGACCTATGCTCAATTGCTCAACTAGTTGAGCAGTGTGGAAGTAGCGGTGAATTATGTCTTAGCTTCTTTTAAGGGTTCGTTGAGTAAAAAAATTCTGATAGAGCATAAAATGTTTAGTAATACAAACTATGACCTATGCTCAATTGCTCAACTAGTTGAGCAGTGTGGAAGTAGCGGTGAATTATGTCTTAGCTTCTTTTAAGGGTTCGTTGCAGCAGTTCGTTGAGCAAAAAAATTCTGATAGAGCATAAAATGTTCAGTAATACAAACTATGAATGACCTAATGCTCAACTGCTCAACTAGTTGAGCAGTGTGGAAGTAGCGATGAATTATGTCTCAGCTTCTTTTAAGGGTTGGTTGCAGCAGTTCGTTGAGCAAAAAAATTTTGATAGAGCATAAAACGTTCAGTAGGTAATACAAACTATGACCTAATGCTCAACTGCTCAATTAGTTGAGCAGTGCGGAAGTAGCGGTGAATTTCGTCTTAGCTTCTTTTAAGGGTTCGTTGCCTTGTAATACAAGAATTGCACAAGAATTCATTAGTCATTACTTTACCAATATCCTAGAAATCCCAACCTTAAGTGCCCTAGTTACAGCTTTATAGCTAAAACTGTAGTAACCCGTGTCTAAATATACACACAAAACTAGTATCTACAACAATGCGTTATGGTCTATTTTAGATCGTGTGTAATACCGCTTGCGATATTGAAAATCTATTTTATGAGGTTTTTATCGATGGAAACATAATAATAAATGGCGCGTGGTTCGATCCTCATCATTTACCTAACCTTGTAAACTGAGCTATTATAATGAGAGGTTTTCTTTTTGAGTATTAAAAAAAACATAGTTTCCAAGAACTCTGTAGATGGCGTTGAACTGACTACGTTACTAGGGTGGTAAATCGTACTAACCCGGGTAAGTACTATGGCGGTCTCGTTTTATCTTGTGGGTTTTTGAACCCTTTGTAGTCAGTTCAACGCCATAATATAGAGTTCTTGGATACTATTTTTTTTAATACCCTAAAGAAAAACCTTTCATTGAAGCTACATGTCAAAATACACAATAAACATGGATGCTGGATAGGTACGGTCGGTCAAAAAAGGGGTAAAAACCAACATGGAACAAAAAGGTCCATTTCCACTTGCAACATTATAAAGTGACAATTGCTCTTTTACTAAATTTTAATTTTGTAAACCACTTTTTTGGGCGAATTATAAACATTTGACTTATACATAAATAATGCTTGCGTTGAAAAAACACATATTGCTCGGTACGTCAAAACAAATCGTCTCAAAAAAGAGACATTTGTCCATGGACCTAGTATAGTACCTGGACGAACAGTGAGCGTGCCGCCGAGAGGGACAAAAATTGCAGTGAATCCATAGTTTCGTAGTACAAAATTCGGAGCATCAAGTTTAAGGCCATACAAAAAAGCGGCACGTGATGAGGGACAGAAGATATAATGCTTTGTCTCTTTTACTCACAAGAAAGTTGTATATATTCTTCTATGTTTTTGTGTGACTGAGAAAGAAATATACAGCGCTCTATTTCTTACTTTCTCTAAGCATTTGTCATTAACTTTGATACTTTTTGGCAGAAAACAATATTGCTATGGCGATAAATCTACGGTCATTCGTTAGTTCAATACTAATATGAACCGAGCGTAAGAGAATAATTATGTAAAATCATTTGTCAACGTAAACTTAGTAACGCTAAACTTCCGTTAGTTTAGCGTTACCTCTTTGTTTATACCTAAAGAATCTAAAATAACTAAGTTCACAGAAGTTAATAGCGACCGTAATGTATTATCACTCTAAAGATTATCTATTTAAGTCAACGACACAAGTACCTACGATAAGTATATAAGTTCGGTGCGATGTATAAATTCGATATATAAGCTAGGGATTTCGATTTCACCTGAAGGATTATTTGAAAGATAAAATGGCTTAATAAAGATTAACTCAAATATCAAAGCAAATGGTACACAGTTTTCTGTCAAAAAGTGTATATAAATAGTTATTATTTTCGATGGTAAATAATAAAAACAGTAGGTACGATTATAATAGTGATTTTGATAACTTATATCTCATTTTTGGAATATTTTAATGAAGTAAAATGTAATATAATGTTTTTCCTGTTTTTCACTCTTGTTAATAAACAGAGTTGATAACAAATTTAGCAGCCGTTTCAGCTATACAAAACCTCTGTCAACAGAGAAACCTAAAAAACAAAGCGTATTTTTACCCCAAATATTTTCCACACTCATCCAAAAAAAATTTCCGTTCGACAATCCTCTCTATGCCTCTCTCTCTCTCTCTTCCAAGCTGTTATGTGTCCCACATGGTGGTGGGGTCAGCTTTCCTAACAGATTTTCTCCACTTCGCTCTGTCCTCGACGTCGTTTTCGGAAACTTGACACTCTCTCATATCTTTTAACACTACATCTCAATACAATCCTCTCTATGCCTAACAAAATAAAATTCAATTTTGAGCTGACGCAACTCCGCCGGAGTAATTTAACTTCAATATCGAACTGAAAGATTTATTATCAAGACCGGGAACAAATTAATCCATCTATCCGATATTGGCCGGTGAAATAGGCTGTACACAACTTCCGATACGATCCATTTATTATCATCCACATACATGAGACAGCCAGATAATCTGGATAAGTTAATTGTAGTGGGGAAGGTAGAGGGAAAAAGGCCTCGGGGACGCTCACCTACCTGCTGGTCAGACCAAGTAAAAACTATAACGGGACTCACTATTCCCTCTGCCCTGAGACAAGCCCAGGATAGAGCAATGTGGAAGAAGCTTGTCAACGTTTCCGTAAAGGCGTTTCAGGACGGGCACGACCTTCAGCAATGAAGATTACGACTAAGAAGAGAATAGGCCTCAGCTGTGTAAGTGATAGAGAGATGGTGTCATTACACCATAAAGAATAGTAAACGAGTTTATAAGGGTTTTTCATTTCTAAAACCTTAGAATTCCATACTTGCGACATTGCGACTTTGTGGACATTTTCCTTTGCAACTTTGGTTTGATTCATAAAAGGAATGATTGCTTACAATTTAGCACAGCTCTTAAAATTTAGGCTTTTACAACGTAATTACGATGATTGTACAGCGTTAGGAGGCAATCTAACTAACGGTACGCAGTATTACCCCCTAGCCATTACTTACCAGCTTATTCGGCGCGGCCATGATACCTGCTTGGATAAAAAGTAGCTTATGTGTTATAAGTTTTAGCCAAATCCGTTCAGTAGTTTTCGCGTGAAAGAGCAACAAACATCTATACATCCATACAAACTTTCGCATTTATAATATTAATGGGTGGAAACCATTGAGGAGTAGATTCAGAGTTGACGAGTGATAGGAGTGAGTGGAAGAAGAAAACATGTTGTGCCGACCCTACTTAGCGTGGGATAAGGGCAGGAGAATGATGATGGGTGGAAACCATTGAGATGTATTAAAGAGTCACAATCTAATAGCTGACAGCACTCAAAAAATGTGCGTGCAAATTCAATGTTCTACAATGACATTTGACATTTGAATGTAGACGTTATGTCGTTTGTTTTAATGTTCAATGTCCCTTGTGCGCAAAAAAGAAAAACTCTGCGCACTACGTAGAGTACGCCGAGTTTTGGCGTTAACATTTTATTTGTCTGATTGTGGCTCTATAATACATCTCAATGGTGGAAACACATCAAATGTCACTTGGTTAGAAATGTTCAAACAATGGATTTGTGATTATTGATTGTATACGAAGTGTTTATAATAGGCTAATGCTCTTTGCTTTTGATGAGATAGATAAGGCATATTTTTGCTTAGCACCACAGCAGCCACAGCTTGTGTCGAAGTAAAACATTTTTTTGGAATGAAAAGTCCACAATTCACAATCTTCGGATCCACAGTTGAAGCTCATTTTACTCATCAAACACGGCTCATACATTAATGAAAATACCGATAAAATTAATTAATCGTATCGGATCCTATAAGTGAAACTGATAAATTGGCCGCAACCAATCATATGGCCCAATCAGGCACTGATTAAAAATTCAGGGGCTTTAATGGGAATCCATATTGTTGACGGTAAGGCTTCAGAAATCTTGTTTGGCTACCGTAATTGTTTTATTGAGTAGGCGACTATTGATTGAAGACACCGAATGCGCGAAAATATTGGCTAGGCCTAGTGACTAAGCCTAGGCATGCGGTGGCCACATTCCACACCGAACGAGCGGCCGGTTGAAGCGTTTTGAGTTTTACAGGTATTGCAACTGAACATTATTTTGTCAGACGCTTGAAGTTGTCAAGCGTCCGCTCATAACCACCGCGCTAGGCGACCGTCATGCTCTTTGGTGTGAACACTACCGGCGTTTTCATACGTTCGATACCTACTTTGCGGCCTGTTCTATTTTTCATTGCACATTGAATAATATTTAAATGCGAACCAAATTTTAGTACTAAGTAGGTACTCGTAATTTTACAAAGAAATAAGGCGGACAGTAAAACAAACAATAATGTAGGTACATTTTTATTCAGTAGGTACTGCCGTTCATTTTAACGACTTTGACCATAAAAGTTAACGATTCTGGTTTTAATGATCGTTAAAAATATAATGGAGCCGTTTCGACTAGGTACGCTTCATTTAGAGCTAATTATAATGATTGAAAATTTATTTCTAAGTCCATAATGTTTTACATTACTGATACATACATACATACATAAAATCACGCCTCTTTCCCATGGGGGTAGGCAGAGACCACGGATCTCCACTTGCTACGATCCTGACACTTCTTTCGCCTCATTCACTCTCATTACATTCTTCATACACGCTTTCCGGTTTAGGGTACTAAAGATTACATATTATTACTGATACAAAATCACTAATAGCTAAATGAAAGACACAGAACTAAATGTGCTATTCAAAAAAGTTCTTAAATCAGTTTCCTAAAAATCGTGCCCTTCATCTTTTATTTTAGAAAAAATCCAATAATAAAGGAAGTTGAATCTATTTGGGCTAATATACTTAAACATTTTAAAAGATTTTCTCCTCACACAAAACAAGAAAACTAAGTTATAGACGCTGCAAACTATAATCACAATCTTCAATAACTTAACTTCAAACTTAAATCTCTTAAATATAATTTAGAATCGTATTAAAAAAAGTTTAAAATGAAATCGTTATCATCCTCAAACTCTACAATGCAGTTAAAGTTATTATAAACATTCCGCTTTTATAGTATTATAGTAAAAAATTGAGACATATTAGAAACAAAACTGTACCAGCGCTGTAGTTGCTAGCTCAGCTTCTACAGCAAATGCTGAGTGGTGACCAATTTGCTTCACTCATATTTCCTACAAATAATTGTACCTGTACCTACTGTAATGTGTGTGAGTGAATGTAAATAAATATTTTTCTATTTCTATTTCTATTTCTATAAAACATCATTAAATTTTGATATAGGTAAAGGTAAATCGTATCTCGCTAAAATAATGAATTTAAAATGAATAACTGTATCATTTAACATTCATTAATGATAGTTGAGCTTAAAAACCTTGGCAGACAAAAAGGGAATCCTATGCCTAGCAGTGTGTGCAGTGTGTACAAAATGCTTGATGATTAAAGATTTAGGTTCTGAAGTACATTATCTCTCTATTATCTGAAGTAGTTTACAGTGTTTTAAAACAGAGATTACCACAAAAAAGAACAGACTTTGTTTTACAATAAAACTGATAGCTCTGAAGAGTATTAATAATGTATGTTTTATAATATAACATAATAATATACATCGCTATCAGATAGGTATCGCTTATCACAACGACAATGTTATGACAGAAAAAAAATTAGGAAAATTTAAGCCGCGGGTTCGGTACCAAATACATTTAAATCTCACTTGAACAATTTACTAGAACTCGTATTAGCAAAAAGGGAAAATTAACAAATTCTAAGGGGTGAAGATATTAATGTAGAATTGTATTTTCTTTTCAGAATGCGAGACTACGTGGAGGAGAATGAGAAAAACGATCCTCTCATACACGCTCCCGACAAGAAAAATAACCCTTGGGCCGAAAAGGGGAAATGCATCATCATGTAACTATATTTTACCCAAAAATCACCAAATCATCAGTTCAATGGCCACGGTGTGTCTGGTATGCTGGCGAAGAAGCTCAAGAGATCTTACTGCCGGACAAAGCATGATGTAGTAACAACTGATGTAGGAGTTATAATTATTTTTGTCGTAGCGTTTCGTTCCCAAATAATTCTAGTCCTTAAAATAAGGAATGTACATTTCTGACTGCGACTGCAAGAATGTACTTATGAATATTAATTTAAAAGGGGAATTTTTAAAAATGGTTGTAAATACGTTAAATTTTGTATTTCTAGTATTAGAAATGTTTGACATGGATTGAGAAATGGCGGAGATGGTATGGAATGTAAAAAAAGTATCTCAACGGTAACAACCGAATTTTGTTTTTTCGTGTTTATTTACTGCGGTCAACGCCTTGAGAGTCTCTTCTTTATTATTTTTTAAAGAATCCGTACAGTTGCATACAAAAAAGCAACTTCCTCTTTCGTCTATTTGTTTGGACTGTTACGGATTCTTCCCTGAGCTAATCAAAGCTCCCACTTTGAGCGGACTCACGGACGGGCCAGTCAGCCTTGCCATCGTCTTTAGACATTAAAAATAAATATGGATATTCGAATTCTTTGAGCTCACGAATGTTCATATTTAAAAAGATAAATTAAATTATAGGGTTAAAATCGCACGTCACAACTTAGCATGTGTTTGTTGAATCACTAATAAGCGCGAGAGTGTAAAGATATTGGCAATAAAATCTTAGTCGAAGGATAAAATATCGAAGGTAAAGTAGGAAATTCGTAAAATAAGGAGTAAAATGCAAAATAATCATGTTTGAGACAAAATATTGATAAGCTGATTTAGGATACTTTTATAACTTGGGTACATTCCGCAGTGCCATTATCTTGTAATGCTTATACAATTAGGTGTTAGCGTTCTCTTTTCTCGAATCCAGTTTCGAAATCATTGTTTATTTTAATCTATGCGACTCTGTCCCTAGCTTCATCTACTTCTTTAGCCATATCTGTTTTTATCGAATCTATCATTTCACAACGATTTAAAACATAATACCTAAATTAGAATTGACTAAAATCTAGTTACTTATTAGCTTAGTATAAAACAAAATTGAAATTCTACCTTTCGACAGCCTATTCTACCATCTAATGTAGTTTCCAAAAATAAACTTTCTTCTAAAATCTAATCTAAGATTCCCGGGATGTATAGAATATTGAACATTTCGCAAACAATATTCTTGATGATTCAATTTTGATTTGAGAAATGTTCATTATTATGGAACCCGAGTAGCGCATTAACATTCCATTAAAGGATTAAATAAATCCTATTTTCGAATAAATAGAGAAATTTAAAATTACGCACTGTAGATAAATTATAGTATAAAATTAAAAAACTTAAATAAATTACTTAAAAAAACTATTAAATTTAATCTACCTTCCCTTTATCATATCTTATACATGAAGTATGGAAAATCATTCTGGCTGTGACGCTTGAGTTCGTTTAGATGCTTCACACATCCTTAGGGAATTAACTTTTTTGTATATCTTTGCGAGTACCGACAATAATTCATACTCTTCTTCGTATTGCAGCTAGTATTTCATTATCACCAGATTCTATTTCATGGACATGGTGTCTGTCGTCAACACTAACCTGTGTCTCTTCGATATTCTATATTTCTTCATCTGCTACTTTCATTTTATCAGCTTGGTTTGGTCTTTCATGTTTTTCATACTATCCCTTCTTAATATAAAATAGTCTAAATATAGAAACTTAGCAAGTATTCGTAGTGTTAGTGTTAATTATGAAACAAGAATCAAAAGTTGTTTGTTAATTAATCGATATGATAAAAATGCAATTCAGATTATTAATCTTAGAATTAAAAAAATAACTTTAACAGTTAAATAAACGATTTAGTTTAAATAAGAGTAAGGATGGTAGCGTTGGCAAGGCTGCACTAGTGTTAAATTATTTTTTTTGTATTTTCAAGGTGAATGATTGTCAGCTTATTTAAGTTTTTGTCAACATAATTTATTCCTTTGTTATGTTAAGTTTAATTTTAAACCAAAGAATCTTGTCCTCGATTTACATACTTTTATTTAAATGGACTCATAATAGGCATTTAAAGCCTTTTTGCACTGGCCATGTTATATTATGATTGCCCATTGTTAAATAAGTAACATGTAACAGTAATTTTTCATGGATTAATCCAAAATTTATTAAATAGATAAGGGTGATATTGGAAATGATTTTTTTAGAATCAATAGCTGTAAGGTATCGTATGTTATATTAATTATGTAATCAGTAATCACTGAAATAAATAAAAAACCCTAACTCCTTGTTTTTTTGGTTTTCATCCTTAAGGCTCAGCTCAACTCAAACCAAAAGAGCATCGAAGAGCAGCGAAGCGGAGCGCAGTTTCAGTATCATACGAATTTCAACTTTATTTTCATTACTATAATACTTATTATAGCAAAGAAGGCGCGCGTATTCGAATTCCCGCGGCGCGCCGCGGGCGCGAGTATGCTCGTTCGAGTTTCTCATGCGATAATAAGTATTATTGTATTGAAAATAAAGTTGCAATTCGTATGACACAGAAACTGCACTCCGCTTCGCTGCTCTTCGATGCTCTTTTGTGTGAGTTGAGCCTAATAGAATTTACTTTAATAGGTATACCTCTGAGAATAGGTTCATTCCAGTTCTGACTCTAAATGCCAATGAGAAAAAAAAAAAGTTCATGTCTGTATTCCCAAGGTGAGGTAGACAAATTCTTTCAGATCTTTTTAGTCACTAGGATTATAAGCCGTGTTGGTCAAGTGGATTAGTACCTCGACTTTCGATCCGAAGGTCGTAGGTCCGAATCCGGCCGTGCATCAATGAACTTTTCGCATCGAAAAATTTAATGCGCTTTAACACGAGCTTATAACGAAGGAAAACATCGTGAGGAAACCAGTTAGCTCTCTAATAGCGTCGATGGGCTTGCAACCTGTCACGTATGGAAAGTTAACTTCTGCAAAAAGTGGGCATGTACCAAATATGTATCTAATTGGACATACCTCTGACTACCCCCTTAGACATCTTCAAAAGATCTAAAAATTGCCTAATGATCTGAAAGAAATGTCTACCGCTCCCGGGATACAGTCGTGATCATATTTCATTTTTTTCTTTTTAGTCACTTTAGTTAGACGCCTTCAAAGGATCTAAAGTGACTTTTTTTTTTTTTTTTTAAAGTCACTTTAGATCCTTTGAAGACGTCTAAGGGGTAGGCAGAGGTATAATAATATAAAACTAGGGGAGAATAAATATGTCCCAGGATATTCGCCCCTAAAAAATAAAACTATTACAGAGGTATTAAAAAAAGCTTATGATAGGTTTTCACGCTTGTATCTACGCAGGTTCGAATCCTGCCGGATCCGTTAACTTTTAGTAAGATTTTTCATTTATAATGAAATATCCAACATTCAATTCCTTTGTTCAACGTAATACTTACTTAAAAAAAAAAAAAGATATGGCGCTTGTTTGACGCATACAGGCACCTAGCATTTAAAAAATATAGAGTTCAATGTTGTTTTATCATAAGAAAGAAAGAAAGAAAGAAAGAAAAATCATTTATTCTTGTAGGACCTCAAGGATCACTTAAGTATCGTTTTACATGCTAGGTGATTCTAATGCCTGTTCCAACGCGACTCCCTACACATATTTTGTGATAGTCTTTCGTGATTCAGTAGTTTGGAAAATAACATCTGGTTTTAATTGTTTCTTTGACCACCAACACTTTCATTAAAGTAGGTAATAATAATCGTTTCATAATGAAACTGGGACGAGCTGGACTCATACCTTAGCACATGGCCTGTGGACGCGCTAAGTCGCGAAGAGTGGAAGAAGGGAAGGGAGGCCTTTGCCCTGCAGTGGGACGATTATGGCTGAATAATAATAATAATAATTAAACTGAACGTTAAAAGCTTCGAAAAGCCAAACCTTTTAGAAGATTAAAAATTATCATGTTTTAGTTCAAAAGTAACATCATTATCACCCCAAAACCCCGATGGTCAAAACTTTTCTGACCCACGTCATTACTAAATGTGACTAATGGGGACCAAGAGCCCCAAACTTTGCAATTAACATAGGACTGGCAATTTATATACCCTGAATATATATACCCGAATATTATATACCCGAATATCTTAAAACGGTTGTTTTAAAGCCTTATATTCCTTTCAATCAGGAGTTCAAATCTTGGCCTTTTATGAAAATATGATGAAAAATTTCAATTTACTTTTTCTAGGATCAACAGACGGTGAAGAAAATATCACGAGTTAATCATTTAGTATCTAAGTCCGATCTGTGAGTTTACAATAGTTTAAAACTAAATTATAAAAGCATAATGCTAAGTTGTACGGTCGTACACCACTGGAATATGATAATAGTTTGTTTGCTTGATAAATCAGTAAAACAAGTGATAAATTTTAACTGATGTATTGATAATTGATACTTATGATAGTTTAATGATATGAGTCGCCTGGTTGATGGCCGATCGCGAACTGAATGTAATTTATAAAGTAATGTAAAATGCTGAAACTGCATGACCTAAATAACGGGTCGATGTACGTGCTCGTACAAAGTACTATTTTCTTTTTATGGAACATCATAGAAGGAAAAGTAGAAGGAAGGCGAGGAAGGGGAAGACCGAGAATTAATTACATAAGTCAGATAAAACAGAAGGTCGCTGTCATGTCGTAACAAGAAGTAAAAGAGATCGCAATAGAAAGAAGTATATGGAGGAAATTGCATCATTACACCGACAGCTGCTGAGCTCTTAAGTTTTATATACTTACTGCTAAGTAAGTTAGGTTCCTAAGTAGGTTAATGTCACCGAAAAAAAATGAAACATTTATAACTTAAAAGTTTTACCACCCCATAGGAAAATCAAATTAACTTAGGTAGGTACTTCTAAATTACCTAAATAAAGCCTGAGAATAAAATCTCGCGCGTACAGCGGTAATATAGTAGTGATCATTTTCACTTTAAAAAAGACAAACTTGATTGTGAGATGCGACTGGCCACGTAAGAAAAGTATGATTTGGACTTTGGAAGTTTTTTTTTTTTTGAAGAAAAAGATAACAAAAAATGGTGAAACATACAAAGCAAAATCATCGAAGTTGCCACTAAGATCTTCGCTCGATCGATTGATTATGTACCTCTAGTAGACGTAATACATTCAGTGTATGACGTCAGATCACTCGATCTTGGGATAACATCTCGCTTTTCGGGTCACTTGCTAATCCGTAAAGCCTCTATCAGCGGCCACGGTTCAGCGATCAGTCTGTATCGATACTAATCTCAGAATATATAGATACAAATTTCTCGGTCCAGTTTTTACGGAGGTATAAAAAAGATGATAACCTACTTAAATCATTTATCTTTGTGTTGCTCAGTAATTTCAGCCCCAAACATAGCTGAGGGATTGCTACTTTTCCAGCAACCACAGTATTAAGAGCGGCCAACCCGGCTCACTTTTCATACAAACGCTCGTACGTGATTATGCCGTTGTAACAGATCTTTCTTTTAAACTTTTGGGCTAATAGGTATCTTGTGCACTATATCTAGGTTTCTATCGAAACTAAAAATCAAAATTTTGAGAAACAAATTCAGTATAAGCTTCCAAAAACCTGCTTTTAGCATAAATTTTACCTGAACTTTGGCCGTTCATAATGTACTCATAAATTGTAAAAGTAAAGAAAATATTGTGATAGAAACCTTGCAAATATTATGGAGATTCTAAATGACAAATATTTATTTTACAAACTTGTAAGGCTTACTGAAAAACACGTATTTCCTGGAACACTTTTTATGAAATTTCCGCACACTATTTTTCGAGTGAGCGAGTGAGCGGCGAAAGTACCTACTGAATGCCGAGCGCTGAGGCGCTATCTCTCTCTTTTCGCTTTGCTTCTTTTTTAGAATTGCGCTGGATGAAACAACAAGCTTTTCAGCTATGCCCGCGTCGATGATAGACGCACCGGGAAGGGCCACCTTAAACCACAAATAAACTAAAAAAAAAAAATGTCATAAGGTGCTGCGCCTTTTCATTTTCAATAAGCAAAGTGACAAATGTACTAGTACTAGATATTGTACTCTTTTATGGGGCTTTTTAGACTACGTTTAAGTAGATAAGCAAATAATGATGAAGAGACAATTTTTATACTTTTGAATAATCTTATCCATTCAGATTTTACTTTTTCATAAAATATAGATATTATTACGTCCAGACACCACAGGTATTTTAATTCAAAAAGACTAATCAAATAAAACCCAACAAATTCCAAACCCAGGAACTCGGCACGAAGTTAATGAAAAAGTATTTCAGAAGGGAAAAAACTATTTCCCTGAAAAGTATTTTTACTTGGAGCGAGAGAAATGCATTGAACGTCCGAGGGATCGGAATGAAAGTGGTTGAAATACTTAGCATGCTTGGAAGTGGCCAAGTGACAGTCCGGTCCCGATCACTTTTCTATTGTTTTAAAGACTGTATTGGCTTGAAATTTTTGATCCAGAGAACACTTTTTCTCTCAATAAAAGGAT
Organism: Xanthorhoe designata; assembly: GCA_963582015.1. Lineage (NCBI taxonomy): Eukaryota > Metazoa > Arthropoda > Insecta > Lepidoptera > Geometridae > Xanthorhoe > Xanthorhoe designata. The sequence goes on along the minus strand of OY757042.1, from coordinate 1,098,852 downwards.
GAAGTTTTTCATGGTCGATAAGATTAACATTATGTTATGTTTGTATGAACAAGTGGCCACCTCTGGTGACGGAGTTTTTAGGTCACCAGGCCTCTCAAGATAAGATAATGATTAGATACTATAATCAATTTTCATTCCAAACCCTGGAGGATTTTGATTTTGATTTTAGTGAAAAATGTGACATTTTTGAACGAAAAAGGATAAGATGCAAAAAAATTTAGTAGGTAATAACTCTGTTGACACTGTCAAAATGTTTGACTTCCTGGTGTTTTTTTATCAGTTATATTTTTTTAGAGGTAGTCAGAACCAGAGTAAATCTACTATTAATTTAGTAAAGCAGAAGAGTTAGTTTGAAACGATTATCTCTGGAACTACAAAAATAAATCATTTGATTTTAATAATACTTAGCTCTTTTTCATACAATATCAAGACTAATTAAATTAGCTGGAGAAAATATTTTGATCCCATCATTTAGAATAACATCAAAGATACGACCTCTGTGGCGCAGTGGGCGAAAGCCCGCTTGAGACGCAGAGGTTGCGGGTTCGATCCCTGCCGCGGGACAAATGTTTGCATGTTCTGTAGATATTTGTTTTGTCCGGGTCTGGTTGTTTTTCTATGTATAATATACTAGCTGTGCCCCGCGGTGTTACCCGCGGTGAATAAGTTAATAGATTTTTTTGTTAAATAAGTTAGAACGTCGTTTTAAGTTAATAGATTAGAACGTCGACTCGGTGAACCGATTTTGATGATTCTTTTTTTGATCTGATGAGGATCGTCAGAGATATAAATAAAAATGCAGAGCTTGAGAGTGCAGAGTATTAAAACTATTTTCTTACGTACATAATTGAATTTTTTTTCATAAAGTTTGAATTTTGCTCCTTGGTTATGACCAATGCGTCATTGTGTCACTTGATTTTGGTGCTCATGGAACGGGATGACTGCTGGTCGGTTACTATTCTATGGTCTAACACAGTTTATTTTGCTCGCAAAATATCCAAGAAGCTACCATGCGAGCGAAGCGAGCTTCGACCCAAGCGAGCGAAGCGAGCCGAAATTTTTAAGACAAATTCGTTATGTGACACTTGATTTTGCTTATAGTGCTCATAGAAAAGGCTGACTGTTGGTCAGTCCCTATTCTATGGTCTGACATAGATCAATTTGCGAGCAAAATATTCAAGAAACTATCGTGCGAGCGAAGCGAGCTTCAAACTAAGCGAGCGTGTCGAGCCTTTTAAACTCGAGCCGAAATTTTTAAGAAAAATGCGCCGTGTGACACTTGATTTTGCTTATAGTGCTCATAGAAAAGGCTGACTGCTGGTCTGTTCTTATTCTATGGCCTGACATAGTTCAATTTGCTAACAAAATATTCAAGAAGCTACCGTGCGAGCGTAGCGAGCTTCGAACTAAGCAAGCGCATCGAGTTTCTTAGACTCGAAATTTTTAAGATAAATTCGTCATGACTGACACTTATGTTTGCTCATGGTGCTCAAAGAAAAGGCGCTGGTCGGTTCCTATTCTAAGGTTTGACACAGTTCAATTTGCTTGCAAAAGATTGAAAAAGCTACATGCGAGCAAAGCGAGCGCAGCGAGGCTTTTAGATTCGAAGCGAGCCGAAACTGTGGGAAACTTAATAAAATAGCGATGATGAGGTGCTGTACTGAATTTTAATTGAAGACACAAATATAAACTTTGTCCTAATTGATAATCTCACGGGCACAATACGCTTTTAAGGGATTTAAAGTAGCTTATGACATGTTGTTATCCAGGATATCAACTGACTTGGTACCAAATTTCATTCAAATCCGTCCTGCCGTTTGAGCGTGAAGGAGTTATAACATTTCCTGTGCTGCCATCTATTAACAATATTTTGACTAACAGTTACGTTTCACGGCAAAACTATTTTGATGAATAATTTGGTTTATAATCCCACGGAACCATTCCTTTTTTCAGGAATTTAAGGTAGCCTATTTGTTAATCCAGGGTACTCCTACCAAATTTAATTCAAATTCATCCAGCCGTTTGAGCGTGAAGGAATAATAACTTTACCTGTGCTGCTATCTATTGAAATTATTTTGTTACTTTTTCAGTTAGTTTTTCACTGCCAAACTATTGTGTATTTGATTATTAATCCCACAGAATCAATGCACTTTTCAGGAATTTTAAGTAGCGTATATTTTAATCCAGAGAATAAACAATCCTGCTACCAAATTTATTTCAAATTCATCCAGCCGTTTGAGCGTGAAGGAATAATAACTTTGCCTGTGCTGCCATCTATTGAAATTATTTTGTTACTTTTTTACGGCCAAACTATTTTGTTGTGTACTTATACTATTTTAATGAATTTGATTAATAATCATACGGAATCAATGCACTTTTTAGGAATTCTAAGTAGCGTATATTTTAATCCAGGGTATAAGCAATCCTGCTACCAAATTCCATTCAAATCCGTCCAGCCGTTCGAGCGTGAAGGAGTTATATTTTTGCCTGTGCTGCCATCTATGATGTTATTTTGTCTGACAGCTGCCTTTTGCACGGCCAAACTACCGAAACTATTCTAATGAACATTTTGTTTTATAATCCCACGGGAACACTGCACTTTTCAGGAATTTCAAGTAGCCTATTAGTTATTCCAGGGTATAAGCAATCCTGATACAAAATTTCATTCAAATCCGTTCAGCCGTTTGAGCGTGAAAGAGTAACAAACACACTTACACACTTACACACTTACACACTTACACACACACAAACTTTCACCTTTATAATATTAGTGGGATGTATGTATTTACAAAAAAAAAATGTAGTATATCAGTCATCTGGTTACCATAACACAAGCATTAAATTGCTTAGCTTGGGACTAGATGACGTCGTGTGGAATGTCCAAGGATATTTATTATTTTATTATTTTTTATTTATTATTTATTTATTATTTATACCACACCTACACCATTTTTACGCTCGATTTGAGCTTAGCTGCGATATAATGAAATAAGGGCACACTTCGAGTTATAATATGAAGAGTTTCATCACTATTAAAAAGTGGTCCTAGTTTTTGAACAAAAATGCCCATGGTCCTTTTATTTGCAAAAATTTGAATAGAAATGATTCGCAACATTTGCCGCACTGTACCTCGCTGGCGACGCCGCTGGCAGACACGATGTTGGGCGCTCGCCAACACTAGGTGAGCTGTTACACAATCAGCCTTTCAATGCCTAGATTTTTCTGTTTGAATTCTAGGTTTTATCTGGTTATTCTCAGGGGCATCTTTAAAATAGCCTTGATTTAAGGTTGATTTTATAATCATTTAGAGGAGCCAATGTCCAATCATTGTTTTAAATTAATGGTATGCCCCCAATTCTTTTAATTATATTTAATCACTAGCTGTGCCCCGCGGTGTTACCCGCGGTGAATAAGTTAATAGATTTTTTTGTTAAATAAGTTAGAACGTCGTTTTAAGTTAATAGATTAGAACGTCGACTCGGTGAACCGATTTTGATGATTCTTTTTTTGATCTGATGAGGATCGTCAGAGATATAAATAAAAATGCAGAGCTTGAGAGTGCAGAGTATTAAAACTATTTTCTTACGTACTTAATTGAATTTTTTTTCATAAAGTTTGAATTTTGCTCCTTGGTTATGACCAATGCGTCATTGTGTCACTTGATTTTGGTGCTCATGGAACGGGATGACTGCTGGTCGGTTACTATTCTATGGTCTAACACAGTTTATTTTGCTCGCAAAATATCCAAGAAGCTACCATGCGAGCGAAGCGAGCTTCGACCCAAGCGAGCGAAGCGAGCCGAAATTTTTAAGACAAATTCGTTATAAGACACTTGATTTTGCTTATAGTGCTCATAGAAAAGGCTGACTGTTGGTCAGTCCCTATTCTATGGTCTGACATAGATCAATTTGCGAGCAAAATATTCAAGAAACTATCGTGCGAGCGAAGCGAGCTTCAAACTAAGCGAGCGTGTCGAGCCTTTTAAACTCGAGCCGAAATTTTTAAGAAAAATGCGCCGTGTGACACTTGATTTTGCTTATAGTGCTCATAGAAAAGGCTGACTGCTGGTCTGTTCTTATTCTATGGCCTGACATAGTTCAATTTGCTAACAAAATATTCAAGAAGCTACCGTGCGAGCGTAGCGAGCTTCGAACTAAGCAAGCGCATCGAGTTTCTTAGACTCGAAATTTTTAAGATAAATTCGTCATGACTGACACTTATGTTTGCTCATGGTGCTCAAAGAAAAGGCGCTGGTCGGTTCCTATTCTAAGGTTTGACACAGTTCAATTTGCTTGCAAAAGATTGAAAAAGCTACATGCGAGCAAAGCGAGCGCAGCGAGGCTTTTAGATTCGAAGCGAGCCGAAACTGTGGGAAATTTAATAAAATAGCGATGATAAGGTGCTGTACCCAATTTTAATTGAAGACACAAATATAAACTTTGTCCTAATTGATAATCTCACGGGCACAATACGCTTTTAAGGGATTTAAAGTAGCTTATGACATGTTGTTATCCAGGATATCAACTGACTTGGTACCAAATTTCATTCAAATCCGTCCTGCCGTTTGAGCGTGAAGGAGTTATAACATTTCCTGTGCTGCCATCTATTAACAATATTTTGACTAACAGTTACGTTTCACGGCAAAACTATTTTGATGAATAATTTGGTTTATAATCCCACGGAACCATTCCTTTTTTCAGGAATTTAAGGTAGCCTATTTGTTAATCCAGGGTACTCCTACCAAATTTAATTCAAATTCATCCAGCCGTTTGAGCGTGAAGGAATAATAACTTTACCTGTGCTGCCATCTATTGAAATTATTTTGTTACTTTTTCAGTTAGTTTTTCACTGCCAAACTATTTTGTATTTGATTATTAATCCCACAGAATCAATGCACTTTTCAGGAATTTTAAGTAGCGTATATTTTAATCCAGGGAATAAACAATCCTGCTACCAAATTTATTTCAAATTCATCCAGCCGTTTGAGCGTGAAGGAATAATAACTTTGCCTGTGCTGCCATCTATTGAAATTATTTTGTTACTTTTTTACGGCCAAACTATTTTGTTGTGTACTTATACTATTTTAATGAATTTGATTAATAATCATACGGAATCAATGCACTTTTTAGGAATTCTAAGTAGCGTATATTTTAATCCAGGGTATAAGCAATCCTGCTACCAAATTCCATTCAAATCCGTCCAGCCGTTCGAGCGTGAAGGAGTTATATTTTTGCCTGTGCTGCCATCTATGATGTTATTTTGTCTGACAGCTGCCTTTTGCACGGCCAAACTACCGAAACTATTCTAATGAACATTTTGTTTTATAATCCCACGGGAACACTGCACTTTTCAGGAATTTCAAGTAGCCTATTAGTTATTCCAGGGTATAAGCAATCCTGATACAAAATTTCATTCAAATCCGTTCAGCCGTTTGAGCGTGAAAGAGTAACAAACACACTTACACACTTACACACTTACACACACACAAACTTTCACCTTTATAATATTAGTGGGATTATTTTTAATTAGCCTATATCATCCCACTGCTGGGCAAAGGCCTCCCCCAATCCCTTCCAACACTTTAATTAATTTAATTTAATCACTCTTTAATCTAATTCTTTACATAATATAATAAAAAATAAAAACAAATAAAATTGTAACAAGTCGATGTCTGTAATATGAGATTTATGGGAGGTTTTTATAAAGTCTTAATTTATGTAGGTGATGTTAGGTCTGAATTTCAAAACACCTTGTTTTCGATACTAACACTCAAGAGTCACATTCACAGCTAACAGGAAACACAAGAGCTATTAAAACGCAAGTAAAAATCTTTTGAGCACATTGACCCGCTACTAAGAGGTAGATAAAGCCAAAATGTGCACACTAATTCCCACACACGGAAAGGGTCAAATCCTCGCAAATTCCTGCGCAACGCGATAATAAACTCAACTTTGACATAATAAAAGGGTTTTTTGCGAGAAATTCTGACCCTTTCGGATGTAAGGGTTTTGTTGAAAACGTGTTTTCAGCATTTTTTAATGAATTCAAGTTTATAATGCGTTGACACGATGAGCGAAACTGTTTTTGGTATCCTTCATTATAATAGCACACGGGAAATTACTCACGTAAAATTATATCAGAACACTCGAGTGAAGCCGTAAGCTGAAGCTTGTTTTAAATAAACATGACATCAGCTTACAAGAAAGATAAAATGGAAGGGGAAAAGAAAGCTCAATTTAACATTAAAAAAAGGTATTCTTTACTACCCTGAATTAATCTACAAAAGATCAGGCTTCAGAACTCCAAAATACCTAAACAATGGTGAGTAGCTCGCCCGAGTTACTAGACAAAGCACTCGTTTATCTTTTCAACAGAACCTGATATTTTATTCGTGAATTCCATTGTCTTTCACACAAAGCTGAGGATCTGTGACATAGATGTCAAGTGCCGAGTTAGTTATTCTACTGTATTCGGAGTTGGAACTGTTGGCTTAGAGAAGGCAAACTTATCAGGAGGCTGTGGGTTCAAACGCTGGCTGATGATTTCTGAGTTAAAATAGGGGTTAGAAGCTTTATGACGACATCTCGATATGACTGTCAAAAAGACTAGATCGCAAGACCATACAAAAGCTTGTTAAAACATTTTATGTAGGTAGGTATCAGACTATGGATACTGCGACTTCAATAATTTATTATTCTTCAAAAACAAGCTTGAATTTTCAATGCTTAAAACCTTACGCTATTCAATCACTATTCAGACAGGGAATTATCATATTTGCTCACACAATATTATCTACGCACAAATGTACACAATGCCTGACGGAATGATTGATAATCCACAATTTTGTCACAGTAATTTGTATCGCGTCGCCCGTGAAATATGAGTAGGGCGTAGACAACGAGCTACGAAGCTACGAATTTCGTAGCAACGTATACAGAGCTACGAAAATTTGGAGCTACGAAGGGCTACGTATAAAATTAAAAAAATCTCAAACCCCTTTTACAAAATGTCGGCAATTTGCTTTGTGCATTGCTGTCGTGCTCCATGTAAGTGACAATGGCACATACTGCCATGGGCGCCGCCAAGATTTCTTTAGGCAGCACTTCCCTGAATCTACCCATTATACTAATAACAATTTTAAAATATTTAATTATACATGTATTATATCATTGTAAACAAATAATAATAGTAGAATAATGTTCAACCGTCGCGCACTGAAACTAAAAACCCCCAAAAAATGTTTTTTCCTGTCAGGGGTGCACGTGCAGCCCTTTGCACCCTGCTGCCGTCGCCCATTCATACAGCTAATACCTAAAAGATAATAATCTGGAAATCTAATTATCAGTAATGAAAGTTGATACGAGTATAATAATATAATAATAGTATAATAGCTCTCTAATAGCGTCGATGGGCTTGCAACCTGTCACGTATGGAAAGTTAACGTCTGCAAAAAGTGGGCATGTGCCAAATATGTATGTATTTGGACATACCTCTGACTACCCCCTTAGACATCTTCAAAAAGATCTAAAAACTGCCTAATGATCTGAAAGAAATGTCTACCGCTCCCGGGATACAGTCGTGATCATAATATTACATTTTTTTTAATAATAGCCCTTAGAACATAGAACCATTATCAGTGTCATGCTCTTCAGCAGGGCAATCCCAGAATTTGGATATGAGAGTAAATAGGAAAAAATGTACCAAAATTGTACTAAATTGTAGTGCTTTCAAAAAAATTGTACCTACCACAGTTTCGGAGTAATCAACATACCCTATGGTCCTGCTGAAAAGCATGCTTTTCAGCAGGACCCATCTTGAAATCGGCATTGTTTCACGAGTTTTGCGCATGGATTTTTTTTTATGGAAATTGTACTCTGATAATATGTTAAAAAAACAGCATACACTTTCTTTAACAAGGAATTATAACAATATTAAAATTATTTTTTGCGGTACGCCTTATAGAAAAGACATAGCACAAATTTCTAAAATGGTAAATCGGCATTATTTCGCAAAGTTGATCTGTCTACAAAATGGCATGGAAATTGTACTAAAATATAACGTTAAGCTTACAGCATACATATTCTTGTACAAATAACAACATTAAATAAACCTCATTTTGTACCTGAATGACTAAATAGCAAATACAACTCTCGATTTCAGACATGTGTCTGCTATATAGTTTTCAATAGACGCTATTTCAGGTTTGTACAGAGGCTTGTAAAGCTGCAAGGTAGTTACTGTATTTCTTCGAACTTACTAGGTGCTGCACATACCGCTGAAAAGCCTTGGATTATACGTATTGTGTATGTCCAATCACAGGGCATTTGTTTGCTTTCGAAGCGGCGGTCACTACGGCCATGTGTAAGCAGTGACCGTTTTTCTTATCACGATTCCTGTATATTAGTACAGTTTTGAACAAATACAGTACCTGCCTTGCAGCTTTAAAGGCCTCTGTACGAACCTGAAATAGCGCCTATTGAAAACTGAATAGCAGACACATGTCTGAAATCGAGAGTTGTATTTGCTATTTAGTAATTCAGGTACAAAATGAGGTTTTTTTAATGTTGTTATTTGTACAAGAATATGTATGCTGTAAGCTTAACGTTATATTTTAGTACAATTTCCATGCCATTTTGTAGACAGATCAACTTTGCGAAATAATGCCGATTTACCATTTTAGAAATTTGTGCTATGTCTTTTCTATAAGGCGTACCGCAAAAAATAATTTTAATATTGTTATAATTCCTTGTTAAAGAAAGTGTACGCTGTTTTTTTAACATATTATCAGAGTACAATTTCCATAAAAAAAAATCCATGCGCAAAACTCGTGAAACAATGCCGATTTCAAGATGGGTCCTGCTGAAAAGCATGCTTTTCAGCAGGACCATAGGGTATGTTGATTACTCCGAAACTGTGGTAGGTACAATTTTTTTGAAAGCACTACAATTTAGTACAATTTTGGTACATTTTTTCCTATTTACTCTCATATCCAAATTCTGGGATTGCCCTGCTGAAGAGCATGACACCATTATCATAGCCCTAAAAGCCCAGAATTGATAAGTTGCGACCTATAAGCAAAAATTTCTCATAAGCACCATCTCGTTTACAACAAAGCCTGTATTTCGGACCACTGCCGGCACTCATTAGCGTGAAAGCCTCCAATGTTACTTTATTTAGAAACACACAAATGTAGAAACTTTCGTAATCATTTATAAGTTTTACTGGTTTTGGTCTGGGTGTTTTCTACATATTAGTACATAGTATATATTTACAAGAAAGTATATAAATAGTGAATAAAGGTATCAGTTGACAGCCGGCACAGCGCGACGACCAGGTGGAAATTGTACCTATTTCTGTATTATTTATTATTATTTATTATTATTATTTATTTATAAGGATTCCCAACATAGGGTTACACTTTTCATGCATCAATTTATAGCCAAATATTAGATATAAAAAAACGAGTGCTCCCATAATTATAGGGTATCACAACATGCGTAAAAAAAAAACCATCTTTACTCTAAGTAGATAATTAGGTTATTATAAATTAAAAATTAAATTAAAATTAAAAGTTAATTTGAATATGGCTTCACAGTAGTAATTATTGTTATTTCTTTCCTACTGTGATGTCAGATTCGAAATGCTAACATTTAAATATTTTAAGGAAAACACAAAGTAATAAAAATACAGTTGTAAATTAAAAATTAATAAATATAAATTTAGTTACATATATAGATAGTGAGTAATATAGTATATACCTAGTAGTGATAGTGTATAGTACATGGATATATTATTGGAGTGTATACTCGCGTCTTATATCTAGGTACATACTGCAGGTGCTATTAAAAGGACGCGTCTCTCAGACAGCCGTCTCTTGTCCTGTCTGGCTTCAATGGCGGCGCTGTGTGCCACAGTTGTAGTATGGTGTGGCTTGTAAACCTACACGGAAAACTAAAAACTCCTAACATTAGTGGCAATTCGGAGTGTCGCAACAGCTAAACTTGAAATGAAAAAAAAATGAAATGAAATATGATCACGACTGTATCCCGGGAGCGGTAGACATTTCTTTCAGATCATCAGGTAATTTTTAGATCTTTTTCGAAGATGTCTAAGGGGGTAGTCAGAGGTATGGTAAGCTAAACTTAACTAACTAAAAATGTTGGCGTCCCTTGCATAGCGATGGAAATAAAAAGGATGGCATTAATTTTAGTTATAGTTTAGCTTTTGCGACACTCCGAATTGCCTCTATTGTGTTATCAAATCATCTATTCATATTTTCGAGCTGACGTCATAGGATTTATTGAATCTGAATTTGTTAAAAAACTCCGGCTTGAGAAAGTTTGTTTTGATTAATAATCGAAAAAAATTGTAAGGTTTTAAATTTTCTATGAAATACCTATATAGTTTATATGTCTAGTACATTATTAAAATTAAAAATAATGTAGCACTTAGGTAAATTTTTCCGCCATTTGAAAGTAATTGCATCATAATAAGTACATCCTCCCAATAAAATCTTATCGTATGAAATTACGATTCGTTTCGGGTGTTCCGAAATCGGAACAAACATTTAAGCAAACATTTTTTCAGCCACAGGAAGCGAACTCGTTGCTTTTGCATACCTCTAAAAACAACATAACTTCACACACAATGCACATTCTTCTGTCATTCTACATTTAATAACACGACTTCAGTATTCAAAAAATAAAATTGCCAAATGATCTGAAAGAAATGTCTACCGCTCCCTGGGGATACAGTCGTGATCAAATTTATTTTTTTACTTAAATATTATACTTTTATTTATTTACACAAGTAGGTAAGTACCTATTAATTACAACACCACTCTTTATTTTCTTTTTTGCACTTTATGGTATTAAACTTGGACCACGCAGGTATCCGTGAGGGTCAAACTGCATAAACGAGCGTGCATCACACCTGTTTTAAATATTATGAGTTTTATGTCCTTAATTGATTAATTCAGAATAAGATATAACTAGTACTTAGGTGTAGATGGATGCATAAATTTAACTAAAGCTGTGTGCTAGATGTTATTCCGAGTTTATAGTAAAAAAAATACTTAGGCTATTCTCAGAATAATACTTTCCACGTTTATGTTTTTTTATATTGATTTACCACATGAAAATATACAACAGAAACTTAAATAATAATAGCACCAAAAAACCTCTAAGATTTGTAAAAACATTAAGCTATAAGAAAGATGAGTCTTCCAAATAAAAATACTTATAGGTGTAAATAGAAAAAATAATTTCAATTTTACTTTGATATTTTCTTGCGTAATTCAGTGGGTAGATAGATCATTAATTAGCCAAGAACGCCGTACGAGTTGTTGGAGCAAATGTGCCACAGTTAATCTTCAAGGTGTGATGATGCAGCGTGCTTTAAGCATGGTGTCGTTCTCGGCTGCCTTTTACAGGCTTCTCATTGAGAATGAACATCTTGACGGTAATATCTTGGAACTTGCAAAAAACTGGTACCTATGCAGAAATGCAACAGCATGCTACAACTAGAAGGGTTTTCTAAAACTTTATAAGCCTTTAACAAAAAGAAGTTGCGGGTTCGATCCCGCTTGGAACACATCTGCAAATATTTGTCTCATTTCTAGATGTTTGACATTAGAATATTGACTATATTTTTTTATTTATCTTTAAACGGTAAAGGAAAACGTCGTGAGGAAACCAGTTAGCTTTCTAATAGCGTCGATGGGCTTGCAACCTGTCACGTATGGAATGTTAACTTCTGCAAAATGTGGGCATGTACCAAATATATTTGGACATAGGTACCTCTGACTACCCTTAAACATCTTCAAAAGGATCTAAAAATTGCATTAAGATCTGAAAGAAATGTCTACCGCTCCCTGGTCGTGATAATTTTTTTTTGTATATAATATCGCAATAATTAAAAATTGAAATACTTATTTAAATATCCTATCCTACGTCTGATTATGTTCTAAACCCTATAAGACAAGCCGCACGCATTCAAATGCTAAGCTTGGACTAGATGACAATGTGTAAATGTCCAAGGTGATAATTAATTTTAATTGTCAGTATTTATCCCACCCTTCTTTCCATCTCAACATTGCCCGTCAAGCCATTGCTGAATAATCTCTCTCCTGCATCCATTTCACTTATAATTCATAAATACAGTAAATACAGTATTATTCAATCTCTGCAAAACAAAGCGGCATGACAAACAACGGCATTAACATTCTAATCTGTACAGGACGGATCGAGTGGCGCGCAGCCAAGCCCCGTATTGCAGCTAGTGGTGTCTGTGATCCTTGTGATCCAGTTGGAGCGATAGATACATTTATCGTGAAATGACAGTGGGAGCGGGCGGGGCCGCGGGGCGGATGAGCGGGTGACGCGTCGAGCGGGTCACGCTTCTCCCGCCGCGATACCCGCTCGCCCGCCCCGCCCGCACGCGCGTGCACCTTGGTACACAAGTATGTGCTTGTCTTACACGCCAGCGGATGCCGCTCCCAATGTAATTTCACACTTGGTGTGAAATAACAGTGGGAGCGGCTAGCCCGCTCGACGCGTCACCCGCTCATCCGCCCCGCCCGCTCCCACTGTAATTTCACACTAAGAGGTTGCGGGCTCGATCCCCGCTCCACAAAATGTTTGAATGTTCTGCAGATACGTGTTTCGAGTCTGGGTGTTTTCTATATTGATATCACCCAGAGTCGGTCGTTGTTTTTTATGTATAATAATTATCACCCAGACTCGGCCGTGCGTGCATAATCAGGCCGTGCATAAATGGATTTAGTATTTTCAAAAAAATTGCGCATTAAGAGGCCGTAGGTAGCAAATATGTGGTTTGAATCGTATTAGATCTCAAAATCCGTGAAAGATACCACCTTATAATGTTTGGAGAAATTAAACTTTGAACTTTTATCTTGCGTTGTGGTTTTTTAGAAACACGATTGGTAAAAGTTTTCTCGATCATATATTTTTTTGAAAAATACATGTTTTTCACACAGTTTGCTATTTATCTCAGGAACAGAACGCTATTTTTGTTGGTTTTATGTTTTGACAAATAGCCTAGAAGTATTCATTTAGTTCTGGTTTTTTAATTTTTCGATTGCTTGTTTAATTAACTTGTAATTAAATAAAAACTGTTTTTTCGCTATAAATTATGTTGCGTGTCTATCGTTCTGCGCTTCTCACTCACGAGTAAAAACATTATTCGCTCTCCCGCTCATTCCTCGGCGTTATGGCACACACTTAACACCTTCACTGCGGCAAGTATTTTGACTATTTTTCAGGTGGTGCGATAGGGGGCTGATAAGCCCTAACGGTACCTTTTCACCAGTGCGATAAGGGTCTTTCGACCCCCTAGTCACTCAATGGTTTCAAATCCTATTTTCTTCGCGAAAACCTATTTTCTGTCTAATTAACAGATTGAGACAGAATTGAGGTTTTTATAACACCATGGTTATACCATGGTGTTATAAAAACCTCAATGCATCATGTGGTTGCTTCGCCTGGGGTTCTGCTGGTGTAAATGGAAGAAAAACACGAAAAATGTCAGGGGGCATATAAACCCACTATCGCACTGATTTATACGTACAGTTACGAGTCTAGCTAGTGATGTATTGAGCGGAAAATGAAACCAATTATCGATACTAAGTAATTTTTATTTTGAATAGTTCACAATCACAACTTACATACTACACAAGATCACAACTTACGTGAGAGAGTTTTAAAAACAATCAAGACACAATAAAAGTTAAAAAAAATCTACGCAGAATGATACGTATGCTCATTTACATTTATTATACGTATCACGAATACCCAGCGTAATGCGTAATGTCATTTCAAGTATTCTTTTACTCCTTTTACTACCTCGAAACATTGTGATATTTTTTCAGGCGTATGATGACATGCACATTCTATCGACGCGTACACAACACTAATTGCTAGAAAGAACATAATCAGCTAAAACTAGTGCGGGAAGGGGTGGAAATGCCCCAACTCGGTTTGAGGGTCTATAGGCCCCTTAGCCGCACTGAATAAAGTTTTTTCACTTTCAGTGCGGTGATGGGCCGATAGACCCCGTACGTAGATTTTCGTTTTTTCGAGTCACAGATATAAAGACAAACACAAAAATATATCTACCTTTATCTTACTCCCAGAAACCTCCGAGATATGGGCTCCGCACCAGAGGGAAACGGTAGGATTTTGTTCCGCACCGCGCGCGAGTATACGGAAGGGGTTTATAGGCCCCGTGCCGCAGTGAACGTGTTAACACGAGCTTTAAACGTTGAAGGAAAACATCGTGAGGAAACCCTGTTAACTTTCTAATAGCGTCGTCTTTTGAGCTTTAAAAAACTCGTATTAGCTTCATAAAATGTATTATCTTTTGTAGTGTACAACAAGTCTTTGCGGGTACGAAACTAAGCAGTTGGGAAAACGATAAATCTAATGTTTTGCGAAAGACGAGCTTTGTTTCTTCTAATATCGGAAAGTGGATTATTTATGACTTGATGCAAATACAATGTCTTGCCAAAACTCGAATACTCATATTTTGTAACAAAATATCATGGCCTTCCAAAAATGGTTCAAGTACCTACTCAAAAAGTTCCACTTCTTCTTCTTCGTGTTAATAATACATCATAATTATGGTTAAACAATGTGCTCCAGAATTTAGCCACTTTTTGGCGTTTTCAGAGGCAGTGTAGAGCTCGCTCAAAGTGCAGGTGTCAGGGCACAGTGAGCTGGACAACCAGATGTAGCATACTTTGCGGGTCAATGCCACACTCACAGCACGTTGCTGTCCCTGAGATATACTCCATTAAAGTTCCACTAAGAGCCATGCATATCACGTTTTTCGAACGATCAGTTTTGTGTAGCGCGTTACCTGATAGTTTGCAGCACCTTAGATTGCCGATTGCCTTTCGCTTACCGCGCGTTTGTATCGATACAAGCGAGGAAAATCCTTAAGGTCCTACCAAAATAAATGTTTTCCTTTCTTTCTTAAGTAACAAATATGAACTTTTACAGAACCAAAGCTATTTTTCCCGAATCCTCTGGGTTCCACGTCAGCACCGGATAACCAGTTCCCACGAGAGGCTGATTTATATCCTCACTTGAGGATGATAGTAACTGCAGACCAATTCTCAGGTGATTTTAAAATTGTCCCCGGCAAGATAAATGGGGCATTCGTGTGTATGCCATTCTTCTAGCGATTATACTGAGTATAACCACAGATAAAATAATACGTATAACTGAGCGGTTGCAATTTGGATGAGTGACCGCAATTATAGCTGGGCTTTCGAGCTTGAAGAACTTGTTGAACGGACCCGGCATTTACGTGTTTTTTTTCATATTTATATCTGAAAAATTATTTCATTCTGTAAATTTTATCATTTCATATTTTGATTCTATTGAAAACTGATACGAGTATTATCAAAGGTACCTTCATTATATGAAATATATTGTGTTCATATTACGTGTCGGGTTGGAAAATGCAAGAATCACCCGATTCTACGTGATCCTTTGACATGCCTTACTTTGTTCGACTGGCTTCCCACTGAAGCTTGACTATTTAGATTATTTTAGATTATTAAGGGATCGCTTTTAAAAAAAAGCTAGGCCCACACCACCAGGTTCTTGCCTGATTCTTTCCCTGGTGTAGGGAGTCGCGTTGGAACAGGCATTAGAATCACCTAGCATGTAAAACGAAACTTAAGTGATCCTTGTGGTCCTACAAGAATAAATGAAATAATATGAAATTGATAGGTTATTAAGAAATGGTAATTTATGAGGTTTAACTGTATTTTAAATTTAAATTAATCTTTCTTTCTTTTTCTTTCTTTCTTTCTTTCCTTGAGGTCCTACTGAATAAATGTTTTTTTTTTTAATAAAATAATAGGAGTAGCCACTTTAGACCCGCAGCCCGCCTCAACTCGGAACGCACCCGATATGACAATGTACATTGGACCCCGCCAGTTGTCATCCTAGGACCTAAATGATGACGTCACGTCGACTTGCTCTTTAGTTTATGACTTAGGGGACATCGCTTCTAGACTGTGGCTTTAATACTAAACTATAAGAATGACTATATTCGTTTTTAGTAAATATATCTTATAGTACAGACACAAGTTTGATATTTGTCAGGTAATTATCAAAATAGGTTTACATATTTTATTTATCAGGAACTACTTTGCCTCAGATAATCTAATAGATTCAGAAATACTCACTACTAACTTATAACATTTCTCTTTTTTGTCAGATCTAAAAATTATCTTTAATTAAGTAATAGAGTAGAAAAATCTTGTTGTTATCTATCATACTTAAGGTTGCGTTATCATTAGTTGCGAGTCCATGTTTCCGAAGAAATCAATGTTGACTAAAGTTTACAACCACAAACGCAAGTTTATTATTTTTTGAATAAATAAATAAATAAATTATCCTAACTTAAATTATCAAAGTTTCCTAATCTAGTGCGCAACTTTTGCCGCTGTCTGTTCAGAACAAAAATTGCGGCGTTTTATAATGTTAAATGTTTATTATGACATGTGTATCGTAATTTAAACATTATTGTTATGTACTTACATTTATGTTATGTTATTGGAGTCAGTTTGAAATATGACTAAGTATAATTTTATTACGAGTAATAATTGCAAATCTGTATACAAAATGTTTGCAATATTAATTGAATATGAAGTGCTAATGCTTTTTTTTACTTTTTGACCACACATATCAAACTCCTGTATGTATTTAGATTCGGTAGAACTTTGTTCAGAATTTGACTGAACGTTCTAGGACAGGTTTTTGTTTTTGTTTTTCCTTTTGTGGATAACTCTGAAAAAATTAAAACAACAATTAATAATAGAGCAAGATAGCCTTAATTACGTATAGCGCTATCACTTACAAGCTCGTTGACGTCTAACGGTAGAAATTAATATTAAATCCGACAAACGATCGCAGATCAGTCTATCTCCATAGCAACTTTGTTTAACAACACAACTTGTATGCCACTCTTTGACAGATAACAGCGTTGCTATGGCAACAGATCTGCGAACGTTCGTCGGATTGATTATTAATTTCGGCCGTAATAGGGTATAACAAAATTGCTACAAGTTTGCATATAGGTTTTTTGGTGGTAAACTTAGGCCTTTACATCTTTACTAGATGATTTATACAGAGTCAGGAGGCAAGCTTTGCCTACACTTAACGGGACACTGTAGTGCCTGGGACATTGTTGAGATTTGATGATTTGAATTTTTTTGGTGGTACGCCCCTAGTAAATAGGTACCTTTCGGCAAGCATAACAGCAGTGCTGATGAGGTAGCCCAGAGCCAGCATGATGAAGGCAGGTGCTGCGCCGCCCAGAGCCAGGGCCCTTGGGGAGCTCCCCTCGCAAGCCACCGGGTGGACGGCGGTACGGTGCTGAATGCAGGAGACGAACCCACGCTCCAGCAGACCAGTCAGACTGTAATAATACGTTAATTATTTATTAAAATTAAACAAAAACAACGATACAAACGATGGTATGAAAATTGAGAGATCGATAGAGATGGAGTACTTAAATCTAAATTTCTGATCAGAGACGCGACTAATATAAAAAAACTAGCAATCTAATATATATTTTTTTATTCAATAAAAATTGTACCTACCTAATTTTAATATCTAACCCTGAAGCAACCTAAAACCTAATAGGTATACCTAATTAGCTCTTACCTCGCCAGGAAAAACTCGTGTGGAACTATCAAAGAAAGAAAAATCGTTTATTTTGGTAGGACCTCAAGGATCACTTAAGTTTCGTCTTACATGCTCTAATGCCTCTTCCAACGCGATTCCCTACACCAGGAAAGAAATCAGGCAAGAACCTGGTGGTGTGGGCCTAGCTTTTTTTTAAAGCGATCCCTTAGAAGTTTTCAAATGAAGTTTATATACCTCCAGGAAAGGAACTCCTTATACGGACTGTCTTTCTGAACTCCAGGGTACAGTAACGTCTTCTCCATAGACTTCAGAGAGCCTAACTCACATAGTTCACTCTGAGTGAACGTTTTTGATATGAGCTCGTCTGCGCTGTCAGTTTCTGTATGGTAGGCGTATCCTGAAAAATTTGGATAACGATTGTATTTCTGCTTTTATCCTGCTAAAATAACAAGTTGACTATATTTTGACAATGTGACTATTCAGTGTTTTTTTTTATTTATAATAACTACCTCCAGCTTTGACCATAGCAATGCCTTCTTCCAGGGGTTTCAGAAGACTCTCCTTGGTCCTAGTTTTGATCTTACGACGTATTTTATCTTCAACTTCCATGTGTCTCCTATTGTAGTAGTAACTGCCAGGGCTCTGCAAAGAAATACCTTTAAAGGTCCTGAAAACCCTTTGAAATACCAACCAATTTGCAATTGACCTCACGACATTACGGCTGGAACTAACATTTATCTTTGATTTGCTGCAAAATGATACGGGAAGTTAGCATATAATATTTTTAAACGTGTTCTTTTTTCAGCTAAAAAAATGACAGAACTATTGCTGAAAAGTATCAGGAACTATAGAACTCATCTGCATGCGAACTAGCTATACTAACTTACTGAAAGCCAAGACCTGGTATATCCGACATCCTGATAGATCAGCTCCAGGGGACTATCCAATAGTTCCTCAAGGCTGGTGATGGAAGGTGGTGGACCGTTCAGCAGCCAGCTGACCACGCTGCTCGTGTAGTAGTTGTAGATCAGCACACATGAGATTCCCGTTATGAAGACTGTCAGTTTCCTAGCTGGATAAATTAAATCATTAGGTGACTTTTTCTGACTCATAACGGCTAAGTCTTAAATCACGTAGGGTTCACCCATGAACGACCGAAATTAATATTCAATCCGACGACCAATCGCATGTATATTGCTATAGCATAGCAATGCTGTTAGCTGTCAAAAAGTGCAATACAAATTGTGTTGTATAACAAAGTTGCTATGGAGATCTGCGATCGTTCGTCGGATTTAATTAATGCTATGGTTTGAACGGAACGATTAAAATACATGTACTCGTAATTTATTTTGCCAGAAAGTATCACTATTAAAATTGTTCTGAGATACTCACAAAAAGGTAGAAATTAAATCTATGCAAGCCTTGTTCTCGCACTACATACCAATCTCTTTTCATCTCTATTCACTTTCAAATTCACTCTACCTGCTGATGATCTTCTAATCTGTGACTCATCCTCAAAAACTGCAAACAAACATTTTTTGCTTTTTATTTCGATAAGAATGGAGTTAAATTATAGAGTATGAGTCTAAAGTACATACCAAAGGGTATTTACTGCAAAATTACCTTTATTTGAACCCGACGTTTTAACCGGATTGCACCTCGTCTAGGCGGAAAGAGTTCCGAAGTAAAGATAATATCACGGTAAATACCCTTGTGTTTTGATCGCGAAAGTTTAATAAAGACAAATCTGAAGATTCTTGGCTTCAACATACATTGCTGACAAATGTTGGCCATCACAGAAAACAGCGCGTACTGGACCGACGATGGTCGCCGTTCTAGCCTCGCTGCCGCTATGAGGATTATCATGCAGAGTACTGCTATGCCCACAGTGCTTCTCCAGGCTCCAATGCTTAAGGGTCTAAGAAACTGATTCTCATATTTTCCAGGGCCAGTAGTCGGAATGCGATAATAGTAACGAGTTCTGAAAGAAATGTAGATAAATAAAGTTTGGCAGGAATGGGTAGCAAAGGTAAGACAGGATAAAGGTGGAAGAGATCATTTTAGAGAGTAGATAATAAAAAAACAACATCTATGTTGTAAGCAGAGCAGTTTACTGCATAGTCGATGTGCATTTCATCACACCTAAGAACCTCGTCATCGATCATCGCCAAATTTTTATGGAAAACCAACTGGAAAATGCTTACAAACTAAAAAAATATACAAATCGGTCAAGGCTTGGTCGGTCTTGGAGTAGGTAATTGGGACCTTAAAAAAGATTCTGACCACTGAACCAATTTTGATGAAATTTATTTATAATAAACTAGCTAACTTGCCCGTGGCTCACGTGGTACCTACCTTGATAAAATATAGCCTATGTTCATTCGGAAAGTCTAAGCTACAAATAGGTGAAAGAATTTTTGAAATCGGATAAGTCGTTTCGGAGATTACTTACCCCAAACATACAAACAAACAAACAAACCAACTTTATCTCTTTATAATATTAGTATAGAAAACATATTTTGAAGATAGACTTACTCAAGCGAAGTCAAAGCTGGAACCAAGAAACCAATCTTGTACGTGTAAGGTGCTAAAATCCGTAGAATAGAAGTCAGGTCCTGATCTCCAAAGTATAGAGAATTTGCTGCAGTCTGAGTAAAACAAAATTATACTTCGTTAGATTCTAGTAACGCTAGGTATACTATGACGCCTTTTTACAGCAAGTGCATCTTAGCACCTCTGACCAATGATATTAGGTATGTACTTATTACTATAAATTTTAAGCCATGTAATATTACGGGTTCGATCCCCACTGCGGGACAAATGTTTGTATGCTCTGCAAATATTTGTTTCGTGTCTGCGTGTTTTCTATGTATAATACTTATGTATGTATTTACAAAAAAAATATCTATGTAGTTTATCAGTCATCTGGTTATCATAACACGAGCATTAAATTGCTTAGCTTGGGATTAGATGACGCTGTGTGGAATGACCAAGGATATTTATTTATACGAAATTGATGCCGTCTCGCCCTATCACTATCGAACGAACGAACGAACGAACTATCGCTACAAAAAAACGATGATTTTTCTCAAGTTTGTGATACGAATTCAAGTAATTAACTAATTAATTAATTAGTCAACAAGGTTGTTTTAAAGTTGGTAATAAAAAAGGTATTTTTAATAGTTTAGTTCTAACCCTTGTGTTGTTTCGTTCAAAAGTACTGATCCAACGATCTGCAAGTGAGTGGACGAACCTGAAAAAAAAAATGTATTCGAATCGAAGCAAAAACTACTATAACTACTAACTAACACTAAAAACAACTACTTGAATAAATATGTGATCAGATTCTAATGTATTTCACACTATCAAACACTCAATTGTATTATCGCTAGTTGATATGCCATGATGGAGGTCTTTAGGCGGTCTAATAACTCCGTCACTAGAGTTGGCCACTTGCTCATGAAAAGAACTTTTTTTTTCATTTTTATACAAAACAAAGTCGCTTCCCGGCATTTGTGCACTTTTAAAAAAAATGAAAACTTTAGATGTGACTATTTAAAATTAGGTAGGTACTTTATCCCCTTTTGTATTAGCATGTAATACCGAAGATCAAAGTTTTATTCACTGTCTTGATTGTAATCGGATATTTTCAGCCAAAAACCAAATCGGACGGAGAAATGAGTGAACTAGTGTTACGAGTCACTGATATAGAGCAACTTTAGTTAAATGAAAACATTTACTTAATATTATGTACTTCGGCGACAACCGTTAGGATAATAGTAGTGGTTCTGGTGATGGTGGAGACGCCAGGAACCGGCACCACGCTGGTCAGGATGATCGGGTCGAAGTCATTCGGTGGAACCGTAGCCTGGTGAATGCAAACATGGAAAATAATCTATAAAATCAAAGTCAAAATGTATTTATTCAGTACTATCGTTTAGACCACTTTGACATGTCACGTTCTTAAAACTAGGTGATTCTACTGCCTGTTCCAACGCGACTCCCTACACCAGGGAAAGAATCAGGCAAGAACCTGGTGGTGTGGGCCTAGCTTTTTTTTTCAGCGGTCCAATCTTAATACTAAGTAAATATAAACTGAGTCGGAGCACGTTTAGTCCCAAGCGTTTTTGTCATCAAAGTAATCTGATATTTTATCATATACTTTTTTTTAAAGATGACGTTTAATAAGGTTTTTAAATTTTAAGAAATCGCTTGGAAATCGCTATACTATCCCTATACTATCCCTACTATCATCACCTAATATTATAAAGGTGAAAGTTTGCGTGTGTTTAAGCATGTAAGTGTGAATGTTTGTTACTATTATATTTAATATGTGGTTTAAGTACAAGATACTATTTAACTACGGTACACATATCAATAATGCACCTAACCTATACGTTACACGTTAGGAAGTCATGTTAGAACTTACGTGCTATATTTTTCAAACAACAATTCCTACATATAAAACAATATAGTATTAGCAAAAAATTCAGCTGATGATGAAAGGTACTTACTACTGAAATCAGCCTCATAGGCCACTGACCAAAATCCCACCGTTTATAGTACTTATACTCATTGAGATCAGCACTGAACCCTGACGAAATATTCCAGACTCCTGTATCAATGACCTGCAGTGCACCTCCTTGCACTTTGCCGAAGTTGAAGAGGTCCAAAATTTTGTAGTTATATGTATCTGATAAAATACTAGGCTTTAAATAAATTGTCTTACCTAATTAATAAATCAGCTCCTAAGTTTGATAAAGTAAGTATATAATAAGTTTGATAAAGTACAGTAAGTATAGAACCATACCTGTCCGCACGGCCAACTTAATATCAGCGTCAACGCTAATATTAAGAAGTTTCATAGTCTCCATTACTTTTCCACGATCACCATTAATTTCAAAATCCGTAAGATGATTGTAAAGAGACGTTCCATTATATAAATTTTCTTGTATTATTAACCAAACGTGCTCAGAATCGAACCACGCGTTTTCAGAAGCCTGCGGAAATAGGGAATTTTGCGGGATTAAGGCCTGAATTTACCAGACGAAGTAAGATGTAATATAAGAAAGAATAGTGCGGTATAAAACTGATTATATTAAACAGAATTAAATATCGATAGTGACACTGATTCTGTTGTAACACTGACAAGCTAAATTATCACGAAACACTAAAGATCTTACGTTTACAGGTAGGTACAGTTAGTCCAAAATAAAATGACAGTAGGTATGTGTGACACAAAGGTTGCGGGTTCTATCCCCGCTGCGGGACAAATGTTTGTATGATATGCAAATATTTGTCTCGGTTCTGGGTGTTTTCACTCATGTTCGAATTTACAAAAAAATATAATTAAAGTACCTATATCAGTCATCTGGTTACCATAACACAAGCATTAAGTTGCTAAGCTTGAGACTAGATGACGCTGTGTGAAATGTCCAAGGATATTTATTTATTTTATAACGACACTATACAGTTGTAGGCGCTATATCCATGAGAGTTGAAAAGTTAGAATCTCGCCGTAATGTGAATTTTAATTCTTTTATGGTGAGAGTACCTACTGATCGGCTCTCCACTTACATGGAAGGTGCTTTTTGGCCGAAGGGTGTCGTGTTCAGGAAGTTCTTCGGCAGACTGACACGGGACACCCCGCTTTCGTCATTGAAGACGTCTTAGAAATAAGTTTTTTTATTATATTTCTTGTATAAATAAGATATATATATATGTGCAATAGTCCAAATTTATATTATACATAGTATCTAGTTATATTATAAATCTCACTTTGACTTCCGCGATACAGGCTTGACCTAGTGCGGGGTTAATTGTGAAATATTTGCCCTACTTACTAAATTTACTTGTTCTTTGTATTTGTGTGTACTTACAATGTTTTTAATAAATTATTATTATTATTATTATTATTATATTCGACTTACAGTGTATAATAATTCATCGATGTTCTCGCAATTGTCCTTTATAACAACTCCTACGAATGTGTTGGTCTGGAAGAGACATCGCTCCATGTTTTTATGATAACCTTGACTGGCTGTGAAACTGGATACAGATATCGAGTTGTTTGCTAATATCTTAGCAAACTTATTAATCCCTGAAAAATTACAAGCTCACGTATTCCTAGACACTCTTTTCAACCAACTTTAAAAAGTAGGAGGTTCAATGTTCCACTGTATGTTTTTTTTTTTTTTTATGTAAGTGCACCGATTTCTTCAATAAATAATTGAGAACCGGTTTTAAAGATATTATTTTGTTTGTAAGAGTATACTTCCGAGGTGGTCCCATAAAAATCTGATGAGGATTTTCAGAGTTAAAAAAAGAGATACACCATAGAAATTGATCTCCGTAGGTTTTATGAAAAATATAACTTTGCCTCTTGTCATAGATGTACATAATTTAAATGTGTCTCTGAATTATGAGCTCAGCTCTTGTCGGTGTAATGATGCAATTTCCTCCATTATACTTCTTTCCAATGCGATCTCTTTTACTTCTTGATACGACATGACAGCGACCTTCTTTTTTATCTGACTTATGTAATTAATTCTCGGTCTTCCCCTTCCTCGCCTTCCTTCTACTTTTCCTTCTATGATGTTCCTTATAAAGCTGTCATGTCGTATAAGATGACCAATCATTTTTCTTCTTCTGTTCTTGATGGTATTCATTAACAATCTTTGCTCTTTAACAATTTAGTCTCTGAATACATCCTCAAAAATCTTTAATAAGTGTACCTACTTTAAAATCTGAGAGATATTTTTTTTTTTTTTGTTTACCTATCTCTCATACTCCTAAAATACTTACAATACAAGTCATTTTCGCAATGAACCACACAAACAAAAGGTACTCTTCTCTTTTTGAAGTAGTCAGTTGACAACAGAATCGCATCTTGCAACCCTAAAACTGCTACAGGGTATATTAGAACAAGTAGGGACCACATTATACTATCCCAAAGCATGTACTGATTATCTTGTTGGAAAAAGATTTTTATAACCAGTAAGGTACAATCGGGTACACAAATCTTATTTGTTTTTCTTATGATACTTATAGCTTCAGGCAAATGATAGAGCTGTATTAGCCGAGTTGCGTAGTGACTCGACTTTCTTTCTATAAGGTCGCGAGTTCGAACCACAGATATTATTATAATACGTTCGAAAACAGACCGTATATCAATATAAAAATGGAAAGTGGTATGCGCATAAAAACAATTTTCTGATTTCAAACAAAAATACATTGATACCATAATAATACCATTATACATACATAAGTGGCAATTCGGAGTATCGCAAAAGCTTAACTAGCTAAAAATGTTGCCGTCCCTTTCATAACGATGGTAATAAAAAGGATGGCATTAATTTTAGTAAGTTTAGTTTAGCTTTTGCGACACTCCGAATTGCCACTATAAATTAGGTTAATTTAGGTTTCTTAATGATTGCAAAAAATATTCTCACTTTACGTAGATCACTGTACAGAAACAAATAAATAAAAGCAATTTGAATTAGCATTTCACTTTGAACTGATTGAAACGTCAAAGATACTCATTCCTTCATAAATTGAGTAGGGCCGGTAGATGGGTCAACAGTGGGACAATACAGGATGCTTAGTTTCTTCACCTGTCAGGTTGAATAATCACTTTCAAAAGGCAAATTTTCACTAAATATGTAAGTATATACTGATGCTAGTTTGGTATACAGATTGGCAATCAAGTACCTACAGTATTTTTTATTTAGTACGGTATTTATTTGACTGTCATAAAAATGGCGATCAAAAAATAGGGATTCAGTTAAATTTATTACGCACCAGAGGCCGTACTCGGGATCAACGAAAACGAAGTTATTGTGACAATTTTCGGGGTCAGCTTATGTTGGTAGATACTGAATTCGTAATAGTTCACCAACATAATTGGAACCCGAAATTGTCACGAATCTTCGTTTTCGTTGATCCCGAGTAAGGCCCCAGTATACTAATACTCAAATGGTTTGTCGATTAAACGAGTTTCGACGAAATGGCGCTTCGCTTATTTGGGGTTATAAAAGTAGTTTTTGCCAAAATATATTTGGAACATGAGTGCAAAACTTGTCTGTAGTGATGATCCATGTCTCAACTTCTAAGGAGCTCTCAAACCTGACACAATGGAGACGGGAACCATAGTGGTCACCCCATTTAGAGAGATCAGGTTCTGGAGATAAAAACAGTGATATGAATGAGAACTTTTAATCCAGATGGCCTAACATGTGCAACGCGTCGAGATGACAAATGAAATATCTCGATCATATCGAACTGCTCTAACGTACTATGCTAGAGCAGGACAGTGAATTCTTTATCTTTACTGGTGACATTTGTCATGGACACTCTGTATACAAGCATACTGCACAGACATTACTTTTATAAAGCTTTCATGTACATCAGTCGATTTGGAAGTTGAGCAGTTTCAAAGAAAAAGAGGGAATTTTATAGTGGCTAATTAGCTATTTTCCTTTTGATTCACAATTTAAATTACCTTTGCGAGCCATGTTGTGGAGTGGGATAGTGTCTTGGCTTTCAACTCAAAGGTCGCGGGTTCATATCTGGACTGGAAGTATTTGTCATCAAATCAGAACATAAAAACTTTCGATCAATTTTCGATTCTTTCGATTGGCTAGTCTGTACTCCATCACCTCCATGGTTATGTTGAAGGAATACAGGGTAGGAGTTACCATCAGACTCCCACGGCCTCACGTTAATGCATTTGTAGAGATGCCAGTGCTTGTAGGGGAGAGGAAAGGTATGGCTTTGGCAGAATATGCTGAAGCTTTAGAGGGAAAAGGAACGGATGCATGTTCAATGACACCAGTGAAAGACGGTACGTCTTCATATTGGGAGGTAATGTGTGAAGATAAAGAGATCAGTGATAAGAAATAAAGGAACAATACACACTGTTAATATTTCTAACAGTGAATCTACGTCGTCCATGCGTGAATAGTTCTTAGAAAATCGGAAAGGAATAAAAACGAGGTCGGCATATTGTACCTTAGACAATAGCGTGAGATTTGTGAAGGCAAGGGTTGACCCTTTGTTTCCTGCAATGTGATTCTGATAAGTTCTATTCAGAAGCCGAAGCTAAAGACGATTTCACAATATACAACATTGAAAGTTTATTTTTAAGTGAAAGTAGACATATTGTACACCGTGACATACAGCCGTGATCATATTTTTTAAATCACGGATAAACTATCTAAATGCGACATTGATTCAACTCAAGCCGGAGTGCTTTACCAATTCAGTCACAGCCAGGTTTTAATATAGTTTTAGTTTACAAATATGAATATATTTCAGAAGGGGGTTGAACTCCAAACCAATATGGTTTGGAGTTCAACCCCTCCCGCACCCCTATTCTCCCCTAGCTATGCTCATGAGGGGTCTAATGCCGGGTTGCAATATTCAACTTACTAATAACCGTGGATCTGCCGCCATAGTAATATTGTTATCTGTCAAAAAGTTTCCTACATTTTTTGTTGTCTATTAAACAAAGTTGCTATTTATCAATCTACGATTCGTAAGTTTAATATTGAAACCGGCCGTAAGTCTGTTTACACATAAATTAATCTACACCTACCAATAGCCTGCAAGATCTTTTATAAACCACAAGGAATTTTTCTTGTATCTTTCCGTCGCTGTCAATAACTATGGCTAGTTATGTAATAGAATTATAGACCCCTCAAGTCACAAGGGAAATCACATCATGTCTCCAACGAGGCTATCACATGGAGTAGAATGTATAAGTAGACTGATATACTTGTATTTATATTTCCACCTAGAACTTTTGTCTGCCTTCAATTACTGCCAGACAGCCCTTCGGGTTAAAAAACGTGGATTATGTTTGACACGCGCGCGTGGGCAGAAGCGGGCATAGTACGTATGGTCATTACATGAACGAAGTAGCCACATTATTATTTTCACCAGAGTCTAGTGCGTATACAAGAGAAATAGTTTATTGACAACACACACAAAAATGGTACAGAACAAAATGGTAGAGTTATAGTAGTATATTAGTGTTAATTGTAATTATTGCTAATGCTTATATTTTTTAATGTTATATACTTAAATCATTTTTTTTTTTTTTCATATTATGTTTAGTACTCGTATGTAGTAGTTCGTTTCTATTAAAAAGCTTAGGAACATATATGTTAATCGATTTTTTTTACCAAAAGTGATTGATGCTCGTCTGGGGCTCGAACCTGTTACCATCGGATTGACAGTGACACTACCCGGCCGGCACGGCTAATCTAAGCTTAAAACTATGCGCGGAATATTTCAAATTCTGAGCATTCAAACTATTAAGTAACAAGATAATTTAAAGATGCCAAAGTAGGTTATAATAGTTAACGAGTTATTCAAAACTTGAGAGACGTGTTGGCCGAGTGGAATGTACCTCGACTTTCGATCCGAAGGTCGTGGGTTCGATAGGAAAACAAAGTAGGAAACTTGCGGCTAGTCAAACTAGTCAGCCCACACGAAAGAAAGAAAGAAAGAAAGAAAAATCATTTATTTTTGTAGGACCTCAAGGATCACTTAAGTATCGTTTTACATGCTAGGTGATTCTAATGCCTGTTCCAACGCGACTCCCTACACGTATAGACCATTGTCTTTCCTGTGGATATGGCCGGCTAAGCTGAGAGGATGGTTTAGGTGCTGGGCAAGCCTATTCCATCTCAACAATGTCCCAGGCACTACAGTGCCCCGTTAAGTGTAGGCAAAGATTGCCTCCTGACTCTGTATAAATCATCTAGTAAAGATATAAAGGCCTGAGTATTCAAAGCTTGACATGCACAGCCTCTAATAGAATGCCAAGACTATAATCCCGGGAGGTAAGCAAAACCATCACATATATTATGATTATCCCGAGAAAGGCTACGAAAAACGCGATTAACTAAAAAAATACAAAAAAATATGTATTTCAAATAATACGAACGCGTACTGCGTTACTTTATTTATTTATTTCCTTATATGTACTTTATTATAGTTTCGCTACCTATAGATTGCATTTCGCAGCACAATTGATTCTCCGATGTTTCCGATGCCCATTACATAACTTGAATTACCTACTGTAGTTATTATCGTAGACTCGTAGTGTATTCCGAAATCCCGCGATAAAAAAGGCATGTACCTACTCTATTTCTTTTAAAAGTCGCTTATTTCAAAGCCACACCTGTCTTCTCTGTCCGCAGTTTGGTCCCTTTAATTAATAAGAAGGAAACGTAGCGCTACATCAAAGAATAAAATAGAAAATAGGATTTATTAAAAAAAAACTTATCAGAATATTAAAAAAACGCGTATTTTTACCTTACTCTTTGACCACAGACTTGTTGGTTGTTAAAAATAGTCTTTGAAACAGACTTACTTGAACTTCTACCTTGCTTTCTCTTTCTCTTTCTTATATGTAAACAGTCACTGTCTAGGTGCTGGCCACTTGCTACTAACTGCTACTTGCTACTATCCTTTACCGATGTAAACTGACCAAGGGCTTGGGCACACTACGTTTTTCGAACGCAGCGCGCCCAAGGCGTCTTTTGGTCATCGCTTCTATCTGGCTTACATCGAGTTAGTTAGAGGCATACATTTTAAAATCAAGCAGAGATTTTGTATTCAAGTACACGTATTCACACTTGGCGTGCCGTCTCTACGCCTCTTTAATGTAATTGCATACATAATTTACTAGAGCGATACAACAAAACATATAAGCGGTACACCGATGGCGCTTTTTTTATTTGTCAAGCTCCTACACATTTTGCCGGCGGCCAAGCCGGCGGTCATGCCGTCAATATACCCGCGTCTTACCCGATGTTTAAGTTACAAAATCGCCGGTCTTGCAACACAAACAAGCCGCCGACTTGGTCGCCAGCATAGCGTGTATAAGCTTTTACATGTTATAGTTTTATATATTTTAGTATTAGTGGCAATTCAGAGTGTCGCAAAATCTAAACTAACTAAAATTAATGCCATCTTTTTTATTTCCATCGCTATGAAAGGGACGGCAACATTTTTAGTTAGTTAAGTTTAGCTTTTGCGAATTCCGAATTGCCACTATTATAGTGTTAAACATCAGCTATGTATTTCACTACACTTTACAAATTTTACATGTTTACGTGATTTTTGACACAGCTTCTTTGCAAATAAGGTGCTCCTCCCCAAAAGTGAAATATGAATCCAACATCGTTACTGATTTCAGTAGGTACATTCTAAGGCTCTGTTTTGCATGTAAATGGGACTTTTATAAACGGTCCGGTTTTAGCGATGAAATAAATACTTGGCGAAGGACTGGACGTAGCACAACGTGAATGAGATAAATTATTTAAAAGCTTTACAAAGGGTTTGTCATTTTCGTTTGTCATTTTATATTTAACCGTTGATGTATAAGAGGGGTGTTATACAATTGTGGTCAGTATGTATATCTGTGTGACTGTCAGAGGCAAGGTAGCTCCTGAAGGAAAAACCAATTTTCTTGGCTCAAAAACTAAGTTTAAACAATAAATAGTATTAAATGTTTCTGACTGTATTCAATTTACTAGTTAAGCTGAAGCTGGTCAAAGTGACCGCGCTCGCCTTCCTCACTGCTAAGTATCACCTAACTTAAGTACTGGTCTTCCAAAATACACTACACATAATATGGCCTCTGATTTGACGATCTCTGTGGCGCAGTGGGCGAACGCCTGCCTTCGACACAGAGGTTGTGGGTTTGGTCCCCGCAGCGGGACAAATGTTTGTATCAGAGTTGGTCACTATCTCTTAGGATAGTTTTATTATTGCTCCGTAATACAAGAAAGGTCTAATCACCAGTTTACCGTGGTACAGAATATTAAACTCTATAAATGAGCTAAGTGTTTTAAATGTGAGAAGAAAATGAGAACCCAGTGCAGCGCCGCTCCCGGCAACTTGCATGAACTAATAAAATAAATTCAGTTCGTGTAAGCAAGTGGCCAACTCTGGTGACGGAGTTTTTAGGCCGCCTAAAGGCCTCCGTCATGGCTAACGACTAACGACTAACGCTAACGACTCGTGCCCTCCGAAGCACGGAAGCGTTCAGCTGATAATGCCACTTGCGGTCACCCATCCAAGTCGTGACCGCTCAGAACGTTGCTTAGCTTCAACGATCTATAAAGAACGCCTTAGCAAGCTTCGCCACGAGCGCTTCATATGAACTGATAATTTTACACATACAAAAATCTTAACTAGCGAGGAAATTAGGACCACTTGAAAACTGATGATACGTCCACTGTGCTAAACTATTAATGTCACTAGGGATCACCCATTTTTTCAGCGATAAAAAAGTCTAGAATGTTCTACGCTTTCAGAAAACCAAGGTTTTACTAAGTAATAAACCCTGTCCACGAGTACTCGTAAATCTTTGAACAGACGATCTGGATACGAGGTCATTGGGTGTAAACAGCTAGTTCACTTTCAACTCGGTTTGATTAATTTTCAGTATTATCATAGATATCTAGACAATACAAAAACTAAATTTGAATCTTGTCACTCAAATCAAGATACAGAATGAGAAGTAAGAAAGCCAGTACATTTTTGTAAGGATTGTGGACACTTGGTCCTCCAGACATTTATTTGTTATAATATAATTACACAAAGAAGATTTTTGCAACAAAATATTATACTAAAGGTGATCATGTGTCATGCTCACCAGCAGAACCATCCCGGAATTTGGTTATGAGAGTATATCGGAAAAATTGTACCTATGTAATTGTTGTGCAATTGTATTTAAATTGTAGATACCACATATATTTTTATTGTCTACAGAAATGTTGAATATGAGTTTGAAACTACCTTTCCTACCTAACATTATAAATGCAAAAGCATATGAAGATCGTTGGATGGTTTGTTTCTCTTTCATGCTAAAAATACTGAACGAATTTGCCTGAAACTTGCCCGCGGTTACGTTTGCACCATTGATTTGCCCCATTAATGGTGCAGACGTAACTGGTTAGTTATGTTTGCACCATTCAAATTGATACAACTACTAAACCTTGCTTTACTCGCCGTAGATAAAATAAAAAAAATTGTTTAGTGTTTGTTTTATTATAGTTTATGACTATGCATAACTGGATAAAAGTAGCCTATGAGTTATTCTAGCTAGATCATAAACTTGTGCATACCTATTCCAAATAACAGCCATATTCGGTCAATAGTTTTCGCGTGAAAGAGTAACAATGTCCATCTTTCCTTGCCATCTTTCGCATCTATAACATGACGTAGTAGTAGTGAAACCAAACAGGGGTTTATTTGAAGAATTTTAGTTTTAGAAAGAATACAACAAAAAAAAACTTTCTACATCCTGTAAGTAGAAAACGTTTTGCCCGAAGTGACCTAGCTGTTTCACCAAGCGTCACAAGTAAGCCTGAAGCATTGCTGTGAAGGTATTTAATTGTGTTGAACTAAGGCTCGTATTCAAAGACCACACTTAAGCGTGAATCGTGTCTCGAGCGGTGATTCACCACTCAATTTCCATAGAGACTGTAAAAAAATCGAAAATCGCGCGAAGACTCATGTCTAAGTCTCTGAATACGACCCTAAAGACTTTCACCTCAATTAGATCTATGTTTCACTGTTAATATTTTTTTATGTACATTCACCAATTACTCCATCGATTTTGAAAACTATTTTTATGTTTGAAAGAGTGAACTTCCGAGGTGGTCCCATATATTTTTATGTTTGAAAGAGTGAACTTCCGAGGTGGTCCCATATATTTTTTATGAGGATCTGATGAGGATCATCGAAGTTATAAACAAAAATGCACTTATCGAATACAGAGGCCTTACTCCGGATCAACGAAAACGAAGTTTCGTGACAATTTTCGGGGTCAGCTTATGTTGGTGGATACTGAATTCGTAATAGTTAACCAACATAATTGGAATCCGAAAATTGTCACGAAACTTCATTTTCGTTGATCCGGAGTAAGGCCCCAGGAAATTGTTATCTATCGTATTTAGGAAGTTAGTCGGTTTTATAAAAATGTTTTTTTGGCACTTGTTTCACATCATTATCTTACTCGCATAATTTGATAAACGAGTGTACTGCGCGTACCATAGCTCCTACTAATATCCCTAATATCCTAATTCCTAATTCCTAATATTCCTAATAATATTATAAAGGTGAAAGTTTGTGTGTGTGTAAGTATGTAAGTGTGCTTGTTACTCTTTCACGCTCAAACGGCTGGACGGATTTGAATGAAATTTGGTACCAGGATTGCTTATACCCTGAATAAAAAAATAGGATACTTTTGATTCTGATATTCCCACGGGAACTATTCACCGCGGGTAACACCGCAGGGCGCAGCTAGTCTTTACATATATAATAAAATAAAATTGCAATACGTTGATGTCTGTACATTTGAGATATTAATGAAAAACGAATATGAGTGGTCTTTATTAGAGCAACAGAAGCCAAAAAAATGGTTTTTAAATTGTTTGTCTGTCTGTCTGTATGTTTGTTCCCGCATCACGCAAAAACTACTAAATGGAATTGAATGCAGTTTTCAACGATGTATTGCGAGAGGTCTAACTTAAAAAATGGCGCCATTTTACCCTTTAAAGGGTAGCTAACACGCAAGCGAAGCCGCGCGGGTCTACTAGTCATAATATAAATAATTGGTGCGGAAGCAATCAGAACTTGGCTAATAAAATGTAACTATTTCTAATCTCATATGTTAAAGTAGGAAAAAGCGATGCAGATAAAATAGTTTCTGATACTTATTGGCACGTATCGAAGTTAGTTGACTGTATCACAGAATATAGGAAAGAACCAGTTTCAACAGAAGCCTGACTTTGCAAAAACATTTGTAACATGTTTAGTCATAAAAAAATATTGTTCTAAATATGGGAAAAAAGAATGAAAGAAAAATCGTTTATTTGACCTGAGATTTGACCTCAAAGAATTACTTCAGTTTCGTCTTACATGCTACTGGGATTCTAATGCCTGTTCCAACGCTACTCCCTACACCAGGGAAAGAGACAGGCAAGAACCTGGTGGTGTGGAACTAGCTTTTTTTTCAAAACGCCTTTAACAACCTAAATAGTCAAGTCAGCCAGTCAAACAAAGTAAGTCTAGTCAAAGCAAGTAAAAGTTCAAAATGAACAAGATATAACACCTCAACAAAATGTTGTCTGGCATCACACGCTACACTTGGCTGACTTAAGTGGTACCTACTTATTTATTGTTTAGCATATTATGGCAATAATATAATGCGATATAAATTTTTTGGGGTTTGTTTGTACTAAATAAATGGATCTTTCTTGACCAATGTATGTCTGAAAAAGTAAATTAAAAAAAGTAAGGAAGCTCCACTTAAAATGATAATGGATATTAAAACAATAAATTACTGAAAAAAGTCCTAACGATTAATTCAAATAAACAAATTCGATCCATCCCTTAAACTCTAGTTTCTACCCTCATTGCATTAGCTGTAAATCAAGGGTAGTAAGCAGAATCGTTTTAATTTCGTGTTCGATTGGATCGTAAATCGTAGGGGTCGTTATGTACCATCCCCTGTCACTACCCGCCTAATTCATAACACGAATTTTATCAAGCTTTTAGTAAACAAAGAAATATGATCAGGATTGTATTCCTAGAGAGCAGTAGACATTTATTTTCAGACCCTGATGCCGGGTTCCTATATCCAACGTACGGATGTCCGTAGGTTGGTCGTCATAGCAACGTTGTTTATTTAACACAAAATGTATGGCACTTTTAGACAGATAACAACGTTGCTATGGCGACCGACCTACGGACATCCGTTAGTTGGATAAAGGAGCCCGGCATTAGTCAATTTGAGATCCTTTGAACATGTCAATGTCCAAACACATATTTGGTACATGCCCACATTTTGCAGGAGTTTGCTTTCCATACGTGACAGGTTGCAAGCCCATCGTCGCTGTTAGAAAGCTAACTGCTGATGATGTTTTCCTTCACCGTTTACTCATGTTTTATTATATTTTTGTACTTATGTAGGTATGTTTACCTACTGATTTTTCCATATATAGTTATAAAATAACAAAAATGAGGACCTGATTAGGATCTTTGGAGTGAACAGAAATGCACTTTGGAGATAGCCGGAAATTTCTTTTTTTACGAAATTTAAGTCGGTTTTTTTTTTATAATTTTGCCGCTTGTCTTAAAAAACGTTGTCCTTTTAATGGAAGAGTCTAGTACCTCAGACATTTCCTTTAGCGAGCTTAAATGACGACTAGATGACGCTGTGTGGAAAGTCCAGGGATATAAATAAAAAAAAAAATTAATGAACTCCTAATACACGTTTAGTCTATTATTTTCTATAGTCTTTATGAATAAGGCGGTACTTTCGACCCCTATGAAGTATTTACTTTCCCGATGGGTTTTAGGTCGAAAAAGGTTAAAAAGTCCCGGAAGAGTAAATCCAAGGACTGTTTTCTACTTAGTTTGTTTTTATTGTCGCATTTACTACGGGTCATAAAAAAGGTAACAAAATTAACGGCGATTACAAATCGAAGCCCAAATTACATTGTCTGGGTCTCTTTTTTTTGATCGTGTTGGCTGAGTGGGAGTACCTCGACT
The DNA here is from genome assembly GCA_963582015.1 of Xanthorhoe designata. NCBI lineage: Eukaryota > Metazoa > Arthropoda > Insecta > Lepidoptera > Geometridae > Xanthorhoe > Xanthorhoe designata. The sequence continues at coordinate 1,063,591 of OY757042.1, read as the reverse complement.
TTCGATCCGAAGAGTCGAAACCCGGCCGCACCGTCTATTTCCGTTGTCCCCGTACTACGGGGACAGCGGGAATTTGATTAAATATTTAAAAATACTTCCCGTTGTCCCCGTATTCCGTCCCCGTAAATATAGTTGAATGAAATAGTAAAAAATTATTCCCGCTGTCCCCGTCTTTTGTTTTTTTTTCTGTAGGTAGTATTATGAGTTACATCATTAAATTATTTTTTGAAAAAAATATATTGGAACAAACATCTGCAAAACTATAGTACCGCGGCAGGAATCAAACTCGCAACCTCCTGTGTCTCAGTCGACTAATTCGACGTCGAAATTAAGAATAAATACATAATATATAATAGGTAGAGTGCTTACTTTTATAAGCTCATCTATAAACGCAAAACGGACATCGCAATCCAATTCCATTTCCATTCCATTACCCATTATTGAATCCATTACGATGTCGTCAAAGTGGATTGTGTAAATAGTGTTTATGCGGACTCCCGCTGCGTAGTGAAAGCATTTACTTAGAAAGTAAAAAGTAAGTTCGTATGAGCAAGTGGCCAACTCTGGTGACGGAGTTTTTAGGCCGCCTAAAGGCCTCCGTCATGGCTTAACGACTTTAAAAGCCGGGACCGACAATTTAACGTGCCCTCCGAAGCACGGAAGCGCTCAGATGAAAATGCCACTTGCGGTCACCCATCCAAGTAGTGACCGCTCAGAACGTTGCTTAACTTCAACGATCTATCAAGAACGTCTTAGCAAGCTTCGCCACGAGCGCTTTAGCAGTCTATTCTTAACCTCTGACGAAAAAGGGGGGGTGGTATAAATTTGGCATTAGAATCACCTAGCATGTAAGACGAAGTTGAAGTGGTCTTTGAGGTCCCACTAAAATAAACGATTTTTTTTCTCACTTTCAAAACTATCGTGAGTTGTATTAGACATTATAATAGCACAATACCGACAATGTTTCGATTCTTCCGGAGAATCTTCATCTGGGTAACATTGTCGATACCTAAATCGACGATAATTTTACGTGAGTAATTTCCCGTGTGCTATTATAATGATTTTTCTTTCTTTCTTTCATGCTTTCTGTGAAATGTTCAAGGATATTTATTTCTCTAAAGTAAGTAAGTTCGTACGAGCAAGTGGGCAACTATTTATTTTTCTTTGTGGTGTGAATCTGTATGTAAAGCTCATGTATATAGCTCTATATACATGGCTCAGAAACGGATGAACCGATTTTGTTCTCGTTTTGTTTGATAGCTACTTCATTGAGACTGATTAAAAGTAAAGTAGAGTGAGCTAATTCATGTTTAAGAGTAGAGCGTTCTGTAAAAGTTTACAGATTAAGTGATACAATTAAGCTTAACCATATACTAATTACTTCTTAATGAGGGTTTGCAACACCAATCGCCTTCATGCCGTGAAACTAGAGTTACTAATGGTTTAACTAAACACGCACTAATATTAATATTAGTTAAAAGTTCGTGTGTAAGTGTGTATGTGTGAATGTTTGATCGCCTGGAGGGATTTGAATAAAATTTGGTACGTACGTCTGTACATTTGAGATATTACTGAAAAATCTAATATGTGGGGTCTCTTTTAGAAATAAAATGAAATGAAATAGTTTATTTGCATGAAATAATGGTAGAGCTAAAGAAGAGCCAGAAAAATGATTTTTTTAATTGTGTCTGTATGTTTGTTAACGCATCACGCAAAAATGACTGAATGGAATTGATTGCAGTTTTCACCGATGTATTGCGAGAGGTCTAACTTAAAAAATAACCGCCATTTTACCGCAAATTTACCCCTTTAAAGGGTTGCATTGGGGTATCAAATTTTTTATAGGAACTTTTTAAAGGAAGATAGAAACTCGGTTGGAATACTATGTATCTATACCTACTAATATAATAAAGAGGTAAAGTTGGTTTGTTTGTTTGTATGTTCGGGGTAATCTCCGAAACTACTCATCCGATTTCATAAAATCCTTCACCGATGTGTAGCATAGACTTTCCGAATGAACATAGGCTATATTTTATCAAGGTACCACGCGAGCAAAGCCGCGGGCGAGTAAGCTAGTCTAAAATAAATAGATACGGGTCTAAGGATTTTCCAAAATAACCCTTAAACCCGTGTCAAAGTTTTTTATGGAAAGTAGCGTGTACAAGTGAAGCCGCGCGGGTCTGCTAGTCTTATAAGGATAAAGATCTCTACAAAAACTGAATTATGAACACCCACTACTCCTTTGAAGGAGTTTTGTATGAATTATTATCTTCTAAGGCATGTGTAACAAAAACCGGGCTGATATTGGAAGGCATGAAAAATTGAGGGAGCTCTGATCGGGGTTGTACTCTGCTTTTCTTGAAAACGGCAGCCTACATTTGCACCCGTAAAAGCCTTAATCTCAGCCTCACACAAATCATAAAATGAATAGCGAATGAAATAATAGTGGCAATTCGGAGTATCGAAAAAGCTAAACCTAACTAACTAAAAATGTTGCCGTCCCTTTCATAGCGATGGGAATAAAAAGGATGGCATTAATTTTTGTTACTTTAATTTAGCTTTTGCGACACTTCCAATTGCTACTATTATATTGGACTAGTAAACTTATTTTAGCTAAAACGGATATTAAATTATGTTGCTCTCTTTTCAATTCCATAAGAGTAACAAGAAAAAAAACTATATTAAATTCACAAATCTCGTTCAGGTAACTTTTTGTTTAAATTTATTTACAGAAACTAAACTACTACATAATTACATAGCTGTACAAAATACTATTAGAACTAGTTGAGCCACCTAATCGTTACAAACGATCTATAGGTAGCTCAACTGATCCAAACCACTATATTTATTTTTGTGAACAAAGTCATTTGACATTAGCGTGATGGTCGTATTTAGGTGGTAATTATATAATTTTAATTCTTATTGATGTGAAAAAAATTGGCTGCGTGGCTGCTTGACTTGCAACCTAATACTTTGATGATTCGACGTCATTTGTCAGTCACAGTTTTATAAAAGACGAAGTATTTTATATTTTAGAAAGTAGAGAATAATTCAAGGAAAAAAGCTCAGAAGAAAAGAACCAGGCACAAAAGGCCGACATTGAGCTTAGAATGTTTTCGATTTGATGACGACCTCTATGATATTAGTGGGTTCGATGACCACTGCGGGACAAATGTTTGTATGATCTGCAGATATTTTGTTCTTTGTCTGGGTGATTTCTATGTTATACGTTTTATGTAAGCCCGCTTAAGACGCAGAGGTTGCGGGTTCGATCCCCGCCGCGGGACAAATGTTTGCATGTTCTGTAGATATTTGTTCCGGGTCTGGTTGTTTTTCTATGTATAACGTATGTATTTACAAAAAAAATGTATCTATGTAGTATATCAGACATCTGGTTACCATAACACAAGCATTAAATTGCTTAGACTAGATGACGTCGTGTGGAATGTCCAAGGATATTTATTTATATTTATTTATGTATTTACAAAAAAAACGTAAATACCTAAGTAGTATTTAGTCAACAAAGAAACAAAAAAGAACAAAGAAAAAAAGATACAGGGGGGTTAGCGCCAGTTTACCGTAGTATTGGATACTGTCCTCGATACTGAGTCAAGTATTGCAAATGTATGAAAATCCAGTGCAGCGCCACCCCCGGTAACTTCCATGAACTAAAAATTCCATACATTTAGGGAAGGTTCATATCTGACGGAACATGCGTCACGTATTATACGCTAGAACAGACAAATGTATAAAAAAACACTTGACCGTTCACACTCAACCGATGATACGTTAGTACGGTAGATGATACGCTCGGCGTATTTTACGTCAGATATGAACCTTCCCTTAGAATATACTTGACGCGAAGATAGATTATTATACTACACAAAAACCGCCGGTAACCCTATAGCCACAACTGATAGTTGTTATTAAAAGTCTAGGTAGGTATAAGTACATCGCTAGGCTAACACTTTTTCATCGTTAAACAGTTGTCATCAACAGAAACCATACTTTAAAGTCACAAGTTCTATCACGAACACTTCAAAAACCGACGTGAATTTAGAAAATGCATTGCCAAATATAGTTTAAGTCACGTCTTTTAAACAATGGCTTTGTTTCGTGGGGATAACAGCGACAGACTGCAGCTAAATCATCTCAAGCTAACTCCCTCTTAACATACACAGGGCGCGTAGATAAGTGACAAATGTTTCGTATGATACGAAACATTTGTCACTTGTCTACGCGCCCTGTGTATGTTTCGTATCTATTCTTTTTCTATTATCGCTACACCCTTGATTTGACATTTCTGATCGCTCGAGTTTTCGTCATCGAATGTCAATTCAGATACATTTTTTTTAGTTTCTAATCGAAAGCGATTGTCGAAATGTAACATGGCTAGGGCAGCAGGTCCCTCTAGACGTCATCAGTTCTAGAGGGACCGTGTGTAGGTACATTGTATTTTTTTTTTTTTAACCTATTGTATGCGTCAAACTAGCGCGCCGCCGCCTATTTTATTTTTTAATACGTTGAACCAAGAAATTAAAAAAAAACTGAATGTTCCATTCATTTTTTCATTGTGAAACGCATCATAAGCTTTTTTTTAATACCTCTGTAATAGTTTTATTTTGTATAGTTTAGGAGGAGCAGCGAAGTTGCATTTGGTGGCCACCAAAACTATGTTTTCGCTACTCTTCAGGCGGCGACGAGTTTGACGCATACCGACACCTGTAATGTTAAGCTACACATATTATTATTTTTTGTCAATAAACTATTTTTATTCTCTTCTATTCCGTTTAACCTGAGCACATGTGCATGTGAGCAGGCTCTGATGACGTGTATACGTTGGTATGAACGGTATGAACAGAGAAATGGCGCCATAACTCCGCATACCGCGAGCGCGGTTTTGGCATCTGCATCCACCATCTAATGTGCATTGTATATCTGATGTAATACATCTCATCGATAGATAGGTAGACTTCCAAGAATGTTTATATTACAGAAATTAGCGCGCAAGTTTTCTAGTACTACCCAAACTGCTACTACTACTAGTTTCATGTAGAAACGAGCTGATGATTAAGACTGAACAGATTTTCCTGAAATATAGCAAAGATCATTCTAAATAAAGACACATTCTCCCAGACAGACAAAACCACAATCAGAAAACACCCTCCTTATTCTTTAGAGGTTAAAAATGCGCACGAATGCCTTTCCGCTCACAGAAAAGGTGTACAAAGTGACATAGGAATTTTAAAGCTCGCAAAAGAGTGTAAACCGCACATTTTATAGCACTGCCGAAATCCAGAATACAGTGACAGACCACACTGTACCGCACTCTTTTGTATTTGAAGTTTTAACCACATTTGTGCCGCGAAGCGCCGCTTAAACCTGTAGGACTTTCGCCCGAATATTGAAAAGCTACTTAAATATTTGAGACCGTCTTAACCATTTGAAACGTTCTTTTCCAGCACCTAAACCATCCTGTCATCGACAGGAAAGACAATGGTAAAAACGTGTGGGGCTGATTAATCGCAAATTTTGTCGCGATGTTTTTCCTTCACTGTTTAGAGCTTGAATTCATTCGAAAAGTTTTAAGAAAATAAAAATCCGTTGATGCTTGGAGATTTGAACCCATGACCTTCAGATCAAAAGTCGAAGTATCCCACTCGGCCAAGACGGCTCAAAATGTATAGCAACAAATAGTGAATGTCTTTTTTAAACTTTCGCGATCCGAACACTGACAAAACATGTATTTACGGGTATTTATCGAAACTACTAAAATAAAATAAAGGTAAATAGCGATATATACCCGTAAATATGTTTTATCAAATAGTGAATGGTTCAGGCGACATATGGTCGGAGCTTGGAATCAGTTTTGGCAGCGATGCCGACGCGGCATCGACGATGCCAACGAGGACCGGTTGTGGCTAAACTTTAGTTTGTATACGAGGCAGAAGTAACGTCGCATGCTGTGCTTGATCTTATTTATAAAGATTTGTCAATTTTATATAGATTTAAAGGATGTTTTTTTCTTGTTACTCTTATGAAAAGAGATAGCAACAGATTTAACATCCGTTTTAGCTAAAGTAGGTTTTTTTTTTGATTAGCCTATATTATCATCCCACTGCTGGGAAAAAAAAGTAGGTTTACTAAACCAATATGCATAAGGGGGTTAAATCATACGAATTAAATAGGTAATGAAGCGATGACCTGCGTGCAAGGTAGGAATGTAAAAAATACAATAAGAACCAGTGTTACAAACAATCTATAGATAGCTCAACTGATCCAAGCCACTGCCAGATTGAAGCGTGCCCAATACACTTTCAGCATTGCCGCGCTTAATGGCAATGCTGATACTTTGAGCCAAATATGTGCCAAACCTCGGATCACGATCTAAACTGACCGGGCGGAACTTAAGCCCTCCGGCAGTCACGCATTATGAACAGTCGTTACGAAAGAGCTAAACCGACGTATCGATAGCACGTGAAACAGAGACAGTGATAATATATTTCCGACCACTGCGACGCTACAATAACTATGTTCATTGAAATGAAATGTATTTATTAAACCTGAAGAACACATATCAACAGAACATTATTCAGAATAATAATAAGTATTGTTAAATGGGACATCAGCTTCTCGTCAGTTTCATAATTAAATAAGTTTAAATACAAAATAAGTAAAATTTGATTGTGCGCTGTATACTCCGGTCAATATAGATTGCTCTTGCTTCAGATATGTAATTTGAGCCTATTGAACCTACTTCATTGAGAACTGTAATGACGTGTGCAAGCGCCTTCTCATGCAATGCGATGCATGATACAAAATGCCTTGCATTTCGTGTTTTCGGTTTTGTATTGGACGTGCTGCTGAAAGAGCATGACACTTTTGAAACTAAAATATTAGGTCGAAATGTATTGTTTTTTATAACCTACTCGTATTATGTTCCACTGTTAGGCAAAGGTCTCCCCATAAATCCTCCACTGACCTTTGGCGACCTTGCACCACGCCTTTACAAACACGCAAAAATCCCCTCCCACCCGCCCTAAAAAATGGATAAAAGTAACAAGAATAAAAAATATTTAGCTTTATGATAATTAAACCTTATAGATTAAGGAAATTCATGAAAAAATTACAATTTAATAAAGCTAAATATTTTTCATTCTTATTACTTTTATCCATTTTGGGAAAAATTGACTAAATTGTAATTTTTTCATCAATTTCCTTAATCTATAAGGTTTATTAGTGATCCCCTTCGGTGGAAGCTGTGGTACTAGGTCTATGATGAACGTTTTGAAGCGGCAAGATGCCTGCGCCGCGCCTTCACTTTACGCCGTTTCTGTATAATTTGCACCATAAACAGCAAACATTATTGTTTCATTCAATGAGATATCAAAGCTAGTATTTTATTTTTATACAGTTTAATCAGACAACTCGTATTTATCAGGATCTGATGTTGAAAGCTCAATTAGGCTGCCAGTTTAAATACTACGTATACTTCGTTCGTTCGTATGAGCAAGTGGCCAACTCTGGTGACGGAGTTTTTAGGCCACCTAAAGGCCTCCGTCATGGCTTAACTTACGTATACCTACTACACATATTTAAAAAATACTTAGAGAGTACAAAGTTAAGAATCTTTAAAAAATTTTGCTGTTTCAGCATTATTCTGAAAAATTCAAAGTTCTCATGTCGTAGTATTCGGCTCCCACACAAAGTCACAACTACCCCGAGTGGCGCATCAAAGGCTCGGCCGTATTTCCGCTTCCGGTCTGCTGGTCATCGATCGCTACCCTTGCAGAGCGAGATGTTTTTAGAGCGGGCACAACTATCAATTCTCGTGACAACGGCGTATTTACCCCGTTTTTTTGTGGTCCCATTATTTGTTCCCAAAATGGGACAAAATAATGTCCACGAGGGAGAAATAGAAATCATCTTACTGATAGTTTTGTCGGCGTTAAGGACTTCGTGGCCGAGTGGTAAGGCCCGGCTTAAGGGTGATCGCTTGTATCTCGCGGGTTTGAATCCTGCCGAAGTCGTAAAACTTTTAGTAAGATTTTTCATTTAAAAAAAAAAAATGAAATACCAAAGTGTGGTTTAACACTATAATCAAAAATATCTACAGTATTTATCTACTTCCTGTATATCATCCAAATTTCGATCTCTTTCCAATACGATAGGAGTGACAAGATAGAAACTAGCGCTAATAGGCAGATGAATATACAGGGTGTAAAAAGACTACTACCGAAAACTTTAGGGGGTGAAAGTACCCATCAATATGAACAACTTTTTCTAAGAAACCAACACTGTGAACGCGAAAAAAAAAACAGCTGTTTCATACACTTTAGCCAAGTAGGTATTGAACTTATGTATGGAACAGCTGTTTTTTTTTTCGCGTTCACAGTGTTGGTTTCTTAGAAAAAGTTGTTCATATTGATGGGTACTTTCACCCCCTAAAGTTTTCGGTAGTAGTCTTTTTACACCCTGTATAAACTACATATTTTACAGACATTACAGACTTTAGTTTTTTTTAAACTTTCGCGATCACAATTCATAGACGTAATACAATGTACACATATATTTTTAAAAATAACGTAAATAACGCGATAAAACCCCGTTCGTTCGTTCGTTCGTATGAGCAAGTGGTCAACTCTGGTGACGGAGTTTTTAGGCCGCCTAAAGGCCTCCGTCATGGCTTAACGACTTTAAAGCCGGGACCGACAATTTAACGTGCCCTCCGAAGCACGGAAGCGCTCAGATGGTAATGCCACTTGCGGTCACCCATCCAAGTAGTGACCGCTCAGAACGTTGCTTAACTTCGACGATCTATCAAGAACGTCTTAGCAAGCTTCGCCACGAGCGTGTACATGTATTTATAAATATAATAGACTTTGTTCTTTGGATCAAAGCGGTCTTATTTGGTATTTCCCCGCAGTCACGTTTCACACGCTTATTTTTTGTGAAACAATGTCTGTATCTTAATCGACGATATTTTAACGTACGTGTATATTGTCAATTACATCTCATTCAAGTTTTGACTGCTACTAAAAAAGAGAATCAATCTAGACTCAAACCCACGACCTTCAGATTGCTGTATGTAATGTATAACCCATTCCCAGCCCAGAACACAATGCTCTCCAAAAGAGAGGGCCGCGGAGAGCGGGGACTAGCAGGAGCCTTTGTGCGTCATAGGCACGAATAGACACATACACTGCTCCTAATTTCTAAAATCGTTCATACAAATTTGCTTGTCAAAAAGATAAAAGTTCATCCGCCACTTCTACATATTGTAAAGTCTATCGTAAGTTACAGTAGAGTGAATGTGGATGCAATAACTCTTGCTCCACCGGCCTTTTATGTACCGCGTCTACTTATCTAGGCTAAATATCGAGTACGTAACTAGTCAGTAGACCTGAAGAACTGGAGTGCGTTAGCTGTTGAACCCACGACATAATGCAGTAAGACAGCGTGGAGTGAAAGTAAGCGTGTAGCGTAGGATTCGCTTTCTTCTATCCTCTCTACGTATGTAAACATTTATAAATGCAAATATCAGTTTATTTGTCTGTTATGCTATTAAACCATCATCATTATGAAATCTTGAGATTAGCTCAATAAATTGCAGCGCTGAAATAATATCTCCTATAAAGTTTACGCGCATAGGTTTGTCTGTTTGTTTTCAGTTTGCTCAGAATCTTAGTCTGAGCGAATTGTTTAAATAGACCTATCTTATCTAACTGAACCCATGCCTACAAACAACTGGCTTACCGCATGCTAACGTGGGCGGCAGCTGATATCATTCGAGGAACCCCCTGTAACAACCGTTGACTATAAAAGCGGAGATTTGAATTTTGACATGTCAGTTACGTTTCTCTTTTTAATTGCTGTGTTGTTTTGGTAGCAAAATGATTTTTAAGTTGATAATTTTGCTATTTTTCATCGGGTTTCCGAATATTTACGGTAAGTCGAAATATATATTTATATTTTATATAGTTCTTCAGAATATACTTAATAATGTTTATTGTACATGATTAATTCATTTAATTTTCTAGAAATAAGTTAGTAAAGTGTGGTAAAATGTTGTTATAATAACGATTGGTTAGTTTTCTCGTGATTACATTTGAGAAAACAAATCACACAGCATTATTCGAATGTGTTATTAGGTTTCTATAGCATAAATCTGTACATGACCACTATTAAATAAAAGTATGCTGAGCAACCCCGTAACACTTTTATATGGATGTTTGAGCCAGAACATTATCAGCTGTATTTCCACAGGTGCAAAGTTCAGATTCGACTACACATACAATAGGTCTGTAGAGGGTTGGCTGAAGCTGCACATAGTTCCGGCGATATGGAGCGACGCGCGACTTAAATGTCACGCTGAAGGTAACTCTCATAAACCAATATCATACTTCTTACTTTTGGCATCGGCTATCAACGATTTACTCGCTTATTTTAAAATCCATCCTATCTATTTCTCCCAGAGATTTGGAGAAATTGACCTTGCATATTTCTGATAAATTAAAATTATCATCACGACTGTATGTCCAAGTCATTCGACTATCAAGGCTCTTATTAAATATTTAACTTTTTCATAAACTGTACTTAGTTTTACTGCGCTCAATATAAACATAAACGCGCGTTATCGAGGGGAATCCTACAGTTAAATTGGACGTGGTTAGTAATCAGTACTTGTTTCCGTTCAGGCGTTGATTACTGTCTGGGAAAGTACATACCTAAAAATAAATAAAAATATCCCAGGACATTTCACACAGCGCTATCTAGTCTTGGGACTAAACAACTCAATGCTTGTGTCGGTAACCAGAAAACTGATATGCCAGGTACCTAGGTATAGGTACTAAGTACTAATATTCATTTATTAAGAGAGGGATCAAAATAAGCCAGGGTCATCACAGTTTGTAATCAAAAGTAGTTCAAATACCAGCGCTCCAACAGTCATGATGCTGCTTGTAGCAAATGCTGAGGGGTAGCCTTATTTTCTTGTCACTCGATTGTCAATAAGTAGTTTTTATTTGTATGTTACCCATGTTTATGTTGATGGAAAATAAAAACTTTTTCTATTCTATTCTTTCTATACACTTTTAATAGCATAATTAGTCTAGGCACACAACGTTTTTTGAACGAGCAGTCACTGCGCCATTTTGTGTAGTCACCTGCTAGTTCGCGTTTCACATCCGCGAGGATAATGTGCACGGTCAAAGCTTGCTGCTGCCTACATTTTTTTTGGCCATGCGTTTGTTTAGCGCAAATACAAAACAGTGATGAACACAGGCTCTTACTCAGATAGTTACGCGATGCGACACCCCCCGACACAGCTGACTAGACAACTATTAATTTGAGTTTTAGGGCTTATAAAATAGCATTTAGTTTTCCGAATCATCTTAATCAGGTCCTCAATCACAGACCAACTTCATACACTGTTGGGCAAGGCCTTTCTAGCTTGTGCTATCTGCCACAATCCTGTGCTAGCCATTGAATTGTAAATATTTTCAGGGGCAGTGCTTGCATCTCCTACAACGGCGTCGCTGCACTTCGCGATGTTAGAGATATCAAAAAATGAAAATGTGCGAACGATTTTCACTGGCGTACACACCACTTTCACCAAGGGATCATATGCTTCCATTGAAGGTAAAATAAATTTCTGCTAGCAATAATTCTAAAAGGTTTGCAATTGCCTACTATTTAGAATTAATACTGTTTATGTGACGTGACACAGGAATTTGTGACCCGTCTTCTAAAAACTAATTTGGTCTGAATTGTTAATTTACATATTTGGTTTTAAGGAGTACCACTAGCAAGAATGGACATCAGCTGGGCTCCAGGGGAGCCAGATAACCTGAACAACTCCGAGAGCTGCCTCGCAATGCTGACTTCTTACAACGGCACTATGAAAGATGTTAAGTGCAACGACGCCTACGCATTTGTCTGTTATAAGAAAAGAACTCAATCTCTTGTTCTGACTGGATGTGGAACCCACGATACAGGTACGAGAACTGCGTTGCACTTATAAAAACATTGATGGCAAATCAAAGTATTGACAGATTTACCATTCAAGGCAAAAAAGTAAAAAAACATTTACTTATTTCGATAGGACCTCAAGGATCACTTCAACTTCGTCTTACATGCTAGGTGATTCTATTGCCTGTTCCAACGCGACTTCCAAAGTGAAGAAATAGTAGGGTACTTTTGATTTTCCCCAATATTAACTCAAATAATGTTCTACTTGTCTATTGATGCTATATGATGCTCATGTTTACCAATGTAAACTATTCTTTTATCTGTGTGTAAACCCAAGCTCATCTCATTCAATGATTCTCCAGAATACAACCTCGACAAGAGAACAGGAAGCTGCTACAAGTTCCACCGGCGTGGCTTGAAGTGGCAACAAGCGTACATGACCTGCATGGCCGAAGGAGGTCACCTGGTCGTCATAAACAGTGACCAGGAGTCGCTGGTCTTGAGGGAACTCTACAGCAAGCATCCCAACAATGTGATCTTCTCTAAACATCCTGAGTACGCTTATATTGGGATGTTCGATTCTAACGATGGTGGCTATTGGATGACAATTCACGGTAAGTGTCAGACTGTTTTTGATTAGCTGTTCTCTGATGACCCAGAGCCTGTACAAAATGAGCATCGAGTCGTTTTTTCCCCTGGTTCGAAACGATCCATTTCAAAAGAATCTTGGGCGATTCGCACCGCCGTATCCACTGCGGTGCGAATGGCCCTATTCAGAAACAGTGCTTGGGGTTGTCACACCGCGGTTCGAACCGCTCGCGGTGCGAAACGACTAAAGACCCGTAGCCAAACGTTTTGTATCGATTCTTTTTTAATTCGTAATCACTAATCCGTTGTTCTGACAGTTCTGACGATGCCAGTTCCTATACACTCTGTTTCTATAACGAAAGCAGTTGTAGAACAGTATGAAGACTAGGTAGAGGCTGATGTTTTCCCAGTCTATAAGCAGAAATGAATGGCACAAAAAGAGGGGTACAAGCCTAGTAAATTAAAATTGCAGGTGATGAGAACCACAAGTTCTCTCTACTCAGGAAGAGGACTTAAAAATGATAAGAGAAAAAGCTTGTCCATTTTACTTTATATCTATCTAATCAGCACATTTCTACCCACTGCTGAGTATAGGCCTCCTCGTTTCACGCCATTCCCTCCGATCCTGTGCCAGTCGCATCCAATACTTATTTTTACTTTATTCTCGTGTAAATGTTTACCAATTTGTTGACATTTTAGACAAAAGCCAGGTCAGAAGTACCCTAAACCAGAGAGCGTGTATGAAGAATGTAATGAGAGTGAATGAGGCGAGAAGGTGTGTGTCAGAATTGTAGCAAGTGGAGATCCGTGATCTCTGCCTACCCCCATGAGAAAGAGGCGTGATTTTATATAGGTACTTATGTATGTAAATGTTTACCGATTCCTTTGTCCAGGTGAAACCCCGACAGAAGCAGGGTTCGACAAATGGCATCCTGGAGAGCCGGCGAATGCGACTCAGCCCTTGGGAGAGTTCTGCGGCGTCACTGACAGGGCCAACACTAGGCTTCTAGACGCGCCCTGCAATTGGCACATACCATTTATATGTGAGAAACAGCCGGAAAGCTTGGAAGAGCCTGAGGAAATCTTCTATTAATACATTTGACACTAAGCTTAAGGTTACACATCTACATGTAAAGATAGTTATAGTCACTTGGCAAGGAGTATGATAATGGACTTGATGATATAAAAATTGCATCTTGTTGGAATTTTTATAAAGTAATATAGCTCAGTGTAGTTGAAACCTATACCAAATAAGTAATATAAATGTATTCGTTTTTAAAAAAAACACGAAAAAGTTTATTATGAAATATAGCATGCAAAATTTATTTTCGTTTTCAATACCTGCTCGTATTTCCTGTGTGGAATGTTCGAGGATATTTTTTTTCTATATTAGCACTCACTTAATAAATGGAACAGCTCAAATACTGCACAATATTTGAAACCTTCTTCCAGAATATTATTCTTCGTCTGACGAAAATAATCTAAATTTATGTGAGTTGTGTGACATTACTGCTGAATTTACGGTGGGAGCTGGCCATCCAATTTCCTGAGATCCAGAATATATTAAATGCTAAGTTAAAAGTCACGCACAGGTAGGTTGTAAGTACAAAGAATTTGTAAGTAGGTATAGGTACGTGTAATGACCATTGTCTTTACCGTGGATATAGTTGGTTAAACTGAGAGGATGGTTTAGGTGCTGAGCAAGACCATGTCGATTCCATATCAACAATGTTATAAATAATATTAAGTATAAAAATTTTAAAAAAATGAAATATCATCACGACTGTATCCCAGGGAGCGGTAGACATTTCTTTGAGATCTTTTTAGGCAATTTTTTTTAGATCCGTTTGAAGATGTCTATTGGTCTATTGGGGTGGTGAGAGGTAGGTATGTCAAAATACATATTTGGTACATACCCACATCTTGCAGAAGTTAACTTTCCATACTTGACAGGTTGCAAGCCCATCGACGCTATTAGAGAGCCAACTGGTTTCCTCACTAGGTATGTTTTCCTTCACCGTTAAAAGCTCGTGTTAAAGCGCCTAATAAATTTATATTATATATTTTACATAATATAAACGAAATATTATTATTATTAATAATAAGCTTAGTTATTTGGGTGTTTTCTATGTATAATATGTATGTATTTACAAAAAAAAATGTATCTATGTAGTTTATCAGTCATCTGGTTACCATAACACAAGCATTAAATTGCTTAGCTTGGGACTAGATGACGCCGTGTGAAATGTCCAAGTTACAAACCTGTGGCTGGATAAAAAGTAGCCTATTTATAATTTCAGGTCATAAACTAAGTAGGTACCTATATAATAACTATAATATTCGAAGTATCAGCTGAATCTGTTTCGCGTGAAAGAGTAATAAACATGCATCACCATGTATACATCCATACAAACTTGTTTATAATTAGGTAGAATAATACAAAAGAACTACTCTTAAAATAAACGGATTGAACCATCAAATAAGGTAATAAGTTTAAGTAAAGATAATAAAATACACTAGGTTAGGTTTTAGTAAAATTACTAGTATTCTTTTATCTGTGGTTAACGCTTCGTAGCAACTTTAAAATTTCCCACTTAAGTTTGCTATGAGAACTGAAGAAGGCGTCTTTAAAATAACAGTTGCCTGTTTTTGGAAGCAGCAGGCTCACAGCCGGTTCCAAAAACAGGACAAGTGTCAAATTAGGAACAAATTTGACACTGTCACGAGATTTGACCATTTTTGAGATGATCTGCGTTCGAGAAACCGGCAGTCAGCAGATTATTAATGGTAGGTACCTAATACAAAAATAATGAAAAGTGAGTTGAATTTGCAATAGACAAACACTTTCTAGTTTAGAGGTAGGTAAGTATACATTATGAAATGTATTCTCATTATTTTGTGGAGCATTCTAAAAGTGTAGCATTAACACGCAAATACAAGAGATAAGCCATCTAAATTCAATACATAGCTATTTATAAGAGCATGACATTGTGTAGATAACACTTGCGTTTCTTTCTTAAGTGTCCAGTACCTACAATAATTACGACATAAATTAGTATAACTTTTTTTTTTCTAACCTATCATGTCCCGCTGTTGGCAAAATTTAAGTTTATGGCAGATTTAACTCCAACATAACGTTTTCTGTGTTGCGACAATTTTTCAGAGGATTCGCGATTTTTTCGGCGTAAGTAAGTAAGCTTCTCTGTTAGTTTCACGGAACCCTTGAAATTATCATATAGATAGATGGGTCAAGGAGCAATTACCGAATATCTTTTTACTTCAATAACAAACCAGTCTGAGATTTGCTGGAATTGAAAACAATCATGTGGTGCAAATTTTTATTATTATCCATTTTTGGATTTACTGGTTCGGTAAGTAAAGAAAGAAAGAAAGAAAAAGAAAGAAAAAATCATTTATTCTTGTAGGACCTCAAGGATCACTTAAGTTTCGTTTTACATGCTAGGTGATTCTAATGCCTGTTCCAACGCGACTCCCTCCTAAAGTTTAACGGTCTTCATAAAGATTTGTCAGTTTAATATAGATTTAAAGATTGTATATTTATTTCCCTTTCAAAACTATCGTGAGTTGTATTAGACATTATAATAGCACACGGGAAATTACTCACGTAAAATTATCGTCGATTTAGATAACGACAATGTTTCGATTCTTCCGGAGAATCTTCATCTGGGTATGTGTGGTCACTCCTCGCGATAATTTTACGTGAATAATTTCCCGTGTGTTATTATAATGTATATTTATTGTTACTCTTATGCCAATAAAAAGAGATAGCAACATAATTTAATATTCGTTTTAGACAAAGTAGGTTTACTAAACCAATATACAGAAAGGGGTAGGTACCTAAGTAGGTTTTTTCACAGTTATTTGAAAAATACTTTTTCTTAAACTTTCGCGATCACAATAATTCATACTTTTAAATTAAACTCACAGGATTTTATCGCGTAATTTACCTTTTAATATTATTTCCCGACGTTTCGCGATCAAATCCTGTGAGTTCAATTTAAAAGTAAAAATATATTTTTTTACACACTTGCCTATTAGTTGTTCTATTTCACGACAACATTTGCTTACAATTATTATTGAACGTCAATAATTGTGATTATTGCATTCAATTATTTCTCTGGTAGTACAAGAAAATGGCATCATGTAAATGGTACCTACTTACTATGTGGAGTATAACAACAATTTTTTTTTTTATTCAACCTACATTGTCCCACTGCTAGGCAAAGGTCTCCCCCAATTCTCTCCAACCATCTCTGTCCTTCGAGACCTCACACCAATCCTTCTCAAAAGCGTCGAGATAGTCCCTCCAGCGCTTCCTCGCTATAACAAAATATACAACCTAATAATTTTCGGAAGTCGGCTAAAAATGTGTTTATGTCGAGAAAAAATATTTAATAGTAGTAGAGAATATGACAGTGTTTAAAATAATGATGATGTCTTTGATGCTATTATCAGATTACAACATCCTTCGACCTCAGCGGAGTGATCCATGGCGACCGCATGGCCGGTGTTCCACTCGGTGCCTCGCTGGGAGCTGGTGAGGTGGACGTGGAAGGAGTATGCAGCCAGTCTGGCATGGCCTGCCAGAACTGTAGCCTGGCTATCACTTGCATCCCTCTCCCAGTTGGCTGGCTTAAGGTATATCTTACTAATCTGCCTGAGACGCAGAGGTTGCGGGTTCGATCCCCGCTGCGGGACAAATGTTTGCATGATCTGCAAATATTTGTTTCGAGTCTGGGTGTTTTCTATGTATAATATGTACTTATGTATTTACAAAAAAAAATGTATCTATGTAGTTTATCAATCATCTGGTTACCATAACACAAGCATTAAATTGCTTAGCTTGGGACTAGATGACGCCGTGTGGAATGTCCAAGGATATTTATTATTTATTTATCTTAATCTAAGTAATCTTACTAATAATCACACTAATATTATAAAGGTGTAAGCTTGTGTCAGAGTTTAGAAAAATAAACGTGATATGACTTTCAGGTGCCTTTAGAAGAGTGTGCCAAGGGTCTAACATGCAATGCCCACCGCGGCGGCTGCTCCAGCTCGCCCGTCCCTGAATGCGAATTAAACAAGGAGTACAAGCACAAGTGTGAACAGGTCTGTATCATATCTTTACTAATGCCGGGTTCCTATATCCAACAAACGGATGTCCGTAGATCGGTCGTCATAGCACGTTGTTATCTAATACAAAATTTATGACACTTTTTGACAGATAACGTTGCTATGACGACCGAGCTACGGTCATCCGTAGGTTGGATAAAGGAACCCGGCATAAGCGCCTCTCTATCAGTTTCCCAGATTCTCCACGAGCGCTGTGACCGTGCAATATCTATAATTCTTTGGAATAAATAACTAACTAAACTATCGCCACTTGCGTGATGAGCACTGAACGCGATACTGTTTTTTAAACTTTAACGTTGCTTAACTTCGACGCTCTATCAAGAACGTATTAGCAAGCTTCGCCACAAGCGCTTCTACTATTAGCGATAGGTAAGTAAGTAAATAATAATAAATAATTACTTACTATTAGCGATGAGAATGTGTTATTATTAGTGGTAACAAAGAAATAACCAGTGAGATGCAAGTTATATATAAGTTACGAACAAAGTAATGCACAAACACAATCCGTGTTGAGATAATCTCAAAAACAAAGGTCAAGGCGCTCTGCCAACTAATAAAACCGTTGTTTTAATATCTGCCCTTCCTGGCTGGCCTACTTTGGATAGAGAAATAGTTTGAAGACGATATGGCAATGGAATTCAATGAAATTCAAAATTATTATAAAGAATATTGATAAGAGCGGTGGCTGAGTTGTTTAGTTTTTGATCCTAAAGTCGTGGGTTCGAATGAACGTGCACGCAATTTTGCACCATTAATTTACATCGTGAGGTTGAAAACAAACTTGTTTAGTTTTCCAATAGCAGCGGCGATGGGCTTGCAATCAATGAAATGGAATGAAAAATCGGGCTGCTAATTTGGCTCTGAAATCCAATACGGCTCGTATCTCTTCTTACTACAAGTTGTATCTTTTTCCTTCTTCAGGTGGGAATCTTCCCCGACGCCCACGATTGCCGGCGGTTCCACCTGTGCTCCCCACCTCAGGGTCTGCCGGATGGAAGACCAGCAAACCACGGCGTGGCGCTCTGTCCTAGGAACTACGGGTACAATCCGCAGACTGCGCAGTGCTCGGTAAAAATACATCACTTTGGTTACGATGTGATCGTAGAGGTTTTAAGAAGTGTTTTTTTAATATGAATTTGTTTATCGGCGAATTAGTTTTCAGTGGGATGGTTTAATTTTAAGTTGTCTAATTTATTAACTCTGATGTTTCATGGCTATTTAAAAATCTAGATTAGAAGCTTTTTTTAAAGGCCACTATGTAGCAGTCCGACTTTCTTTCTGAAACATTTTGTCTTGAACTATAAACTTGATAACACTGAACATCGCATAATATAATCAACCATGATCGACTGGCCAACAAATGAATAGATGCAAAACTTATTTCAGGTGAAACTCCCCCACGGACAATGCAAAAACACCCCTGTTCCCTCCTGCAAAAAGGTTGGAGATTCCGGAGCAGTCAGATCCTCACTGAACCACTACTACGTATGCCTGATGAAGCAAGGGTCATTGCACCCGCAGATTTTCATCTGTCCTCACGGCTGGTTCTTCTGGGGAGGATTCTGCAGACCAGAACCTGAAACAAATCAATCGTCCTCTGAAGAGTCATCAGAAATATCGACTACAGAAAAGTCGACTACAGAAAAGTCGACTACAGAAAAAACAACTACAGAGAAAAAAGTTTACGCAATAGATAGATTTTTCTCCACGGAGAAAGCTTCTACGTACGCGCCCGACACCTTCTTGGCTGACAAGTTTGATCTAGCAAATTACGAGACGGTCGATGAGGTGCCTCGGAATGACGATGGATACTTTTATTCTAACGAGATTTTCGATTAAAAGTAAAATAAACTGACTGTTTTTTTATTTAATGACAATATACAATCTCCAAAGCCTCTCCTGGCTCGCCCGCGAATCTCGCGCGTAGCAATGCACAACTAGAACCAGAAGTGTGTAGATAGTATTCGCATAGTCTTCAGGACTTCCGCTATCCTCGCCTCGTTTCGGTTTTTGTCGGTATTATGGCCTAGTATCAGTAGTCCCATGATTTAGTCCGATGACGCTGATCAATACAGATCATCGGACTACTGAGCCTTTTAGTCCGATATTTATACATTTCGACCTTTACAAAAAAAGAAATGCAGTAACTTCAGTTACTTTTGTCGGTATTTTTGTACGCATTTTGTCACATGAAAGAGATACGCCAACAATATTGACAAATTTTCTGTGAGTGTGGATTGTTGGATCGTCGCGGCACGCCGCTAAAGGCCCATTTAGACGGGGAGAGTTTCTCGTCTCGAAGATACGATTATCGAAGGAATATAAAACATTTTTTTCGTCTAAACAATCGCTATGGCTTTGAAATTCTGTTGACACGGACATAATAATATTCCATTGCAAGGCAATTGTCGCCCAAAGTGACCAGTTGAAGTTGACGAACCACTCCGCCCAAGGCAACGAGCGAGGAGAGCGATTGTTTAGACGTTTAGACGAAAAAAATGTTTTATATATTTCTTCGATAATCGTATCTTCGAGATGAGAAACACTCCCCGTCTAAATGGCTCTTAAGTGTGGATGTGCTATAAGACTGTACTTTAAGTTGGTAAATACATTTCAACAATTAGCTAGCCTGATGGATTTCGTTATAGTCGGAATCGCACGGCCCATCCTCGCGACCTTTGTCCTGAAAACAAAGGACTTATCAATGCGATCTCTTCCAAGCCTCGCTGAGAGTATGGCGTAAGTCATAAGGTATTGTAGGTATTAATTTTATTAAGATTCTTTATACGACTAAAAGAAAGTACAGGCTACGCCTTTGCGTTATTTTTTGAGCTGTAAATTGCGTAAAATAAGTCGCGGATTTTCAGCTGCATTCGAGAAAACGATGACAAATAATCTGTAATGTTACTCATAAGTAGTTTGTTATTATATTACACATACTTATACCTTAATCGAAATTAGGGACTGAAATGGCTAATATACGAGTATTAATACATTTTCCCATGTAGTCTTTGACAAGTCGTTACGCCATGACGGAGGAATTTACTTAGGCGGCCTAAAAAAATCCTCACCAGAGTAAGCCACTAACTTATAATATACTTAATCTTAATGACTTAATTCTGTTTGATCCTTGTGGTCTTACTAATTTTTTTTTTATTAGGTAAGTAGGTAAGTACCTATAATAAGTTATTTTTGAATTTTGCTCATTATCTTGAAAATAATCGCCTCCGCTTGTAACGTGTACTATCTCCACTTGCGCAGGGCCTAACGGTGTAAAAAACCTACACCTCTGACATTAGACACTGCAATAGGCTAGTTGCCAATTTCTCAAAAAGTTGTTAAAAGTATGTCTCGCAGTCGAATATACCCTATTTATTAATATTTCAGTAAAAATCGAACGTTTAAATGGTTTATTTTGCATTTTTGTGAACCAATTTGAATTTCGCACCAAAACGCTAGCAACTGTCATGGCGTCTTCTTTGACGTCACGGCCTGCCAAATAGACAAAACTGAGTGCACAGAACTATTGAAACTAATAAGTTTAAAAACAAAAAATTTCAAAAACCGTGAAAATGATGAAATCAAAGTTTTACAAGTGCTGTGCTGTGCCACTATGTGAAAGTACAACAATTAAAACACCAAATAAACTATTTATATCCGTACCAATAGATAAAAATACAAGAAAAAAGTGGCTACTTCTCGCAAAACGGAACCGCTTGACTGCGCTTGACCTACACAAGTCACAAATTGTATGCTATAATTTGCTCACTGCATATAATTTTGCTCACACTTTATGCTCTGGGCATATTTTACATTTCACTGTGCAAATTTTTCCCTCGCGCTTCAGCTGGACGTAACTTATCGCATCGTCTCCGTACGACGCCCGCGATGACCTGAACTGAACCAAACTGTGGTTAGTTTGATTTTAGCATTTTGTTATGACTTATCCTAAAAAACGTATGTTCTGTGTTTAATTTTATTGTGTTAGAGTAGAGTACTTACATAGAAGTTTTGATATTTCGAAACTCTGCTGAGCAGAAATCAGTGTTCGATGCGAAAAACATTCAAAGCATTAGCGCGTCAATTTTAGGCAAATTGTTGCTATTTGCTTTATGAAAGCCTTCCTCCATCTTCAAATTAATGAAGTTGATGATAGCTTTAAACTCAAAAAACTTTATTTACGAACGAAAAATCGAAAAAAACACCTCGCACATATAACAACAACAACAGACTTAGGCAAAGACATAGGATCAATGTAACATTGCTGTCAATATCAAAATTCACTTCACTTCATCAGAATGTGTGATGGTAAAATAAAGTCGTACTACTAGCAGCAATGTTTGGCAGGGCATGACGTCACTCGTCTCTGATAGGTGTTTGATGTCACGTGGTTTATGTGAATAATTTTACGTATTTATTTTACGAAAATATTAATGAATCCAATATATTTGACTGTTTTTAAATGTTTAAATGATTATTTGGACCTATATTAACCATACAAAACCGAAATATATGAAGATTGTTGATAGTGGCAACTACCCTATTGCATCAGAGCTGGTGCGATCTGCCGTGGGAAGCTTACCTATGGTGCTATGTACTATACACTAGCACTGAGCTTTGCACGATAGCATGGAAACGGCTATTTTCTTCTTCTTCTATATTTTGACTACGCACGGCTTGTGCCACGCATTTAGCCACTACCATGTCATTATAATTCAAGTTAGTAAAGTCAAGTCAGTGTCAACGGCTATTTTTATAAGCTTTGCGTTGAGATGGTGGCGTAAAACCTGTGGTTCTGCTTGGGATCAACGGAAACGAAGTTTTGTGTCAATTTTCGGGTTCGTGAACAGTTACGAATTTAGTTCACACACATAACTTCGTTTTCGTTGTTCCCAAGTGTTAGGCCTCTGGGCTTGTAGATAAGTGACAAACGCTTTTTTCATCATCTCTATTCCTTTGATGACGGCTAAAAGCGATTTTAGATGTAGGTTGCAGGTTGCAAATCTAACTTGGCTGGGTTCAGGCTGTGTAGAATGCTTTTGCAAATCCAAATATTTTGTGCTTATAAAGTACAAGTAATTTCCTGATAAATACCAGTTACATTGTATATTTTTATAATATTTAATAATTATATTAAAAAATAAAAGTTTCTGCACATTATACAAAACGTCACATTATTATGATTGAATTCACAATATATTATCTGGTCTGTGTCTAAAATGTCTAAAAAAACTAATTAACTTAAAAAGGTCAACATTCTGATTAATGATATCAACATAATGATTCAAGTCTTGTCTTATTTTATTCACAAGATTTACATAATTTTTAGTAAAATCAATAGATACGTTTAATTCGATAAGCCAAGGCCATGACACTCAAAGTTTTTAATAGTACCTACCTATAATAGTTATATCAAGTTTATTGGAGCAAAATCGAGCTATAAAACGGTAAAATGAAATAAATTATGCATGTAGGTACAAATTATAAATCTTCTTTGTTTATCATCGGTCGGTGTTTTTGAGAGAAATATATCTTGAAATGCTATAATATCGACTAGGTAGCGTTTTTGGTCGCGCTTTAGCAGTTTTGCAACTTGCTCTCTTAGTTGAACATACAATTGAAAGCTAATTTATGTAATTTTCACACCTTCGTGACTTCAGGAGTTTAAGACTATTATGACCGAGTATTATAATTTAACTTTTAGTAGATAGAAGTGCAATTATGAATGCATCAGAAACGAAATTTCAGACCAATTTGACGTGCTAATTTTGTAAACAGAAACTTATAACTTGTAGTGTAGATAATAAGATAAAACATAAAATAGAACGCTGGAGACTGCTTTTATTTTGATACTAGTTGTCCCGATAGACATTGTCCTGTCATTTAATCTGTCAAACAACTGCCAGTTATTTCAAATGTGCTAAAAAAAAGAGTAAAATTATACGCTAGGGCACCCAGTACTCACTGTATCTGTACCTACTCACTACAAGCATTAATAAATAAAAAAATATTTGAGAAAATGATAAAAAATTACAAATCTTTATTGTTAAAAAAGTACAAGATGCGGCTATAATTTATTTACAAAAAAGAACAACTAAGTTAGAGAAACTTTTTATTCGTCTATTGTTTATTGCAATGCAGAAGCCTATTCCATACAATTGAGCTTCGCGAGCATTTTGTCAGCCGAAATGCCAGGTCGATGCGGTGCGAATCTACTATGAACCGCTATACACTACTGAGACTTATATTCTTGATACTTGTGACTAATTAGATAAATGATTGAGTACTTAATGCAAACTTTAATTTTTACCAATTAATCTAAATTATGATAAATGTTATTTAAGTGAGAAAGAGACGTAAGTTTAATGTATTTATGAAAATAAATCGGTCTGGATGTTAAAACTTTTAAAAAATTCTAAAGAAATTTTACTGATTTTGTTGACTTTGATTCCTTCAAATTGCGGGTATAATAATATATTCCTACAGGCATATTATCTAATAAAGCGTTAATTTTCTCTGTAGTGAAGAAGCGGGCAGATGGTTGGTAGGTACGTGTCGGTCCGTGGCAGTCAAATGCTCAATGCTTATGAACAAACTAAATAGGTTGGTATTATTTAGATGTCTCGTAACTGTGATTTTCTTTTGTTAAA
Organism: Xanthorhoe designata; assembly: GCA_963582015.1. Lineage (NCBI taxonomy): Eukaryota > Metazoa > Arthropoda > Insecta > Lepidoptera > Geometridae > Xanthorhoe > Xanthorhoe designata. The sequence goes on along the minus strand of OY757042.1, from coordinate 1,039,229 downwards.
CACGATAATACATAAAATAATAAATTACTTAATACAAAATAAAGGAATCAACTCAATATTTGACAACAGAAAAAAATCAGAAGACCATTTTGCATTTCACGCGCTAAACGTTACCCGACACGGCTACACGATCGCGATTAAAAGTATCTCAGCGCATACGTCCCTCTACAATTTGAAGGCACACATTTACCGACAAAGCCGTTCGACCGAGCACCTCACTACCTACAGACCATTCATTACTCCGGCATCGCAACAGATGCACTCGGTACGACACTAGCCGTTCCAAATTTGAAATTTATTTTATTTCTAACTGCGCCAAAATCGCGGCCCGAATTTTCCTTGTCATTTTGACAAGCTGTCAGTTTCCCGCGCTCTTTTCCGATTGCGTATTTTTTCGGCCAGTGTTTTGTTGTTTTTTGCGTTCTGTGAATGCATGAAGGTTGATTTGCTGTTTTTTTCCGGGCTGGATAAAAGGTGAGTTGTATAGTTTTTTTTATGATTGGCTAGTAAATAAATACAATGGATTTATTTGTTCCTGCACAATAGAAGTGTGGAGTCTATTGTACGCAGTTGGAATTAAAAATATTCAATCTACCGTTTATTTTGATAACTAAAAGTATTCAAACCTTTATTTGCATTTATTTCTTAATACTATTTATTTTGTAAATTGTACCTAAGCACGCCTAATAAGTATTTAATTGACTTAACTCTTTACATAATTAAGAGCTCTTGTGACAAGTAAAGCTTGTAGAATAATAAATCTAAGAGAGAAACAAAATATTACGTTTTAGCTGTGAAATTATTAAGTGTACGTTAATTTTTAAAGGTTTATAATCAACAGAAATATGTTATACCTACTTACCAAAACAACCAAAGTAGGCACTACATAATAGGTAACCTACCCTCTAGCTAATTTTAATTTCAGAATCATAGCAATAAGTATGTAAATAACCATTTTATGGAACTAGGTCACACATACAAAATGTACCTATTAGTACAATTACCTACTTCAATTTAAGTATTACTTAAATGTTTAGAAGAACTAATTAAGTCCTAATTATATTATTTTACTTTGAATTACTTTTAATTAGAGTTCGAGGTGGGATAATCATGTTTAGAGTTATATTAATATAGTCAGCCTCGTATCCCACTGACTGGACATAGGCCTCCCTCATAGATCTACAGTTGCTTCGGTTGGAAGCGGCCGGCATCCACCGCGGCCTTTACCGTTTTAGGGGTTGGTAGCCGGTCGTCTGCCGGGGATTCTTAGCACCTCTAGCCTCGCCAATAATGTTACCGGACACATAAATTATATTTAAATCGCTAAAGTCGTTAAAAAGTTATGTCGTGACCAAGAAAATCAGGGCTAATCCTACTTCCTACTAATTTATTATAAAGGTGAAAGTTTGTGTGTGTGTAAGTGTGTTTGTTACTCTATGACACTCAAGCGGCTGGACGGATTAAAATTAAAGGTACCAGAATTGCTTATACCCCGGATTAAAACAGGCTACTTTTGATCCCGGTATTCCCACGGGAATGGGAACTTTTCACAGCGGGTAACACCACGGGACGCATTTAGTTTTAACATATTTTTAGCATAGGTAGGTTAACTTATACCTACCTACAATCTACATAGATAACTTAACAAATTATATTTTTAAATGACATTGTATTCGCGACCCAAGTATTCGAAAGTGCCTTCACAAATTATTTTCAAGAAGTAGCCAGCCTTGAGTGTTCAGATACATTCGGATCTGTGTAAAGTATGACATTTCTGAAAACATTGACGTTTACGAGTCTTGCTGGTTTTGAAGGCGTAAAGGGCATAGAGATAATTATGATCACTATACCTACCAATGTACAACATTTTAGCTTTAAATAGGCCAGTACAACGTCACAAGGATTAAAGATAAAGTTAAAGATAAAATAAATAAACATCCTTGGACATTCCACACAGCGTCATCTAGTCCCGAGCTAAGCAATTTAATGCTTGCTTTACGGCGACTAGATGACTGATATGCTAAATAGATAAGAAAAACATCCAGACCCAATTGATTACCTACAATGTTCAATGAAGGTATGGATGTACCTACGGATTTATTAGTTTATGACTTGGAATAATACCGAACCGATTTATTCTCAACCAACTCAAGATTAGAACCCGACTATCCACGATCTGCTACCAGCGAGTCCTAAGCTATTTTGGACATATCGCCCGGAGACAGCCAGATAATCTGGTTAAGTTAATTGTAGTGGGGAAGGTAGAGGGAACAAGGCCTCGGAGACGCTCACCTACCCGCTGGTCAGACCAAGTAAAAACTATAACGGGACTCACTATTCCCTCTGCCCTGAGACAAGCCCAGGATAGAGCAATGTGGAAGAAGCTTGTGAACGTTTCCGTAAAGGCGTTTCAAGACGGGCACGACCTTCAGCAATGAAGATTACGACTAAGAAGAAAACTTGGAATAAAACTCTACCTATTTTAGCTACTACTGAGCCAGTCGATATAGTCGATATAATGTGAACGTATCTAGCTTAGGTATGTATTGACGCTGGTGTGTGGATAAGTACCTAGGGAAAGTCTAGGTGATCTAAGAAAGTTGCGAGAACCTACTTTCGAAGCTAGCGTGCCGCGAGTTATTTTAACTGACTTAAAAAAATGAGGAGGCTATGTTCTCTCTATGTTCCACTAAGTATTGGTATAGTTTGGGGCAAAATTTTGAGTCTTTGAGGGTAACCTTTTTTTGTTGTCAGAAAGTTTTGATGTTTGACAATCGTTGTTTTATTTTGAAGATTTTTGTTAAAAAGTCCTACACTATGCCCATAAAATGACATTTGTCAAAAAATAACAATTGATATTAAAAAAACTCGCCATATTTTATCGACTCTATTTTCCACTTAGCTTTTCCCGAAGTGCTTAACATACCAAAATCAAATCTTAGACGATTTTATTTTGGTAGGTATGTATGATTTTGCAATAATTTAAAAAACCGTTCCAATACATTTTCTTTGAAAAACGTTCTGTTCTGAGCCTGCGTAGGTATACTGTGTACCTACTTGAGTGCAAATGAAACTAGGTTTTATAATTTTGAGATCTTACTCGAAGAAGTTAAGACCTAAGTTAAATAATCCAATATTGTTAAAAAATCATGTCAACAGAACCTGAAAAAACTTACCTAGAGCGTGCAAAACGAATAAGTAAACCCTTTTTACAAGAACATTCTGAATCGAATCATCAGTGCAACGATTAAAACCTTTTTTCTATACTTAATCGTGGCACGAGGACATTTATACACCGTTGAAATTGGTTAATTATCATCATTAAAATTCACTTGATAATTTGCAAAAATATATTGCGTGATTCTGATGACACTTTTTACCCGACAAATATAGGGTAATGTTTTATGTCGCGTGCATTTGATAGTAGTGGCAATTCGGAGTGTCGTAAAAGCTAAACTAAACTAACTAAAATTAATGCCATCCTTTTTATTCACATCGCTATGAAAGGGACGGCAACATTTTTGGTTAGTTAAGTTTAGCTTTTGCGATACTCCGAATTGCCACTATTGTGTCGTTTGAGTACCCATGAGCTGTTCTCAATTCTGTGAATCTAGAATGCAATTTTTTGAATTTAATTTCACCTTTTATTAACTTTTTGAATTTTTATTCACTTTTTTATTTTTTATGATAACCTACTAAGGCGCGGTAAACATAATTAAATTCTTTTTTTTTTTCCTTTTTTTTTGGCTTTGCACGGCTTGTGCATTTAGCCACTATCATGTTTTATTTCTGTCATCTTGAGCTTTTTTGATATAATTCTTTTCAGCGGCAGCGCACACTGGGCGACAAGTCGCCGCGTCTAGTCTAGAGCTGTCGCTGTCGCCGTGGCCGAGTGTGCGCTGCCGTTTAATGTATTGCAATTCTTAATAAATTACTCTTAACCGCAATCAAATTTCAAGGTAGACATGACTAATCCACACTTTCTTTGTCACACGAAAACCACTTAATTCATTGATTACTCATGAAATGATACAATTATTATTGCTGTTTTTTCCTAAATTGATTTCAAACGACGTCATTTTAAGTAACATGAATAAGAGTGGGTATGCTGCGTGGTGGGCAACTGTGGGAGGTGCGATTTCGATTCTTGTGATAAATAAATAAATATCCTTGGTCATTACACAACGTCATCTAGTCCCAAGCTATGCAACTTAATAGGTACTTGATGGTAAATAAAACCGTTAATTAACAATTTATGTATAGGTAGTTAACACAAAATGTTTGGCTCAAGCCTGAAATAGAACCTATCTATTTTCCAAAAATGTCTTCTTTTCCATAATTTTTGCGCGTCTTTTGTAATAGTCGAAAAAGCAGACATTTTGTAAAAAATACATTTTAAGAAAACAGACATTTTAGGCCTCGGCCAAACATTTTTGTCTTACGGAAGTTGTTATTCTTTTAATGCCACGTGCCCCCCATAATACATTTTTTTTTGCTAAAAATACTTACAGGACCAAATATGTACCTACCTACTTTTATCTTGGAATGGAAACATCTATCTTAAAGTTACCCAACTAATCACTCTCCTCGTAAATAGGGAATCCGGGAAATTAGGTATTTCAAACTTACCCAATCATTATTTCCAAAGATTTCCATTATAACTGAAAAACTCTCTGAATTATTAACTGGCTTCCTCCCGCGTCTACACTCGTTATTATTCCGAGTATTTAAGCTCTTTAAAACTCTCAAACAAACTTTCAATTTATTTGTTCTTTGAAATCACTTTTTAGATTATTTTACCAGAGTTTACCACTTGCTCATACGAACGAACAAACGAATATTTTTTTTAAATGTAAATGTTCATTTGGAATAATTATTTATTTACAGGCCCTGTAGGTCTAGGTACCTACTCTACAAAATGAAAACGATGCGTCGTGCCTATAATCGCAGGTCAGCTTATATGTTTGTGGCATCTGAATTCGGAAATTAACCAACATAAGCTGACCTGCGATGATTGTCACGATGCTTCGTTTTAGGCTTATAGAGTAGGTACAGGGACTGAATAGGTACGAGCTTAATCTTATCGTTGACTCAGAAATGTGCCTAAATATTATTAATTGTTAATCTTCAGTATGCTTGATACCGACGTACGAGTACATACAACCTCACAGACTTTCACATTTATAGTATAGTACCTACCTAGGTATTATGTTAAAGTACCTACTTAAACCAATTAAGAAAAAGTTTGTGAATAAATCGCATTTACATTGGGCGTTTAATTTCTTTGTTTAATGCAATTAGCTGGCTGGATTTTGAAACCAAATTTCTATAAATGTTAACCTATTTTCAATGTAATCAGATAATTCTTTAAGCCTGGATATTTCTACTCTTACTTATAATAGACAGATGGGTTAAGATCGTCCACACAGTGGATGGACCAGTGGATGGGCGGCAATGCCGGGACAGGGCTCGAAGACATTGATAGGTTTCACAAACGGAACATTTAGATTTTTATATTCCTTTTGTCAACGTAATAATAAAATAAAATAATATATAATAATAATAATAAATAATTATAAGCGCTAGTTTCACACATACAGGCACCTTAATATAAAGGCCTTAGCATTTTGTTAAAACAAAAGTGTTGGCCTATTATATCAGGGTTGTGTCATTAAAGGCCTTATCTATCTATTAGTTTTGTACGTGATAGAGATTTGATGTCACAGTGAGAGCGGGAAATAAATAAATAAATAAATATCCTTGGACATTCCACACGGCGTCATGGTAACCAGATGATTGATAAACTACATAGAATGCATAGATACATTTTTTTTTGTAAATACATACCTACATTTTTACCTACATAGAAAACACCTAGACACGAAACAAATATAGAAAGTAGGTACCTACCTACTTAGAAATCACACATGGAGCGCTTGTAGTGAAGCTTGGTAGGTTCTTGAGAGATCGTTTAAGAGCGGTCACAATAGGGTCAATAGACATGAAGCCTGTAATCTAGAATTACTTAAAAATATCTAATTAAATATGATTAATGGATCCTGAAAACGTATTTATTTTTATAATAAGAGCAAGATTATTATTTATTTTGATAAAATAGAATCAGAAATTACAGCATTCTGCCATAATATGCTAAACAGCAATTAGAGGACATGACGTCACGTCTAAGTAAATCACTTTCTTGTCGTTAAGTTTTGTTTGAAAACTTTGAACATCCTACATAGCGTGACGTCACGCCTTAGTAAAAAGGTGATTATTCCAAACATACAAACAAGCAAACCAACATTACCTCTTTATATAAAAGTAAAAACTAAACGAATTTGGCTGAAACTCGGATTATACATAGTTTATAGTGGAATAACACATAGGCTACTCTTATCCAGGATAGTACCACGTCATTGAAGCCGCAGGCGGAAGCTTGTTACAAAATATTATAAGGCATAGATAAATCGCCTATCGCTCTCATTTCAACCCCACATTAAAAAGGACCGTTTATCTTAAACGAAATCTTTAGGTACGTATCGATTGCCACTTATCGAGGATAGACCACAGGGAGCCTTATATTTGACAAGGTAATCATAAGGCTTAACTTCTAAATAAAACTGTCTTTTTTATCTAGAAAAGTTCTTACAAGTTCTTTCTTTTGTGTTATCAATTTAATAGACACGCCCGCGGTTCCCCTCACGCGGTACCTTGATGAAATATAGCCTATGTTCATTCGGAAAGTCCATACTACATATCGGTGAAAGAATTTTTGAAATCGGATGAGTAGTTTGTCAACCGACTTTACCTCTTTTAGGCGACTTTATAGCTATTGATAGTTCGTTCGTTCGTATGAGCAAGTGGCCAACTCTGGTGACGGAGTTTTTAGGCCGCCTAAAGGCCTCCGTCATGGCTTAACGACTTTAAAAGCCGGGACCGACAATTTAACGTTACGCTATTGATAGTGTAAAGGTAAGTATACCGACGACACCGTAGGGGTATTGCCTAACTTGTCGCGAAAGAAAATTGATTGCCATCAAACAAAAATCACAGTACCTATACTGTCAAAATACTGTGATTTTTGAAACAAAGAAACACAGGAAAGAGAAAGAAACAAAGAAAAATCATTTATTTTGGTAGGACCTCAAGGATCACTTCAGTTTCGTCTCCAATGCTAGATGATTCTAATGCCAGGTTTAAAACAATCATAAAACTCCATGGAATATGGGCACATTTCGCAGAGTTTTATCATTGTATTTTTTCATTTTAATCGACAAAATACAAACAAACATTCAGTTCATCTTAATTAAACTGATTGGAATAAATAATAATTAAAACTGATGGAAAAATAAAGTTACAAAAAAACCGTTTCGGAAATGGAGAGAATAATAAATTCAATATTTCAAAACTAATGAAAACGAGCCGAGCGTCATTCAATTAAAAATAAAATGCTTGGAAAGCCTTGATAAAGGAAAATGTGGTTTCCATGCAAATAAAACACAGCGGACTAGCGGTCTAGATCCGCTAGCGTGTGCATAGCTAGGTATCTAGGACATTCTCGGTATTACAAATCAATGCGGTAGATCTTCCGTGTAAATAAAATTGGTCCTCGAGATTACTTACACGAAAAACCTGAAAGAACGAAAGAAAATCTATATAGGTACCTACTTAGTAAGAAAATAAGTATTTCGTGAGCAAGTGGCCAACTCTGGTGACGGAGTTTTTAGGCCGCCTTAAAGCCTCCGTCATGGCTTTATTTTAATTAAATATCTTATCTTATCTCAATTTTTTTTTAGTTCTACGTCCGCGTTCAAATTAAACCCACGTCTACGTGAACACTTTTCTTTGTAGTGAAATTAATTTTCTGTTTCGAACTTTACCTATTCATTTTCCATCTTTTCTTAGATAAGTTGTGGATATCACAAAGCTTGCGATGAAGGTAGTAAGGTAATTCTGTTATAATCTCACAAGCGACGCCATTTTTAATTAAATAAACTGGCGATGAATGAGTCGTTTCTCGGATAAAGTGTTCCGTAGATTGAAATTATTCTATTTTTATGACACGTTAGGGACATGCATGTTGATATGAAAAATATGCAGTAAATCGATTCCAAATTCCAACCCATTCGCGGCCTATCTACTTGCGAGCGCTCGCAACTAGCCCGTGGTGGGCAGTGAGCGCGATAGTGTATAATGTTTTAGAATTTTAATTTAACATACCTAATTAGAGTCTAAGCAACCGCCATAGACTTCTTCCGAGGCACCTTTAAATACAAATACCGACCGACATAAATAAATATAAATACCTACATTAGTTGGATAGCTTTAGTTCGTTCGTATAGCGTTTAGTTTATTTAAATTATAATGATTTTAAAATACCGTTATTTGTACAAAAACTGAGTAAAATCTTACTCATTTTTTGTACAAATAACGATACCTACTTTTGTTTCTGTGTTTTTTCTTTGTTCTCAATTAAATAAATCTTATTCATGTAAAAAAAATTAAAAAAAACATGAACATGAAAACATTTATTTACAGCAAACATGAACATGAAAATACATATTTATGAAGATTTGTCAAGGCTCAATTTTTCCTACGGAACCCTATATATAATATTAAAGGTTTTCTCGTAACATAACACTTGTTAAAATTAATGAAAAACACCGACTGAGTGAGTTATGGCCAATTTAAGTAAAACCAAGGCTGTGTTGCCATGTTATGGGAAAATTTATGTCGTCACTATTCAGTAGCTCTATTAATCATCATATTTTTCACCATGCAATTCTCACCATTTATTACTAGTAAAAATATAATAAAAACCGACTTACTTTTATAAAAAAAACAATTTCCTGCACAAACAAGGTGCATTTCTTCTTCTTCTTCCTGCCCTTATACCATACGAGATGTATTTCTGTTCATCCGAATTTGATCTCTGAAAATAAATAAATATCCTTGGACATTCCACACGGCGTCATCTAGTCCCAAGCTAAGCAACTTAATGCTTGTGTTATGGTAACCAGATGACTGATATAGGTACTTACTACATAGATACATTTTTTTTGTAAATACATAGGTACATACTATAGATAGAAAATCACATCCAGACCAGGAACAAATATCTGTAGAAGATACAAAAATTTGTCCCGTGGCGGGGATCGAACCCGCAACCTCCGCGTCTCATGCGGGCTTTCGCCCACTGCGCCACAGAGGTACTAGTATTCTTTTATCTGTGACAGAGGTCAACCTCGTAAAATCCTCGTCAGATGCCCACCAAATTCGATGTTACCACCTCAGGAGTAATTATTTCAAACTAAATAAATACCTATATTTCATATTGACGGAGAACTCGGTACATTACATACCTAGAATAGAATAGAATAGAATATTTATTTCCTCAAAAGAATTACAATGTACATGGCGCTAGATCTAGATAGTACATAACATAAATATCAGACAGAACATGTAGGTACAAAACAATCTAGATACATAAAAACATTATGGAACATAAGAACCTCCCCTTGTTGAATTTGGTCGAAAAGCTCATTGACACAGCCACATATGAATCATCCCACATTCATTCAAAAAACGCACGAGTGTTCAAGAAAGCTGTTTAAAACTTTAAACTCGCTTATTACGTTCCAAATCTGGATCTTTCATACTATCTCAACTCCGCCATATAAATGCGATAAAAAACTTATCGCTTGACGAGGCAATTAAAAAAAACTGGTACTGGTGTACATCCGAATTTGTGCTGGTACAGTTAGTAACAGTGTAAGATGAATTTACAAACGGCGAAATTAAAGATTTAAAAACCGGCTTCAGTGTTGTAAGTAGAGCTATTTGCTGGACGGTCGATGTGTATATTTGTTCATCAATGTGAAAAAAAATCCACACTAATAAAAATAATTTTCATAATCTATTGACGTTCATCAATGTGAAAAAAAATCCACACTAATAAAAATAATTTTCATAATCTATTGACGAGGTAATCGGTGAACGTAGGTACCTATATAAAAAATACAGTAGAGCATATAACCTCCTCGTTGTTTGAAGTCGGTTATAAGTATAACAATAAGCGTCATCTTATCCGATCAGAAATTGTCTAAATACTATGTATTGAAACAATGCTAACTGCAAAATGAGGCCATGTACCAAAATGTACCTACATCTACTTATGTAGGTACATTTTGGTACATGCCCTCATTTTGCAGTTAGCATTGTTTCAATACATAGCTGCCTTATTGACGCCATAGTCATTTGCCGAATTTCCCTAAATGAAAATTTCATCAACTTTTTGTAAGACATAATTTACGTTCTGAGCGGTAACAATTTGGATGGATTGCAAGTGGCAGAGCGCTTCCGTGCTGCGGAGGGCACGTTAAATTGTCAGAAAAAAAAATTAAATATGATCACGACTGTATCCCAGGAGCGGTAGGCATTTCTTTCAGATCATTAGGCATTTTAGATCTTTTTGAAGATGTCTAAGGGGCCGGTAGTCAGAGATATGTCCAAATACATACATATTTGGTACAAGCCCACTTTTTGCAGAAGTTAACTTTCTATACGTGACAGGTTGCAAGCCCATCGGCGCTATTAGAGAGCTAACTGGTTTTCTCACGATGTTTTCCCTCACCGTTATAAGCTCGTGTTAAAGCGCATATAAATTTTTCGATGCGAAAAGTTCATTGATGCACGGCCGGATTTGAACCCACGACCTTCGGATCGAAGGTCGAGGAACTAATCCACTTGACCAACACGGCTTTTAAATTGTCAGTTCCGGCTTTAAAGTCGTTAAGCCAAGACGGAGGCCTTTATGCGGTCTAAAAAGTCCTTCAGTTGACCACTTACTCATGCGAATTCTGGTACTTTTTAATCAGAACCTGACCTGTTACCTAAAGATACAATGGAGAACCTGCTACAATACGATACCATAGAAAATCCCCAAAACAAGACTTACGAGTATTTTTAAAGTGCCCGGTAAATTACGAACGCTTCAGATCCTACGTACAGTGAACAAAAGAAATTAATTCTCTTCGAAGGAACATTATCAGTCTGTATATAAGTGAGCTTAGCGGTTATATTTGCGGAAATGGTAATCGGTGGATAAAATTAAATTTAAGTCAGTTTAAAATTATTAATAATTTTTATTTTATAATAATCTTTATTATCAATATTAAAATTATTAATAATTTTGCTGCAGAACTCAGGCCTTCTGGATGGATGATGAGGAACATCTTTACTGGATGATTTATACAGTGTCAGGAGGCATTCTTCGGGACACTGTAGTGCCTGGGAGATTGTTGAGATGGAATAGGCTTGCCCAGCACCTAAACCATCTAGGTACTCAGGCCATATTCACAGGAAAGACAATGGTCAATACGTGTGGGGCTGACTAAGTAATATAATAGGTACTATACCAGTACTAAATAAATACAATATTTGGACTTGCCTCTGAACGCCTGCAAGATCTTCAAAGGATCTGAAAAATATTTATGTAGGAAATATAATTTATAAGCGAAGCCAGTCACTTCTCTAGAGAAATGTGTATTAATTAAAAATCAAGTTTATGTGGTAAATTCCGTTGTTCTTAAAAATCTAGACTGCTCCAATTAATCTTCGTTCAATATAACTCGTATGCAATCGAGAATAAGGTGGAAATTCGTGTGCACTTATGTAATTGCTCCAGATTTATATCGCAGAACCCTTTCAAGGCGACGCGGTTGAGAAAAAAACCGGTAGCATTTTTTTGTAAAAAACATGTGAAATTGGTGCAAAGTTGCCGACCAAACCAGTACATAACCTGATTGATAAAATGCTTTATGCAACTTTGAATAATGCTGTCGGCTTACCATAAGCTTAACGCCTAAAAGCCTCCGTCATGGCTTATCGATATTAAAAGCCGGAACCGACAATTCAAAGTCAAAGTAATTTTTTTTTTTCTTACAAGATCTTTCAGACCGCTTTGAATCGTCTTTGAACTAGGGGACATGCCCTCCGAAGTAAAAAGCCGTGTTGTCCAAGTGGATTAGTAGGTACTTCGACTTTCTATCCGAAGGTAATGGGTTCGAATCTAATGTTAAAGGAAATCTCTCTTGTTACAAGTTTGGTTTTGATCTCGGCTTTAAAAAAATAGTTTTACCACTTGTTAATTACCCTAGGTGAAGTAAAGAAGAGTTACTAGTTCTGTAAATTATATTAAACAAATTGTACCTACTAAGATGAAAATGTATTTATATTGTAATTTGTTTTGTGAATTAATAAATAAAATTCGTTATAGTTTTTAACTAAATGCATTTTAATTTGCATTGTTTCTCCGAAGTAATAAATAATGTCAAGATCTTTTCAATAGGATTTGACGAGTCCGTTTGAGTCAGAGCTCTATATAAATAAATCCACATACATAAAATGCCACTTTCTGACCGACATCATTGAGAATTGAATTTTACTGTCTGACTTCAGATTTATTATTGTTACTCGAGTCAATAAAAATAAATAAGTACTTAGATTATGAATAAGAAATAAATGATGTTTAGAAATCTTGAAAGAAAGAAGATTCGTTTATTTTGATAGGACCTCAAGGATCACTTCAGTCTTTCATGCGAATGAGCAAATTAGTTTGCGAAAAAAAAAAAAAAAAGTGTGGCACTCGGAGACTGCCGCGGTAAAGCTATTGCATGGGGGGTGTTATGTTATTTTCGTTACGGAATTTCTGGATTCGGTCTCCACACTCAAGGCCCGCGATAGAAGCTATGCAATAGCTTAACAGTAGGTACTTACCTACTTATTTATCAATGCAATCTTGAAACAAGCGCAGTCATGAGCATTTCACTAGTTCGATGTATTTTATTCGAAACAACCGAGACACGGACATCCTGTAGCATACTAACTGTTATTGTAATCTGTAACTAGGCTGATGCTGTGAATATCATACTAACTACACATTATGCTATGGTTTTTATAGTGACTGTTTTATTATCTGTGGTATCTTGGCCCGATTCTAAAATATTTATGCAGATTTTCGATGTAAAAGTACCTACCTAAGACCAAAGACAATTAATATCTAAGTAGAAGACAGACAAAGGCCATACACAAAATCGTAACCCTTACCAGATAGCTTGGAAACTTTAAAACATCAATTTTATCCAAGAAATTTCAATTGCTTTCTAGTTAAAATTACCTAAAAAATTTTTTATATTGAATATTGTTGCTACCTACTACTTAAGTACTAAGTATTGAAATTTCTTGGATAAAATTGATGTTTTAAAATTTCCAGGCTATCTGGTACTGCGGGATCAGGGTTACGATTTTGTGTATGGCCTTTGTCTGTCATCTAGATATTAATCGTCTTTGCTAAGACGAACCAACTTACATTCACGAATCTACCTAGGATGATCAATAGAAAGGAATTCAGTTCATTGGATAATTATTTAGATGTAGGTAGGTACTCGTATTCTTGTACTTATCATCTAAATCAACATCATCATCAAAAAGAAGGTTCTTCGTCGTTTATGAACTGATTTTGATGATATTTTTTTTGTTGGAATGAAGATATTCCAGGGGTCAATTTTTTTTGAGGTTCTTCGGATTTATGCTCCTTTACAGGCTTATTAATAAAGATCAACGAAGTATTAATTTTAAGTTTTATTTGTATCTTTATTCTGTGTACAATAGAGTGCTAATTCGTTCATTCACTGACGTTTTTTGTTAATCTTCGTTTATTAATAAGGGGGTTAGAGTCCAGGAAATTGCTCTCTTCTCACGAAATTGAAGTCGGTTTAAAAATTTTTTTTTGTCACTTATTTTATGAAAGAATTTTATACAATTTCGAACCGAAGGCTGTGTTTACAGATAAACAAAGAAGTAATAGTCTGGACCGGTTGCAATCCGGAGCAATGGGTCATCGAGGTGGAATGGCCGTTATACACTAGTCCGCCTAAGGCTTAGACTGCGTACTTCCTAAGTACCAACTAGTTTTAGAATTTAGACAAAAATTATCATTTTTAGTGCATGTCACGTTTTCATGAAATCGCAATTATCGAGTCGCATCTAACTAAGTATTATACCTATCAGTCGTCTGGTTACCATAACACAAGCTTGGGACTAGATGACGCTGTGTAAAAATGTCCAAGGATATAATTATATATATTTTTTTATTTTATTATTATTATCTTTTTAAATTTTCGATCTGACGTCATTGAAACATGGCTGAATTAGTTAAGCACTCAGGCTCAGGTGGATCCCGTCGGAATCGTAAACTTAGGTAATTATAAGGTTTTCGATAGACTAAAAGAAACAGATAGATGAGATATTAAAACTGGCCGTAAGTTAGCACAAGCGCGTAACTGAGAGAGAGATTTACAGTTTGAGATACCGATTTCGTCTAGTAGCTCGTAATTGGGGATCCCCCGTTGCTCCGAATGTGTTCCATGAACCCGGAAGTGGTCAGACACCGTTACAGCATCATCGCTGAATGATGCAGAGTCTAGGTCAAAATTAAATGCTTCGTGTCTACATACAAATATTTAGAGGTTCAAGTAAAGGGGTTGGTTTATTTAGGTGCTGGACAAAGGTACATGACATCCATAATATGTCCCAGATATTTGGGAGTTCTTTAGTTTTATAATAAATAAATAAATCAATATTTATTTATTTATTGGAAATCACACAGCTTTCTTAAATCTTAAATCAAAATAACAATGTAAGTATTAGCATAGATTAAATTTGGTCTATGGTATAGCTATAGGAAGCCAATTAAAGGTTCTTGCCTTATCGGACTCTTATAGGACATTTCACACGGCGTCATCTAGTCCCAAGCTAAGCAAATTAATGCTTGTGCTATGGTAACCAGATGACTGAAAACTATTTAGATACATTTTTTAAGCTATTACATAGCTTCTATCGCGGGCCTTGAGCGTGGAGACCGAATCCAGAAATTCCGTAAATAACCTAACACCCCCCACTCCGAAAAAATGCTATGCAATAGCTTTACCGCGGCAGTCTCCGAGTGCCACTCGTCTTTTTTTTGTAAATACATAATTATACATAGAAAACACCCATTATAATAGATTGTATGGTGTCTATAACGATAATCCCTTGTCATTCCAAAGTCGTAAGGACACGGCGGAGGCCTATAGGCGGCCTAAAAACTTTTTCACCATAGTTGGCCGCCAGCTCATACAAACCTACTATCATAAAACTTAGAACATATTATAATGATGTACCTATATGTTATGATACGTCGGACGTCCAGCAGCGCGATGGGTCGACGATATTATCAGCGTCGTGGGCCGGCAGTGGATCAGGCAAGCGCAGGACCGGGAGAAATGGCAAGAACGAAGGGCCTACACCCAGCAGTGGGAGAGATCGGGCTGCGGATGATTATAATGATGATTATAATTAAATCTGTGATCACGTTTAAACCTCAAAAGTCATGCTAATATCATGTTATTTCCAAAACAGCAAAACCAATCCAATTGAGACACATAAATTATAATCTAAACATCGTAAACAGAACTGCGAAACCAGTCGGGCTAGTTATAAAATCTTATTAGTTTTTCTACTGTTTCAGATAGAGTATACAGGATGTCTCAAAACTGCAAGTCTACGTATACGGCCGCCACGACACGAGATGCGAATAACAACACTCTGTATCATGGGAGCCCTACTCAGGGGTACGGGGGAAGATACCCCCCTGCAGGGGTCACGAGCAATGGAAACTACCAGGTAATGACTGAGGAATAATCCTTACTAACTAACCGTACGACACGATTGACACTATTTAATTTGCGACATTGTAATCTTTCGGAAAATGTGATCCGTAACATACGCACGATTAAGATTATTATTTACCCGCGGTAGTTGCCGTTCCCAAGGGAATACCGGTATCTAAAGTATTCTATTTTTAAATCCAGGGTATAAGCAATCCTGATACCAAAAATGTAGTTCAAATCCGTCCAGCCGTTTGAGCGTGGAGTAACAAACACACTTACACACAAACTTTCATCTTTATTAGTAGGAAGTAGGATAGTAGGATAAGATTATTTACTATTTCTTTATCATTTAATTTTACATTTGATACTTTTAATTTATTTATTTATTTACAAACTTAACTATACCATTACAGAACAATTCCAAATCATTATAGCTAATAAATAAAATGTACACATAAAGCAAATATATCAATAAACCAAAGAACTAAGTATGTACTTAAATTAAAATAAAATAAAGATAGGTATTTTCTTGCATTATTTAAAGCTTATGTATATAATCCGATCTCTAATAAGTTAATTCAACATTCGAAACAGCATGTATAACAAGAAAGTCTAATCCATCGCATCTAATCAAATACCAAAATAATTGGAGCGGCGAGCTATCCGCTAAAACTGGATGCAGACAGACAGACATGTTGCAACTTGTGATTAGTTTGGCTTGACGTTGACGATATACCTACTCGTTAAAGGTAGGTTATATGTATAGGTGTATAAGACAAAACTGAGGTGTTCCTTGAGGTCCTACCAAAATAAAAAAGACGTGTGGCACTCGGAGACTGCCGCGGTAAAGCTATTGCATGGGTGTGTTAGGTTATTTTCGTTACGGAATTTCTGGATTCGGTCTGCACGCTCAAGGCCCGCGATAGAAGCTATGCAACAGCCTAAAAGATTTTTCTTTCCATCTTTTTATAGGTAGGCTAAGATTCGACTGCATGGGGTTTACGCCTATCGCGTTATTATCTAAACATAATTTATACGTAGGTGTCAGTCTAAATACGGCTGCAAATAATGTTTCACTAGCTGCGCCCCGCGGTGTTACCCGCGGTTAATAGTTCCCGTTCCCGTGGTAATACCGGGATCAAAATAAGCCTATTTTTGAATCCAGGGCATAACAGTCCTGGTACCAAATGATGATCCGTCCAGCTGTTTGAGCGTGAAAGAGTAACAAACACACTTACACATTTACACACACATACTTTTACCTTTATAATATTAGTGTGATTAAAAGGTAGTAACAAAACACTATATTTGTCAGTTTTCTATGGAATTATGCCAGGTTCCTATATCCAACTAACGGATGTCCGTAGGTCGGTCGTCATAGCAACGTTGTTATCTGTCAAAAAGTCTCATACATTTTGTGTTGAATAAACAACACTTTGCTATGACGACCGACCTACGGACATCCGTACGTTGGATATAGGAACCGGGGGTTAGTCCACCAAAATATGAAATGCTAAAATTTCAAATTAAAGAAATGATAGCACTTACAAAACTCTTTGTTGGTAATATTAAAAAAAATACTCATACTTCCTAGCAGCTTTAAAGCTCTTTGAGTTTTACACAGAAGTAAAATTTTTCAAAGATATCAATGACAAAACGTAGGTACCCAAAATTCATTTCCGTAAATACGAGGAAATGAATCGGGCCAAAAAAGGTTCCTTGCGAACTGAATGTCGACTTTAAAATGATATAGGAAGAGTCCTCGAAATCGGCATTCACTGATACAGGGTCGTGAATAGAAACTTCCATTGATTCCTTTGTATGTAGCTCATGAAAGTTTTGACCGAATGAATTGAATAATAGGGACCTCTAATGGCTCAGTGGACGAAGGCCCGGCTGAAACACAAAGTTGCGGATTAGATTCGCGCCACGAAAAACGTGTATCAAAGTGCATATTTTTCGAAACCAGCTATCCATCGATGTCATCGAATCCACTACACATAATTTTCAACAAATTGTGAAACATCAAACATAAAAAGCCGTGTTGGCCAAGTGGATAAGTACTTCGACTTTCGATCCGAAAGTCGTGAGTTTGAATCCGGCCGTGCATCAATAGACTTTTCGTATCGAAAATTGTATATGCACTTTAACACGAGCTTTAAACGGTGAAGGAAAACATCGTGAGGAAACCCGCAGCTAGTCAGCCCCACACGTATTGACCATTGTCTTGCCTGTGGATATGGCTGGCTAAGCTGAGAGAATGGTTTAGGTGCTACAAAGCCTATTCCATCTTAACAATGTCCCAGGCACTACAGTGTCCCGTTAAGTGTAGGCAAAGCTTGCCTCCTGACTCTGTAACATCTAGTAAAGATGTAAAGGCCTAAGTTTTTATATCAAACATGATACAAACGCGCAGTATACCCAGGCCCTTAGTCCATCTCTGTCAAAAAGCGACCTTACTTAAGTAGTCTGGTGAGTTTTGCCTCCATTCCGTCAGTCGTCCGGAGATTATAATTATAAAATGTGGAGCAGCGATCGGCATATAAAATAACTGTTAAGGGGCGGATTGAATTTGAATATGCAAAATGTTGCGTAAGATGAACAGGTGCAACTGTTTTGAATATCTGTTTAGTTTTGTAAATCAGAGATAACTTGCAGTGTAGATAATATTATATTATAAGTGGCAATTTTTTTTATAAGGCCGACTTCAATTTTTTTAAAAGAGAGCAATTTGCTGTTATCTGGAGGGGCATTTCTTTTCATGACTCCGTAGATCCTTAATTTTTTTTAAAGGGCCCTCTGGACTTTTTAGACAAAATAGAATCTTCGAAATCTATCCACATAGTGGAACATAGAACCTCCACCTTTTTTTTTTAAATGATAACATCACACGCCTTAATTTTGTTTATAGAAATCGTCTCGTCATTTTTCACCAAAATTGTACCACAATCTGATCAATGGTTTAGGAAATGAACAAACATACAAACAGTTTTAAAGATTGACTAAAGATAGAACAGCAAATTCTCCCCATCGTGTGCCAATCTATACTTCTATAAGTACTAATATTATAAAGAGGTAATGTTGGTTTGTTTGTTTGTTTGTATGTTTGGGGTAATCTTCGAAACTACTCATCCGATTTCACCAATTTGTAGCTTAGACTTTCCGAATGAACATAGGCTATATTTTATCAAGGTAGGTACCACGTGAGCGAAGCCACGGGCATGTTAGCTAGTTTACAATAAAAAAAAATGGATGTACCTACTGCTCCACATTCTGCACCTTAAGAGCCTTTCTCCAAAACGATAATGGCCCTAATTGGGGCATCTCGTTAATTTCGACAGAACAACCAATATAACGGACAGTTACCCAACTTCGGATTATTGTGGATTTTGCAATGAGTTTTCGTGTTTACTTTTTAATGTGATTACGATGGCTTCTGCTCCAAATTAAAGGATGACAAGCACGTGGCAAAATTAAAAAAAAGCTTAATTTGAAACCGGCAAAACGCCTAGGTACTTAATATATACTTTAACATTAAAGATAGACTGACAATGAAATTTATTCTGCGAATTGGCTACTGTATTGTATTAGGGAATACCTGTAATGATACACGTAATGGTTTTGAAATAAATAAATAAATAAACATTATATATATTTGTGAGCGTAGGTATAATCAAATAATAGAAAAAAGTAAGAAAGGTATGAGTGAGTACTTAAATGACTCGGGCTAGTATTAGTTTCAATTTATTCAATAATAGGTAGGTACCTATTCCCGTACGAAGTCGGGACGGGCAGCTAGTGCTTAAATAAACTTAGGCGTTTCGTGGCAAATGATCGATTCATTGTCACTTCTCGATTCTACCACAATAATAGCAAACTACAAAACGACAAAACTGTTCAAAAATCAGAATTTCCTCCCAAAATATTTAGTGAAGACGCAAAATAAAAGATTTATAGAAAAGGGATCGTCGTACCCAAAATAGGAGTCCTTTTTGCATAAATCTCGAAAAACCTTGGTTATTGAAATCATGAAAAAACTGACGATAAAGGGTGAATAATTCTACTATCGAAAAATCTAATCTAAAAAATTGAGCGTCAGAGTAAACCCATAGGTATTGATTTTCATTGATAGATTGACATTTTCAGATAAAAAAAAAATTTGGTATAAAGTACCTAATCATAAAATATCAATCAGAATATGGGACGAAGTAAGTAAGTAGGTACCTATGTAAAGTCTAAATAGTTTTATACTTACCTACTACTTTTGACAATAAGCTTTCAAAAGTAAAGTATAACAATAGCCCTATTACGCCCAGTAAGGAAAAAACTGACGCTTAATAAATTCAACACTGAGGCTGGTGTTTTTGATTAATGATTGCTGATGAAAATAGACGCATTTACAACCAGTCCGAATTGCGTGCTTGACGTGGGTACGACCTGCTTATCAAAGAAACCAATGGATAAAAAGTCATTGAAATATGCACTATGCTACCATAACGAAAAAAGGCGCAACTAACAAAAACAAATAGATACATAAAGGTAGTACCTACATTGATTAGTAAAGATGAGCATTTTTTAGTTATGCTGACTTTGTATAAAACTCGAAATTGTAAGAGTGTTAGTTACGTCTTTTTGATCTGCATTTTGAGCTAGTTAATAGGATTTTATTACCTACAAACGTTGTACTTATAGAATATTGCTGCATTTAGATGAAGCATTTTAAATTAATTCTTATCACATTATCCTAATTGTAGTGTTTACCTATAAAACTACGAATTATAGAAAATAAAATTAAAGTATTATTAAGTATGTGTTTTTGTACAATAAAGAATAAAGAATAAAAGTTTATTTTTTGGCTTTAAATGATGATTGAATGATAAAAAAACGTGCTTAGGTATCTTTTTATATTTAAAAATTATAAACCAACTCAATTAACCTATCATTCAGATTGTCTTAAGTACAGAATTATTTTTTAGATTAGGTTTCATACTTCAAATTCAGCTAAATAAAATTATCGAACGGCATTCTGGCTTTAATACTCAGTTAGGCTACCTTGTATGATGAAAAACTCGGTCTAGCAATCGCACCAAGCATTGATGCGCAAGCTATTGCCAATCTACCGACTATTCATCACTAACGACCCATCAACGTCTGTTGCAGCAAGTGACAGCGAAAGTCCTATTCGGCAGCGTCACATCGATCAATGACCTCAAGAGGCAGGACAAAGTCGAGCGCGAGGCGCGGCGGACGCACTAGTGCTATCTAGCGGCGAGCTGGTGAGTTTGTAGTTTCACTGATGGTGCATAGATGGCGTTGTACAATAGTTTGATGAAGTTGTCGCTTTGCAAAGTGGTTTTAGTAGTGAGCGAAAGATGGCAGCATTTATCCTAGAGAACATGACATGTAATTTGACAATCGAACTGTCCACTGCATAATTTAATCGATAAGCTAAGCTAAGCTGCATTTTATTTGTTGTAATATAGTATAAAAAAATGTTTTCAGATTAAGAACGAGTGGTGTAAGAGAATATGGAAGCTACGGAGTGATCTCGGAAAAAGAGTGAATTATGTCCATAAAAATTGTCTGTAGTTACTATAGTTTTATTCTGATTATAGATTTTATACAATTGTTTTAGTTAGTCTTAAGAGATTTTATTAAATCCAACTTAGACCTTAAAGTTGGGGAGCGAAAATATTGGTTAAACTAAATAAAACTTAATTTAAATAAAAAAAATATACCTATCACATAAAAATGTTGTTGATTCCTATTATAGCAACATTTAAAATAATACTAAAATTAGTTTTTAATTAATTAATTATTATTTCATTTGATAAGTAGTCATATATTCAATCCATCCGAATTTTGATATTTTTATACATAACAAAGTAAAATTGTATAAAAAACATTTTAAGAGTGCTGTAACTAAACGTCACAGACAATAGTGGCAATTCGGAGTGTCACAAAAGCTAAACTAAACTAACTAAAATTAATGCCATCCTTTTTATTCCCATCGCTATGAAAGGAACGGCAAAAATTTTAGTTAAGTACCTACTTAGTTAAGTTTAGCTTTTGCGATAAGTACTCCGAATTGCCACTAATATAATTAGGGTGGGTACCTACCTATATAATGATTTTATGAAATATTCATTAGACGCTGTCCTTTACCTGTGATTGTTGTCTTTTAGATTTTCACTAAACCAATACCCATGAGTGAAATATTTGTATTAACACAAAATAATACACTAGTACCTACCTAAGTAGTAGGTAAGGTAGGTATTAGGTAGGTAGGTAGGTACCTAGGTTTGGTACTTATAATACAATTTTAAAAATACTTTACCCTAATAGATGCAAATCAAAGTAAGGCGTTTTTTTTATAGATACCTCTACTGCACGATAAAATTATTTTGTACCTAGGTACTGATAATAATGTTACGTTTTTAGTTACCTACTGATATTTTTTTTCAAAGAAGTAAGGAAGAATACCTACTGTAACTTATATTTTTAAAAGTTAGGATGTTTCAATGAGTCAACTACTAATTTAAAAAAACTTATAAATTTTCACGGGCTACCTGCACGCTTCAACCTTAAAGAAAACATCAAATGGAATTCCAAAAGAAGCTTCTGATTACATCGACTTTTGTATTTCGAATAATTATTGTTTTAACTTTTATGACGTCATGTCGAAATTGAGAAATATTTCAGAGGGCCTAGCCAACCGGCATTCGCTATGAAGCGATTCGATTTCTATCATCGCTAGGTACACCTTTGATTTGACATTTCTGATCGCTCGAGTTTTCGTCATCGAATGTCAATTCCTATACATTTTTTTTAGCTTCTAATCGAAAGCGATTGTCGAAATGTAACATGGCTAGGGCAGCTGTATTATTATAACTACACTTTTGTGACACCTTGTATAACAATTTAGGTAAAGCAATTAGGTACCTATAAGTAGGTAGGTACCTATAAAGTATTGAATAATAAATCAATTAATGGGGGCAATTCGGAGTGTCGCAAAAGCTAAACTAAACTAATTTAAATTATTGCCATCCTTTTTGTTTCCATCGCTATGAAAGGGACGGCAACAATTTTAGTTAGCTTAGTTTAGCTTTTGCGACATTCAGAATTGCCACTAATATTTTTGTAAAATTGTTTTAATTACATTGTGTGTTTTGGCTCTCCTTGAAACCTTAATGAAAATATCGGATATTAATTTATGAAAAAACCAATAGGTACCTTTACTTAGATGATATTTTTTTTTGTGAATATTATAGTATGTATTACGAGTAAAACTGTACGACCTATCTTAGCACATTGTAATATTATGTCTATGGATGAATAAACGAATTGAATTAAATATTATAGATGGAAAAACATCCAGACCCGGAACAAATATTATAATAGGTACATTAAATGGTAGGTAAGTACATAATAAAGATCTTATTATAGCTATAATCGTCACTGTATTCAGCATGCACACAGGTGTGCAAATATTATGTCAGTAGGTATTATACCTACTAATTACTAAAAATATGATATCAATTGTCTTCTTTTGCACGGCCGGGTTTTAACCTTTAAAGAGGCACTAGACCATTCGGCCAAAACGTCACTCTTTGTTTTGTTAAAATTTAAACAAAACCTTTGGTACGCAAGTCTTGTAATGATAGCCCAAGGCGCATTGTGAAACGCATTATTGTCTACGTGACATGGGTAAAAGTATCGCTGACCGTCACCTAATTTACTTATGACGTGGCATTTCCAATGAAATTCTATAGAGGTATCACTGGAGATAGGTATAGGTAGGTACTAGTGGCAATTCTGAGTGTCGCAAAAGCTAAACTAAGCTAACTAAAATTGTTGCCGTCCCTTTTTATTCCCATCGCTATGATATTGAGTAGGTACCTACCTAGACACTCGTTCGAAATTAGTAAGTAACTTACTTAATTACTGTCATATTTACAGTTGTTTTTGCGATTTACTGTGATTTTTGCTTTGATACAATCGACGCAAGTTACACAATCCAGGGGCAGTCTTTATAAAATTCGCAAATCACTAACGGAATTTAAAACACAATAATTTAATTGAAAGTCGCAGTACCTACCTACAGCTTCGGCCACACCTATCATGTAATATCAATCTTCAAATCATTAGGAACATCTACACCGATCGGTAAAAAATCTATTGTATCTGGCAAATTGTTTATTTATTGGACCACCTGGCTACCGAGTGCACAAAAAGTTATGACAGCATTCTACGTGCGTGGATAATACCTAAGCAGATTTGTATGTACTTAATACAATTGGTAAGTAAGTAAGTACCTATATTAATAAATGTAGCCTATACCTACCACAGATAAAACCTGTACTTAATGGAAATTTCCATAGGTATATATATTATATACCACTATATTATTTATATACATTTGGATTTAAATTAAGTTTTTAGTTTGATTGATTTGGGATTTTGCTTCATTTCATTGATTTCGATGCATTTAATAGTAAATTACGCGCATCAGAATTCATCATTTTACGTTATACCATAGAACAAATAATGGAATACCTACGTAATTAAATGCCTAAAGGTGGGTACCTACTGACCGGCGTTACGGTAATGTAACGTGTTACACCGCGAGCATTCGTGCAGTCAGTACGTACGGGGAACCAGCGAGTAACTCGATGCGTTACACGCTCGATGCAAATGTTACATTACACCTCGTAACGTTGGTCAGTACCCACCTTAACAGATTACCTTCGACAAAATAAATTAATATAACTAAGTACCTAATCATGCAGATGATTGAGTAAAATGTTGTAAAAACATGAAAACCCAATGGATATCCTAAAAACATTATAATACCTACGATAAACTTGAGCTTGCGCCAAAGTAATTTCAGCTAAAGTAGGTACAGAGACACCACAAGAAATATACAAACAAGAAACGAAAAAACTGCCAAACAATAAACTATCAGTGTTACCGACAGTTTTAATCGAATAACGGGCCAATTAAAAAGGCAAAAAACATTTGCAAATACTTTTTCGAACATTCAATAAAGCCAAAAAAGCTCGTTTTGCTACAAAACACCTAGGGTTTGCAATTCGAATATTCGAATATTCATTTTATTCGAATATTCGCTCCATTTTCAAATTCGAATAATTCATTTCAATTATCCGAATATTCGAACAGTTTTTTTTTCATTAAATAGGCTAACATTTAACGCATTTGAGCCTCACTGCTTGATGTTAAGCAACAGTGGGATCTAAGATGAAGGATGCTTACCTAGAATGAAGTTATTACTAGGAGTACTAACATTTTTACCCTCGAAGTCTCGATTTAAGGTCTATTCAGCAGACCTACTCGGTAAACGCTGCCACTGTGGGAAGCGGTAAATACCGCGCGGATTCTGCTCATGGGAGTTAACGCCAGTTTACCGTAGTATTGGATACTATCCTCGATACCGAGTCAAGTATTACAAATGTATGCAAATCCAGTGCAGCGCTTCCCCCGGTAACTTGCATGAACTAAAATTTCCATACATTAAGAATACTTGACACGTACGTGAGCGAGGACAGTTTACTCCATGCATCCATCCATATCAATCAGCTCACATCCACCCACAGCTGGGTATAAGCCTCCTCGTTATCTCGCCACTCTCTCCGGTCTCGCGCCTGTCTCACCCACTGCTTGCAACACATTCGTGTAAGGTCATCAGACCATCTGGCTGATGGTCTGTTAACTGATCTGAGACCCTCACGGGGCCACCACTCGGTTGCTGCCTTTTTCCATCTTCAGTCGTCCCGCTGAGCCAAATGCTCCGCCCATCTCCACTTAAACTGATTGATCTGTTAACCCACGTCTACGATTTTGGTTTTGCATCTACGTATTTCAACGTTGGGTACGTGATCCAGCAGCGAGATACCTAACATGGCGCGCTCTATTGCTCTCTGAGCAACTTTATTATATTGATAACTTTCTCGTTCCAATCCAATACTTTCATAAGATCTTCAAGTAAGGTTGTGAACAGTTTAAGAGAGAGACACCTTGACACCCCGTTTTATGGGTACAAAATCAGTCAAGGTGTGCATACGCACTTGCAAGGTGCTTCATAACGTTTATCTATGTTACATCGACAGAGAGATTGAAAGACAGCCAGATAACTATACCACACAAAAACCGCCGGTAACCCTACAGGTATTTTCTATGAAGTTCTGCGGCTAGAGCGAAAGTCCGCGCGGCATTTACCGTTTCCCACAGCGGCAGCGTTTACCATGTAGGTCTGAAATCGAATAGACCTTTAAAGACCCCTATCATGTAAAACGAAACTTAAATGATCCTTGAGGTCCTACAAGAATAAATGATTTTTCTTTCTTTCTTTCTTTCTATAAAATTGTACTTTATGACAACTGCTTACTATTTGGTGAATTAAATTGGAAAGTGCTGAAGTTAAGGATTGATTAAACCTAAGTTTAATCTGTAAATTTATGATTTTACATGTGTTTTTAAATTTTAATCAATAAAACTAATAAAAAACCTTTTTTTTTTCAAAAAATTATGATATTGTAGTTTTTTCAAGAAATGATAAAAAAATATTCGAATATTCGAATTATTCGAATATTTCGCTCTAAAAGTATTCATTTATTCGAATAGTAAAAATTAACGAATAGTGCAAACCCTAAAAACACCCGAGATCATCGCTCGAAGAAACCACAGTAACAACAGTACCTACTTACCTCAATTGTATACACAAGCAATATCAATCTTTAAACCCTGGAAGCTAAAATTCAAATTGCTTTTATCATAACTAGACAATCTACGCTGATGGTGGTCAAGCTTTTCAGATACCAAGCTTGTATATTACACAATTTTGAACTCAAACTCATCGTGGTATAGCTTAAACTTCAATGAAAGGAAGTCTGAAGAGGCAAAGGCTCTGTGGGGTCTCATAACAGTACTTTAATCACTACAGCCTCCAGACATTATGTAACAGCTAGTCCTATGTTGAATGTCAGCATACCACGACGCGGGAACGACGCGGGAAAATAACGCGCGAATCCTACCGTTTCGAATTTAGAACAATCACGTTCCGTTACTTTTCAAACCAGTTCTTAATTCAAGTGTGTATAAATATGTGAATGATTTTTTATCTGTGGGTTTACTTTTAATCTGTTATCTTTTGTTTGGAAGAATTTGTAAAGTTTAGAATTTTTAATTCGTCAGGAATGGTGTTTTGAGAAAAATGGAAGTACTCAGGTTAGTTGATTCACGAAAATTCAAAAGCAATTGTTTGTTATAAGTAATAATGGTCAGATTTTTTTATAAGAATAGTCTTTTCAGGTACTTAGTGGTGAAAATAATAACGTTATTTAACTATCAATTATTGTACAAAAGAAACGTTAAAAACTTTAAAAGAAAAGCCTATACCTACTCTAAAAGCCGGTTTCGCGAACGCAGTACATCACTAATCAATCAAATGGTCAAATCACGTGACAAGAGTCAAATCGATTGCAAATTTTCACTTGTCAAGTGATTTGTTTATTTTGGAGATGATCTGCATTCGAAAAACTGGCTGTCAGTGTATAAAATACCAAGCTGCAAGTCTCGCTAACTGGTTTCTGTTTTCGTAGAATATTTCTATTCACCGTTCGAGATGCTAATAAATAATTAATGATGGACAACTCAATAAGACTTAATAACCTTTTCTAAATGCATTTATTCAGTTATACTATAATGTTTTGACTTACTGACTGACAAACAACATACATTTCATCATCATTCTCCTGCTCTTATCCCACGCTAAGTGGGGTCGGCACAACATGTTTTTCTCTTTCACTCTTCTGTATCACTTTTCAACTCTGAACTCACTCCTCTTACATTCATATCCTCTTTCACACTACTTCTTCTTCGGCCTTCCTCTACTAAACAGCATACATTTATAGCACAGATAGGTACCTACACTTAATACTTAACTTACTAACCTAACCTAACTATGATTTCAGCCTCTATGAAATGATATAGGTAGGCAGCAATTATAATAATGCACATAACACATTATATAAAACGAAAACTCTATTGATCCATGTTAGGGATTTGAACCTATGAACCTTCGGATCGAAAGACAACGCACTATTTCACTTTACCAACTACGTTATTGCTATATAGTTTAAAATTTCTAATCAAGTCTAATGCGGGTACCACACATTGGAGTGTTGGAACGTGTTGGTTCCAACACTCCAATGTGGGGATCGATCTTGGACGGTTATTGGACACAAACTGATCATTACCATTAGCCATTCTATTCGTAGCCAATGTTGGAGCCAAGTTGAAGCCAATGTGTGGTGCCCGCATAAGTCTAAGAAAGATGTGCAAGAGACCAAGTCACATAATTCCTGTAGTTTAGGTAGGTACATAAATCAGCACATTTGTAACTTATACTCTATATAACAAGACTGAAAGGTCAAGGTGCTTTGGCAATAGCATTTGCATATTGGGATAAACAGTATCTGCAATTTTGCCGGTCTTACTGGTTCTTAATATGCTTTTAAATAAGTTCTTATTTTAGACAGCGCTTCACGGAACCAACGCACCTTTACGCAACTGTAACCCTGTCATATAGCTAGAAACTTGGAGCCAATCACTTGGCTGCCTGTCCTGTGTACTTTTTGGAAGTAGGTACTGCTAATTTACAAGCTATTAGAGTAGGTACGAACAAAATTTCTCAACAATATTACCTTTACCGTTTTGAGCACGTTTTACGCACATAATCTACCTAAAGTGCAATAAGTATTTAGAACCCTCTGTATTTAGTACAAAATTCAAGACACTATCCCATTGGCCAACACAACTCATTAATAAAATAGTTAATTGAGTTTTGAAATCACAATAATGTTTTAAATTACATTTTATCGAGAGTAGCTTGTGAAATTCTTTAATAGGTACGATATCCAAATACACCAAAATGATGACACCCCATGTTATTGGGTTACTCAAGTAATTAAACCTTGCATTTTAAGTAGTTCAATTGTTTGCGCAAGTGGCAAAATTATTATTTTTTAAAACCGTCTTCAATTTCGAAAGAGATTTTCATGTAGGTACTTTCGAGGTGCTATTCTGTAACTCCGATGATCCTAATCAGATCCTCAAATTTTTGTTTAAGGGATCTCCTCGGGAGTATACTCTTTCAAAGAAAGAAAGAAAAAAAGAAAGAAAAATCATTTATTCTTGTAGGACCTCAAGGATCACTTAAGTTTCGTTTTACATGCTAGGTGATTCTAATGCCTGTTCCAACGCGACTCCCTACACCTAAAGTATTAGACATGTAAATCATAGTAAAGGTATAAGTATTACTATTATAGAAAGTAAATACATTATCAACTGAAGTTGTTTTGTTTCAGATATAAATACATTTTCATATTAGCACTTATGACAACAACTATCAGCAGTAAGGATCTTCACAAAACATCAGATAAAACGTGTCCATTTTCCAAGATAATTGAAGATATTTTCAAAGTTAACAAGAACCATGGAAACTCTGTGAATAACAGCGAAAGAGCTAAACTGTTCCTTCATTCTATAGCCAATATAACAAGTAAGAATGATAATGTTGATCAAGAAAAGCTAGTTGATGATATAATAGCTGCTATAAACAGAATAAAAAACAATATGACTGCAGAAAGCAGTAGTGAGTCCAAACTGAACGAAGCTATCATACTGAGTCCAGAAGGCAAAGATTCCGAAGAGAACAATAAAGTAGTTACACAAATCAAGAGCGGCATAGAAGACAAAATAGATATCTTAAATAAAAATAATATTAAACAACATAATAGCAAAAATGAACAGAGTACAACAGAAAGAGGTACTTACGTTGAAATTCTGACTATAGAACCAAATAACACCCACAAAAATGTAAATGTAAATGTTACTTCCGGTAATATAATTGAAGTTCTAAAACACCTAATGCCCATGTTCAACACTACAGTAACTAAGAAGCTTCATAACATAACAATTATAGAGAAGAATATAAACAGAAATCATTCGTACTTCACTACTAAAAACGTGTCTACAATAGTTGTTACTTATTGCGATAAGGGCAACTCTACAAGTTCTAAGGTCACAACGGAGTCTGTTAAAACAGCTGATGATGATGATGATTATGATTATTATGGAGAAGATTCCGATGAAGATGATGAAGAGGAATCTGAAGTGTCAGAAGGAGATAAAAGGGAGGTTCTAGAAGCAGCTGAATATGGGATGAAGAAGATGCATGAGCTGTACAGTGTTTTGGAGCCTAAATTGTATTCTATGGGTAAGTGAAGTCTAATAATTGATCAGCAACTTGCATTTTTGATATAATTTATCTCTCTCTTTTTCTTTGATTATTTCCAAGAAAAAGAGAGAGATAAATAATAATTTGCAATTTCCTGTATTTCCCCGAGGTGCATTTTTATTCTTAACACCGAAGCTCCTCATCAAATCTTTATCTATGTATTTTTTCTCGACACTAACACTACTACATTGTATTGTACCTAATATTTATAAGTAACATTCTCTAGAATACTCATTTCCATAATAAAAACCTCAAAAATTTTATTATAGTGTCAACTACACTTGGTTTTTCATTTTAAATGAAAAATCTTAATAAAAGTTACGGTTCCAACAGGATTCAAACCTGCGTAGATACAAGCGATCGCCCTTAAGCCGGGCCGGCCACGAAACCATACGTATATTACGTATCTACGCAGGTTCGAATTCTGTCGGAACCGTAACTTTTATTATGATTTTTCATTTATAATGAAATACCAAGTGTTGAACACTATAATAAAATTAAAACTCTAATAATTACCTGATTATACGCATGTTGTGATACTTTATTTTATTTTTATTTTATTTTCACAGTCTTAGGGAAACTAACAGCTAGGTTATAAAATTGATAACACAATATGTAATATGTAGCCAGGACTACATATAACGCGAAGGCCAATTACTAGTTCCCACATGTAGTATAACAACAAACAGACAGTAAACGACAAAATAAACAAGTTAAAAGTAAAACAGAGTAGGCAAATGTTTAAGTACATAATAAAAAGAATTGTATGAAAGAATTTACACACATTACATTAAAAAAATAATAAAAACAAAAAAAAAAGGTTAACCTAAATATTAGCCCTCACTCGCCACTTCAAAGTAAACATCGCAAAGTAACCTTTAATTATGGGAGCACTAGTTTTTGTTTTCTAATACTTGGCTATCAATTGATGCATGTACAGTGTAACCCTATTTTGGGTATCCTTAAAAATAAATTATTTCTTCTTCTATTCTTTGTCAGGTTTCTGGCTGGACAACAATAACCCTGCCCGCTACGTGGCTGCCTTTAACGCGCCTTCAGAAGACTCCGCTAGGTACTCCCGATACGGCTACGCATCACTGCAAGCTGCTGCGAAGCTCAAGGAGTTGATCAGGTCAGTGGTACTACTCTCCTTTTAGCCTTTGCCTTGCCCTTGGCACTACTGCGAAGTTTTGGCTTTGTTGCCAACAGTCAATCAGGTCTGTCTACCCGCGTCTGCTCTTCCTTGTCACTGGGCTACTTTTTATCCCAGATCCTGAACCCCAAAAGGTTTAATATCGAGATGTAAGATTCTAAATAGGTATTTAGGTATGAACTTCTTCTTTGCGGGTCAATGGTTCTGGTAAAAACAGGTAAGTAATTATATTTTATTTGCCAAAAATATGGCCAAGTCTATGGCGTTGGACGTGGCCGCATTCAGGTCTTCGGTTGTGCAGGTATTAGGGCACAGAGGACATGCCATTAGATGCCTCATTGTCTGGCTGGGTTCGCCGCAGTCGCATTTTGTCAAATTTGGTTCCCTGAAACCCCATTTGCACATATTGTATCTACAACGGTAATAGGTATGATAGGAACGATACTTTACAGCCTGACCATAACATGCAGTGCAGTGGCTTCTTAGGAAATGATTCCGAACAGGTCCTGTGATAGCTCACTTCCTGCGAGGCATGACGAAACCGATAATAGAGCTGTAAGTGTTATCACTTGCGTTTTGAAATAATTGCCGTGTGATCGACGATGCTTAAAGATTTTGCTCATGGATGTTCATTTTGTAGGTTTCAGTAAAGAACTGGATATAATTTATTTACAGAAACTAAACTGCCACATATTTACATAACTGTACAAAATACAATAAGTAAAGATAGTTTTACTGTGTCTGTATGCGTCAAACTACGCCGTCCTCTTTTATTTTATTAATAGGTACTTACGTTGAACAAAGGAATTTAAAATAATTGAATGTTCAGTTTGTGAAACCTATCATAAAGCTTTTTGAATACCTCTGTAATAGTTTCATTTTGTATAGTTTAGGAGGAGTAGCGAAGTTGCACTCTTCCTAAACTTTACAAAATTATCCAACAAGACCACGATCTTCGGATCGAAAGCTGAGGTACATCCCACTCGGCTAACGCGGCTGTAAGCATCACACGAAAAAGTGGTGTGCAAGATAACTCGTCCTTTTTAAACATTCGAATACAAACATCAATATATCGAATACAAATATCGCCCGACGCCGACGTTTCGACCGGATTGCACCAGCCCGTAGGTATCGCCATGCTCTTTGGGTATCGCGTATAAATACCGTGCCAATTGCATATGTTTTATAATGCAAGATAAATGGTAATTAATTTAGGTATTTTTATCATCTAATTACCTACATTAGGTAGGTAATTAGATGATAAAAATAAATACGCTCACCTTATTTATAATAATGATCATAATCAGAAATTACGCAAGCGGTTCATCTGTTTAGTTAGATAATTAAACAAAATAATGAATGAGGCGATAATTATTTTAATCTTCTGATTATTCTTGTTTTGTTGGAAACATTGATTAGATAAGTACCATACTTACCTACTTAACCTTGGACATTCCACACGACCTCATCTAGTCCCAAGCTAAGCAATTAAATGCTTGTGTTATGGTAACCAGATAACTGTTATATTACATAGATAATTTTTTTTTGTAAATACATACATATTATACATAGAAAAACAACCAGACCCGGAACAAATATCTACAGAATATACAAACATTTGTCCCGCGGCGGGATTCAAACCCGCAACCTCCGCATCTCAAGCGGGCCTTTGACCACTGCGCCACAGAGGTCGTCAAATTCCCCGATGATAGGACGGAATCGTCGCGGTACACTCGCCAACGGAGACAGTCTCTTACAGGAGGAGGCTTCCGAGCATTTTACAGTGCAATAAATAAATCCGATGATAAAATGTAGAAACCAGCGAAATCGCGAAAGCCGTAGAAAGCTCAATGGAGAACCGGTTACAATTTGCAAAAACTAGTGTTTCTATATTATACCTGTGAGAATGCTGATTTCCCGTTGCTGACTCTGTACTTGATATTACTGCATGTGTACTGGAAATGCTCGTGGCATAGCTTGCTAACGGCTAGTCTCAATAACCTATCCGTTGGTTTTGCGTTTTGCTCTGTGGTGTGGATATTTAACATCACTTCTGTACAAAAAATGCCCGTTTGACGTTCTTGATAGATCGGTGAAGCTATGCAAGGATCTATAAATAATCGCAGGTCAGCTTATGTTGGAAACTGAATTAGGAAACTAACCAACATAAGCTGACTTGCGATGTTTGTCACGATGCATCGTTTTTGGCGTATAGAGTCGAGGGGCTGATATCTAACGTGCTGGCATAAACGCGAGCCAACAAGAAATCAAGTTAGTGTACCTACATAATGCGTATCTCTATTCTCTGTATGGAAGCAATGCTGTAACACCGGAATCACTTGTCTTTGCAGGAAGTGACGCGCCAATGACTATACTCACAGGTTCCTTGTAATTGTATGTTACAAAGAACTCAGATTTTCTTAGGTATGATGAATGCTAACTTCCAAGCGGTCCAACTGCCGCGCACGGAGAGGCTACACATGAATTGACGTCATTGATACATGCGTGGCTTGCTCGAATAGGGTTACATAGCTCAACGCTGTCGACGTGGGTCTACGTTTCCACTGAAGTACACGAATATGACACTCTTTGTGTTTGTGTTGTACCTAACCGCCTATTCGAGCAAGTCACGCATGTATCAATGACGTCAATTCATGCGTAGCCTCTCCGTGGGTTGCAGTGGACACAACCACATACATTTTCTTCCAAAGCGAAGCTTGACACACGTGCGTAGCCTCTCCGTGCGCCGTGCCACGCTATAGGTACATAGTCGTGGGTCATATTCGTGTACTCCAGTGGAAACGTAAACCCACGTTGTCAAACAAATGAACCCACGCAGCTAAAATGCGTCGCGTGTCCGTGCACAGCATGCGTTTTGGTGGGACCGCGACTTTACAGTCAAAACCATTATCCAGTCAAAAGTACTTTTTAACTGAAAAAACAGGCAAAACTAGTTGACTGAAAAGGTTGGACAAAAGTAGTTTTGACTGAAATAACAGTAAAAGTACCTGCTTTTGCTACTTTTAATTGGATAAATAGAAGCGCATATGGGCAACAAGTCGCCGAGCTGACGCCTGTGATGTCACCTAGTATGCGCATATGATTAACTTGTCGTCGCGTGAGTGGGGGCGACTCTGACGCCAAGTGTGCGGAGCTTTGACAATTATTATTTATTTAGACAATTATTTATTTATTTCAACTTAAAATAACATTACAGGTAGGTACTAGATACCTACTTTACTTAAGGCGTTATACTTTGAACATAGTATATGAAAATTTTCGACCGCAGCCTGTCGTCGCGTCTAGTCGCCGAGCTGTCGCTGTCGCCTGTCGCCTATGCAAGTAGTCAGAAATAATAATTAAATTTTAGTCATCAGAAATTTGACTCAAAATCTATGAAATTTACCTTTGATGAAATTATACTTCGAAGTTTTATCTTGGATTCTCTCTTTTAAAAAACACGATTGGTGAATTTTTCTCGATAAAATAGAATGAAAAATGATTTATTTCTGCAACAACAACAATTCAGCACATTACAAATGAAACAAAAAAAATTAAAATAAATAGAAAAAATGAAATATAATAATCACGACTGTATCCCGGGAGCGGTAGACATTTCTTTCAGATCATTAGGCAATTTTTAGATCTTTTTGAAGATGTCTAAGGGGGTGGTCAGAGGTATGTCCAAATACATACATATTTGGTACATATACAAAATAAATAGTTGCTACAAAAAAGAGCCTCTAACTCAGCATACTGGCGCTAGTCTTCCTTCAGATTTCAGATAAAAACTTTTTTGTTTTTTCAGATAATTACTTATGTACTTTTTTGAAAGATTAAGGTTTTGCATACCTGTGCGTGCATACCTATCTTTTGCATATTAATTGGAAATCTGTGGTCTCTACCTACCTACATCTATAGGAAAGAGGCGTGATTTTGTATGTATGTTTATCACAGCAAGACCATGACTAAACCAGCCACAAATCAGCTTCTATCAGTGCAATAACCCCAATTATATTATACAATGCACATACTAATAGAGCTTTCGCTTTCATGACCAAGGTCCGACTTTCTCCGCATGCGCCGACGCGCGCACTTTCCATTTTACCTTGATGGAGCAAATCATATGAATTAACTTCTAGAACCGACGTGCTGTACCTCGACTCAACAAATTATAAGAAGCAGAGTCTATAAATAATGGTGCAAAGCTTGACGAGCAGTAGTGAATCAACTAAAAAAATGTGGGGAAGAAAATATTCTTAATTAAAGACCGAATGGGGAAATGGAGTTACTTTGCCGTAACACAGTTAATACTAGCACGAGAAGTAAGTCCTAAAAACCTTATGGTGCTGATCCGGATTGTTTTGTACCTACATGTTCTGTCTGATGTTTATGTTATGTATTTACTAGATCCAGCGCCATGTACATTGTAATTCTCTTTGAGGAAATAAATACAACCTTAACACTTTTTAAAGAATTTTCAAAGATACAAAGAAACTAGGAGTTTCCTTTGGGTGTTTTTATTTTGATAAGTACCTATACATATATAAGTGCGGAAGTCAATATTCGATTCTTTATCAATCTACCAGATACCAGCGTACCTCCTGACGTGGGCTTCTACGTTAGCAGGGTTCATTGCATTGTATTCGTAGTTCTGGCTGGGCCGCCAGTTGAAGTTTGAAGGGATATTGTCATGCCCACTATTCACCATAAGATTGTTGTCGTTTATAAAGACACCGGCAGGGTGGGGTGCGACTGTCGAAAGGGTCCAGCTGCGACGGATGTTGACGAAGACGTTCCTCTCAGCGTACACCTGCGAAGACGTGCCGACTCCTATGCAGTAGTCTTTGACGTCAGTGTATAAGTTATTGAGAACGTGCACCTGCCCATACCTGACCCTAGGGGTACGCTGCACGACTCCCTGGTACCAGTTAAGGTAGAAAGTGACCTTTAGTTTCCCAATGTCCCCTGTATCAGTACCAACATCCGAGTTTCCAACCAAAGTAACAAAATTGTGGTTCCTGAAGATGTTGTTGGAGACAGTTACAAAGTTGGAGCCCTTTGTAATATCTATCAAACCGTCATGTCTTCTGCTTGACTCAGGTGTGTTAGCACCGTTCCACGGGTCATCAGAAAACTCGCAATGGTCAATCCATACCAGCTCACTGCCACCGACGTCGAGTGCATCGATGAAGGACCAGGGCCCGGGCTGCTGGTTGACAATTCCACCGTTGCCATTAGGTTGCTCGCCGGGAGCGTACGACAGTGCGTTATTGAATTTGATATTCTGTATGATAATATGGCGCCGTCGGGACAGACCTAACCCTCCTCCGTAAATTTCTGCGTTTCTGTCACCTCCGATAATGGATTTGTGACTACCGACTTGTAGGAGGACGCCCGGGGAACCAGTGAAGAGTACTGTAAGGTCGATGCGGCCTCTGACGTAGACGATCCTAGCTTGGTCGCCAGTCATAGCGTCGCGAAGCGCCCAGGCATCCCACACGGTCCAGACTGCGCCCCCTGCGCCGCCGACGGTTCCCGCGCCGAAGCCAGCCAAGCCCGCGTCGCGGGAGTAGAAGCTCTCATTGGACGCCTGGTTGCCAATCTCAGTAGGCAGAGCTGACGCCGCGAGGATCACGGCAGACACAATAATGAAATACTTCATCGTGAAAATATTCAATTTGAATAATTATTGGTAGACCTTGTCTTTAGTACCTACCTTTATACACAAACATAATCTCATCAGTATTATGATAACAGTAAGGAAGATTTAGTTGTCCAATTATGGTTGAGTAATGATTTTAATCTATTTCACTTTCAAAATTTCAAATTGATTTTAGTCTAAATTGATTACTCGAATAAATAAATATAAATGTTTAATTAACTTCCAGGTGTTCGCAAAGATAATAACTATTTACTAGTTCGCAATTTCTAGAAATTTTAATTGTGTCAAAATCCCTTCAGATTGGGACTTTTAGTCTCATAGTCCCCTTAAGAGCAGAAAGTTTAGCCGTTTTTTACAGAACTGTTGAGTTTTAATAAAACAGTATAAAGTTTTGATTGACAGATTTATACTCGACTTCCTAAACTATCATCTGTAATACCAGCCTACGTCTCTTCTCTACACAATATACCTACCATGGACTATGAATCTGTAATCGAAATGCTTAACAGTGAATTAATTTGTAAATTTTAAAGAAATACGCGAACAACATTCAATATAAGTAGATTACCCATCACGAAATGAAGGATTATTAAACTACATAATTCTTCATTTACCTTATCAGATTATCGTATATCTATATAATGAACTGATGACAAAGTTCACTGATTATTGAAATGAAATTATTTTACAATGAAGTACTTCATTTTCATGTCTGCCGTGATCCTCGCGGCGTCAGCTCTGCCAACTGAGATTGGCAACAAGGCGTTCAATGAGAGCTTCTACTCCCGCAAAGCAGACTTGGCTGGCTTCGGCGCGGGAACCGTTGGTGGCGCAGGCGGCGCAGTCTGGACCGTGTGGGATGCCTGGGCGCTTCGCGACGCTATAACTGGCGACCATGCTAGGATCATCTACGTCAGAGGCCGCATTGACCTTACAGAGCTCTTCACTGGCTCCCCCGGCGTCCTCCTGCAAGTCGGTAGTTACAAATCCATCATAGGAGGTGACAGAAACGCAGAAATTCACGGAGGAGGGTTAGGTCTGTCACGCCGGCGCCATATCATCATACAGAATATCAAATTCAATAACGCACTGTCGTACGCTTCCGGCGAGCAACCTAATGGCAACGGTGGAATTGTCAACCAGCAGCCCGGGCCCTTTTCCTTCGTCGACGCACTCGACGTCAGTGGCAGTGAGCTGGTGTGGATCGACCACTGCGAATTTTCTGATGACCCGTGGAACGGTGCTAACACACCTGAATCAAGCAGAAGACATGACGGTTTGATAGATATTACAAGGGGCTCCAGCTTCGTCACAATCTCCTACAACATTTTCAGGAACCACAATATGGTTACTTTGGTTGGAAACTCGGATGTTGGTACTGATACAGGTGATATTGGGAGACTTAAGGTCACTTTCTATCTCAACTGGTACACCGGGGTGGTTCAGCGCACCCCTTTGATCAGATTTGGAGAGGTGCACGTTCTCAATAACTTGTTCACTGACGTCAAGGATTACTGCATTGGAGTCGGCACGTCTTCGCAGGTGTACGCTGAGAGGAACGTCTTTATCAACATCCGACGCGCGTGGGGTCTTGCGACGGTTCATCCACACCCTGTCGGCGCCTTTTTCAACGACAACAATCGGCTTGTGAACAGTGTTCATGACAACAATGTCTCTTCTAACGTCAACTGGCGCCCTAGCCAGTACTACGAGTACAATCCGATGGATCCTGCCAACGTGGAAGCTCATGTGAGGAGGTACGCTGGTATCTGGTAGAAAGTTTCAGCATTGATCATTACACAGTTATTCACTGAATGATGTGCCAAAAAAAACGTGTACCCCGACCAATTTGTTTTAGAATTTATAGACTTTTTTCTTTCTGTTTCTAGTAGGTAGGTACCTGCTACTTACTAGTTTCGGTCTTATACATAAATATTTGACAATTAAATGTAGATTTAAAGAATGCTTTTTTCTTGTTACTCTTATGTTAATGAAAAGAGATAGCAACAGATTTAATATCCATTTTAGCTAAAGTAGGTTTACAGCTTTCGAAAAATAGTGTATTTTAACTTACCAAAGACCACCCTGGATAGTTGGTACTTATAAGTACCTACTATGGCAATTAAAAGCCTGCATTCACCTGTAGAGTGCTAATCAGGTTAATAAGAAATGTATTCACTGTGTTTCTTCCACCACCCAAGGGCAATACGTTATCATTATCTAGCAGATTAACGTCTATATATAAATTACAATTCAGGTTTATCAATTAAACAAATAAAATATCTTCACAATGAAGTACTCATACTTCATAATTGTGTCTGCCGTGATCCTCGCGGCGTCAGCTCTGCCTACTGAGATTGGCAACCAGGCGTCCAATGAGAGCTTCAACTCCCGCAACGCGGGCTTGGCTGGCTTCGGCGCGGAAACCGTCGGTGGCGCAGGGGGCGCAGTCTGGACCGTGTGGGATGCCTGGGCATTCCAAGATGCTATCCAAAGTAACTCACCTAGGATCATTAACGTTAGAGGTCGCATTGATTTCACCCCACTCTTCACTAGGTCCCCCGGCGTCCTTCTACGTGTCGGCGGTTACAAATCCATTATCGGTGGTGACAGCAACGCAGAACTACATGGTATGGGCCTAAGATTTTCCCGCGTATCTCATATCATTGTACAAAATGTCAAGTTTTCCAACTGCATATCGTACGCTGCCGGCGAGTCGCCTGATGGTAACGGTGGGATTCTTAACCAGCAGCCTGGTGCATTTTCTATACTCGACTGTATCGACGTCAATGACAGTGAGAAGGTGTGGATCGACCACTGCGAGTTCTCTGATGACCCGTGGAATGCCGTAGCCACCCCTAACACAGAGAGAAGACATGACGGTTTGATAGACATCAGAAGTGGCTCCAGTTTTGTATCGGTCTCCAACAACATCTTCAGAAATCACAATCTAGTAAATTTGGTTGGAAGCTCGGATAACACCGGGGATGAAGATATGGGGAGACTGAAGGTCACTTTCTACCTTAACTGGTACCAGGGAGTCGTTCAGCGCAACCCCAGAGTTCGATTTGGAGAGGTGCACGTTCTTAACAACCTGTACACAGACGTCTCGTCCTACGGCATTGGAGTCGGGGTAGCTGCGCAGATCTACCTTGAGCGGAACGTCTTTATCAACACCCAACGCGGATGGGGTTTTGCAGCAAGCTCGCCCAACCCTCCCGGCTTCCTCTTCGCCGACAATAATCGGCTGGTAAACAGTAGTCATGACAGTAATATCCCTTCCAACGTCAGCTGGCGGCCTAGCCAGTACTACGAATACAATCCGATGAACCCCGCCAATGTGGAAGCTCATGTCAGGAGGTACGCTGGTACCTGGAAAGTTTGAATATTAAGTTTTGCAATGATTTTGAATGATGAATTAAAAATAAATTACCTATATTTAAGTCACTAAACCTTTGTTGTTTTTCTTTACCATGTTTATTCTTTTTTTCCCAACCAACTGATATAACCTTATCTAGTGTGTTTGAACATATTTTCTCAGAACCTGAAAGATAAACATTGTTTTGTTCAAAAACAACATAATTTGTAGGTGCAACCAAATTGTTATCGGTAGATTATTTTATCTTCAGTCATGTAAATGTAATTAATTACTATAATACTGAGCTAATTAGGTGCTAATGTATTGTAATATACCTACACTACATATCTGCATAATGTGAAATGATTGAAAACACGTTTTTTTTTAATGTTATCGTGTCCTATACTAACATACAAATTAGGGCAGTTAGGTACGCAATGAGTAATATCAAACACGATAAGTGAGATGCACTCACTGCCTAATCTACCCATTGCAGATGCAGAGCAAAGGCCCAACTCTTTTTAACCGATTTTGAAAAAGGAAGAGGTTCTATGTTCCACTGTAGGTATTTTTATTTCTTAAGTATGTTCACCAATTATTCCGTCAATGGTGGACCGAAAATAACTGACAAGTGGCAAAATTAGTGGCAAAATTCAATTTTCTGATAAGAATTTTCTGCACTCTCAAGGTGCATGTTATTCATAAATAAGATCATCATCATATTCAGATTTTTTTAATGTGACTATCTCGGAAGTACCTTATTTACTTATACTCTTTCAAACCATAAAAGTTTTTTTTTTAATCCACTTAAGTCCACTATTGACGGAATCAGCGGTGAAAAAACATAAAATAATACATACCTGTAGTCAAACGTAGAATCTCCTCCTTTTTGAAGTCAGTTAAAAAATCACTTAAACGCAAAATTACATTTTAAAAATCACAGATATATGCAGACCCTGCAGACCTTTTGTGACATGTGGTTGCCTAGTAGAATACCTTCCATCTATTTGACATTCGTTTTTGACACACTAGTAGGTAGATACATTTTTAAAAATAATGATTTTGATTTGTTATCGCATAAAATAATCACTTCTTACTGATTATACGTTATGTACATAAGCAAATGGTTGGTTTCATAATTCATTGTGATTAAACAGATTTCACCATGAGGTTCTTTATTGCTGTGTCTGCGGTGCTACTCGCGGCCTCTGCACTGCCAACAGAGTTTGGCAACGAGGCAGAAGAAGAGTCCTTTGTTATTAACAGCGAAACATATAATGCGACTTTATTTAACACAAGAAATGCACCTGGCTTCGGCGTCGGCACCATCGGAGGCCAAGGCGGCGCGGTACGGTATGTCTCGGACCCCTGGGCGCTCCGCGATGCCATTAACTCTGCCCAACCCAGGATCATCTACATAAGAGGACGCATCGACATGTCACTGATGTTCACCAGCTCTCCCGGAGTCGTTTTGCATTGCGGACCCTACAAAACCCTCATCGGAGCCGACCGCAATGCTGAAATCTACGGTGGAGGTCTCAGACTTTCCAGACAAGTGCATGTCATCATCGAGAACATTAAATTCACTAATGTTATTTCGTACGCTCCTAGTGAGCGGCCCGATGGCAACGGCGGCATCATCGGCCAGGTGCCCGGAGCCTACTCCTCCATCGACGCCATCGACCTCGACGGCAGCGAGAGGATCTGGATCAACCACTGCGAATTCTCCGATGACCCGTGGGACGCCGCTAGTATTCCCGAAAACCGGAGAAGACACGACGGTCTGGTCGACATGAAGCAAGGCGCAAGTTGGATTACGATATCGAACAGTATTTTCAGAAACCACAACCTAGTGAGTCTGATCGGTCACAGCGATGCGAATGGTTCGCAAGACTCGGGTCGCTTGAGGGTGACGTTCTTATTAAACTGGTTCCGCGGGACGGTGCAACGCAACCCCAGGGTCAGGTATGGACAAGTGCATATTCTGAATAACTTATACACCGACATTAGCAGTTACGGCATCGGCGCCGGGGCTGGGTCTCATGTGTACGTGGAGCGGAACGTGTTTAGAAACACTCGCCGAGCGTGGGCCTTCCCCTCGGGCACTCCCAACCCTATGGGCAACTTGGTGAACGACAACAACTTGCTGCACAGCAGCTCCTTCGACTCCGGCATCCCCAGCAACGTGAACTTCCGACCGAGCAGTTACTATGGGTACAGCCCCATGGCAGCCGCGAACGTCGAAAACCACGTAACCAGAAACGCTGGTCCCCGGTAAACTTCGGTCTTTTATCAACCAATATTGAAATGGCCGGCTGCAAAGGCTGTTTCAGATGATTCATAATATTTTGATCATAAGTAGAACATTTTATACATTATTATTAGTGGCAATTCAGAGTATCGCAAAAGCTAATCTTAACTAACTAAAAATGTTGCCGTCCCTTTCATAGCGATGGGAATAAAAAGGATGGCATTAATTTTAGTTAGTTTAGTTTAGCTTTTGCGACACTCCGAATTGCCAGTATTATTATTATTATGATTCAGATGAAACGGCCTTTCAGCCACCCTACTGTTCATCTTAAATATGATTCCTTTTGATTTTGTGTTTATCGAAATAA
Source organism: Xanthorhoe designata (assembly GCA_963582015.1). NCBI lineage: Eukaryota > Metazoa > Arthropoda > Insecta > Lepidoptera > Geometridae > Xanthorhoe > Xanthorhoe designata. Next base: position 996,408 of record OY757042.1, on the reverse strand, counting down.
ATATTGAAGTCTTTACCAATTTGGTAATTGTTTTTTTTTACTTGTTAACTTCTAAATGAATATTTGGGTTCTAACTAATTTTCCACACTAAAATGAAGTAAATGAACTAATCTTATCCATGGAGGGAGATGGTTCATTGCTACAACTACTTTGACTATATTTTTTTTATTAACCTTAGATTCGGTAAAGGGTTAAATATCTTTATCAAATAATTTGTAACACAAATTGTATTTTGCTACTCTAATGCCCACACGGGCTTTAAATTTCCATTGGCAATGCTCCGTTTGTGTCTAATAACCGTAAACGGAGCATTGTCATTGGCCATTTTAATGTTGGCCCCAAGTTGAAGCCCATGTTATTTAGGAGTTATACACGTAATTATTTAGGAGGGATACACGTAATTTTTTATTGTATCCCATGCATGGCTATGCGTCGACAGGCTTGCTAATAGTGTCAGCATGTATTTAGTTAGACGTACTTCTCTTGACTATTTTCAAATCATCATACCTACCTAAATGACTACAGATTTATAAAAATTGATTTCTAGTAGTTTTAATTTTAATAAATATAATTACGATTAATTAGGTTAAAAAAGATTGTAATGTTATGATAAAATACATTATCAGTTTGTTTTGTTGTCCAATGTACTTAGGTAAATTTAAAAACGTAAATCGATTTATCTCATAATCCTACATTATCCTACATTAATTACGAAATAACGAGGTATTCGAGGAAATAACGGTTATTGATGTGAAAAAACAGTTAGGTACTTAAGTACTTAGGTGATTAAGGTTATCCTTATACTTACGTAATCATCAAAAAATCTAGATATAATAGATTAGATTATATCTAGACTTTTTGATGATTACGTAGGTACTGTTTTTTTCACATCAATACTGTAAAGTGACTGAAAAGCAAAGAGTAGTAAGTATAACCTTGGACGATATTCGTCCTTGGTATAACCAGAGACGATTAATATCTAGAAGACATACAAAGGCCATACACAAAATCGTAACCCGTACCAGATAGCCTGGAAACTTTAAAACATCAATTTTATCCAAGAAATTTCAATTACTTTCTAGTTAAAATTACCTAAAAAAAATTTTATATTGTATATTGTTGCTACTTACTACTTAATTTCTTGGATAAAATTGATGTTTTAAAGTTTCCAGGCTATCTGGTACTGCGGGATCAGGGTTACGATTTTGTGTATGGCCTTTGTCTGTCTTCTAGATATTATTCGTCTTTGGTATAACTATACCTATAGAAAAAGCTAGGGTCTACTGGACCTCGTAGAGTGGCATGTAGAGACCATGTAAACGTGTCTGCAAGAGGCAAGGCATCAAATCGTGATGCGATAAACAAAACACAACTACATATAGGTACATACTACCTAGGTACCTACTCGTATTTTATTCAGTGCCTTTTTTAAATGCACCAGGCATTTATTATTGTAGGATTCTTTGATTATTACGGAAGAAGTTTCAAAATTGTGTTTCTGTACTCGAAGTACAGAAACACAATTTTGAACTTACTTTTTGAACTTTGAACCTTACTTTTACTTAATCGGATCGAGTAGGTACAGTACTCGATCCGATTAAGTAAAAGTAAGGTTGGCTGGAAAAGACTACACTCCTTTGAAAACATTTCCAACCTGCTATTGGTACATTGGCCACAGTCTGACTTCAAACCGGGACTGAGAATTTAACCTACCCTGTAGTCCTGAAGCTTTCAACTGTTAGAGCCTATTTACACATCATGTTTTTCGAACGTGCAGTCACAAACGGCAGTCGGCAAGCAGTACCTATTAAGATTGGACCGCTGAAAAAAAGGCTAGGCCCACACCACCAGGTTCTTGCCTGATTCTTTCCCTGGTGTAGGGAGTCGCGTTGGAACAGACAGTAGAATCACCTAGTTTTAAGAACGTGACATGTCAAAGTGGTCTATAAACGATCGTACTGAATAAATATATTTTGATTTTGATTTTGAGTGACCATGACCAATCACACAATTCACGCGTTTGTGAAACGCGCAGCGAACTACCAGGTGACGCGCTACAGAAAAACGTGCTAGCGTTCATCCACGTTGTGGCCGGTCGAATCCGAACTATCCATCTATAAAAGAGTGCTTACGAGTACGAGTGCTTGACAATCTGCATTTGCCCAGCCGTGCCCTTGAGCACCCAAGTGGTGCCCTTGAGCATGTTTGGCAAATTTTTTTTTTCAAAAATCATTCATTGAGGCTTTCTGCACTCGCCAATACCCGGTGGTTATAAAGGTCCCAACGACTACTTAACATAAAAGTCAATTCGAAAAAAATGCAATCTGCAGTCCAAGAAATTATAATTATGAACTGTACCTAAGTCTAAACAATGTCAATAATAATATCTTGTGATATTTCAATAGAAACTATGAAGACAGAGTCACCAATAAAGTAATTGTAAAACTTCGTAAGTAAGTAGGTACAATCGTCAATTTTATGGTTATGAAATAATCAATTAGTTACATCGAACTACGGTTGCCATTGCCTGATTGAAACATTGTTCCCATGATACAATTTGTGATAAAACACCAAATAACTACCTACAAGAATTATACAGAAAAAAGCTTTTAAGTTAGCTTATAGTTAATGAGTGAGACTATTTGAAATAGTATCTAAAGAGGATTTTGAAACTAGGTCTCTTGTGAATTTGAGCCTTTGAGCTGGGTCTTCCCCATGTCATAATTAACTTCGTAAAGCTAGTGGGCAACTCGGGTGACGGAGTTCTTTAACTAAATTTTAAAGCCAGTTTTGACGATACGCATCGAACCCACAATTCCACGCGACTATAAAAACGGAAAGGAGAGGAGCAAAAAACATTACTCACCTTTATATTATAATTATTATGTACCTATGTCCGTTCGTTCGTTCGTTCGTATGAGCAAGTGGCCAACTCTGGCCAACCTATGTCAAGGTTTACCATCACGGGACTATAGAGTCCCGGACCTTTGGTAGGCTTGCATGGGGCCGATGCTAACATTGTATTGTTAACATTATATTTTTTGCATAGAGGCCCTTTTGACAGTTTTGATGTTTTTGTGATGGAGACACATACCTACTGAATACCCTAAATAACACAAGAAATGCATCCAAAGGCATTTTTATATTTTTTGCTATTGTCTTGTTATTGAATAGGTAGGTACCTACTTAATTAGTTTTTTTTTTTTTTGCAAGGCTGAGATAATGTCTACCGCAATCTGAGAACACAGTCCTTGTCATGTCTCTTGTTTAATTTCGTATCAAAACATCTATAAACAATCCAGCCAGTACCTACCTAGGTTTGTCTAGAAATCTAGGAATTCAGTTCACTATCACTTTTGGAGATTTCAGTTTTCATTAAAAAGCAAACATTTAAAAAAATTTAAACAATAGCATAGAAATGGTTCACTTTCGCTGTCATTCGAAAACTTAGTACAAAAGTTAGAAATCTAAGCGCAGATTTTGTTCACAGAGATTACAAAAAGTAAGTTTTCCATCACAATAGTGGAAACCGCGTTCTGCAGATGAAAGCATCGATTGTTTTAAATACTCACGATTGATTTGTAGAGAAATAAGAAAGGTGGATTGGTTGAGCTATCTCTAGATAGTTTTTGTAGTATCGTTTTCAAGTTTCTAGAACCTAATTTCTCCGTTTTTTAGCGTGCTAGAGTGAATTAAGTATAATTAAAATAAGTTATATAAAAGATGGGGACGGTGGACCTATCCAACGTAAGGATGACCGTAGATCGATCAATAACCTTGACGATGATAGTAAGTACCTACGAATCTAATTAGTCCGGAACTTTAGGTCTAAGTATCTATAGGTAATATATAAAAACTTAAGAGCTCAGCTCTTGTCGGTGTAATGATGCAATTTCCTCCATATGCTTCTTTCCAATGCGATCTCTTTTACTTAATCTCTTTTACTATAGGTAATAAGTATAGATACAAAATAGTAGGTACACGATAATATTATTATACTTATAGTACCTAAAATAAGGGCAAAAAATATGATCATTTTCATTTAAATATTAACACTTTCGAAAAAAGTTATATCATTGTCGTTATCTATTACTTTTTCAATTCATTTGTTTTTTTTCTTACTAGCGTTTGTGAAAAAGCTATTTACTCGTTACATAGCTCTACCACAAGCGGTGTTATGTGATTTTGCGTTAAAAGACATTCACAGGTAATGTCTAACAGCTTCACACTCCATTTCTTGGATTCGCTTGCACCAAAATTATCGTTGATTAGGTACTTATCTCAATAACCTGCACATTAGTCATAAATATTTGTATTTTTATGAGATTACATTTTATTGTTTTTTAGAGTTCCTTCACCCAACAGATAAAAACCCTTTAGGGCTTGTACACATAACAGCGAATCATCGCAATTATCTGCGAGCTTGACTGAGCAATTAATATACTTATACGACGCGACGTCGTAGGTAGGTATCGCAGTTTTGTGTAAAAGGCCTTTAGGATTGATTAGATAGTTAAATTGTGTTGTGTAGTGTGATTACAAAACTCCCATTTAAGATTATGATCCAGCTTATATTTTACTTCGTTGGTTCGTAAGTAGGTACCGATAAGCAAGTGATCAACTCCGGTGACGGAGTTTTTAGGCCTCCGTGCCATGAGCTTATATTTATTATCATACCTACTTAACTTACTGGTATAGCACTTTAGACTAGAATGCAATGGAATGTTTGTGAAGAAAATGTTTTAATTTTGGCACTAAGTAAAACAAAACAAAAATCACGTATGTATACCTACACAATATTTCCTTTATGTTTATGGGAATTTGCTGGTTAAGTTTTTTTTTTAACACATTCAGAGTTGGTGCAAGTGGTTCCAATCGGAAGCGTGAGTAATCCATCATAACATAATTTACGTAACACTTACGTAGTGTCGCTACGGAAATGGACGTAGATTGATGTAGGTACTTAATGCCTGCTCGCATCACTGACTTTACAGTCACCTGCTTGGTGACCGTAAGTACGTAAGTACCTAAAGCTTAACACTTTAGGTGCCGTCGATACCGTAGTCTATTTCTTTGTTAAAAAAAAAAATTGAAAGTCAGAGGGGTGAGCAATGCATACATTTGTTTGGTAACTACATGATCACATTTTGAAAAAGCTAGCATTTTAAGGTGACAGGTTGCAACCCATCGCCGCTATTAGAAATACTTAGGGGAGGTAGGGGACCATTGGGCAGTTGGGAGGTTCGGGCACCCCCTTGTAACTCGAAATGTATAGTAGATTTTTTTAAATTTCTACCATAATTGTTTAGTTTAATCACTGACAGCACCGTTCAACCAAATGTCGTCTGTAATTTCGTTCAGTTGTCAAAGTTACAGGTGGTTGGTGGTTTTACACGTGCCGAAGTGATTATTTTGTTGTGATTGCGAAGTAATTATTTAATCCGTTTGTGTAAAGGTGAGAGTTTTTTTGTTTACGATTAAAAGTATGTTTATTAAAGATTAAACTGATATATAAATCACTGTAAAATATTGAACTGAAAAAAATATATTGAAGTTTATTTGAAAAATGAGTGTTTAGGGAGCATTGAGCACTGATTTCGAAGGGTCGTTTGGGCATGCCTAATGCTCCCTCCGTTGCAGTGTTTACTAGTGAAATACTTTTGTGTTCTATGGTATATGCTTTACTTATTATTTTAATACCTAATTTAGTTTAGTCTACACTCTGCATTAAAACCAAACGTGGTAGCTCTAAATATACCTTCGATAAGACCATCTGGATTATACCAAATCTAAGATAAGTATTAGAAATTAAGAAAATTTTTTTTGAGATGCATATTTAATTTTTGCTACTTTTTTTATAAGTATAAGAGTAATGTTTGATTTTTTATAACAAGATTTTATAGTTATGTCACTTAATATTAAGTAGATTGTGCAGTATGAGCCGTACTTAATACAATGTCCAAACCTCCCTCAGGGGTGCCCGAACCACCCGCCCACTGGGAGGCTTGGGCACTTTTGACAGCGTGTGGGACATCTCTTATATCTTAAAGACTGATTGTATTTGAAGGATCGTTCTTAGCGATAGTTTGAGCCAAATATATGATCTCCTGATTTAATGCATAAAAATGTGATTTTATAAAAAAAATACCGTTTTATTGTCATTTATGCAAAAAAGTGCCCAATGGTCCCCTACCTCCCCTATCTATATTAATAATTTCGTGCAGGGGTACGGTAGACTCGATTGAAACCATAAAATAATAATAAAACACTAAAAATAATTGATTTCGAATCGACAACATATATCCGCAAAATTCGGATTGTCGAGTATTTTGTTAAATTCTAATGATTATGACAAATCGCAGTCGCCATTGAACACTAACGTCACACGACAACGACACCGGATGACATTGACATCTTGAGTAGGTAGACGTCGCTCGACCAAAGAGAATAAAATCACTATCGCGCTTAGAGAAAGAAAGAAATAGAGCGCTGTATATTCCTTTCTCATCTTCTATATTAATAATTTCGTCAAGGGGTACGGTAGACTCGATTGAAACCATAACAGAATAATAAAACATAAAAAAACATTGATTTTGAATCGACAACTTAGATCCGCAAAATTCGGATTGTCGAGTATTTTGTTAAATTCTAATGATTCAGACAAATCGCAGTCGCCATTGAACACTAACGTCACACGACGACACCGGATGACATTGACATCTTGAGTAGGTAGACGTCACTCGACCAAAGATAATAAAATCACTATCGCGCTTAGAGAAAGAAAGAAATAGAGCGCGGTATATTCCTTTCTCAGTCACACAAAAACAAAGAAGAATATAAACAACATTCTTGTGAGTAAAAGAGACAAAGCATCAGATCTTTTGTACCTCATCGTGTGTCGTTTTTTTGTATGCCAGAAACTTGATGCGCCGAATTTTGTACTACGAAACTATGGATTTACTGCATTTTTTGTCCCTCTCGGCGGCAGGCTCGCTGTTCGTCCAGGTACTATTAATACTAGGTCCATGCTATTGCGCCATTCATTTTTAAAGTGTCCATTGGCTTTTTGATGGGAATTGGAGAAGTCATGTTGTCTTTTTGTTTTATTTTCCGAAACTTGTGTTTTAGCGAATGTTTATGTGTAATAATAATGGTAGATTATTAACCGTTGAGTGTTCGTGAACGTACAAAAGTGTGGGCAAATGAAACAAAACTGGTTAGCAAGTTGGATCTCGAGTTCTCACAAAAAGTCCGTGTGATGCTTCAGTAAAGACCCACATCTTTACTGAGGCACAAGGGAATGGGTGGGTTAAGTACCTTCATAACTTAAAATAATTATAATTATGACATGGTAGTGGCTAAATGCACAAGCCGTGCGAAGCCAAAAAATAAGTGTCCATTACAAAGAACTGACTCTTTGATTGTGTAAAACGAAACGTTGAATACCATAAACATTAGGCGAATAAAACAATACCAATATTTTTCAGTCGTTTCGCAAAGATAATAATGGTAGATTATTAACCGTTGAGTGTTCGTGAACGTACTTAAGTGTGGGCAAATTAAACAAAACTGGATATCATTGCATTTCGAATTCTCTCAAAAAGTCCATGTAATGCTTCAGTAAAGATCCCACATCTACTTCTTCTTCTTCTTTATTTTGGCTTCGCCGGCTTTTGCCACGCATTTAGCCACTACCATGTCATTATAATCAAATTCAAGTCAAAGTCATAGTCAGCGTCAGTAAAGATGTGGGTTCTTTACTGAAGCATTACATGGACTTTTTGAGAGAACTCGAAATGCAATGATATCCAGTTTTGTTTCATTTGCCCACACTTATGTACGTTCACGAACACTCAACAGTTAATAATCCACCATTATAACACATTATCATTAGCTAAAACACAAGTTTAGGAAAATAAAACAAAAAAGACAACATGACTTCTCAAATAACCATCAAAAAGTCCCTCCTACATCTTTACTGACGCTGACTGACTATGACTTTGACTTGACTTTACTAACTTGAATTATAATGACATGGTAGTGGCTAAATGCGTGGCAGAGGTCGACGAAGCCGAATAAAGAAGAAGAAGAAGACTCTTTGACTGTGTAAAACGGTAAAACCAATGACGTTTTACCCTTTCTAACGGTAAAACGTCATTGTGTAAAACGCAACGATACCATAAACATTAGGCGAATAAAAAAATATCTTTTTCAGTCTTTTCACAAAGCTATTGCTTTGGTCATTTTTATAGGATGCGTTATGTATTTTTTCTTAAAACCTGAGATTGGCCGAATGCCAAGGGAGAGGGAGAGGGAGAGAGATTTTTGATGCCTTGCTTACCTCTATTATTCCTTGAGAACCGATTTTTATTTATTTTATTTCTAGCCCATGTTGTCCCACTGCAGGGCAAAGGCCTCCCTCCCTTCTTTCCAGATGAATGATGAGAACCGATGACTACAGAAAATACCTAAGTACCTACCTATATTTTGTACCTAGATATGTATTAGGCTCAGGTATTAGGTATGAGTCACATTTTACCCGAGCGAAGCCGGGTTTTCATCTAGTGTATTTATAAACTACAAGCTGATCCGTCACACTTCGTAGGTACCTACCTACCACCAGTTTTTTTTATGCACGAACCCATCTACGAACTCAGTAAAATAAAAAATTATTAAAATCGGTCCAGCCATTCTAGAACGACAACGAAATAGGATTCATTTTTATAAATATAAAATTAGGTAGGTTCACCTATTTTGTTATTATTGTTGTCATGTAAGAGACACAAGAAAGTAAAGTTGGAAACGGTTTGAGTATCGGGACAAGCTCTATTTTGACTACGATAAAAGCATATCAACCTTTTTGAACTTAACCTTGACTTTCATTACTTAACAAGCAGGTTTCGTCGGATATTGAAGAGTTTTTAAGTGCTTCTACTTTCTCTGATGCCCACGTTGATGGCTATTGGACCTTGAAAGAACAACCATGCTAACAATGGCTTAGGTCATACTAGCTGCGCCCCGCGGTGTTACCCGCGGTGAATAGTTCCCGTTTCCGTGGGAATACCGGGATCAAAAGTAGCCAATTTTTAATCCGGGGTATATTTCTGGTACCAAATTTAATTTAAATCCGTCCAGCTGTTTGAGCGTCAAAGAGTTCGTTCGTTCGTATGAGCAAGTGGCCAACTCTGTTGACGGAGTTTTTAGGCCGCCTAAAGGCCTCCGTCATGGCTTAACGACTTTAAAAGCCGGGACCGACAATTTAACGTACCCTCCGAAGCACGGAAGCGCTCAGCTGTTAATGCCACTTGCGGTCACCCATCCAAGTTGTGACCGCTCAGCACGTTGCTTAACTTCGATGATCTTTTAAGAACGTCTTAGCAAGCCTCGCCACGAGCGCTTCCATGAAAGAGTAACAAACACACTTACATACTTATGCCGTGTCGTCTCTTATGAAACTTTCTAAGACGATGTAAGCATTAGTAGCTAGATATTAATCGTCTTTGATTAGTAGGAAACTAACGATAATCCACTGATGGATTTGTTTGTTGCACCAAGTTGAACTGTCATCATAAAATCATCATTTATTGCATGATTCCACAGGTGTCAAAATGAATTCAATTTCGTAAGAAAGAACGTACTGGCTCTTGTTGCGGCCAAACCTAATTTTTAAGACCATTATGTACCAACTTGAAGCAATAGGTACCTATATGAATATCAAATTTCCTGCACTCTCGAGATAGGTACATTTCTGTCCATAACTCCGAAATCTCATCTCATCAGATCCTGAAATTTTTTTTATGGAACCACTCATAAGGAACAATCATAAAAATAATTTTCAGAATCAGTTCACTTTTGACGGGAAAAAAATGCATTTCTTCTCAAAGTGGATTATGTAAAGAGTTTTTTATGTGCAATTCTCAATTATAAGATTCATGGTCTATTTTAAAATATAAGAAAGTATTATGCTTCAAGTTTCTGTTGTCGAGTGTACTTTAATAAACAAGTGTGATGAATATCAAGCCATGCAAGGGCTTTCACGGTAACTTTCCAAGTAAGTTTTCTCCAAGTTTTGCCAAACAAGTATACAGGCAACTGCTAACGCACCCATATTACTAGCTACCTACTCATTTTAAGCCTAGTTACTTATTTCTTGTTACTTTCATATTTTTTAGTTGTTTTATCTACCCACTCGAAAAGTTTTAATTACTTATAATTTATAAATGCTTAGGCAAACTGTAATGGACTTTTCCATCCCAACGACTTTATAATGTGTACCCACCTATGTGCCAAGGATGAACCAAAAAGTGACCCACCTAGGGTCAACGACATTGTCCATGTCGCGGGGTGTCAATAGTTTTTGTTGTTGCTAGTTACTTGTTTGTTAGTTCGTATGCGCAAGTGGCCAACTCTATTGACGGAATTTTTGGCCACCTAAAGGCTTCCGTCATGACTTAACGACTTTAAAAGCCGGGACCGACAATTTAACGAGCCCTCCGAAGCACGGTAGCGCTCAGCTGATAATGCCACTTGCCCATCCATGGTGTGACCGCTCAAAACGTTGCAATCTATCAATTGAACGTCTTACCCCCGGTTCCTATATCCTACGTACGGATGTCCGTACGTAGCTCGTCATAGCAACGTCGTCATAACAATAACAATTAGCAAGCTTCGCCATGAGCGCTAGTTGCTACAAACGCAGAACCGTAGTGGATGGTACAAACAAACAAACTTAGGGAGGCCTAAATACAGCAGTGAGTAAAGTCGGGATGATAATGATGTTGAAAAGTAGTGAAGTACCTCATCATCATCATCCGCAGCCCGATTTCTCCCACTGCTGGGTATAGGCCTCCATCTGTTTACGCCACTCCTCACGGTCTTGTGCCAGCCTCATCCAATTTCGCCCCACAATGCTCGTAATATCGTCCGCCCATCTCGCAACGGGGCGGCCGACATTTCTGTAGCCAGTTCTTGGACGCCATTCAGTTGACACCTTACTCCACCTGTCGTCATACCTCCGTGCCAGGTGTCCTGCCCAGCTCCATTTAGGATTAAAACCCATTAAATAATTACCTAATCCAATGTAAAACCCATTCACTTGTCAAAGATCTATCAATGTCATAAATCATATTTGCCGCCATTTTTTATCTTAGTTGTTATCTAAGTAATAATTATCTCAATATAATCTGAGTTTCTCTGCACATCTCTATATTTTAAAACCAATTTGTTACGTAAGTGATGTGAATTATTTTTATTCGTGGTCGTCGAACTTCGCTTTCACGAATATTGAGTACTTTCACTGGCGTGTGAGCTGCCATTTCATTACGGCATTCATTATGTCTTCTCGATGTCCGGTTTGGCACTGTGATAGATTTTATCACAAGAATTATAAATTTTTAATGTTTTTACGACTGAGTTAATTATGATGGATCTTAAAATGTTTTCAATAAATGAAAGTGTGGTTTAACTATACTTAGTAAAATACCTATATAAACTATGTTTTAAATAGGTACTTATTTCTTTTTTATATATGGATCATCATCATCATCTCAAGCCATCTTCGACCAATTTGATGTAGGCCTCCTTCAACCTCCTCCACTTGTTCTATCTTGGGCTGTCTGTATCTAATTTTGGCCCGCTATCTTCTTGATGTCATCTTTCCATCTCATCTGGGGTCTGCCAACTGGTCTTCTGTGTTCCCACGGTTCTTTCGAATAATTCTTTACTCATTCATGTCTAAAAAGGTTTTGTACAATTCTTTTTATGTTATTATAAAAGACAATTCCTCTTAAAATGATTACTTGCTATTTTATTCTCGAAACCAGAAGCAACGTAAATAATTGAAATTCGATAAGAAACACACGAGGAAGAAGCGCGAGCACGCGACATTTGCACGACACACCACTTACGTAAACTACTTAATTTACTGTTTTAAAATAATCTTACTTAGGAAGGCCAATAATATATTTTAATATATAAAATTGAGTTATAGGTAGGTACGTGTGATCGTTAGGGTTCTGCAGAAAACGGCTGGACCGATTTTGATATTCTGAGGTCACCTAGATGTTCTTGGAGTTGATGGTAGAAAAGACTGGTTTATTCCCGATTTTACAAATTTTCATTAAGAAACCCCTATTTGACAGATCCTACACATTGCCTATCCTACATCTTACGCATTGATCTCTACCTCTACAGATTCGTAGGAACTGTACGGATTCCCAATAAGAAGTTTAAAATTATATGACACTGAAACTGAAGCTTCGCTGCCGTTTCGGTGTGATTTGAGCCTAATTCCACTTTTTCCTAACTGTACGAATTCATAATATTTCTAAAAAATCCTTATTAGTTAGGTATTTTAGTAAGCTTTTGTGTAAAGAAAATATTAATTAAAGTTAGTGTTTTAATAACTTATAAATAAATAAATAATTAGGTATTTTTAGTATAATAATTCATAGCTACATTTCATAGCACATGTAAATAAGCTCTTTTATCTATCAAGTTGATGTGGAGTTAAGTAATTTGTTTTAATTAAATAACTACTAAGTGATAATTACTCAGCATTAAAACTACACTAATGCGCCTAAATTGGTAATTTAAGTTTGAGATTTAAGAGATCTGTCTGTTCCATAAATGTACATTATTGCTTTCTAAACACTTATGTAGGAAAATATAGGGTGTAATAAAACTTCCCCCGAAATTTTAAAATGGCCCTTGATACTTGGCCGATGATATATCTCTAGAAAAATATTTAAATAAGTATACCTACCTACCTACACGCGAACGAAATATTTTTTTACGTAAAATCATATTTTCTTTTTTTAATTAACTTAGAAAATGTGGCTAGTTAACACACGCCTTGTAACTTTCAAACGAGAAACAAATAGATGCAAAGTACCGTGGATAATGAAACCCGTTTGAAAGGTAGTCATTAATTTTGCATACATCTTTAAATTCCCACACATGCTGGGTGTCATATGACTATTGGCTACTTTTTAAAATTATAACAATGAACTTTAAAAAAAAACATATCGCACCCTCGGTAGAACAAGGGCCGAACTACATGTTTTGTAATTTTTCAATACAGCCATTTTAAGTTTTTTTTTCACTTCGATCGTATTTATCTATGTGTATTTTATGCCTAAGTTTTTTTTTTTTTTTCGTGAAATATACCTTACACATTTGCGAGTTGATATAAATTCCATAAAGAAGTCAATTATTTATTATTACTACAATATTAAATTAAATAAAAAAATTTGGGTTCACTTATGCCCTTATTCCGCCAAAATTGTAATTACTTTGTAATTATGTCCCTAGTAACACAATTATATTGAGATGGTTTATAGAATAAAACTAATACATTTTTAACAATAATCGTTTATTTTCTAACCAACCAAACGTATACATTATATAATCAGGATTATATAATCAGGAATTTTCAATGTCGACATAGTAAAAATCACTTGAAAAAGGTATTCAAAAGAGCTAGAAATAATTGTGACGGGCTAATACCATGTACTATCTGTGTCTTAAATCAGTCGGTCATAATCAGTGTCGTTTTTGGAATCATAAAGTTTGTCTTAAGATAATAAACTATCTATTTTAAAATAAAAAATTACTGAAACGACTTTGTTCCTCCAAATAATTACTCGTATTTAAGGCAGAAGTACACAACTTGTGTCTTTGTCCTTCCAGAGTCTCAAACAAAAAATGGCATAATTACCTCAATGTCTGTGTCGCTCCAGAACACAAATTCACCGCGCGCAGGCCCCGCCGCAATTGACCAATGAGACTTTGTTGCGCCAATACGGTTGAAAAAACGCTTCAATGTGACAAAGGCACTGTCGCCCTCTGGCGAAAATAGATGGAATTGAACGAGTGTCTTTTTACCTCCGGGTAAAAATACGTTTTAAAAGCACTTCGGCATACTTAAGTCATTTTTCGAAAATTTGGTAGTTAGGCCCTTGTTCTACCGAGGGTGCGATATATCGTCGTAGGTACCTAGGTCTTAAAACAGCTGGAGTCTACGTACTATAATTACTAGGTAATTGTTTTTTTTACGCTTTCTCTATAGGTAATTGATAAAGTAAACACCCAACGAAATGAAAACTGAAACAGTGATTGTATGGGGTTAATTACAATCCATAAACTTAATTACCTACTAAAGTATGCAGATTCTCAAATTCAATAACTCTTAGGTAAAGCTTTAAACAGTGACGGAAAACATCGTGAGGAAACGCGCGGCTAGTCAGCCCCACACGTATTGACCATTGTCTCTGTGGTTATGGGCGGCTAAGCTGAGAGGATCGTTTAGGACCTAAACTTTAGGTGCTGGGCAAGCCTATTCCATCTCAACAATGTCCCAGGCACTACAGGGTCCTGTTAAGTGTAGGCAAAGCTTGCCTTCTGACTCTGTAATCTGTATAAATCATCTAGTTAAGATGTAAACGCCTAAGTTTTTTTAAATGCACTAGGTATAGCTCCGAATAAAGATTGTAATAATTTAATCATGATAAAGCGCTAAATCCCATGTAAAATTCGTGTTTAGTTTTAACCCTTTAAGTTTTGTGGCGTAAACATATTACACCGTGTACCTACAATATTTGCCTTGCCTATTGCATCGCCGGATGCATCTAAATACTATTTTACCTCACTAATTAATGTGTCAATTGAAAAAGTTGTTTAACCCTCAGGTTTTAGTGTCCATTTCAAATTGCTTACAAATTAACAAAATCAAGGTAATAAATTACTATAAATTATCCAAAATGAAGATGATTCTTGAAATTATTTTTTAAATAAATAGATGGAATATAAATGAATCTTTACTTCCTTGTCGAATAAATAGTAGATTCTGCGACTTATCTAGAACAAGGATATTGAAGCGGACTTAGTATTTTTAAAGTTTTAAATGCATATTAAGTAATTATAAGTACCTACCTACCAATAATACTGCGATATCTTTAATTTCCACTTAATTACCTTTAGGGACACAAAATCATAATGCAAGAAATTGTTATAATAGGTAGGTAGGTAGGTACTGTAGGTAGGTACCTTTTATAACATGTAGGTACTTACTTAAATAAGTAAGTAACTGTAAAATGAATGTTATAAAATTAAGCTAGGTACCTACCTACTATCAAGGGTGGCCGTAGGTAGGTAGGTACCTAGGCAGTATAAAATAAAATATAGTTCCAGTAGGACCTATCATGCATGTCGTAAAGGATGTCTCATTGATGCACATTATTCTTAATAAAACATCATAATTAACTATTTGTATTAAAATGTAGACGTTACTTTTTTGATAACCTCAGTAAAACCTATATACATTGCGATATTTTTTTTTAATTCGTGTGGCTATCTGCCTATAATACCTATACCTACCTACCATGAAACAACTTGCGGCTTGCACCATCGCGTTTTATAGTCTTTCGATGATAACGGCTTTGTCTCAGACAAAACAAATACCGCTGTCGGGTATTGGGTAAAACAATGCGCAATGACATTTTACTTTTTTATTAAAATTATGTTTAGGTAGGTAGGTACAGATTACAGAACTGAGCGGTTCATGGCGGTAAGCGACCGCATAATGAGGATTTGAATTTCGAACGTAATCGAAACGGAAATGACTTTTCAACATGAAAAAACGAAAAAAAAATGCTTTAGAGTTCAAAAAACTCATACAATGTTCGTTTCGGTATTTAGAGATCATAAAATATTACGCGTTATGCAATGGGCTCAATAAAAAAATTGACATCAACAAGCGAACAATGTTTATGTGTTTATTTTTTGTCTTTTAATTTCGCAATAAAAACGAGAATAATCTACAATGAATGGTTTGTCAATGCGATTCATAAGTTTCGAATTTCGATAGCTCAACGGATGAGTGAGCGAACGTAAATTTACGTCATCACCAATAAACAAAATGGACGTCCTAATTCTGCAAAATCGACGATATTTCATTGTATTCAGGTCAATTGATTCGGCTTTTCTTGTAACCAAGCTGTGATAAATGTTAGTGTGACAAACAAATTTTGTTATGCCTCTGTTCGACACGATCATACTTTAGTGTAGGTATACTTGGAATAGAACTCAAATAAATCACACGCTTCGTTAATAGACTCACGAACTGGGTTTTGTAGATAGTCGTTAGGTACCTACCTACTTTTTTCAGGAATTCATGTTTTTTTGGGATCCCTAATTTTTTTTTTTTTTTTGGAATAGACTACCTACGTTCAGCATTCTTTCTCAGCAAACCCATTGCTGATTACTTACCTAATTACTTATCTACAAATTGAAAGTTACAATATCTTAGTAAAGCAAAGTAGGTACCTAAGTAGGTACTAAGTTTTCCTATTGAAATAATTTTATAATAGGTAGGTACAAATAAAAATTAATTTAATATTAATAATTTAGAGATTTAGATTTCCATTTAAACTTGTTATCAAGAATCAAATGAAATTTTGAAATTCAGTCGATACCTAGGTACTTTAACTAGGTAATCGGTGCACGATGGTTTTCAAAAATGTAGTAAATTTACTAAGGCGTACCTAGGTACTAATTTATTAGACGTACTTGTAGGTATGTACATACCTACAAGTACGCCTTATGCGTATTGATTTCAGTCAAAACCAGTCTATAATAACATCTAATTTTATCACCATAAACTCTGTAACTTGACGCAATTTACTATCATCTCAACCCATAACAGTGAACTCAATCCGATAGGACAATCGATCGGTTCCAGAGGTAATCGTGCGCAGCCTTCCGTGGCGTTTGTCAACACACACCTTTTCAACTTTTAATTACGACATGTCGCCGTAGAAGTGGTAGTATTTGAACGCGCGCCTCTTTCCCGTGGCTTCAGTACCGCGTGGTCGCTATGGCGGCGAACGCACGTTCTAAATTCAATATTCTAGTCATAAAAGACTGAAATTGGCGCCAAACTGACATGTGACTGTGACTTTGTGACTTTGTGACTTGACATGACTTGGATTGACTTTGACATGATTTTGACTGTACGAGCGCGGGAGATGCAGGTGAATATTTAGAATATAATTAAAACATTATTGCTTAGAATTTTTTTTTCAGAATCCTGTATTGATACTTAATAAGTATAAATAATAAAATTATTCTTATAAATCATTTGAGTCGCGCCTAACTATTACAACTACCTACCTACTCCATAATATTTGTAACTACTTAATTGAAGAAATGACATAAGACGACATTCATATTCATTATATTAAAATAAATAATATTCCTAAACTATTATAGTTTAATAATATTATTTATTTATTAAAATATAATAGTAGGTGCCAAAGCTTAGTAGCTATAATATTATTTAATTAATATTATTCTTTTCAGTTTCTTAAAAGATAGGTTAAAGTGGTATTTCGTTGTATTACAAAGTCTCTTTAAAGGTCATTATTTAATTCTTAGTTGTAGGTATTTTTACACATAAGTACTTAGGTATGTACCTTCCTATTATAATAATTAATAGGTATTTTTATAGTAGATATCTTTACAATAACTTAGATAAAAGAAGCTGTAATACTTACCTATCTAATTTCACAAAATAAAAAATATTTTTATGACTGCCCAATCTGTCCAATAACGTATACTTAAAGTTATTATACCTACCTACTAGATAATTATTAAATGCATTGCACAATTTTTTAGCAACGAACATTATGACACTTATTATTATTCATAACATATCGACAAAACGCATAATGATGTCCCAACACTACGTAATATCAAACAGCAAAGAATGGCGCGAAAAGTGATGTGTTGGTGAAAGTTTCACTTTCTAGGGGTCAAGCAATTATTACATGACGTTACGGGTGAAATGTCAATATAATTTAATGGCAGAGAGATTTAATGAAGACATTCACTTTTTATAATTTCACTTTTGTTTTATCAACGCGAAAAAAGTATGGTAGATATGGGTACCTATCAGAAAATTTAGGACTAGTCCTAAGCTAAGTAGGCATCTTTAAATAATGTACCTACCTATTTTATTATTTATAATGGCCATTAGTACCCAAAAGTGTTTATTAAAAGTTTTGTAGTGATTGGTATACAAGATTTCTCGAATTTTTATTTTATTAGTTTTATCCAACGAGAAAACAGCGCGTTGAAGTCTTTTGTATGACGTTTTGTTATAATTCTCTCTCATTGATGCAATCTCATATTATTTTATACTATAAGTAGGTAGGTACTTTTATTTCTATAGATTTTCTTCTAAGCTATTTATAAGTAGGTACCTACTATTTAAGTAGTTTCGTATAATAAATAAACATAAAATATAATAACTTTCTCTGTTACGTAGGTGGGACATCGTATAAGTGCGGTTCGCTTTCGAAACGATTTTAAAATTTTTGCATAATTTTCACTTTTCATTGATGTTTTGAGAAATGTCGGATACTGGGGTCTGAGTCGTAGTTTAAGAAAATGTAAGTATGTATATGTAGGTACTTAGTAGGTACATCAGTCATCTGGTTACCGTAACACGAGCATTTAATTGCTTAGCTTGGGACGAGATGACGCTGTATGGAATATCCAAGGATATTATTATTTATTTATTTTATTAATTCAGACTAACTTTATTCAGGGTGGTCTATTTAATATCAGTCATATTCAAATCGAGTAATACATAAGCCTTGAGTAATCGACGAAATAAATTAAACTTTAAGCGAATGATGTTAGTTAAGTAACGAAAAGCCAAGGTCGGGCGGCGCGGTCGTGACATTCTGTTTCTTCAAGACGTTCCCATTTCGATTGGAACGATAAGGATTCTATCAAAGGTCATTTGCTATGCTAATAAGTGAATGTTTGTTTTAATTACAGAGATCAAATAAACCTACTTAAATTACATGTAAATTCCGATATTTAAATGAGCCTTTATTTTTAGTAGGTACTTAAAGATAATTTACGGTCAGTCTAAAAGTCTTAAGCTAAGGTAGGTACCTACTACCGCGCAGTGGCGGATACATAATGACGGAACGGAACTCCCTGCGTAACCCAAGTTGTAAAAAATATAAAAAAAAAGACGTGTGGCACTCGGAGGAGACTGCCGCGGCTATTGCCAGTCTGGCGAATGTACCTGTCAAAAAGACGATATATGAAACGCCCCGGAGTTTTAATGGCTGCTACAACCACAGAACATAAATACTCTGACGAGGCTACAACCCGTTCGAATAACGAAGAGCACTGACAACTCTGTAGAGCTATACTAAAATAGGACACTCCGACATAGACGGATTTTAGTAAGAATGAACGAACGAGCGTAAGAACGAAGAAGAAGAAGAAGTACACCATCATCCATCATTAGTCTGTGGCTACATCAAGGAAGATGTCTTTTCTCTATGGGCTACATTCTACATTCTCTTTGGTCTGTCCACTGTCTGTGGTGTCATGTCAATTCACGAAGTCTTTCGAATTTTAGTTTGTTGACAATTTGACAATTATTTATTTGTTACAGAAAATTCAATCTAAGTCGTGAAATCATAAATAAAGATACGCGTAAAACATTGTTATTCAATAGTTTTCTGTAGTGTAATAGTGTGTTTAAGTAATATGAGTAAAATCAATGTGAAATTTGCAATATGAAAACATGCCGCGAAGGAGTGCAAAAACGCATTTTTATGGTTCAATTTCCTCTATATATAGATCGGTAAGCAATTTCATGCCATTTATTTCCAAAATTTGGTAAAATAATGATACAATTCGTTAAAGTTTTTGCAAGAAAATTTTCTCATACCGTATGTAGGTAAACAATAGTGCTTGACTATCAACCTAGATTTATCGATATCGATAGTTTGTTTTACGAAACTGGAATGATTAATTTGTTTGTTTGCTATGTTTATAAAGTTTTATTTTGTTTGGATTACCATAATTTATATATGTAACTTAGACATTATTTTATACCTATTAGGTTTTTAATTTAATCATCTACATTTTTAGGAGTAGGTAAACATGGATGTCACTACTTGGATGGGTGATCGCAAGTAGCACTATTACCATTATGTTTAGGTATAATATATTTTATATTGTTTTATTGTATAATAATACAACAATATTTGTTGCAGACAACCTACCAGAAAATCGAAGCAGCATGACGAAGCATAAACAAAAGCTTGATGAACTTCGTCACTATATGAAAGTACCTGGATGGCAAACATTACATGAAAACACGGATATAAACGTCATTTTCTAAAAATTAATCCTAGCTAGATCGATTTATCGCCCCCAAAACACCCTATGTAGATGTTCAAATAAATGTATACTTACTTAAATTAATTATTAATTCTTTTATTTATGAAAGAAATACCTACAAATAATTTAATGGAATCCAAAAATCCTAGCTACTGCTGATAGGTATCGATATCGATAAATTTTCGATAGTCACTAGGTACATCCCTAGATACTGCCAACATAGAGAATGTAACATTTTTATATTCTCTATGTTGGCAGTATGTCGTGGTCAATATGTTCTGTGGTCGTGGTTTGGTTTTATTACGTTGGTCTTATTGTTCACTGGGTGATTAATACATCGTCTAGGGTTCGATTTGTTTGTATGGCACTTCCGTTTGGCTATTGCATAGCATTTTTTCGGAGTGGGGGGTGTTAGGTTATTTTCGTTACGGAATTTCTGGATTCGGTCTCCACGCTCAAGGCCCGCGATAGAAGCTATGCAGTAGCTTAATTACGATAAAAGTAAAGTTAGCTCAAGATAATAAATAATCTTATGCGTTACTTGAGTTTTTTCTGTATACGCCACTGCTACCGCGCCTTAGGATACAGGGTATATTCGTGACCATATTTGTTTGTTCCAGTGGCACCGACGGCCTGGAGAGCCGCGCCGACGAGGGCCAGTTCCCCACGGCCAGCGCGCTGCGCCAGTCCTCGCTGATGCAGCACTGCCCCCTTAAGGGGGCTCCCAAGTGCCCCCCCGCCTCTAAACGGTAAGGCATCATCTATCGCTAGTTTACCTACAGCATGTAGGTAATAATGATCAAAAGGAGAAATAACGCACCAAATTGAAAGGAAATGATATACCTACCTACGCTCTGCACAAAAGCATTAAAAATTTAGAGTTTAGATGGAGGTATAGACAAGAATAGACAAACAAGGTCGGTAGACATTTACTTTAGTTTGCAAATATTTAAGATTGTTATAGATATTTAGTCAGATTTTATATTAAAAACTAAAGTGTGTCTAGAATAGGTAAATGAACCCTTTGATTTCCACCCTATCTCGGTACCTCTAGGTAATTCAAGAAAATCAAAACCTGCAATGTGTGCCTTAAAATTTTACAGGCAATGGAAAATGCAAAAATATTGTCTGTAAGTATACCTACAGTCTAAAAATGGATTACCCATTTTCAGAAAGTCTAAAATTAAATTTCATTACAGATACCGGACCCACGACGGCACATGCAACAACCTGCACCGCCCCCGCTGGGGGTCGACCATGACCCCCGTGCAACGCTTCCTCCGCCCCTCCTACTCCGACGGCCTGCAAGCCCCCCGAAGATCCACCTTCGGCCAAACCCTTCCTTCAGCGCGAGAGATCAGCGCATTGGTTCATGAAAGCAAGAATGTTGAGAGCCCTGGGATCACGCATCTGTTGATGCAATGGGGGCAGTTCCTAGATCATGATGTGACGTCATCGTCTCAATCTAGAGGGTTCAACGGATCTGTGCCGAGATGCTGCAAAGATGGCGGCAAGGACTTCGTTCCTAAGGAGTTCATGGTGAGTTTTTTACTATACATTTGTCCATACTAGGTGTGGCGGCTAGGTAGCCACAGGGATAAACGGGCTGACGCGGATGTTTTGTGAGTCGCGTCGCCAGTCGGTTCTCCCCGCTCGCTAGGTCCGAACATGTATTGTTATAGCGTGGAAATAAAGTAATTTACAATCATAAAGTTATTTATGTGCATCATTCTGCAACAATATAACTATGTAGGGAACCCATCAAGTACAACGATCCGATTCCCTACATACCCCCAACATTGGTGACCCCTGACAAGTACTCGGTTGTGGCGTTACCATGCGGTGGCCACCCGAGCTGAACGCGCAGAACAAGGAGACCAGCCACGGAGACGACTCCCTCCCGACGATATCCACACCTTGGGAGGTAAAAAGGACCCCAAAATCACTTGAATGATGCAATATCTACGCAGCGACGCCACGAGGTACCTACGAAATGCGCAGTAGGTGACGTCAGCCGATCCTGGCCCGACCACCAACAAATACTCTTATGAAAGCCGGTCATCATCATCGAGAAATATTGGCACTGTACGGCCGGGAAGTGGTTAATCCGCGGTCCAGCCAACGAATTTTCACATCTTGGTCTACTGCAGAAGAGAGGATGATTTTTTTAGAGCCAGCGATTTCTCAGGTGCACTCAATCCATTACAGAAAATGGAGTTTGGACCTGCAGATTCACTCAGCAACAGTTTTGCCGGTTGGAGATGTTCTGCTCACCGGAGGATCAGTGTTGGATCTGGAGATAGCTCGGTCCCACTGCTACGAGTGGCTGGCATGCGAGTACCTGCACTGCATAGAGACCGAAGACATTGGAAATGACGGCTATTTCTGAGAAGCAGCTGTGGTGAAGGAGCAGACGAGGCATATCATCAGGCGTGCGTGTGTAATTTTTTTTTTCGTGTAAAATCAGTTTTTCTAATTTTTTTAATCAAATGTAACTTCAATCTATTTTTAGAGTCAGTTCAAGTTCGTGGAATGTGTCGCATAGGTACATGGCGATAGCCCGAACTGCGTAACGTGAGACATGAGCGCACACATACAGTGTAAAGTAGCGATCTTGCAACGCAGCAAATTTACACTTGTGCCTCGGTTGTGTTTATAGACTCTAGTATATTTTGTTTGTGTTAACGTTCATTGGCATCTTGATAATTTTGTTTGTAACTTTTATTAAATTTTCTTCAAAAATTTTTTGTAAGAGGGGGAGTACTGTGGCGGCTAGGTAGCCACAGGGATAAACGGGCTGACGCGGATGTTTTGTGAGTCGCGTCGCCAGTCGGTTCTCCCCGCTCGCTAGGTCCGAACATGTATTGTTATAGCGTGGAAATAAAGTAATTTACAATCATAAAGTTATTTATGTGCATCATCCTGCATCAACTTAACTATGTAGGGAACCCATCAAATACAATGATCCGATTCCCTACATACCCCAAAATAGGTAACAGTGTCTAGGTAAACAGTAGTGTTTTTACTAGCATTAGTTAATTGCAACATCCTTAAAAAGCGTTTGATTTTCTAGTTTGCCTTATCGAGTTTATACTGTGGAATAGGTAGGCCATCTTCTTTATAATACATTAATACACTTAGTCAAAGTTGACTACCACTTAATCTGGCATAGGTACCTCTGAGAACCTTCCTACTTAGAACTTCAAGCACCACCTATGCTCAATATGCTCATGGGTTTACCACGCGTTCATCTCCTCCTCTTGACGGAGTATCTATATGAGACTACATTATCATATCTACCAGTCACACAACCGTAGTTATGTTTCGTCCAAATTATAGGTATTAGAAAATGAATAATCTTACGAAAAGTTACGACTTCGACGGGATTCGTCGGCGTGGCCGAGTGGTCGATGGCAACCCGGCTAAAGGGTGATCGCTTGAATCACGCGGGTTCGAATCCCGTCGAAGTCGTAACATTTCGTAAGATTTTTCATTTTCTAATGAAATAAGTACCTAAGTGTGGTTTATCACCATACTAAAAATATATAAAATTATAGGTATTGTTATAATCCCCTTCACCGTTATATGCTCGTGTTAAAGTGCATTTATAAATTTTTCGAGCTTATAACGGTGAAGGAAAACATCGTGAGGAAACCAGTTAGCTCTCTAATAGCGTCGATGGGCTTGCAACCTGTCACGTATGGAAAGTTAACTTCTGCAAAAAGTGGGCATGTACCAAATATGTATTTGGACATACCTCTGACTACCCCCTTAGACATCTTCGAAAAGATCTAAAATTGCCTAATGATCTGAAAGAAATGTCTATCGCTCCCGGGATACAATCGTGATCATATTTCATTTTTTTTTTCATTTCATTCATAATCCCCAGCACCCAGAATGTTTCCCCATCGCGGTGCCCCCCTCAGACCCCTTCTACGGCCCCAAAGGTGTGCGTTGTCTGGACTTCGTGCGCTCGTCTCCAGCTCCTCGCGACGACTGCGCGCTCGGATGGCGCGAGCAGCTCAACCAGGTGTCGGCGTATATTGATGGCTCGCCGCTGTACGCGAGCTCGGCGAGGCAGTCGGATAAGTTGAGGCTGTTCAGGAATGGTAAGATATTTGAATCCTTTTACGCGTGCAAAAAAAAACTTGCTTAAACCAGGTTGATATTGTGGATCTTCGTGATGACCAGCTAACATTATACTTCATAGACAAATTACCTACTTTGTTTTGGTTATTTAGTTAAGTAGGTAGGTAGGTAGGTACAGTCAACGTCAAATTGATATGTGCGTCTAGAGTAGGTACCTAGTCGAAATGATCTGAAAAACATAAAAGCAATTTACTATGTTTAAGCAGTTGGAATCATCATTTGTTGCAAGCTGTTCAGTTCAGGTATAGATAGGTGCTTGCAACAATATGATGATTCGAACTGCGTATATCAAATTGCTTTTATGTGTTTCAGATCATTTTGACTAGGTACTCTAGACGCACATAATATCAATTTGACGCTGACTGGAAGTAGCCTACTATTTACATACAATTTGGCAATTTTTACAATTTTTAAATCCCTTAACGTATCTTGAATTTAACCCCATCTCTTTTTGTGCTTTATCCTTCTCTTTCCAAACTCGCATAGTTCCACAATATTAGGAGTCATTTGTTATCCGAAGGCATGCTTCAATTTTTTCATTCCACACTGGGCATAAGCATTCCACACTGGGCATAAGCTTCCTTTGCCAATCCGCCAAACAACTATATTTATAGCCTTTTGTAAACAGGTCTTAGGCCTATGCAGAAAGAAAGCTGAAAACTTATAAGCGCATAACGGCGCTTGACAACGCTGGTCCGTTCTACACAAAGGAAGCATGTTGCAGCACAGTTGTATATTAATTTTAAATGGCAGCGCCCAGCGCTGATCAGCGCGTGTTGAAGCTTGTGGGAACTTGTCGGCACCGTTCAGTGCTTATCGGCGCGCGTTCATATATTTTCCTGCGCGCTTACCAGCGCTGTCAAAAGCTGGTAAGCGCTTATAAGTTTCCAGCTTTCTTTCTGTATACGGCCTTACGCTTAAATATACCAAAGACGATTAATATCTAGAAGACAGACAAAGGCCATTCACAAAATCGTAACCCTGTCCCGCAGTACCAGATAGCCTGGAAACTTTAAAACATCAATTTTATCCAAGAAATTTCAATATTGAGTACTTAGTAGGTAGCAACAATATTGAATATAAAAAAATTTTTTAGGTAATTTTAACTAGAAAGTAGGTAGTGGCAATTCTGAGTGTTTGGAATGTAGCGCAATTTATTCCCATCGCTGTAGCGATGGGAATAAAAAGGATGGCAATAATTTTAATTAGTTTAGTTTAGCTTTTGCGACACTCCGAATTGCCCCCAGTAATTGAAATTTCTTGGATAAAATTGATGTTTTAAAGTTTCCAGGCTATCTGGTACGGGTTACGATTTTGTGTATGGCCTTTGTCTGTCTTCTAGATATTAATAGTCTTTGAATATACGTAAAATGTGTATGGTATCCCCAGGCATGCTTCAGTACGGCCGCGTGCAGCAGCGTCGTCCGATCCTGCCGGTGGAGCGGCGCGAGGAGCTCTGCCGCGGCGGCGCCGTCTCCACAGACTGCTTCAAGTCGGGCGACGCACGGGTCAACGAACACCCGGGATTGGTTGCCGCGCATATCGTCTGGCTGAGGCAGCATAACAGGTAAATAATTGTCACAAGCCCCACAGGTGGGGTCAGCTTAGTGGGGATTATGACAATAAACCTAAATTATTGTCTCTCACAAAACGGTTCTTACTTCTAACCTACGATTGTTTCAATTTATTTTTTTACTGTACCTAGGTACTTATATTTAAAATTACTTAATTACTTTACCTATACTTTTATTTATGTATTGTGATTTGTGAGAGAAATAATAAACAATTTGTATTTGTATTTTGTATTGTGCAACGAAACTCAAAGGAATATTCAGATTTACAAAATTCATAATTTGACAAAAATCTCAAACAAACAGGTAGCAATTTTTTGCATAAACTACTTAGCAAATACTAGGAATTTGGTAGCAATTCTTGGATATACTCACCGAAATATAATTTTACTGATAGTTTCGTCGTCGGCGTTTAAAGCTTCGTGGCCGAGTGGTCGATGACAACGATAAAAAATGATCGCTTCAATCACGCGGGTTCGAATCCCGTCGAAGTCGTAACTTTTCATTTATAAATTTCATTTTATACTCTTAGTTCCATACGCTTCAGACAACCTGCCATCCTGACGCTAACTGCCTATTCTATGTTTTCCAGAATGGCACAGGAGCTGACCCATCTGAACCCTCAGTGGAGCGACGAGAAGATCTACCAGGAGACGCGGAAGATAGTCGGGGCTATGCTCCAGCACATCACTTACAGGGAGTTTCTGCCTGTTGTACTGGGTGAGAATTGAAACCATAATGACTATTGGTGTCAATTCTGATGTCGCAAAAAATAATCTTTGTAATGTTTGTATAAGTTAGATTTATGTGAGACATAATGTGAGCCAGTAGATACCTCTAATCTTAATGTCTCTCTTCATCCTGAGGTTGTCTGGAAGAGATCGCTTCTATGCGATAAGACCCGCCTATTGTACAATTATTCTAATAGGGTATTTAGTTCTTACAAGTAGGTAGGTGCAATCGGACAATATCGTAAAACTTTTCCGACTATCAATGTTTAATCTGTGTCAAGTAGGCACTATCAAAATGCAGGCATTAAAATTTAAAGTCTTTGATTTCCTCTCCATCCTCAGGGTCGGACGTGATGGAGATCTTCGAGCTGGAGCCGCAGAAGAAGGGCTACTCCAAGAGCTACAGCCCCAAGGTGAACGCGAGCCCCGCCAGCTCGTTCGGGTCAGCTGCCTTCCGCTTCGGACACAGCCTGGTCCAGCCTTCCATGATGAGATATGATAGGTTCCACCGCCCTATTCACAACAGTAAGTACCTATTGTACCGATTGTACCGTTGAAAAAAAAGGCCTAGGTACACCACCAAGTTTAAAAATCTTATCAGTCATGACTGATAAGGTTTAAAAACCTTATCAGTCATCTTTTAAAAAAAGCGTAGGTATTATAAACTATTCATAATAGTAAGTAATAAGATTGGACCGCTGAATAAAAAGGCCTACACCACCAGGTTTAAAAACCTTAATAAACGTCATCTTTTAAAAAAAGCGTATTATAAAATATCAGATTACTTTGATGACAAAAACGCTTGGGACTAAACTCAGTTCATATTTACTTAGTACGCTGAAAAAAAAGCTAAGCCCACACCACCAGGTTCTTGCCTGATTCTTTCCCTGGTGTAGTCGCGTGGAACAGGCATTAGAATCACCTAGTTTTAAGAACGTGACATGTCAAAGTGGTCTATAAACGATCGTACTGAATAAATACATTTTGAGGTCGAGTTTGAGTTTGAGTAAGTTCCATCATATCAGCTACATGAGTTGGTCCACTTGCAAACAGTTGTTAACTTAAGGTGCCTCTATGCGTGAAACTAAGCGCCGCCAATTTTATTTTTAAAAAAATTATGTTCCGTTTGTAAAACCTATCATAAACTTTTTTTTCATAAGTAGGTAAGTAGGTACTATCACCAAAAGCGTCGCTTTACCAATTTTGAAACAGTTTAGCTTGCAAGATGTTAGCTAGCTGATCCTGCCCTTTTAATTGTGACCAATCGGAGTCATAAACATCTAAAAGCAATAGTTGTTTGGTGACTTTTACCATTGTTAAAAACTTACTGTTATTATATTTTGTTCTTCAAACTTTATAACAAAGCACCGAAATACTTTGTTGCTATTGGTGTTCGAATGTTGCAAAGCGGTGTAAACTGCTAGTTGCGTCACAGAAAAAGCACCCTTAAGGTCGTGAAGCGGTGCTTTGGGTGAAGTACCTACCTCTGTAATTGACTATACCAGGTCCATGTTTCCAGACGTGTCCCTCCACATGGAGCTGACTAACCCCTCCAACATCTGGTCCGCGGGCGCGGTGGACCGCCTGCTGCTGGGCCTGGCCAACCAGCCCGCGCAGGCACGAGACGAGTTCATCACGCACGAGCTCACCAACCATCTCTTCCAGACCTCCGCCGCCGGCTTCGGGATGGACCTGGCCGCTATTAATATACAGGTCAGTTAGTGCTCGTTCGCACGAGAGCTTTTTTACCGTCCGTTAAAAAAGCGTTCAAATAGAACAAATGTATTCCCAAGTATATGTTCACACGTCAGCGCTTTTTAAACGTGACGGTTTTTTATCGAGCAGTGTTGTATTTTCTGCGCTGGACGTATTCGCACGAAAGCTTTTTTAAAAGCGCCAACGCCGAGTTTTGACGCAACGCTTTTTTAGCTCTCGTGCGAATGGGCGCAAGCATTAAGTTGCTTAGGCTCAACTCAACAAAAGAGCGGCGGAGGCAGCGAAGCGGAGCGCAGTTTCAGTGTCTTAAGAATTTCAACTTTATTTTCATTTATATAATACTTATTATCGAATGAAAAACTCGAACGCGTCGCGCGGATGCCCGCGGCCGCCCAGTGGGAATTCCGTGGAATTCGGATACACGCGCCTTAAATACCTTACTAAGATACAAATCGAGAACTTGTAGATTTTTTTTAGCGATAAGGCCGCCCATTGTACATTGTTCGTAGTTTTATTACTGATTGTATCTATGTCTTAGAAATAAAGGTGTGCAATAAAGAATTTTCATTCATTCATTCATTCATTTTCTTTAATTTTTGCCTGAGCTTATCTGCCAAATCCTTATAGCATTGATTTAATTAATGCTCTAAGGCCAAATCACATATTCTTTTGCTATATCCATAGACTAAGGCGTTCTTTTAACACACGTTATTAAAAGTACCTAAGTTCGTATATGAGCAAGTGGGTAGGTAACTCTAGTGACGGAATTTATAGGCCGCCTAAAAGCCCCCGTCATGGCTTAACGATTTTAAAAGCTATTGTTATTTATAGAGAGGAAGGGACCACGGAGTGCCTCCTTACACATCCTGGCGGGAACCGTGTGGCCTCAGCGCTATATCCAGCTTCGAAGACCTGTTCAAGGTGATGCCGGCTAGAGCTGTGAGGAAACTAAAGGTTTTATACAGGTAAGTAGGTAGAAGATATAAATACTCCGTAACTTTGGACTTTTTTTTCATTATGTAGGTACCATGTTCGTATGAGCAAGTGGCCAACTCAGGTGACGAAGTTTTTAGGTCACTTTATGACCTCCGTCATGGCTTAAATTGTCGATCCCGGCTTTTAAAGTCTTAATGACTTGCCCTCCGAATCACGGAAGCGCTCAGCTGATAATGCCACTTGCGGTCATTTTTTCCTTTGATTAGACAATAACTTGAAATGGTGGCGAGAGTTGAGTCTGTTTCTCTTTTTTCCCAAAAACATCACAAAAAACAGCGGCGTCAGTGCCGTGACGTCATAAAACTTTTTTGTTCCTAATAACAGTGTAATTTTTTTGGAGATTCTCAGCACATTATACTTAGTACTTACTTAGGTAGTTTATTATGTTATGTTTTCAGGCATGTTGATGATGTGGACTTATTCACGGGAGGCATGGCAGAGCGACCAGTTATCGGTGGCTTAGTTGGCCCAACATTCGCGTGCATCATCGCACAACAGTTCTCCAATCTACGCAAAGGAGACAGATTCTGGTAGGACTCATTCTATTACCTACACAGAAATGTATGAAAACAACGGAGTTTAAATGATGTGGCTATTTCAGGTATGAAAACGGAGGCTTCGAATCATCGTTCACTCCAGCACAGCTTCAGCAAATTCGGCGAATATCCTTGGCTCAAGTCCTTTGCAGAACTCTCGACACCATCGACGACATCCAACCCTTCGCCTTCCTCTCCCCTGACCACCCTGACAACGACAGGATATCTTGCCAAAACGGACTGCTAAATAACTTTGACCTATCCCCGTGGGTCGAAATAGACTCTGAATCTGACAATGATATAAGAAAATCCGACCGCAGTACGGAAAAACCTCGTAAACCAACTAGTTCTAAACCCCCGGTGACCACAAAAATGGACAAAATCTCTAGCAGCAATAACAAGAAACATCACCATGACGACGCGAAGACTATGAATGTGACCCAAGAACTGACTGACGATAACGTAACAGCTAAAGATAGTAACGATACTCTACATTTTACTTTCAACCTTGACAAAGACGACAAAATAAACAAAACTTTACATATAGACGACAAACTCGACTTTAAGAACAAAAGCAAACGCTTCGACGACACTGACTCTAGGAGTAAACCAAGTAAACAGTACCCTGACTATGAATACGACGACGATGACGAAGACACGCAAAGCGTACAATCTGTAGTTATAAGTCAAGGACCGCCAAAACGACCTTACTATTACCAAAACCAAAACCAAAACAAGAGACCTATTCTGACTGTCACTGAAAACATAAACAAATACACTTACTTGATAAACTACGTTCCGCGACCGACTGAATCATATAGAAGGACTACTAGGAAATCATTTAATAGAGACAGGGATAGAGACATAGTTAAAGTGACTTATCAGACTTACGATGACACATACAGACGACCGAATCGACCTTACTATAACAGACCTGACTACGACAATTATAGAAACAACAGACCGATTTCACGCACAACTGAAAGAGATATTCATTCATCGAGAGCTAATGACAAAACTGAACAAACTACACCTCATTCTGTGAGCACCAAATCTGATAAGAACAGGAAACCTGAACTAACAACAGAAAATCTTTACAAACTAGTGACTTTCGGCTACGTAGGTAGTTACAGAGGTGACATGGATAAGATAACTCTTAAAACAGATATAGAAGCTAAACATGACATAAGCAAAGATTTCATGACAACAGACGACAAAGACAAGACTAATAAACCAAAACTAACGACGTTCTACACTTATGACTCTTCAACTAAATCAAACTTACAGAGGTCGACGAGACGAAATGACGATCAAAATATACAACTCAACGCTAAAAATAAGCCTAGATATCCCGATCCTGACTTGATTTTGACTGACAATATAGAACCACTGGCGCCTGACTTAAGTGATAATGTAAAAAAAAATAAAGATATTATTAAAGAGAACTACAACAGCCCTGGAACACCGGTAGCAAATCCTGAAGAACGCCTATCTTTAGATAATATGCCAGAGTTGGACAACATAGAGGCGAAAGCAGCTAACAAACTGAAGACTAAGCTGACACAGCTCAAACCTGCTCAGGGGCCTTCAGTGGCTTTCCAAGTTATACCCAGTGAAATAAGGTGAGTTGAATAGAATAGAATAGAAAGCATTTATTCGCCACACACAAAAAACAAATTAGGTAGGTAGGTATACCTTCAAAAGACAATATTCTAGCGGGAATGGGCTAACACTAAAAAGAAAAGAAAAAGGTTGGTGTAAGTACATGCGGTTTTTTTTTATATACCTATGCAATAGTTTCATTTTGTATAGTTTAGGAGGAATAGCGAATACAAAGTTTGGTGGCCACCAAGTGCAACTTCGTTATTTCTCCTAAACTATACAAAATGAAACGAACGCACGAACGAACGAAAAGCTTTTTTTTAATACCTACATAGGTATTAAAAAAAAGCTTATGATAGGTTTCACAAACTGTAGGTACCTATACCTACCTACATTCAGTTTTTTCTGCCTTAATTCCTTTGTTCAACGTAGGTAATAATAAAATAAAATAGGCGGCGGCGCGTGGCGTTAGTTTGACGCAAATAGAGTTACACTTACAGATAGGTAGGTACCTTAACGACTAACTTAATGAGCGGATTTTGAGATGAAAACATATTTTTATTTTCTTCCAGTGCATCTCAGTGGGCAGTTTACGAAGAAAACTCGAATCTCTCGGCGCAGCTTCCGCACCGCTCTCCACCAATCAGGACGGATCCTTCAGCACTAAAAGAAATCCCAAGGCCTATATCCTTAATCAGCCTGAGGAGGCGAAGACCTGGACTGTTTTGACTTAAACATTTTGAATAGAATAGGATAATAGACAATTTTGTAGTATAAGACGACAAATGACGCAAGACTTATTAAGTACCTACCTACTGGACATGACCTTTGACTGTATTTTCGAGAACCAACTTGACGACCACTTTGCAAACTTGAACAATGACTCATAGAATGAAGTCATCTGTATGTTGACTTCTCTAGGGTTGACTTTACAATGGACTATTTTATACTTTTAACGAAGGACGAAGCAATCTTTGACATAGGTACCTACTTTTTTTTTTTTTTTTTTTTTTATCAACCGGTCTCGTCCCACTGCTGGGCAAAGGTCTCCCCCAAACCTACTTACTTAATAAATTAAAAAATAGGTACCCACCGACAGAACGTAAGAATACCTACCTACTTCGACTAAGACTGTACCTAACCGATACACCATGACCAAAACTGACTGATTCAAATATCTCCTGACTTTAAACATTTTAATTAAATAAACCGACTGAAACATAACTTGATTTCGACATTGGAATTTTGAGCTTAACAGACGAAGATCAAAACTGACTGAATGTACCGTTTAAGCTGATTAAGACGAAATTTTCTTAGTCAGCTTTAACTATATTAGACCTGACCAAACCATTCACATGACTATGACACTGAATGACTGAAGGACAAATTGACTGAGTTGACTTGACTGAGTTGATTCTACTGTTATGAACGAATTTTGACCAAGACCTAAACGACCTGGCATTAGACACTGACTTTCATAGACTGTTCGAAGTTAATCTAGGACTAAACCTGACTAATTGACTGTAACCTTGTTCCAACTTGATATTTACAATGACACTGGACTTAAACCGATAGACAAACCAAGACTTAAACTGTTTTACACGTACACTGCAAGTACCTACCATACATTTTATTACAGTAGGTACCTTAATCTCTACGAAACTAATTCTGACTGACACTGACACTGGACAATGAATAGACTGACCGAGACCTACAGCTAAGGCATAAGCCGACTAGATAAGACATCTACTTTATCTGATTAATGAACGACTGTGTAAACATACTAACTTTAAGACTGGACTCAAATTACTTTTGAAGTAGTTGCTACGACTACCGAATTCAACTTTACTGGTTGATTTTATTTCTACAACTTACGTCTACTAAGTAGATATTAAAATGATTTCATTTTGACGAATTTAGACAAACTTGACTTTATATGTTCCAAGACTATTTTACCTACGACCGACACAAATCGCTATTTTTGGTGATTGATAATTGACTGACCAAAGAGCATGTGTGACTGATATTGACGAGACAGACTTGACTTCTGGAGGTACCACCAACCCTAAGAAGAAGGATTGTCTGTAATACATCCATGCACCAACCATAAAATATTGTTGACACTAACGAGACATACCTTTGACGACCTCTGTGGCGCAGTGGGCGAAAGCCCGCCTGAGACGCAGAGGTTGCGGGTTCGATCCCCGCTGCGGGACAAATGTTTGCATGATTTGCAAATATTTGTTTCGTGTCTGGGTGTTTTCTATGTATAATATGTATGTATTTACAAAAAAAAATGTATCTATGTAGTTTATCAGTCATCTGGTTACCATAACACAAGCATTAAATTGCTTAGCTTGGGACTAGATGACGCCGTGTGAAATGTCCAAGGATATTTATTTATTTTATTTATTTATTTATACCTACGTGACTTTTTGAGGTAGGTAGGTACCAACCATAAATATTGACGTTGTAACTGTACCTATCATTGGGTAGGTAATTTACCCAATGGGTATTGTATGACAGAACAGACAAAATTGTATGACTGACAAAATGACAGACTAATGACTAGCTGACTATAGGTACTTAATTCTTTTCATTTGACTTTTAATGACTTGACTATAAATTGACTTAGATAAATGGTTGATGTTTTAGTGAATTTGACTCACTACAACAGATATCTCACGAAAATGATTCAAAGTACCTAACTATTTTTTTTTCATCCGAAAACTCACAAACAAAAGAAAGGAGCTAGAGAGAAAGGCTCTAGCAAGAAATGCCATTATTTAATGGCACTAACTAGGTACTCGATTTTATTAGAATTACCAAAATAAATGAACAAGATCTCAGATAATGATTATGAGTATGACTGACATTGACTAACAGTTTACAACAAATTAAATAAGTAAAATAATATACCTACTTAGGTATAATAGAATAAGTCTACCTACGAATTAACTTTATGTAAAGATACAGGTACCTAAATGTCAAATAGTACCTACATTAATCTACAATAGATAGACATAATACCTACTACTTTACCCATTTATATAACTAACAAACATTAAAACTATTGGAATAATTATGTACCTACCTACCACCGAAATTTATTATGTATAAATGCACATACTATAATAATGAAATTGTTTTATATCATTTTCAAATTTATTTATTTATTTATTTATTCAATAAATAATTTAAGTACATACATACACTGTTTAATATAAATGGGATTGAAAAATACAATGTAGTTTTAATTTTCTAAATAGTAGGTATACTATCAATAATAATTTGATTTAAAGTTTTGGTACATACAATAGGTATGTACCTATTAATATAAAAAAGTACTGGGGTAGCTAAAATATAATGACCAGTATTATGCAACATTTCAAATGAAGCATCAAGATAATAATGAATTAAATTCCATAATAATTAAGAAAACAAAATGAATAAGAAACATGGTTACATAGTACCTATTCTATAGGAAATATATAACATTTGTTCTAAATAATATAATTTTCTAAATATAACTAAATATAATAATTTTCTTAAGATACATGGGGACAACATCACTGGTAACACTTAGAGTCCAAGGTATTAAGCATAAGATAGTTATGATGTATTAACTTGCAATATACACAAAAAAAATTGTCAATGAGTAAAAACTTTAATAAAAGCAGTGTTTTCATATTCGGGCGCTTATTTACCTAAACTTTATAAAATCCTACATGGAAATGTATCTGCTGGTTTGCAAACCACCAAGCCTTTCTACAGAAATCGTTGTACTATCCTGGCACTGTCTCTATTTCACAAATGGTTCTTGTCAATCTCAGTTTTGGAGGATTCTTTCAATACAAAAGCGCTTTCCATATCATAGTCAACCAGCAAACTTAAGTTAATAAGCACCTAAATATCCAATCACTGAGTTTAAGAAAACAACACAATGTTTTTTAATGTGAGATCATATTCACTTGTCATAACTATTCAATACATAATATTAAATTGCCTATGCAAACGCCTTCATATTCTTAGATAATGGTAACCATAACTTAGAGTTTCAAAAATATTAATCTCGTTCTGGGTAAAGTTGGGTCAGAGTGCCCACCAACTCCTGAGCCAGTTCAGGAGTAGAAGCACAGAGTACTCGGCAAGAGAGTAGGTCCAATTTACCTCCTGCAGGATCTATGCAAACCCCACCAGCCTCTCGCACTATTATATCCCCCGCAGCAATATCCCAAGCATGGATACCAAACTCAAAGTTAGCATCGGCTCCACCTAAGGCTACCATTGCCATGTTCAGCGCAGCAGAACCTAATGCTCTCATTCCATGAGCATTGTCAATCACCATCTGGAAGTTTGAAAGAACGACCTCACGTTTCTTGGCATCTCGACTTGTGCCTGCTTCAAAAGCTAACAAAGCTTTACTGAGCTCCTTCACCTGAGACACATGAATCTGTCGATCGTTGTAAAAGGCACCTTGGCCTTTCTTGGCTGTGAATAGTTGGCTAAGCAAAGGATTGTAGATAATACCTGCAACGGCTTCTTTGTTGATCGTCAGACCGAGCGAAATGCAGCTGTGAGGATAACCGTGGACAAAATTCATGGTTCCATCGACAGGATCAATGATCCACGTAGGCTCATCGGTCAACTCGCATTTTCCACCGCTGGACACGGTCTCTTCGCCAATAAACTTATGACTAGGAAACTTTGCCTTTAATCCACTTATTAGTGTATCTTCTACATTTTTATCCACTTCAGTTACAAGGTCAATGTCGCAGGATTTCTGTTCGAATGTTTTGCAGCCGCCAACATGCTCAGTAATAAGGTTTCCGGCCTTTTTTACAAGGTCTAATGCTACTTCGAAGTATTCATCTACGGCGTCGCACATCTTTTACCAGTGGTATTTTAGACTGAGTCAGTAAACAATTTAAGTAACACAATAGTAAAATGATCTTCAAATCCTAGGTTTTATCCTAGTAGTCTGTGATTAGATTAGACTAGGTTTTATCCTAGTCAGTGTTGCCAGTGGCAGGTAGTGAAATATAACATGAGACAGGTCAAAAAGTAACATTTTCAATAGAAAAGTTACATTACCTTCAGTTTTGCATGACAAAGTTATATACCTAATACCTACTTGGAAAATGTTTTGAAGATAAAAGCAACGTAGCACTTGGTTTGCAGTGCGCGGAACGATGCGAGCGTAGCGAGCAAAATTTTTTTAAAGAAAAAAGCGACGTGACTTTTGATATTGTGTATGATCGGGTCGGTTAATATTTTGCTAGAATCGATGCGAGCGCAGCGAGCAACATTTTTTGAAGAAAAAAGCGACGTGGCTCTTGATATTGTGTATGGTGGGGTCGGTTAATGACAGCGTTTTACCTTACAATAAAACGCTTATTAAGCGGAATACCTTATTCGAAGCATAACAAAAATATATTTGGAGATGGCAACCTTGTTTCTCGTCTTGTGTCGCTTTACTGGCACTGAACGCATCCAACGTTTAGTTCCTTTTTCTACCACCAGGTGGCGCCAAGAGTCTTCTTACTGCGCTGTGCGATTTATATTCTCATTGGATCTCAATATAAATAATTATTCAAATGCTACACATTTTTAAATCAACAATTCTAATAATATTTAGTAGCCTTAATCATAATAGTACGAGTTGAACTTTCTGTTATAGTCTATGGAATACACAAAATAAGTATGCAAGTTTGTGAGGGTAGAGGCATAATCTTTAATAAATTGACTCGTCAAGTTTTGATGAATTGATTTTCTAGTTAAAAATGTGTAGGTAGTTACTTTTATTCGCAAATAATTTAAAGTTAATTTAATTATAATATTAACCAGGCAGGAATAAAATGTATGCTTCGAATAAGGTATTCCGCTTAATAAGCGTTTTATTGTAAGGTAAAACGCTGTCATTAAGCTCCAGTACCGTTATTCGAAGCATAACAAAAATATATTTGAGATCTGTCTGTTATCGCCTGGTGGTAGAACGCCAATGTGATATAATAGAATGATTATAAGTAGATAATTATAGTGCAAGTGTCTCTAGGGAGTATGATTTAACAACTATGAGCAGTGAAAACCTATATAGGTACCTACATTACAGACATGGGTGTCATTAAATAAATATTTGGAGACATTTAAGTGTAAATAAGTGGTTTTATTTAACAATTTAACAGATAAACAGTAGGTAAACAGTAATTTCAACTAACAATTCACATTGATACAACTATAATCACCTATAATGATTAGGTACAAATTAATATTGTAACAAAAATTTAACATTATATAATGAATAAAAACAACTATGATTATAATTTTAAAGATCACAAATCAATATTGTAACAAAGACTGAACATTATTATTGAGTAAATGCATAATCATACAAGATGAGTTTCACTTTTAATTAATGGGAATAAAGCATGAACTTGTACTTGAAAGTGGTTCTGTAGGTTTAATGATCCGACAGTAATATTGTGTGAAGGTGTTCTGTGAGCGCCAATTTCCTCGAGCTAGGATCTCTTCGAGGGGGCAATCCTGAACCCAGTTTTTAGATGCTACCGCGGGGCGTACACTTCCAGGACTGGCTTTGATCCCTGCCTCCATCAGCACTTTCTTTACCCAGTTTGCGATAACTGTAGGCGAGGCTGCTTTAGGCGGTCCGCAGGCTGTTAAAAATAGATTATTAGCTTTGCATATGTTACGTCTTTCAGAGGATAAACTTATAACTTTCCTAATCCAAAAAGTTGGATCTAAAGCTTGATTGTCCATGTTTTTGAGCAACTTCCAGCCAGATTGATGATTAGTATAGGAATCAGTTTTAGATCCAAATTTAGGCCATAAGGTAATGGAATTTTCTTCCATTATACAACTATTGGAATCAACTGATAACAAGGACAAATCATGAACCCGACGACCTGAACATAATAATAATAAAATAGCAGTTCTTTTTGAGCACTCATATAGGCTATTTTCACTAACCGGGGAGTTTTGCAATGCAGTTTTTAAGCAATCAGTATCCCATATTGGAGCTCTTTTTAATTTAGGTGTTTTGTTAGAAATAGCTTTTAATGCGTGTCTTACAAGTACATGAGAACTTAGCCTGGTAGCTGAGTCAGGATCACAAAGTGTAGATATGGCAGACTTGTAAACTAAAATAGTAGAATAGGATAAGTTTTGATATTGGTACAAATCTATTAAAAATCTCGCTAGGTCGGAACCAGAGGGTTTTAAAAAATTTATAGAATTACCTCGAGCCCAAGTGGTCCACTTTTCCCACGCTGGTTTATAGGTTCTTAGTGAAGATTCCCTCCAACTGGAGCATAGGAAATCCTTTTGTTCTTGAGACCAGTGGCTCAAGCTTTTCGACCAGCCCCACATCTCCATATTTCCAGGGTCATGTCTCGAGCTTGAGGTGGAGGTCGGCCCGTCGCTGTGTCTATCAGTACTTCTGCCAGGTTGTGGATGGTGAACGGGGCTGCCAGTGTACGATTCCGAAGATCGGGTCTCCAGAATACTTTCGGCCATCGAGGGGCCACCAGCAAGTAAATACCTGTTGCCGAGTTGAGGTGGGCTAGAACACGAGGTATTAGGAATGGAGGTGGGAACAACCATGCTAGATTGTAATTCCAGTTCTGGCTGAATGCGTCGTGTAGGTGAGCACGACAGTCGGTCACGTCTAGAGAGGCGTATGTCGGTACTACATGTGCGGTCGCTGACGCAAACAAATCTATCTGTGGAACCCCCCATTTGCAAAAAACCTTCTGCATGAATTGGGGAAGCAGGTGCCATTCGGGTGGATACGATAGGCGAGATAAATGATCTGCTTCTGGGTTGAATTTCCCTGGCAAGTGGTGAATTTCGATGTGAATATTGTGATGGTCCAACAGACGAAAAATCTTGTAACATATGTTCATCAGGGGAACAGACCTCGTGCCTCCCTCGTTTCTCAAAAATGACACTACCGTTCGGTTGTCGCTTTGTATCAAAAGCGATGAATTTGCTAGGGAGGGACAACGACCTTTTAGTGCGTACCACACAGCTAACATTTCTCGTTGATTTGAGTGCAGAGCAGACTTCCCTAGAGGCCACTGACCCCAAATCTTCACGTTGTCTATCTGTGCTCCCCATGCTATTTCCGATGCATCGGTTACTAGGTAGTGAGACACGGGAGGGTAGTGAATCATCGAGCTTTTTGAAATGTTTTTTAACCACCATTTTAGTTCGTCGAGAGCCTCTTGCGGAATTGGATAACGTTGATTCGGGTAATGAAGCAGGCTCTGACAATGTTTTAGAAGGACTCGATGGTTCAGACGACCTCGAGCGACGGGGAAACTGGCAAAGTTTAGCGAGCCTACTATGCTTTGAATTTGCTTTAGGTTTGCGAACTTTTGATTTACTAGCTTTTTTATTTTTAAACTCATATCTCGGCACTTTTTGGCGGGTAAGAATTTTTTGTTGGTATGAGGGTTCCACGAGATGCCCAGAAATTCGATTACTTTCTGCGGTATTAGTATAGATTTTTCGAAATTCACCAGCCAGCCTAGTTTCTGAAGGAGTTGAATGGCTTCCCGACCCTGCTCCAATAGGAGGCGAGGGTCCTGATTGGCAAGGCAGAAATCGTCCAAATAGACCACGATACGGAAGCCTTTGTCTCTCATTATCTGCGCGACCCAGTTGGTTAGTGAAACAAAAACCTTTGGTGCACATGCAATGCCGAACGGGAGACAGGTCATTTGAAGCACTTGGTCTTTGAAAACCAAGCGAAGAAAACGCCTGTGCACTTTTGCAACTGGCACATGGAAGTAGGCATTGGACAAATCTATTTTTATCAACCAGTCGTTTGGTTGCAGGAACGAGGGTATCCGCTGCATGTTTATTAGTTTGAACTTTGAGACCTTGAGATATTTGTTTAGTCTTTTTAGGTTGAAAATCGGTCGATACGAACCGTCTTTTTTCGGGGTCAAGAATATCGGAGACGTAAAACCGGGATCGAAATCCGCGGGCTCCAGAACTTTCATTTTTATTAACGATTGAATAGTTACCTCCATCTCTTTTGTAGGAAGAGATTGGTAATTTAGATTTGGGGCACAGAGAGGAGGTTTTCTGTAAAATGGTATTCGGAAGCCCTGAATTATTTTTATTATGGTAGGTGGGGCTTGTAATGATTGCCAATTGATTACATAATCTACTAGTCTGCCTGCTCGAAACGTGGCAGAGTCATAACTTTTTCTTTTGCTGATAATCCCTGCGCGGGTTGTTCTGTCCAGGGTTTTTGTTAAGTCCTCTGGGGTTATTTTGACGATACCCGTCCGTGAAACGAGATCTAGGCCCTCTTTGACGAGAGGGGTTTTGAAAATTATACTGACCCATTTGTGGGCGATGCATATCGCGCCACCTCATCGGGTTAAAGGGTGGATTGCCTTGCGCAGGCAATGGCAAGCCGTATCTCGGCACGTTTGCATAAAGATGCATGGGATCGAAAGAGCCTTGCGCAGGCGTCTTATATATAGCTTGGCTTGTACCGGCTTGCGCAGCGGGTTTATTTTGGCTTTGCTGGCGTATCGGCCAGAAACATTTACTACTACCCCCATTTTTTTCAATAGCAGAGGAAAAACTTTCTTTTTGAAAAAGATATTCTGAGCTTGGGGGAATCTTTCGTAACGTTGCCTTCAAGTACTTGTCCTTAACTGAACGAAGAATACTATCTCGACGTTGTTGAATAAGATCAGCCCTGTGACCACAAGCAAGTTGAAGGGCATCATTCGATGTTTTTTGAAAATCGCCATCTTCAAAAAGTTCTTTTATTTTATCTACCAGAGACTGGGAGGACAAGTCTACAGTTGATTCTGACCACGTTATTAACGCGTCAAAAGCACTTTGCGCAGCTTCTTGTTGTTTTATAAGCGCTTGTGTTAATGCGGCAAAACCGCGTTCCGTTAAACTCAAGTTTGTGAACCTATCAAAAGGCTTTATTTCCTCATTTGTCTCAAGTTCTACAAAACCCGGTCTAGAACAGTAACGTTTCTGAACCTCCGCATATCGCAAATTAGACCAATCCTCAGAATCAAAATGCTGAATAGCTTGAATCGTATCAAGGTGAGCCTTCGACGATTTAGGGACAGAGGGTTCCTTCAAGACCGTGTTTAGTGACAGTTTCAGCGTCTTTGGGTTTTCTGTCGTAACTGCGGGTATTTGATCGTCATCAGAATATAATTCACGACTAACGTCACCGATTAATTCGTCACCATATTCACTGGAGTTGCAAACGGGTTGGCAAAAATTACCCAGAAAATCGGATATCTGACTAACCTTATCTGTAAGCTGTCGTATTGCATTGCTGTGTCGTGATCTCTTTTCCTTGGGCTCACGTAGTTTCTTAGAAGCTTTTCTTTTCTTCGAAGGTAATGCGGGCGTTGCGGAGCCACCCTCCTCAGAATCCGAAGACGAATCCGAGCTTGAAATCGAAGACATTTGAACTAAAAATAATAAAAAATATATTAATTTCAACAGGAACTAAACTCAAACGGTAAAACCGTTAAACCTTATATATTTTTTATAAAAATATTCAAATATTACAGGTACAAATAAGTACCTATAATATGAATAAATACCAGTATAGTGTGCTAATGGGTTCCTATGAACTTTAGCACATCCGAACGCGACGAAGAACAAAACGCCAATGAGAATATAAATCGCACAGCGCAGTAAGAAGACTCTTGGCGCCACCTGGTGGTAGAAAAAGGAACTAAACGTTGGATGCGTTCAGTGCCAGTAAAGCGACACAAGACGAGAAACAAGGTTGCCATCTCCAAATATATTTTTGTTATGCTTCGAATAACGGTACTGGAGCTTAATATTCCGCTAGAATCGATGCGAGCGAAGCGAGCAACATTTTTTTAAGAAAATTTGTTCGCAATGTACTAAAGAAGATCAAACTCGTGCTAATTGAGCTTTGAACCTAGCGAGCGGATCGAAGAATTATAATAAATACAAGTGACAACATGAAAAAAGTTATTAAACCGACTTCAATTTAGTAAGTAGAGAGCAATTTTCTGCTCTCTTGAGGTACATTTTGTGCATTACTCTGAAAATCCTCATCAGATCCTCAAAATTTTTTGGGACTCCTCGACTACTTTTGTATTTCTTTGCTTGCCGCGATCGACTGGACTCATAGCAGCGATTGACCGGTCGATCGGGATCGACCAACCCTGCACTATAAGTACCTACCTACACTCCACTTAGATGCTATAAAGAATCACAAAAACGAATAGGTACCTTTAGGTACACTTTATGGTTCGTTTATTCAATTGACTGCAGGAAATCAGCACGTTAAAATATAAATAGGTACAATTGAGAACTTAGCTTCCTATTAATACATTTTAACTGCGTTCACCTTTACTTTGTCATCAATGAATATGAAAAAACGTCATCATAGATAATGAATGGAGACAGGGTAGCTAATTTGAACTGGTAGTTAAAGTTTATTTTGAATGACCTAAAAGTAACACAAAAGTAACATATTGAGTCGTGTAACATGGAGGTAACATGAGAGGGTCAAAAGTAACGTAAAATGTTACAAAAGTTACATTCTGGCAACGCTGATCCTAGTAGTCTGTGATTAGATTAGATGAAAGATGTGTCAAATCAAATCAAAAAGTGTCAAGTGTCAAGTCAAGCCAAGCCAAGCCGGTTATCATGTCACTGTCGGTCGTGTCAGCGTCAGCGCTGACATGGTAGTGGCTAAATGCGTGGCACATGCCGTGCGAAGCCAAAATAAAGAAAAGAACGAAGAGAGAAAATAAAAACAAAACAAAACAAATGAGAAGAAAAGAAAGTTTCAGTTTATAGTACTCTGTGAAAGAAAGTGAAGCTGGTGATGAAGCTTTCTCTGGCTTTTAGTTTTGTGAACATACGTGAGATATAATTAAATTTAATTTTTTATCGTTTAATTTCGTAAAATGTCTCGAATAGCAGCTGTGTGTAGACTTTGTTTAGCTACTAATATCAAAATGCACAACATCAGCAATCCTCAGGTGCAAGAAGTGTTTGAGAAGCTTACAAGTAAAAAGGTAGGTTACTCAGAATACAGAAAAAACTGTTTTTTCTGTATTCTGAGGTAAATTAGTAGGTAAGTACCTACCTATCCTGTCTATTTATATCTGTATAGAATGTGTGATGTTTTGATACTAATATAATTCTGCCATTAGTTCCTACTTCAATAACCTACTTATGTACTTACCCATTTAAAATACTTATGTAGGTGGGTAAATCATTTTATATTTCAGCTTCCAGAAAAGGAGAGACCTGACATAATGTGCTACCTCTGCTATTCACTCTTACGGAGATGCAGTAGAATCTTGAGCTTGTTTCGGAAGACTGAAAATGTTTTTGACCAACTTTCAAATAGTGGCATTAAGGTACCTACCTACCTACCAAGTCATTTTAAACCAGACTTTCTAGTAGAGTCAATATGCTTGCAACCTGTCATGTATGGAATGTTAACTTCTGCAAAAAGTGGGCATGCCTCTGACTAAGTACCACATTAGACACCTTCAAAAGATCAAAAAGATCTGAAAAAGTTGGCACATCTTGGAGATAAAGTTGTGATCCTTTTTTTTGCTACACATAGGCTCACAAAGTCAGTCTTTATACCTAATAGGCAGTATCTAATAAGATTATTCGTTATTTTTATTTTGTTTGAAGGTATACTATTAGTTTTACCCATTTTATAATTTCAGTTTCATATTTTGTTTGCTTGTGTTTGCTCTGTTGCGTTGTTTTAGCTTTTGTGTATGTAGACCCGGCCTTCCGCGATACAGGCTTACGCCTTGTGCGGGGACCTCAAGCAATCTGTCTCTGTATTGTTTTATTTTGGTAATAAATTTATTTGTATAAATATTGCAGATAACCTATGACACAATTTCTTTTCTAAAGAGAAGAAATATAGTGGACCTTCGTATAACGCCGCTCAATCACATAGAAATAACGCCTACCACTA
Organism: Xanthorhoe designata; assembly: GCA_963582015.1. Taxonomy (NCBI): domain Eukaryota; kingdom Metazoa; phylum Arthropoda; class Insecta; order Lepidoptera; family Geometridae; genus Xanthorhoe; species Xanthorhoe designata. The sequence goes on along the minus strand of OY757042.1, from coordinate 951,890 downwards.
GCCAGGAACACAAAAGAACAGATAAAAATATGCAGAAAGTAATCATCAAAGAAGAACCAGTAGAAGTGAAACTGGAACCAATAGAATTGGACATGGAGTATAATTTAGTTCTTCAAGGTAATCTACTACTAATATTACGAGTATTAAACATAATGTATAAAAAGTTAGTTTGTATGAGCAAGTACCCAACTCTGGTGACGGAGTTTTTAGGCTGCCTAAAGGCCTCCATCATACCAAAAGGTTGAGTAGTTCTGTCGGCAGAACTACTGGGACTTTTTTTTACCATTAGTTCTGTTCACAGCCCAACAACAAGCTCTTTAGAGGACAATATTACTCATCTCTGTTTACAGAGATGAGTAATATTGTGAGAAAACCTCTTAGTTTTTTACTATCACTATCATCTAAGAATCTTTATAATGTATTTATGTTTCTTATTTTCTACAGATGTTATTTATGAAGACAGCCATCAAGAATCAGATGACAGCACCAAAGACAGTACTTGGGATGTTACAACACATTTGGAAAAGGAGAGTAGGAAATCTAGAAAAAATGATACTGAAATTAAGAAAAGAATTAAAATCACCCAGATTCTAAGCGATACGATTGTCAAGTCATACTCCTGTAAAATATGTGACAAAACTTTTGAAAGAAAGAGATACCTACGACGTCACACCGCTCAGCATGAGGCAAAAAAATTTGCCTGCGGTGAATGTACCGAATCTTTTACACTTAAAAATAACCTGCGCAGACATCGTGAGATTGCTCACACCGTGAAGAAAAAGTATTCCTGTGATTTATGTGATAAGATGTTCAGTAGAAGTGATCATTTGCGCCGTCATATGAGAAGTCACAACAAGGAAAAGCCGTACCCTTGTACTATTTGCAATATGACATTTACATCATCTAGCAATGTACAGCAGCATATCAATAGCATTCACTTGAATAAGAGACCATTTGTCTGCGACAAGTGCAATAAAACCTTCAGTCGGAAAGGCAACCTGCAGGAGCATTATAGAGCACATACTGGGGACAAGCCGTACAAATGCAGTAAATGTGATCATAGTTTTGCACAGTTATCGAATTTTAAGGCGCATTCGACTAAAATGCATCCTGATTTATGATTGATATGACTGTTGTTTAATAATGTTGCCAATATGTCACTTGTACCATTAATGGTACAAATCAATGGTACTTCTGACACAAAGGCCAAAATACTAGGTAAGGTACACATATTATATCAACATTATATTATGATGATCTAGCGAAGCCACGCGGTGTTACCCGCGGTGAATAAGTTTGTAACACATCACTTTTCAGGGATTAAAAGTAGCCTACTTATGTGTTTAAAGGTGAAAGTTTGTATGTGTGTAAGTGTGAATGTTTGTTACACCTTAGCGCTCAAACGGCTGGACAGATGTGAATTAAATTTGGTACCAGGATTGCTTATATTTTGGATTAACACATAGGCTACTTTTGATTCCGCTATTCCTACAGAAAGAGGACTATTTACCGCGAGGCGCAGCTAGTACTGGATATAAGCTATCCTAGTACCAAGTTTTATTCAAGGAGTAACAAACATACACACACAAACTTTCACCTTTATTTATTTAGTATGATTTGATATTATATACTACGATTGTTTTTGTTGAATGCATGTTGATTCATGACTGATTTGACTGACTATAATATTGTTAATTTTATGTTAGATATTAACGATGAATTACTAGGTAGGTGTAATACTATTTTAGTTGAATGCATTCATACCATGATCTGATTTCACTGTTTGATATCGTTACCATAATTTAATAATTTACTAAATATTAATAATGATATCAGTTTTTGTTGAAATACAATTAATTTTATTTCCAATTATTTTATGTTTTTCATTTATCATTGGTGTCAATTCAGATGTCGAAGTCTAGTTTAGTTTTGCGACATCTGAATTGACACTATTATTATTGACCGGCTTTTTATAAGAGTACCTACCCCTAACAATGTGTAGGTACCTATGCAAGACATTAAAATTTCAAGGTGATCAGATCAGTTAAGCGTCAAAACGTAATAAAATAACAGACTAATAAAGTACATAGTTTAGTAGTCTCTGGTAATAACAAAACAAACGCATTCGACTTTATTAGTTAGAAGATTTATTAGTTATCTCTATGAATGCTATGCATTATGTTAGGTTATGACGCATTTAGCATCAACAGCCTTTTAAAAATAAAAATTGATATAAATTAATAAATAAATAAATGGTACTAAAGATACAAAGCTGTGTCTGGTCAATGGTATTTTTTAAACTTTCGCGATCAGAACACTTTATAAAACATATTATACAAACGGGTATTTATCACGAATTTTTGAGTATTATTTTTGAATATTAAAGGTAAAATTCGTGATAAATACCCGTTTTCATATGTTTTATAATGGTCAATGGTACTTCTGACACAAAGGTGAAACCGATCGATTGAAACCGATCCAATCTCATAAAATGTATCATGTTTTGTCTTTGTCACTCTTATCATCCTCGGTCATAATCTCCCAATACGAAGGCGGTGCATCACCCTCTGTCGACATAGAACTTGGACTCGCAAACTCTTCCAAAACCATACCTTTCCTCTCCCCTACAAGCACTGGCATCTCTACAAATGCATTAACGTGAGGCAGCGGGAGTCTGATGGTAACTCCTACCCTGTATTCCTTCAACATAACCCTGGAGGTGATGGAGTACAGACTAGGATCAGTTGGGACGGTTTGAGAGATATCGGCTTCTCCAAGCGCCGGGACTTCGATAATATTAGAACAGGTATCCTTGATTTTAATTTTACGGTTTTTCGTTTTACCACAATTAGCGGTATACTTCGTGAAGCAGAAGATTTCAGCCCTCACTAATGGCGTCACGCTAGTATCATTTTTCACGACTGATGTCAAATACACACTCTCCCCTGGAATGACGAAGGTCTTCGTCATTTCAGTCTTGAAGTTTATCACGTTCTTCTTGCTAGAGAACAGTTTTAAAAGATTTTTCTCCAAGCCACAGTTATTTTTGTGCTAAAAGTTTTATTGAAGCTGAAGAAGTTAACTTTTTCAAACTTCAATTGGATTTTGTACGCTATGGTGCAGACGCTATCTTTGAAAGAGGATGGCAGATTTTCTGGTAAGTAGAACTCAAAAGGGTACTCATAATCACCTATTTCGTGAATCTCTGGTGTCTTCAGCAGATCTGTATGTATCGTGACATAATCCTCGGAGCCACGGTATGTTCTGGATTGTTTATTTCTTCGTACAGTCCACTTACATTTGGCAGTACCCAGTAATGAGAGCGTTATTCTTTTGTATTCTGTATTCTTGTCGACTGCGTATTTCGCGATTCCTGTCACGGCTTGGCCAGGTTTGTAAACGTTTCCAGGCTTTTTGTTTACTAAAATTTGACACGCTACTCCCATTTTACGTTTTATTTTCTCAAATAACAATGTTTATTGCACAAAATCGGTCTGATAACTGACCGAGCGATACGACGTACCTACGTCCTTTTATATCGCTGTGTTGTCTGACTCACCTATTGAATCATGCTTGTGGCTATTATCTATTTGGCAGATATGAGATACGTCAAAGAAATTGCACACAACTAATAATAACAATCGTTTGGATTGTTTTTTTACCAATTATTATGCGAATATCTATTCTTTTAAGGTATTTTGAAAGTTTTTTAAATAAAACAAATGGTTAAAAATCATGAAAAATTGTAATTGGCATACCAACTTGTTACAACCTATGGCCAATTTTACAATTAAATCAATGTTGTTAATTAAATATAATATTTAAGTAAAATATGTTTATGCTTTAATGGTTTACTTACATTTAAATTTTATATTATTAATTAGAAAAAACTATAATATTGATAAAAAAGAAAATGTCGTTTAGACTCGGTACATGTCGTAAAATGCTTGTATAAAATACAAAGTTTTATCAAATCAGTGGTAGGCCTCCGCGTCGAGACGTATTACGTATAGCTCCATAATAAAAAACCTAAGGCCACAATTTATTGCTAGAGTCTTGAAACTAGAATACAGGCCAGCCATTCTATGGAACAAGGCCCCTTACGGCCGGTTTCAACATTAAACTTACGAATGATCGTAGATTGATCGCCATAGCAACTTTGTTTAGACAACAAAAAATGTAGGACACTTTTTCACAGATAACAATATTACTATGGCGACAGATCCACGGTTATTAGTAAGTTGAATATTGCAACCCGGCATTAGAATAGCTCGCCTTGTCTAACAGCTAGCTTATAACATAAATAAAGCAAGCAGTGTGCCAGCGCTCGCCTTCGCATTATACATTTCCGATAGTAATTTACATTATTCCACCGAATATTGTATTTACACTAAGTTGTTATTTCTCGAGACGGAAGAAAATCGGGTAACCAGATTAAAAATAAATAGTGGCGACCCAAACGGCAACTCAACACAATGATTCAATTTTTGTCTGCTTTTGAAAGCAGTTATAGGTCGCGCCACGTAAAAAGAGCGCTGGCTGTCAAACTGCTCCGTGGTCGATGATTGGTGGAGAGGTAACGTGGCGCACTTCATACCATTGATTTAGCGAGTGCTATTGGTTCGTCAGCGAGTGAACACAGGCGCAAACATACCCCCGCTACTTCCCCGACCAAGCTCTTTTTATGTGGCGCGACCTACAAGAGTTTAGTTAGATTTCGTTAGAGACACCGCCCGTCCCACCAAGCTCACATGATCACTTATCAACTATCTATAAAATTTGTATGGCAACACACTCAGTGACTGCACTGACTATTTACACCAAGAGCATGGAATCGACTTGAGCACTTCAATCGGCTGAATCTACAAGGAATACAAAGATAATAGGGGTCGAAATAATGTCGCAAAACAGTCTTAAGCTCAGTCGCTTTCTAAATGCATAACATATCAGTAATTACGTACTTTTGCCACATTTTAATAATACTTTTTATACAAATTTCATTATCACCCAATTGAGAATTTGACCGCTCGGGCTCGGGAAAATCTCGATTGAAAGGAATGTTTTGATTTAATACTGAATCAAGGGAGTAATTCATTACATTGTATTCACTAATCAAATGCTCAGAGATTCCTCGACTGTTCATAAAAAATGCAATATTTTAGAAAAATGAGCACCCAAGTTGCAATTGAGTTGTGTTGACTGTAGAATATGAACATCGTTGGTTGAAAATGTAAGCGTCCTTTCTATAACTCGACGTGTTCACAATTCTATACCGGAATAACAATTAAGTTTATACAAAACGTTGAGAAACATGCGGGTACACAGTACACAAGCCGCGATCTGATAATAACAATCCCTAATATTATCGCTTTAGGGTAAACGTGCGTATTATTCAACACCAAGTTTCTATAACAGCATAACTTAGGTACTACTACTATCCACAAACTTCAGTGCTAAATCATACGACGCATTGAAAAACATCCACATTGAGTAATTTATACAAAAATCGACCTTATTTTCTGGCGATTCAACTCAACATTATTTAAACATTGCGCTTATACGTGACTCTAAATTAAGTACATGCAGTTTGGTGATCATTACGCGCTATCCTTTATATCTAGCGAATGAATAACTAAATACTTCACGTATAAGCGTCAATGTTCAGAGTGTGACTTGCACTTGAATACCTATTCATAATAAAACTGAATTTTTCAAAATGTTATGCTCAAGCCGGCGTCGGCGCTAAATATAAAGTAGACAATAGAATGATCAATTAATATTTTTTCGATTATTATTTTATTTATTCATTTTTAAAGTACTTTTGTTAACTTTGAGAAAAAGGCTAAACGCTTTCTTCAATGTATTGATTGTAAAGTAATTATACTATTTAGGATCATTGAGATGTATTAAAGAGTCACAATCTAATTAGCTGACAACACTCAAAAAATGTGCGTGCAAATTCAATGTTCTGTATTGACATTTGACATTTGAATGTAGACGTTATGTCGTTTGTTTTAATGTTCAATGTCGCTTGTATGCAAAAAAGAAAAACTCGGCGCACAACGTAGTGCGCGCAGAGTTTTGGCGTTTACATTTTATTTGTCTGATTGTGGCTCTATAATAATACATCTCAATGATTAGGATATATCGTTTTCGTTTTAGGAGTAAAGGCCCTGAGTAGGTATTCAAAGTGCGAGGTACACATGCCCGCGTGGTGTTTATTCAACGCTGTTGGTGGTGTCGTTGACGTCGTCGAAGGACTCGTCGCCGGAGCCGCCGCCGGGCGCGAGCGAGGACCGCTTGATGCGGGACGATGAGGACGCGCCCGAGAGACCGATGGGACCGCCTTGTCGTCTGTAAATGTTATACATTATATTAAAAAAGTGATTGGTAATCTTATACGACATGACAGCTTTATAAGGAACATCATAGAAGGAAAAGTAGAAGGAAGACGAGGAAGGGGAAGACCGAGAATTAATTACATAAGTCAGATAAAAGAGAAGGTCGCTGTCATGTCGTATCAATAAGTAAAAGAGATCGCATTGGAAAGAAGTATATGGAGGAAATTGCATCATCACCGACAAGAACCGAGCTCTTAAGTTTTATATATATATAAATAGGTTCGTTCCGTAGATGGGAAGACGATTTCAAAGAGACAGCTGGAGCTCTGTGGAGAAGGAAAGCTTAGGAGGAATAGCGAAAACAGAGTTTGGTGGCCACCAAGTGCAACTTCGCTATATCTCCTGAACTATACAAAATGAAACAATACATAGGTATTAAAAAAAAGCTTATGATATTTTCACAAACTGTACATTCAGTTTTTAAAAATTCCTTTGTTCAACGTAATAATAAAATAAAATAGGCGGTGGCGCTAGTTTCACCCATACAGGCACCTTAACCAGCTCATGCGGGCACCACACATTGGAGGGTTGGAACATGTCGATTCCAACACAATGTGGGGATCGATCTTGGACGGTTATTGGACACAAACGGAGCATTGCCATTGGCCATTCTATTCGTAGCCAATAGTGGCAATTCGGAGTGTCGCAAAAGCTAAACTTAACTAATTAAAAATGTTGCCGTCCCTTTCATAGCGATGGAAATAAAAAGGATGGCATTAATTTTAGTTAGTTTAGATTAGCTTTTGCGACACTCTGAATTGCCACTAATGTTGGACCAAGTTGAAGACAATGTGTGGTGCCCGCATAAAAGTAACCAATGTGAAATACACTAATAATGACTTTCCAATATTCCAATCACTTTGATGGTATTGACAACGCTCCCAGTTTATACCAGAAACATACGGACGTTTTATGAGCTACCAAACAACATTTAAATTATAAAATAATTAATGATCAGCCAACCAGCATGCATTTAAAATGCTGTAAAACAACACTAAAAAAGACGGACATTTTCTTTTCGTTAGAAGTACTGACCAACAGTATTCATTAAAATATTAATTAAATAAAAATCGGAAATAATCTTTCTATCGGTATAACAGGACTGCCTTTGATAATTTTATATTGAAATAATGGTTCACTTCTTTCAGTTTCAGATTAAATAGATAATATTTTTTTTCTTATTACATTTAAAAACTGTCTAAAGTTTTTGTGTTGTGCTGAATAAACATGTTTTCTTTCTTTCTTTCTTTCTTTATTTACTCATAGTATATAAGTATCGACAAATTGGCGCAGCCGGAGGGATCGTTCAGCGAAAAAAACTGACTTCAAGGCGGTTTAGTTATATCGATAGTTCGATACAATCTGATTTAGAAGATCAATTCCATAAGACATCACAATGGTTTTTAGATGAAATGTATGTAAACTCGTTCTCAGCCAAACTCTTGATGAAGATGAAGACGACACAATGACTTCAAGACCGATGACAAGACCTGTTTCTCAGTAGATAGCGCCTTTTTCAAACTCAAATAATTAAGTAATAATTTAAAAACATGCATACATTTATTATGCATATTAATGCATAATCATAAAAAAAAACAAATTTACTAATCCATTTTGATTTTATAGCAAATTTAAGTTAATTAAAGATTACTTTTAAAATCAAAATGGATTGTCTCATTATAACAGAATTAAAATAAAAAAATATTGGATAGCATAATATTATTTGAGTAACTAATAATGAAATTATTTAAGTAGAAAAAGACACTAGACACTGATGACGTCCCTAGCCCAGAGAACACAAATAAGCCGTCACTTCTGTCCATATTACCTCAGTGTTGCCACTATTCGCTATCTCCATCTCCCTCGGACATGGAGACAGACGCGCCTCTAGTCACAGACAAGTTTTGGCGGATCTGACGACTTTCTACCGAGCTGTTGAGGAATTGCATTGTTTAGGGAACATTCAAGGTGATAGGAAACTGTGATGCAGCTGCAATACCTGCAATACCTGCAATACCTGAGTACATTCTATGTTCGCGCCCTATTCAGTCTACACTCTACCTACAGCCTACACCATAGAGATTATGTATTGTCTATGGGCGGCTGTGACGTCACCTTCGTCCAATCAGAAGGAACTTCCATCCTTCTCTTCTCTTGATCGACGACGCACACTTTTACGAGGTAATACTTTTATACAACAAAATGTCCTAATTATACCCAAAATCACAACTTATTCCCTTATGTTCTCTAAAACTCTAATATATATTTTTTTATTTATTTATTCAAAAAAAGAATCCAACAGTTTTACTTAAAAATAAAAGTAAGGCTCAGTTGGTAAAAAGTATAAAAGGTGCTTAAGTACCTAGGTAGGTCGAAAAGAAACAGTAATAATTCTACGATGTAGGAGTAATAATAAAACATACTTACCTTCTTATAAACTATAAGCACAGAGTGCGAATTACACATTATTACTTACTATCAACTTTATAAAAGTTATAACTTACAGGACACTTAATTTGTTGTTGGTGTGTTGGTATGCGATCGAATTGGATTCACCCAACCCGCTGAATTATTAAAAAAAACTGTATCTCGGCAGTGCAACTCGAGAGTGTGAGAGACACAACTCTATACCTTCTAAAACATTATGCAAACGGGTATTTATCACGAATGTCACCTTTAATATCCCGGACGTTTCGACCGGATTGCACCAGCCGTGCCGCAGCTCAACGGCAACAAATCCTCAACAATCCGAGGTCGCTCCTCGAAGCCTGTGAAGACCCCAGGATACATGTGCTTCTGGGGGGAGCTAGGCTGGCTTCACAACTAGTGAGCCAGGTCATCCTCACGCATAAAGGACCACCTTTGAGTCTAAATGCGGAAAAGGGAGTCCCCATACATACATACATACATACACCAGCCGTGGTCGCGGGAAGACTGAAGTATTGGAGGTACCGCCACAGCAAAGCCTTCTCCCTCTCCCTCGCACCTCCCCCTCTGTATGTTACCTGAGCTTGTTCCTCAGATTGGAGCACTCCCTGGCGAGGGTCTCCTGGGCCTCCAGCATGTCCTCGAGCTCGCGCTGCGCCTTGCGCTTGCCGACCTTCTCCCTCTGCACCTCCTCCTCCGACTCGTCCAGTTGACGCTTCAGAGTCTTCACGCGGACATTCATCTGGGATAAGAAATACTATGTTAAAACAGGTGAAGAGAACAGGAAATAATATTAGGGGTTAGTTTGTTAATCGTTTTGCCCTTCTTTTTAATTATATGTCTTTTGAATTTTTGTATCATTATGTTTATTAAAATAAATTATTATTATTATTATAATATGAAAAAAATATGACCACAAATATTCAAAAACTGAGGTGAGATAGACATATTCTTTCAGATCATTAGGCATTCAGATCTTCAAGCAGTTATAGATTTATTTTTATTTATTTATATAAAAATCCAAGCTACAATTCCAACCACACCGTCGATTGTTCCGCGGGGCCTAACTTGTCGCGAAACAAAATCAATCCCAATCACGAAAAAGTTGTAGTAATTCGCGATAACAACTGTCAGTTTTTTTTATTGTGGAGAAAGGCAAAATTCTAAAATACCCGTTTGCATATGTTTTATAACAACTGTCAGATTTGAAACTGTCAAATTTGACAGTTTAGTTGCAATGACGGGCGACAAAATATTTCGCGACGAATTTCAAATTTGAAACTGTCAAATCCACACTTGTTTCGCGACAAGTTGGACAATAGCCCTGCTGCTACCTACAGATCTAGCAAAGGAATCCTAGCTGATCAAGTGATCATCACACTATCACACTAATATTATAAAGGTGAAAGTTTGTGTGTGTAAATGTGTAAAGAATGTAAGTGTGTTTGTTACTCTTTCACGCTTAAACAGCTGGACGGATTTAAATGAAATTTGGTACCAGGATTATACCCTGGATTATATTAAGGCTACTTTTGATCCCGGTATTCCCACGGGAACGGGAACGATTCACCGCGAGTAACACCGCGGGGCGCAGCTAGTGGTATATAAAAGTCGCTTTTAAAAGAAAGCTAGGCCCACACCACCAGGTTCTTGCCTGATTCTTTCCCTGGTGTAGGGAGTCGCGTTGGATGGAACAGGCATTAGAATCACCTAGCATGTAAAACGAAACTTAAGTGATCCTTGAGGTCCTACTTTTGATTGCATTTGTGAGCTTAAGTAGTTTATTAAGTTAAGTTTATTTAAGTTTTTTATTTATGTTGTACGTCCGAAAAGGGCAAACTGTTTGCACTTATATTTAAACACAAACCTACCACCTTTGTAAAAATTTCAACAGTTTACAATAAAATGATCTTATCTTATCTTATCTACAAGAATAAATGATTTTTTCTTTCTTTCTTTCTTTCTATACCTTCTCAATCTGTTCTTTGTACTGGTCTGCGTGCCTGCGTTCCTCATCCAGCTGCAGCGCGAGCTCCTTCATCTTCTTGTCGAGTTTCCGCGAGGCCTTCTGCTGCGCCAGCCGCTCCCGCGACTCCACCTCCATCTGCTCCTCCAGGTTGGCTACCTTCAGCTCCAGGGATGTGATCACGCCCTGGGGAAGGAAGGATTCTATTGAAAACATAGACAAGGCATGAGAAACGTCGGACGTCCCGCAGCGCGATGGGTCGTCGATATTATCAGCGTCGTCAAAAAATTCATTTCAATTATAAAAACATTTCTCCTGCAGCCACAATTTTTACATAAGCCTAAATTTGTTGAGCGGGAGTACCTTGTTGTACTTTACATACATAAAAAATATGTACCTAGTTCACTATAATTTGTGGTCTCTGCCTACCCTATTTGAAAGAGACATGATATCGACACTCCCTACGTACAGTTGTGTATCTGCAAAACACAAATTTTACAGGAGAGCGTTTTTAAGATTTGAAAAAGTTGAAATGCCTATAACTGTAGCCCTATTTGAGATATTGCTGTGATAATGAAGTTAGACAGTTACACGATTGAGAAAAAAGTACTTAGAGTGGACTTTTTTATTTTTTTGTAAGTTATAATGATAGATTGACATATTGTGTAGATGCCAAAAATGCAATAAACGTATAAGTGTGTATCCGGCAGTTACACAAGTGTACGTAGGGAGTGTCGATATCATGTATTAATGTATGCTTTTAGGTTTAGGATTTTGTACCTAAGTAGGTACCTATCGCCGTCCCCGGAGAATAAAAAGATAACTAACAAAACGTAAATTTTCAGGAGAATTAAAAAACATGTTTTTGTCAATAACTTCTCAAATACTTGACGTAGAAACATGATTAGCAGCACCCAGAAAAGTAGATTTTTGAAGCATTTAAAATCATAATCAGTAGCACGCGTAAATTATTTTAATACAGAGATATTTAAAATAATAGAAGTTAGACAAAATCAGTAATCACCTCTGTTGCCTTACATCCGTTATCATTTTATTCACAGTATTTCTTAAACAAAGTCAAATATTGCACCACAGCTTTACCATTTTATTCCTAGGGTTATGAGTGTCAGAACAGAAATGATAATAGACAATCAGATAGTATAACTGTATCATACCATTTTATTCTCGTGAGTTCTCTAATATATTTTTCGGTTAAAGCACTTTTAATCCATTTTCTAATACGTTTGTCATATGGTTATTACATTTAATTTTGTTTCTCTAATCACAACCTATTTATAAAAAAATATTTGTGACAAAGGAAAAACAACATTTATCAATAATTTATTTTAATTAGTATTAGAATAATTATAATTCATTTTCTTGGTTCGATATTTATTATTATCAGCCTCTTTGTATTAACAAAATTAGTTTTGATTTGATTATTAAACAAGTTAATGTTTAAGGCATAATGTTGATCATCTTAGTTATCATTATAACCATTTTAAGTTTCTGTGATGAGCTAGAAACTGGTAAAAAACATAATTAAGTATAGATTAAATCATCTCCTGATCTGCAGTGGTTAATAAGATCGTCAAAATTAAATATTCTTGCTTTGTAAGGTACCTACCCTACACTCTTGTTCGTGATTCTTCTGATAGTTTAAGTATGTATTTTAATCAAGAATGTGCAGCATCAAAGTGTTTAAGTTTTAAAATCGATGGCAGTAAATTGAAACAAAAGAAACTTCATCTTTGAACGCATTTTATAAATATTTTAAGACTCCGTTAGGACAATTAACTACAACCGTCGTAAACCTATTGGTCAAATTATAATTTAAAAGAGATAGTACTGTATTTACCTAAGAGCAACCTCTAAGCACAACCAGTCCTGAAATATGTCTTATGGGTTTCGGTACCTGATGTTTCCTAACGAGCCTCTAAAAATAATATTGAGTTAGGATAGAAAGTGTGGGTAAGTTAGGCCTTTACATCTTTACTACATGATTTATTCAGTTTTTGGAGGCAATTTTTGACTACAACTAATAGAAAACTTAGTGACATTTTTGAAATGGACAGCTTGCTCGGTAGTCATAGTGCCTACACATTCACAGGAAAGACTGGTCTTTACGTCTGAAGCTCACGAAGCCGTGGGTTTCCTTTTGATGTCTTTCTTCGCCGTTTAGATGTCGTGTTGACGCGAGCAGTGCACATGTCGTACGTGGCAATGTTGCAGGCTCATGGTCACGGTCGTCTCCACAGGAGAACCATGTGAACTGCCGGAAATTAGTTTTGGCATAAAATATATTTTTTGGCTGAAATTCGTACCTATAATCGAGGTAGGTACTATCCCACTTGGCCCATACGGCTTAGAGAGAAGGCAGTAATCAAGCATTGAAACAAAAACTTAAATATTATAATTCTGTAAGGAATAGAAAATGAACCTTTGTCAATACTTGCTACTAAGTAGTTCATGTCTTTTTCCATAACGTTCACTATATGCTATATGCTAGATTTTACTAGCTGTATTGAGTAAATATGTACTTATATACAGCCGTTAAGCCGTAAAATTCGATACTTCATGAATCTATGTCAGAGAAGAACATTGTAATTGCTTTTATCATTTTCCTATTCGAATAATTTTCACGAGAACAGTATTGTAAAGACTGTTTGTCATACAATAAAGTGTGAATACGTTTAGATAATAGCACTATATATTTTTGTTCTTGTAATGTCCGACATTAATAATATCGTAGAATAGTATTGTAATATTTTGTAACTTCGTAAATACCTCTAGAATGTTTTGGAAAAAAATTGAGCAGATGCATTACTATTCAAAGATCTCAAAAATGACATAACACTAAAACAAATATAATGGCAGTTATCATTTTATTCCCCGGGGACGGCGCTATTTTGTTGGTGAGTAGGTAACAAAATTGTTTTTGTATAATTATAGCTGTTATTGTGCACTGCTACTTAATTTTTATCTGTCTCCTTCTCTCTGAGTTGCCTGGAAGAAATCGCTTTCAGCGATAAGGCCGCCCCTTGTACAATATTAATTTTAAGTTGTATTTTATGTTTTTTTCTGTGTACAATAAAGTGTTAATTCATTCATTCATTCATTCATGTCAAGTACCTTTGTCTTGGTCCTCGCTTGTGTCTCCAGCTCAGCCAGCTTCGCCTTCAGCTCCTTGTTCTGCCGCTCCAGCACCAGCTTGCCGCTCTCCAGCTTCTGCGAGCCGGACTTCTCCGTGCCTAGCTCCATCGTGATTTGGTCGATTTGGTTCTGCAAAGAGACGGAATATAAGCTAATTCATTCAATGGATTGTTTTTGGCCGAAGTGTTGTCGCGTCTTGCGAAATTTTAATTAGTTAAAATGTGATTTGTTTTACAAGGGTAGAAAGGTATAGTTCGCGCCACGTAAAAAGAGCTTGGTCGGGGAAGTAGTGGGGGTATGTTTGCGCCTGTGTTCACTCGCTGACGAACCAATAGCACTTGCTAAATCAATGGTATGAAGTGCGCCGCAACACCTCTCCACCAATCATCGACCACTGCGCTAATAGTTCGAGTGCATTTATAGGCCTAACACCCGAGGTATACACTTTCATTTCGAATATGATAAAAGTTCTTAAATAAATACTTTATAATTAAAACCTCGTTTTTTTAATATTACTAATAAGGATTTATGAATATCCTAGCTGCGTCCTGTGTTGTACTGCGGGGAATGGCTCCCGTTCCCGTGGGAATAACGGGATCAAAAGTAGCCTATTTTTGAATCTAAGGGTATAAGCAATCCTGGTACCAAATTTTATTCAAATCCGTCCAGCTGTATGAGCGTGAAAGAGTAACAAACACACTTACATACTTACACACACACACTTATACTTTTAGCTCTAAATTATCGAGTTTTTAATCAGAATCTATGTTTTAAGAAATAATTATATTTTGCATGGTTGCATATCAAAATACGACCACTGGTATTTTTAAAATAAATAAATTTGACAATTGATATTAGACTTTTACCAAAGACTAGATGAACGTAGAAATCTAGCAGCCAGATTTCGTAAACAATCAATTAGTCAACTCAACAGTGACGTAACTGATAGGTAGTAGATAATAACTGATAACTGATATACTAGTATAAGTAGGATAACAATCAATTAGTCAACTCAACAGTGACGTACGTAACTGATAGCAAAGACGATTAATATCTAGATATTAATTAATTATTAATTAATTAATTAATTATTAATTAATTAATTAATTATTAATTAATTAATTAATTATTAATTAATTAATTAATTAATTAATTATTAATTAATTAATTATTAGATATTAATCGTCTTTGCTGATAGGTAGTAAGCAAGTAGGTACAAAATAAACCACCAACCAACGGTGCCCGAGATCTCGTTCGGGGCGAACTAGAATAAGTGGTATTACCTGTGCTTTCCTGAGCCTGTCGTTGAGGATCTCGTTGTTGGACTGCTCCTCATCCAGGTCTTCCTCCAGGGCGGCTATCCGCGCCTCCATGCGCTTCTTCTCGTCCACCAGGAGGGTGCCCTGGTGACAACGATAATAATCAGAGGCCGTACTCGGGATCAACGAAAACGAAGTTTCGTGTCAATTTTCGGGGTCAGCTTATGTTGGTGGATACTGAATTCGTAATAATTCACCAACATAATTTGAACCCGAAAATTGTCACGAAACTTAAGGCCTCAGTTATTAGACGTTCTTGATAGAACGTTACATTTACAAAGCCGTGTTGGTCAAGCGGATTAGTACCTCGACTTTCGATCCGAAGGTCGTGGGTTCGAATCCGGCCGTGCATCAATGAACTTTTCGCATCGAAAAATTCATATGCGCTATAAGAACGAGCTTACAACGGTGAAGGAAAACAGCTCTCTAATAGCGTCGATGGGCTTGCAACCTGTCACGTATGGAAAGTTAACTTCTGCAAAAAGTGGGCATGTACCAAATATGTATGTATTTGGACACACCTCAGACTACCCCGTTAGACATCTTCGAAAAGATCTAAAATCCAATATGCATAAGGGGGTAAGTGATTGAAATTTCCTTTATTTCGTAAATGTCTATTTCAGAAGCGACAAGAAACAGTAGCTCACCTTGCTTGTGGTATTGTTGAGCTCGTCCATCAGGTCGTCTCGCTCTGCCTCGGCCTGCCGTCTCGCTCTCTCCGCGGCCGCTAACTCCTCGCCGTGCTGTAGCGCTTCTGCTTCTAGGACCTGACAAATTACAATGTATTTGTAATAACAATAATGCGTTTGTATTAAAACTATTTGTATTATTTTTCTAGAGGATATTATTAGGTCGCGTCACGTAAAAAGAGCGCGGTCGGGGAAGTATCGGGGGTATGTTTGCGCCTGTGTTCACTCGCTGACGAACCAATAGCACTCGCTAAATCAATGGTATGAAGTGCGCCGCAACACCTCTCCACCAATCATCGAAAACTGCGCAGTTTAACAATCAGCGCTCTTTTTACGCGGTGCGACCTATACCCAAGATGATATCGTACACACTGAATTTATGTGTATGTGAGTGAGTGTTTGGGTGTAAGTCAGGGAGTTTATGTGAGGGCTCGTGTGTTTGTTTGTGTGGGTGTATGTGTGTGCGTAAGTTTGTACCTATGTGTTTGTGTGTAACTCAGTTAAAAGTGTATATGTGTGTGCCTGAATGTGCATGTAGTTGTGTGTGATACAGTGACTGTTTCATTAGAATCACCTAGCATGTAAAACGAAACTTAAGCGATCCTTGAGGTCCTACAAGAATAAATGATTTTTTATTTTCTTTCTTAAGTTTGTACCTATGTGTTTGTGTGTAAGCCAGTCAAAAGTGTATGTGTGTGTGCCAGAATGTGCATGTAGTTGTGTGATCCAGTGACTGTGTTATGTGTGTGTAAATGTTAGTTGATGAGTGAGTGAGTGAGTGTTTGCGTGTGAGAGAGTTCTGTGCTGCTGCTTATCCTTCTCAAAGTTATATTACCTTGACTCTCCTCTCAGTCTCTCTAGCGCTGGTGGTGGCCTCTTCTCTGCCGGCTCGCGCTTCTTCCGCCTCCCGCAGCGCTTCCTTGAGCTGCTGCTGGAGCTTCTTCACCTGCTTCGTCGCGTCCTCTTTCACCTGGACAGAGTTTATCATTTAATATCCTGTATGTAGGTAATTTAAATGCGAATACACGAATCGGAATGTGTGGGGAGCATTCGCAAATGGCTATATGAAGTTTTGTAATACTGAATGGGAAATGCTTGAATCTATATCTATACCTACATATTTAAATCAAATGACTTGTAAAATTATTTTTATGAATAAATTCTTGTATTCTTGTATACTAATATTATAAAGAGGTAATGTTGGTTTGTTTGTATGTTTGAGGTAAACTCCGAAACTACTCATCCGATTTTAAAAATTCTTTCACCAATTTGTAGCTTAGACTTTCCAAATGAACATAGACTATATTTTATCAAGGTAGGTACCACGTGAGCGAAGCCACGGGCAAGTTAGCTAGTAATGTATAAAGGTATATAATAATAATCTATACTAATATTATAAGGAGGTAATGTTGGTTTGTTTGTATGTTTGGGGTAATCTTTAACCGCTGCTCCTCCAGCTTCGCCTCCACTATTGCTGGGTTCGTATAGCCAACTAACGGATGTCCGTACGTAGGTCGTCATAGCAATGTTGTTTATTCAACACAAAATGTATGAGACTTTTTGACAGATAACAACGTTGCTATGACGACCTACCTACTATAATTGTATAATAATAATCTATTCTAATATTAGAAAGAGGTAATGTTGGTTTGTTTGTATGTTTGGGGCACAGACGATTAATATCTAGAAGACAGACAAAGGCCATACACAAAATCGTAACCCTGATCCCGCAGTACCAGATAGCCTGAAAACTTTAAAACATCAATTTATCCAAGAAATTTTAATACTTAGTAGTAGGTAGCAACAATATTTAATATTATATTAAATTTAGGTAATTTTAACTAGAAAGTAATTGTTCTTTCTTGGATAAAATTAATGTTTTAAAGTTTCCAGTCTATCTGGTACTGCGGGATCAGGGTTACGATTTTGTGTATGGCCTTAGTCTGTCTTCTAGATATTAATCGTCTTTGGTTCGGGGTAATCTCTAACCGCTCCTCCTGCAGCCTCCACTATGTATATCTCACCTTGTTGGCTAGATGCAGCGCTTGCTCCGCGTCCTTCAGGTCAGCCTCGAGCTTCTTGCGCGTGGCGAGCGCGGCGGCGCGCTGCTTGCGCTCCTCTTCCAGCTCCGCTTCCACGTCGCGGAGCTGCTTCACTATGCCGCGACGCTTCTCCTCACCAGCTTCTTCCTTAGCCTGGAAAGAAAGAAAGAAAAAAAAACGGTTATTTTTGTAGGACCTCAAGGACCACTTCAACTTCGTCGTACATGCTGGATAATTATAATGCCTGTTTCTGTTATCTGTCTGGATTACAAACACATCTGTTATACTGATAGTATCATCATCATCTGAGCCCATTTCCACCCCACTGTTAGGTATCACGTATCCATACGTGACAGGTTGCAAACCCATCGACGTCATTAGAAACCTAACAGGTTCTCACGACGTTTTCCTTCACCGCTTAAAGCTCATGTTAAAGCGAATATAATTTTTTACTGCACTACACGAACGAACGAACGAACGAAAGAACGAACGAACTGCACCACAGAGGTCGTCAGACAGCTAGTACAAACCTGAAGGTCCCGTTCGAACTGCGCGCGCATGGCCTGCATATTAACTTCGAGCCTCAGCTTCGCGTCCTCAGTCAGCTGGAGATCATCCTCAATCTCCTCATTCTGCGCCTTGAGCTCAGCGAGCTGCGACTCCAGCGCTCGCTTCGCTTTCTCCAACTCGTGGACGTTCTTATCGGCGGTGCCTTGCGTGTTCGCGAGCTCGTCGAGCTCCGATTGGAGGAGACGTTTCGTTCTTTCTAGCTCCTCGATCTGTGGAAGTATGTAAGTGAGAACAAAGACGAATGCGTTGATGGATATACTTAATATGTAAGTCAACATTGTACGAAGATCACAAGGTTACAAGTGTGTACAGGGATTTAATTGAATAGTTTTATAGTGATGGTTTTGTATTAGTTTGTTGTGTGGTTAAGGAAACACTAGTTGAAACTTGATAGTTATTTGGTAACCACATGGTTAGCTTTACATATACCTTGTACCTACAAAACAATTATAGCGATAATCGTTAACCTTTTAATACCGAAATTTGATAATACTATGTATAATATAAACGTATATTTTCTATTATATCTCGTTGGATCATAAATCATATTTAGCCAGTCAAAGACGCACTTTATTATTTACTTCAACAACAAATGGCTCTTATGAAGCGCATAGTGCATTTTCGGTTGCTATATGTGCGAGTGAGCAATATACACTCTGCCCTGCTCGCACTTATAAAGAAACAGTAAATAAATCAATAAATAAATAAATATCCTTGGACATTCCACACAACAATTAAATGTTTTATAGCATAGTAGGAGCTATACCAGAAACGCTGTACGCGTCAGATTGTTACAAGTATAGGTCGCGTCACGTAAAAAGAGCTTGGTCGGGGAAGTAGCGGGGGTATGTTTGCGCCTGTGTTCACTCGCTGACGAACCAATAGCACTCGCTAAATCAATGGTATGAAGTGCGCCGCAACACCTCTCCACCAATCATCGACCACGGAGCAGTTTGACAGCCAGCGATCTTTTTACGTGGCGCGACCTATAGTAGTATAGTATTGTAGGTACCTTCTCAGCAGCATCGTCCAGCTCGCGTGTGAGAGAGAGCACTCTAGTTTCCTTCTCCCTCGCCTCTCGTTCCGCTTGGTCACGTTCCGCCGCGTAACGCTCCGCGACCGCGCGTTCCTCTGACACCACCTGGGAAATTAAAACAACTTTATATATACACCAACATCTGGGATCATAATAATGTCTTTATATCTTTACTAGATGATTTAATACAGAGTCAGGAGGCAAGCTTTGCCTACACTTAACGGGACACTGTAGTGCCTGGCACATTGTTGAGATGGAATAGGCTTGCCCAGCACCTAAACCATCCTCTCAGCTTAGTCGGCCATATCCACAGGAAAGACAATGATCAATACGTGTGGGGCTGACTAGCCGCGGGTTTCCTCACGATGTTATCCTTCACTTTTTTTTTGCGAAATCTGAAAGGCCCCAGTGAAAATATTCTCCGAAACTTTTAACGTAACGTTACCTTATCGAAGCTCTTCTGTTTCTTCTCAAGCTCCATGACCTTCGAGCGCTGCGCTTCAAGTTCGATATTCGCATCTTCTAGCTCAGCTTGGATTTTCTTCTTGCCTGAAGTTATTATAGAAGTATAATATAACTTAGACCACTGAATCAGTATCACAAAATAATATGCAATCAATCTCTTTATAAACTTGACCTTCCGCCATTTAAAAAAAATGGCGGACCGCCTCTATCTAGATTTAATTGTTTAAAATAAACTAAATATATATTAGAAGTTATTATAAACATTAAAAGAAACTTAACAGTATCAGGAAATAATATGCAATGAATCTGGATCAATCTCTAAAAAGAAAAATGACCATCCGCCATTTTAAAATATGGCGGACCGCCTCTCTCGATTTATTTGTTTAAAATAAACTATTTAATGTGAAATTGTTAAAAATCAGAGCAAAATCGAACTCTTTATTAACATTGGTAAATAAGTTAAAATAAACAGTTACAACGTATTCATATATTATTATTCTCTACGACAATAAATCAATTCAATTTCAGTTTTCAAATATGAACTTAAATATAAAAAAAATTGAGTATAGCAGAAGAGGGTAGACTCACTCTTGTCCAGTTTGTCGTTGGCCTGCTGCAGCTCATCGATCTGCCTGTGCAGAGCTTCAACATCCTTGCTGAGTTTTTTCCTCTGCTCTTCCAAGATGGCGGCCGCCTCCGCCTCTTCCTCTGCCTTCTTCTTCGCGTCCGCTACTTGTAGCGTTAGTGCTGCGACCTGTTGGTGATTATTCACAAATTAAATAATTAAAATTATATTTTATGGGTAGCACTCGAGGTGATTTTTAAGTCACAAATTTCTAACCTAAAATCAAATATGGCGGAATTAAACATTATATGCATCAAAGCTCGTTTTTTCTGATTGTTCAAAATGGAAACTCAAGTAAGTGACTAATATCAGAAGAATTGGTAATGGTTAGGTACTCAAAACTACTATATTTATTTAATGTAAAAAGGCAAGTCGTTTACTACTCATCTGCCCCTGGATTGTGTACACTTGTCTCGGATTGTATCCAAGTTGTATCAAAGCAAAACAGTTAATCGCGAAAATAACTGTCAGATTAAACGCTAATTATAGTCTTTCCAATCGTTTATTTAACTTTTGACAGATCACGCACATAAAGTTTTGTAATAATTTTTGATACAATGTACTACAGGGAATACTGTACTTCATGGACGGGTTCCGCCCACTTAGAGATGTTTCATTCGTAATTAATGACCACCGACTATAAACTGTTTTGAAATAAATCGATTATCGATTATATTAATAACACATAATTATTACAATAAAATTATTGTGATTATTTTTATATCAAATCACGTAAAAACCTTTATTATTTTAAAATGCCTTAGATGTCTCTGTTTTAATGCATAAATAATTTGCGTAATAAAAAACTACTTGTAATGAACAGGTGCAAAATGTTGAAATTCATAGTAAATAATGAGTGTGTTAAATCGATTAAAACTTCTTCATGAATAAAATCGATCAATAAAATAAATCGAATCGGTAACGGGTTAGGGCATCACTATTTGAGTCAGTATTACAGCTGTCAAAAGTTAAATAAACGGTTGGAAAGGGTATAAGTAAATTATTAAGTAACATAGGTACTTAATTACTTGGTCAGAAGAATATTTGCCGAGAGCTGTAAAAAGATGTAGGAATGTGGATAAAGTGACCTGTTTCTCGAAGTTCTTCTTCGCCTCCTCTTCCTCTTCCAGCGCGTCCCTGGCCTGTTCCAGCTGCTGCTCGATGTTGCGCAGCTTCGTCTGAAGAGCTAGCTTCTGCTTCGTCTCTTCTTCTAGCAGAACCTGGCATGGAAGAACAATAATTAGTTGTACGACTTAATTACTTTTTTTACTTCGATTTAAAAATGGCTTTTATTAAGAGGGACAAAAAAGTAAATCCACAGTTTCGTAGTACAAAATTCGGAGCATCAAGTTTCCCGCCATACAAAAAAGCGGCACGCGATGAGGGACAAAAGATAAACCTCCTTATGCATATTGGTTTAGTAAACCTACTTTAGCTAAAACGAATATTAAATCTTTTTATTGACATAAGAGTAACAAGAAATAAAACATTCTTTAAATCTACATTAAATTGACAAATCTTTATGAATAAGACCAATGCTTTGTCTTTTTTACCTACACTGTTTATACTAATATTATGAAGAGGTAAAGTTGGTCTGTTTGTATGTTTGGGATAATCTCTGAAACTACTCATTCGATTTCAAAAATTCTTTCACTAATGTGTAGCATGGACTTTCCGAATGAACCGGTGTAGGGAGTCGCGTTGGAATAGGCATTAGAATCCTAGCATGTAAAACGAAACATATGTGATCCTTGAAGTCCTACAAGAATAAATTATTTTTCTTTCTTTCTTTCTTTCAGAACAGGCTATATTATATCAAGATGGGTACCACGAAAGCGAAGCCGCGGCTGAGTAAGCTAATTGTATATATTCTTCTTTGTTTTTGTGTGACTGAGAAAGGAATATACAGCGCTGTATTTCTTACTTTCTCTAAGATGTTACCTGTGCCTCGGTGTGATGTGCCGAGGCTGTGGCGGCCTGCTTGGCCGCGGCGGAGGCCTTCAGCTCAGCGGCCTCCAACGCCGCCGCAGCGCCCTCTGCTTCGCTTTGTAGACGGACACACTTCTCCAGCGCTTCCGCTCTGAGGATCAAATTAAACAGTTGTAGTTAACAGAACGGTATGAAATAACAAAATTAAAATAATATCAATTTATATATAATAAAAATTAACATAATGTTTATAAGCATCATGCATGAAACACAGCAGTAGCAATTCGGAGTGTCGCAAAAGCTAAACTAAACTAACTAAAATTAATGCCATCCTTTTTATTCCCATCGCTATGAAAGGGACGGCAACATTTTTAGTTAGTTAAGTTTAGCTTTTGCGATACTCCGAATTGCCACTAATATTGAAATAAAATAAATAAATATCCTTGGACATTTTACACAGCGTCATCTAGTCCCAAGCTAAGCAACTTTATGCTTGTATTATGGTAACCAGATGACTGATATAATACTTTATATTATAATTACTTATATACATATTTATTACTTACATTTTTTTTTTGTAAATAAATACATAATATAGATAGAAAAACATCCAACCGCAAACTTGCAAACATTTGTCCCGTGGCGGGATTCGAACCCGCAACCTCCCGAGTCTCAGGCGAGCCTTCGCCCACTGCGCCGCAGAGGTCGTCTTCTTTCTCTTACCTGGCTCTGTCCACCTCCAGCAGCTTCGCCTGCAGTTCTGTGAGCTGCTGCTCCGCTTGTTTGCGTCTCCGGTCGCCCTCGGCCCTCGCTGCGCTCGCCGACTTCAACTCGGTCGCTAGATCAGCATTCTCCGCTTCGAGGGACTGCTTCGCCTTCTCCAGAGCTAAGCGAATACAGATAGTTTTTAGTTATACTCACTCTGAATGTTTTTATTTTTTATTACTACGTAGATATTATAGATTATATATTATAGATTATTATTAATGATTATTATATAGTGCTGTGCATGCCTGTAATGGGTACACATAATCATAGTATTTTTATATGAATGTTTTTTATAAAGTGTAATTATGTGTACTGTTGGCGTTGCCTTTAAATAAATAAATAAATAAATAAAATAAATAAATGTCCAGTCTGAAAACCAGCGCTACTTCCCATTCCCACATGGGTCTGGAAGTAGAACTACGCTGAGACTTGACCTTTTCAGCCACACTAAATTCCACCCGGGCTAATGTTATTCCGTAGTACCTAAGTATTTTCACCATTCTTTCTCTTTTTCTTTCTCTGTGTGTGCTGAATAAATGATTTCTATTCTATTCTATTCTAGATACTAAAACTAACGAATTTAGTTCACTAGCGGCCGACCACAAGCTCATCCTAATCATTACTAATCATTCAATGATATTATAAAGAAATATGCCTGAATATGTGGGAAATTTAGCACTACAACTCTCCATTCCTGGCCGCAGATCTAGGGGTAGACCCAAGATACGATGGAGAGATGTAGTGTTTATGATATGAGAGAGTGTCAAGTTTCCGAAAACGACGTCGAGGACAGAGCGAAGTGACCCAGGCACTACAGTGTCCCGTCAAGTGTAGGCAAAGATTGCCTCCTGACTCTGTATAATCATCTTGTAAAGATGTAAAGGCCTGAGTTGATGTATGTTTCAAACCTAGCAAGGAGGCATCGCATCGCCTCTCAGTGGAGTTTCCACTCTGGCACATGGTCTGCCAGTAATCGCGGGCGGAACTAAAGTTATTCCCTTCTTCATAAGTAGCCTCCACTTCGAAATTATCATCCTTCGACAACCCAAACTTAACATTCTTCTGCCTACGCTCTTTCACTGTAGCCATTTTGATAATTCACATAATATTTTGTGATGATAAATTAGTATAAAATTGTAGTAAAGTAACGTAAAATATGTGTAAGATTTTGATATTTTTATAAAATTGACATTTAAAAGTGACAGCTGTTTGAATTATGAATGGTGAATTTAAAGAAGTTTTACGTGAATTTATAAAACAGTTTCTATTTTCTTCTTAGTCATGAAATAGGCCTTTAGGCGGCCTAAAAACTCCGTCACCAGAGTTGGCCACTTGCTCATACGAACGAACGAACGATTTTCTTCTTTATCATTGACTTTGATTCTAATGTAATTTATGGCCGAAGGCGATTTCTGAATGGTGGCATTGGGACACTCAACGGCCAAGTGACATGGCCTTACAACTTTTTAGATGATTTATATTGTCAGGAGGCAATTTTGCCTATATTTAACAAGGCACTGGTAGTGCCTGGGACATTGTTGAGATTGAATAAGCTTGCAGCACCTAAACCATCCTCTCAGCTTAATACAGCTTAGTCGGCCATATCCACAGGAAAGACAATGGTCAATACGTGTGAGGCTGACTAGCCGCGGATTTCCTCACGATGTTATCCTTCATCGTTTAGAGCTCGTATTAAATTCGGAGCATCAAGTTTCCGGCCATACAAAAAAGCGGCACGCGATGAGGGACAAAAGATATAACGTATAAACTTTTCGTATAAACTTTGTCTCTCTTACTCACATGAGTGTTGTATATATTCTTCTTTGTTTTTGTGTGACTGAGAAAGAAATATACAGCGCTCTATTTATTACTTTCTTTAAGGTTTCAAATAGATTAGTTGAGCAGTACTCACCGGCCTTGGCCTTCTTCAGCTGCTCGTGTTGTTCGTTGAGCTGCTGCAGCTCCTGGCTGTGCTTGTGGCGTTGTTCAGCGAGCGTGGCCTCGTGGGAGCCCGCTTCTTCTTCCAGGTTGCGCTTCAGTACTGCCACTTCTTGTTCGCGCTTCGAGCGGAGCTCTTGTTGCGCTGGAAAACGAAGGTTTTAGATAAAGAAAGTTGTTAAATTTGGTTAGGAAATTGTTGTGCTATTTGGTTAGGAAAATTCTGGTAAAAAAACCTGGAACAGATAGACCTCACTGGAAAGACATATAAATAAATATTCTTGGACATTACACACAGCATCATTTAGTCCCAAGCTAAGCAATTTAATGCTTGTGTTATGGTAACCAGATGACTGATTAGTACTTAGATATTTTTTTTGTAAATACATACAAATTATATACATAGAAAATACCCAGACTCGAGGCTCGTCTACTACATCTTTCTCCTTTCAAAACCTAGCTTTTCAAGCTCCAGGTCTTGAGAGCCACCAGCTGTTATTTTCTTCCAGAAGCTTACCTTTAATGTCTTACTCTTATCTCAGACTCTCTAAACCTAGCTTTTTAAAATTCCAGGTCCTTACCAGCTGTAGTGTCCAGAGAATCCAGAAGTTCGCTCTTGAGCGCCTCCAGCTCTTCGTTCAGGTCCCTCTTGAGCTTCTCTGCCTTGGTCCTGGCGGCTCGCTCGGCCTCCAGGTCTTCGTGAGCGTCCGCGAGCGCGGACTCGGCCTCCCGCGCCGCCTTCTGCGCTGCCGTGCGGAGCGCGCCCTCCTCGTCCGCGCGGCTAATAGCAGTGGCTAGCTCTTCCTCGCGTTTTGCTGTACAACATCAATTTATTGATAGATCTGTTTTGAATATTTCCGGGATAGTTTGACTCAAAACTATCCTGGAAATATTCACGTCTTGATCAGAAGAAAATGCCTAAATCTCAAAGGAAATAATAATTGTAATCAATGTTGCTAATTTTATTTCCATGAGTTAATTAACTCTTAAAATCTGCCCTTCAATAAATGAATGTGAAATCAACATAAAACTTTAATGCTACAGTACTATTATATAATTGAGAAACCTCCTCCTTTTTTGAAAATCACACTAATATTACAAAGGTGAAAGTTTGTGTGTGTGTAGGTGTGTTTGTTACTCTTTCACGCTCAAACGGCTGGACAGATTTGAATGAAATTTGGTACCAGAATTGCTTATACCCTGGATTAAGGAATATGCTACTTTAGATCCACTCCCACGGGAACGGGAACTATTCACCGCGGGTAACACCGCGGGGCGCAGCTAGTAAACAAATAAACTTACTGAGCACGATCTGCAACTCCTCAACTTGCGCCTTCCTCTCCGCGAGCTGTTCCTTCACGTCCTGCAGCTCCGTCTCCAGTTTCCGCTTCGCGCGGTCCACCTCCTGCCTCATTTGGTGATCCTGGGAATAACCAGTCACAAATAATGCACTGAAAACTATATAGTACCATATATATAGTAGTATATATAGTACCTAGTTTATGTGGTAGTTTATTTGTTTTGCAGGATTAGGAATATTTTTGTATTTTTATTATTATTATTTTTCCTATTTATGCACGCACACCCACACTTTAAACTGCGTCTCTCTCTCCCTATTGGGGTTTGCTGGAAGAGAACTCTTTTTAGGGTTAAGCTCGCCTTTGCCATTACCTGTCTAGTTTTAAGCTCTTTTTATAAATGTTTATTTTGTGCAATAAAGTATAAATAAATAAATAAGAAAACTGAGGAATACCAAAAGGCCGTGTTTCCACCGAAGTAAGTTCGTATGAGCAAGTGGCCGACTCTGGTGACGGAGTTTTTAGGCCGCCTTAAGGCCTCCGTCATGGCTTAACGACTTTAAAAGCCTGGACCGACAATTTAACGTGCCCTCCGAAGCACGGAAGCGCTCAGATATAAATGCCACTTGCGGTCACCCATCCAAGTTGTGACCGCAAGTGGAGATGAGTGAGGATGCAGTGAAGAATGCATTTTCGCTCATCCCTGCTGGAGGCCTAACATCACGAATAAACTGTCAATTTATATAAATCTATAAAATAGATTTATATAAATTGCATTTGTATCTATAAAATATTTTATAAATACAATTTTACAAATACAAATACAATTTGTACACAATAGAAGCGACTTGTTTAACTGATCCATGTATATATACTCTTAAGAATTTGATGTTATTAAAGTTACCTTCAACAGTTTCTCCTCGAGTTCAGCGATGGCGGACTCTTGCTTGACCTTCAGCTTGCCGAGGTGCTTCGCCTTCTCCTCTTCCTCGGCCAGGGCTTGGGAGAGGTCGTTGGCTCTCTCCTCCAATAACTAGAAAACAATTGGAAATTAGAAGGTACCCTCATACATTCTAAAAGAGTGACCACACTCATACCCAGATGAAGATTCTCCGGAAGAATCGAAACATTGTCGGTATCTAAATCGACGATAATTTTACGTGAGTAATTTCCCGTGTGCTATTATAATGTCATTCTAAAAGAGCCCGAGTTAAATAAAAAAGACGTGTGGCACTCGGAGACTGCCGCGGTAAAGCTACTGCATGGGGGTGTTAGGTTATTTTTGTTACTGAATTTCTGGATTCGGTCTCCACGCTCAAGGCCCGCGATAGAAGCTATGCAATAGCCTAATAACATAATCTGTTTTAATATCTATTAATCACAATTTAATAATTAATCTTTAAAGTCGCGCGATCGCGAGATGCCATTTTAACTTTCCTATCAAGAATAACATGATAAAAGTATTACCTTCTTCTCTTTGAAGAGTTTCTGGTTAGTGTCCTCGCTGAGTGCCAGTTCCTCTTCCAGCTTCTTGATTTTAGAATCGCATTGCACTCGCTCTAACTGCAGCTTCTGTCTCGCTCCCTCTTCCTCCTCGAGCTGTTCCTCTAGATCCTAAGGAAATCAAATTGCGATTAGACGATGTTAGAAGTTTAGTACATTAATACTGAAATAACTTAAGAACTTAAGAAGACGCCTCTTTTCAATAGGGGTAGGCAGAAATCTGGTGTTAAGTATTTTCAAGCTACGATATTCTATCTGCGATGTTTGAAGCACAGTAAAAGAAGCTACCGCACGAGCGAAGCGAGCTTCGAACCAAGCGAGCGCAGGAAGCTTCTTTCAGCCTCTCATACACCGTGAGCAAGTCAAGTGTCACAAATTCAACTTTGTCAGACCATAGAATGGGAACCGACCAACAGTCAGCCTACTTGACATTTATGAAGATCAAGTGAGGGTAGTTGAATAAACGCTTTCGCTTTGCTGTGGCGGTACCTCCAATACTTCAGTCTTCCCGCGACCACGGCTTGTGCAATCCGGTCGAAACGTCGGGCGAATATTAAAGGTAAAATTCGTGATAAATACCCGTTTGTATATGTTTTATAAACAGTCAGCCTCTCTATGAACTCTGTACCTAAGCAAAATCAAGCGTCACATGACGTTTTACGCGCCATTTAAAAAAAGACTTAGGTTACCTCATGGTACTGCATAAATATTTTAGAGTTAGATGTGGATTTTCAACCTTATCGACGTATTATGATTTTTCTATAATATAAATCACACTATCACACTAATATTATAAAGGTGAAAGTTTGTGTGTATGTAAGTGCGTAAGTATGTAATTATGTTTGTTACTCTTTCACGCTCAAACGGCTGGACGGATTTTAATGAAATTTGGTACCAGAATAGCTTACACCCTGGATTGAATACTTGGCTACTTTTAATCCCGGTATTCCCACGGAAACGGAAACCACCGCGGGTAACACCGCGGGGCGCAGCTAGTTATAATGGCGTTATATTACCTCCCTTCTAAAGGTCTCAGCACACTAATGGGAACGGAAAGGGATCGTAACCGTATCGCCTCGAGTCGTTCAGAATGGTTTGTATTAAACTCCCTACTGCAACGCACACTAATCGGAATCGTAACGTGATCGCCTCCCCTCAGAACAGTCTCCGAACTTGCGGCGTTACGGTTACGATCCCTTTCCGATCCCATATGTGTGCTGAGACCTTAAATGTACTCTCTCACCTGTATATTCAGCTGCAGTCGTTTCTTCTCCTGCTGCAGCGCGTTACACCTCTCCTCCTCCTCCTCGATCCTGCCCTCCAGGTCGTGCAGCAGCTCCTCCAGCTCCTGCTTCCTGGCGGCTGCGCGCGCGCGGCTCTCCTCCGCCTCCGCGCAGAGCTCCAACTCCGCCTGAAACATTACAATAGAATAGAATATAGCTTTATTGCACACATTGAGTAGGCCACTTTTGATCTAACTTGATATAATTTTGATTTAATATTTTGATTTGACTAAAAAAGGGAACTATTTACCGCGGGTAACACCACGGGGCGCAGCTTTATTTTTATTTATTTATTTTAGGAAGACCATCGGCACAAAGTAATGAAATAGTGACTAAAACTAAGACAACAAAGAGGCCATTTAAAGGTCTCCACGAATAGTGACAAAATAAGTCACTAAGGCTTTAGAAGCTTTGCTAACAATTATGATGATTAAAGGAATCCAGGTGAAATAACCTCACCTGCAACTGTTCAGCGAGCTGCGTCTTCTCGGCGCTGGCCTGCTGGAACTTGTTCTCGAACTCCTGGCATCGCTTCATCTGATTGTCCAGCCTGTCGCGAATCTGCTTCAGCTCGTCTTCCTTCTGCGTCAACTTCTCTTCCTGCTTCGTTACTTCCAAAAGTGGTTTCACCTGGAAATAATAAAAAAGATTAATAAAAAATCAACGAAATATAATCACGACTATATCCCAGGGAGCGGTAGACAATAAAGAGATTTAGAAAATTCAAATATTAGTTTTTCACTCATCATTTGTAGTACTTCAGACTGTAACTTACCATGTTCAAGGCAAATAAATGAATTTGATTTTGAAAAATAACCAGTGATATAAGATTCATTTCGCGCCAAATCAACTCAATCTAGTTTCGTTTGAAGAACTTAAATTGAGTTGTCTCATTCACAGAAGCTAAGTTTATCTGCAATTCTTTTGGTACTGTTTCACCTCAATAATACTGGATGTTTGACAAATAGCTCCGTGTGAAGACATCTAATAGATAGACTACATAACAGCACCTTGAGTCGGCTTATTATTTTCCGTATCCGAAAAGTAAACAAGCTCATTCCTTCAATAGGGTTTACTGTAAGGCGTGTGTTAAATAACTGAGCCCTTGTGTGATATCATAACTTTGATTAATAGTATTGTAATAATTGTTTTGAAAATACTTGCTCACCTTGATGTACAGTCGCCACCACTGCCAGTTTCTGAGCTTCAAGTACGCGGCGCAATTCCTCTGGATGATTCTGATGGCGTTGAGTTGCTGAAGCCTCTTCTGATAGTTTCTCCTAGCGAGGTATCCTCGGCAGAAGGCTTGGAAGTTCACGATAAGATCGGTGATCTTATAGTCCCGTTCCTCTTCCAAATGCGCCAACACACCGGCGCGGAAGAAAATCTTCGACTGTCCGACCCGGTACAGGTTATGGTCAAGCTCCAAAGCCTTGATCATCTGCTCGCAAGCCTTCTTGCCGTCCATGAAACCTTTCGGGATTATGTTCGGCGTGAGCAGCTCGTATCTCTGTCTGAATTCTTGGAAGGGAATCCTGTTGGGGAATCCCTGTCTGCAGATACGAATACCTTCAAGCACACCGTTGCACCTTAGCTGGTCTAAGACTAGAGGCGCCTCGATCTTGCCCGCTTTCTTCTCGTGGTTAGGGATGATACACCGCACGAAGTTAGGGTTTGTGTTCTTGAGTGTAGCCATCAGTTTCGTCAGCTGTTCCTTGTACAGCTGAGATACTGTTCTGAACATACCCTTGCGGGTTCTCGCTCCGAACTGCGTGTCCGTCATGGCTTGCTGCGCCATGCCGACGATTTCTGCGTCCTTCCAGATATGGCACACGAACGGATCCTGCGATGACTGGAGAAGAGACACCACGTTCTCGTTCAGAGGGTCCATGTTCTTCATCAGCCACTTCTCCGCTGAGTAATCTACTTTACCAGCGTAATGGATGATGGCGAAATCGGCGATGCCACGGAAGTCAGTCTTCATGAACTTAGGGTGGACGGAATGGGCCGAGACGAGCTTCTCGACGAAGGTTTTGTCTGTGGCCTTGGGGAACCAACACTCCTCGTCTAGCAAAGCCATGATACCCATGGGTTTGTCGATGAGGTCGATGGTCGGTTGCAAGTCGAGACCGAAGTCGATGAACTTCCATTCGATACCCTCACGCTGGTACTCTTCCTGCTCGAGAATGAACATGGTGTGGTTGAAGAGTTGCTGGAGCTTCTCGTTCGTGTAGTTTATACACAGCTGTTCGAAGGAGTTGAGGTCGAAGATTTCAAAACCAGCCATATCGAGGATACCAATGAAAGAGGCTCCTTGTCGTTTCGTTCTGTCTAGGGACCTATTGATTCTGTTGACTAACCACCTGAACAGACGTTCGTAGCACGCCTTGCCGATGGCTTCTACTGAGAATTCTACTTGTTCTTTCGTCTGCGCTTTCGTTACGAAATCGCGACCTACTTTTATTCTGGGTTTCAAGAATGCCTTTGTCATTTCTGTTACAGATAACCCTGAAAACGAAAAATATAAATATTACAATCACAAACAATTACAAAAGTCAGAAACAATGGGAATAAGTATTGGGTATGATCTTACCAAGAAGATGTGCAATTTTCTGTGCCACTGTGTTATCAGGCAGCGTAGCCTGGTCAGAGTTCCGTTCTTGCTTGAACTGCATGGAACCGAACAGAAGGACCGCTGAGACTATCCTAAAGATAGTTTTGAAGTCCTCATTGTTCATTCCCATAATGTGCATGGATTTGATTGTCGCCTGGAATTCCAAGGCATCGTCGATGCCAGGGACTGGCACTGCTCCACTCGATAAGAAGGGGTAACTCTTGGGGTCTTCTAGGATGTAATCTGCCTTCTGTTGCGCTGTAGCACCAGATAGAAGCTGGTAGAAGATGTGGAATGTCCTTTCGTCTTTCGCTTGTCTGATTGCTCTCGATTTTTCTAATAAGTACGTTTCGATGTTCGCGCCCGCAATGTAGCCTGACGCGTCGAAGTTTATCCTAATAAATTTACCCTGGAAAATATATCACATTGAATAATCTTCAGATTGAATAACAAAATTAGAAGCACATTATGAACTATACTTACAAATCTGGACGAGTTGTCGTTTTTGACCGTTTTCGCGTTTCCAAAAGCTTCTAGAATGGGGTTTGCCTGCAACAGCTGTTGTTCCAATTCGCCCTATAAGGAATGTTACTATAACTCTGGCCTCGTATTTTTATGTCGCACACATAACTTGTCAATCAAGAAATATTTATCATGAACACTTCCAAACTGAGACACATAACTTTGTTGCATGAACCCATTTTATTGTATTCAATAAGTTTGGACGTATTCAGGTAACTTATAAACATTTTCTTTAGACTTTGTATATATGTTTTCTGATGTCATAAAACATTTTATATTATTATTCTTTCTCTGAATAAACCATATGGATTTTAACAACTTTTGAAGTAGCAAACGTATACACAAAGTCTAAAAAGGAGTCACTAGCACACCAATGAAAGTAGCTCATTACCTCAAACGTGGGTCCGTTGGACTACGATGGAGATTAGCAGCGTGAAATGAAAGGTAAAATTAATGAGTGTTAGATGGTGATGCTGACAAGAAATAACATACAATTATGTAAGGATTCATAATGAACGATGATTGTTATTCTATGAAATGTTAAACAGTGATGATGACAAGGTGATGATTTTACTATTGGATAAACAATAAAATTACACATTATTATAATTATTGGAAAGATAAGCGTTATTAACATTCATTGTTATCGCTTATTCAGCAATGGTCAAATTGATACTTCTATGAATCTTATCGGACATGCGTAATAAGCTATTAATAGAAACAATAAACAAAGAAAATTACGATCATATACAGCCCCATAATCTGTCCAAGCAAGCGACACAAACTGTACCAGTAATAAGACTTACTATAATCAACTGTGGTATCGGCCCCTGCGAGTCCGGAGTAGCGGGTTTCGTGGAAGAAGAGAAAAAATATATTACACAAAGGTTTAGGTACCTAATTCAGACGTAGTTACTTCAGACCAATCTCTTCCAGAAAAGATTAAAGATTTACTAGGTAAAATGAATACAACTCAACGTTCTTAAGGTGAAATTGAAACTGGAGGGATAGGAGTTCATTATTGCTAAAGATAATTTCTAGCAACTCAAGTTAAAGTAGAATGTGCGTACAGCAGACAAGCCACCTCCTCAAGCAGGGGTGCCTATATCCATATACAGAAGGAAATTTAAACAATTACAACTCACACAAATCTTCCTACATTTTACATCTAATATTATGATGAAACTAGCTTATAAAACGTTATATGAAACTATATTCATTATTCAGGCAAACTTTTTAATATTAGCTAAAGGTAAGGTGATAATATTGCCTCTTCGAAATTTCTAACTTGATTTTAGCTGTTAGGTAATTTTGTCATTCAATTCTTACCCGAGAACCATAGTCGAACCAATAAACATTGGAAATCTAAAAGTATATAATCATTAGACTACAACAAATATTTTTATAATGATAAAAGATAGGTAGATAAAGCTAACATTGAAATCATTATAACAAATATAGAGAAGAACAATATTTGCACATTCACGCCAATTACAGGACACAATCCAATGTGACTCACACAAAACCTAGAAAATAACTAATCAAGCCATTTCTGACGGCTTACCTAAGACTTTAAAAATACTTATTTACTTATTCGACGATACTCGTAATTTTGTTTCAACGCCAGAGTTACTCGTTCCTTAAAAGGAATTAAGTCTTGGTGAGTAATCATGGGCCAGTTACATCAACGCATCGTATATGGTCATTTCACTTGAAATACGATAAGTAAAATCACATTATAACACTTAATCCATCACTTTGGATGCCTAACGATTAAAATTGCACTGCGTTTGGAAATAATGTGAATCTATTTAAAAGTTTGCTTTTATAAAAGGAATTAATAGATTTATAAAGTCAACCGTAACAGAATTGGCTGTCGTTTAACTTTTTGTATTCGTTAAAACTTGGAATTGAGCATCAAATCAGCGAAACCTTTAGGTCTATTGGATTCGGATAAGCATTGCATATATACTTTTGAAGCATATAATGTTTTTAAGGAAACTCTATAAATTACAGTCGTTTCAAAACGCTTTCACAGACATAGAACCACTATCGGTTCATGTAATCTTTTCGTTATTCCATTATTCTTTTAACAATTTAAAAACATCTGTCACTTTATAATAATATAATCATCTCATCAAACGCATACTACTTTTCTACTAAACAGATATTTAAATCTGTTTAGTTATTATCGATATTAGTCATTATGAAACTTACCGCTCCCGAGCCTTTAGGTTTTGAAGCGGCAACGTACGCCAAGTACTGAATAACTTTTTTCGTGTTCTCTGTCTTGCCAGCACCTGATTCTCCTGTGCAGAGTATTGACTGATCTTCTCTATCTGAAAACAGAAGATAAACTCTATGTAATTCAAACGGAACTAGAAAAGGAACTAAGTTTGTATAACAATGTCGTTTCGTTCTTAATCGTTTCTATTTGCTTCACTACAGCTTCCTAATATTGTTTTTGGTCTTCAGCATAATTATTATCACAAGTCACAAGTGGCAATATTTAAAATCAGTATTTGGTAGTAGTAGTAATCGGGGGACACGGGACATACATACAAAATAAGCTCCATCGCTATGAGAACCTTCTCCTTTTCTGAAATTGGTTAAAAAGTGTCATTGTTAAACTAAAAAACACTTCGCAACATTTTCATTTCCCCTAATACCGCACAACAATCATCTGTGTTCGTAATCACTCCCCCCGCATTGTCTTTGTTTACTATGTCGCGAAGTACGAACATTTGTCGTGGGCGTTTCCTGTTACCTGTGCGCTGAATGCATTGCTCATTAGCCTGAGCGCTATCTTCTTTAGTGATGGGAATGGAAGTGAGGTTGGGAATTCAAATTCTAGCACTCCATCCAATCATACTAACAAATATAATTTAAAAAAGAGTATAGTACGTTTTCTTGGCTATAAATAAAGCTTTAGATCTTGCTGTTTTCAAGATACATTGAATAAGAATTGATTCGTGAATCCTACTTCGCTATTCTTCAAGATAATAATGAAAATAATCTTTATTTCAAACGTTCAATAAAAGTATGGACCGATAAAATTGCATTCAAGTTCTCCAAAAACACAGGATTACGCAAGGAGCTACTATAGGTTCGCTCCCATTATTTCTATCTAATAACATCAAGGCTCTCCGGAGCAGCACTAGCATGGCGTAGATAAGTGACCAGTTTAGGGACGGGTCGTTTGTCTAATTGTTCACTAATGGCCGCGCCGGCCGATACGGGAATGAGTTATGGCACGACCATGTACTGGTAATCCACTTCCATTCCGAGTTTTTTCCCTGTACTCTCGTTTAGACTGTGTTTTTGTAGAAGCTGGCGCGAGAGCGGAACCACCATAAAGGTTAAGAGACACTTCGAAAAACTAAAACAGTGCATTAAGATCCTTTGTGCAGACAAAACTGTCTGTTTAATTATGCGAAACATCTTATTTTTAAGAACTCTTGTAATAATTCTCCTGGACGATTTCGGCTACAGAGACATTGGAAGATGACCCTGCCAAATCTTAAACTTTGATATTAAAATAAAGTAAATTTCTTGTAGAGATGCTAGTAAGATTCTAGTGGTCAGGTAAGAAGCTATAGATAAAGCTAAGTATTAAAAAATCGAGTATTTCTTGCAGATGATTGCCTCAGACTTAGTAGTTTAATGGCATGCTTCACTCGCTTTAGCTTATTACTCAAAACGTTATCTTACTGGTTTCAAGAGCAGTATCTATTTAGACTACACATTTATTATGTTTTTCCTTATTATAAAACACTAAACAGGTTTTATAGCGGTTAAATGTAAATAATACGCTGAAACTGGGTTGAATTAAATGTACAAAACATTTTGGTTCATTACACTCGTGAAATTGAAAAGGCTTTCACAATATTTATTGTCTTTTCAAGGTGTTTTATAATTAGCATGTCCTAGTTCGTTCTGAACATTTGCATTTCAAATACATCTTCATTTTACGAAATACTTACAAGCTATGTATAAATTGTAAAGTGCAAGAACCATTATCAAAAGAAATTATTCGTTAAAAAGTTTGCGTTCATTATGGTTGAAACTTGTGCCGATACCGAGTGGTCAAAATTATGTTGCGACACAACTAAAAAGCTTTTCTCCATTTTTCATAGTAATTTGTAATTTCAGCAAGGCTCTAGCTAAGTATTTTCCTTGTCACTCTCATACCAAAGAAAAGAGACGACCATCGATATAGCAGCCATCTGAGATCTAGGAAGCCTCTAAGCCCATTGGGAATAACAGGGTTAAATGCCTTTTTAAG
Organism: Xanthorhoe designata; assembly: GCA_963582015.1. Classification (NCBI taxonomy): domain Eukaryota; kingdom Metazoa; phylum Arthropoda; class Insecta; order Lepidoptera; family Geometridae; genus Xanthorhoe; species Xanthorhoe designata. Next base: position 915,057 of record OY757042.1, on the reverse strand, counting down.
TGCTTAACAGGTATTCTAGTAGGAGCATATGGCTTTGTTAAGAAGATACGAAACGAACCTTGTAACATAGAGCGGTAAGCTGTGTCAGTGATGGCGAAGACGTGTGGAGGTACCTCGTGCCGTTTGATGCCTTTATACCTCTCCATGATCTTCTCCGTGTAAATGGGTAACTTCTTGTATGGGTTCACCACCACGCAAAAGAGGCCGGAGTATGTCTGTCGAAAAAATATAAACATTAAGATTTGCTTTTTTTTTGTTACTAACAAGCTAACAACCCTTGTAGAGATTGTACTGATATGAGACAAAGTGAAATGCTCCTTGGGATAGTCCTGGTAATATTTATACATGTGTTTTTTTTTGGTGCAAAGGGACATCAATATAAATTGAAGTCAGAATCTCAGATAAGATTTAGCATAGAAATAGAGAAACAGAATATAATTGAATATTTCACATACATATGCAATGCATTACATGTTAAGTTATTCATAGTCTTTCGAATCATCGTGATTTTAAACACTTTTGAGATTTATATCATTAACTCCAGTAAACTAGATAAGAGATCGAGAGATATCAGATATGCATAATCAGATTTGAATGTTTCTTTTGTCCTTTAAATAAAAACGTAAAGCCTTTGCCCAAATTATGAGCTGATCCGCGGAATCCTATTAGCGAAGACCTTGATCTTCGTAATCGTTCAGTGGAAACAAGAGTTCAACGACACATTGTAGTGGTGCAAAAACAGAATAATAAAACTGATGAACATAATCATTGTTTTAATAAAGATTGAAACTAACAATTTGCGATTGAAACCAATGGTCTGCAGGAATAATAATATGACAAACCTACTAGCGGTGATCAAAACGTTGCTTAGTTAAAATACCAACTGCATGGTTTTTTGTCATAGAGCCTTACGCCTAAGCTGTGAAGGAATTCCAGGAATCCTGATCCAACTAGAAACTGTCAAGCGAGTAAAGCAAGTTAAGCCGACAAACCAGGTCAAGCAGTAACCCTGGTTGACTATAAAATCAGCGCAAACAACTAATTAGTATGAGAATTTATTACTTGGAACTAATTGATACTCGCCGTAAAATTGTGACCCGAGTAGGTACATTACACTCAGATATACAAATGATCTAACATAATAACAACCTTGTTACCTTGATCAATATGGAAATGGAAAAGGCTCATCTTGCTTAGTTAAAGCTGCTGTCGAAAGGATCGCTCAATATAAACATTAAAGATCAAATAATGTTAGATTTTTATACAGATTTGTAGCAAGTAGTATTCTCATAAATCTTATACGGCTTTATCATGTTTCGGTAACTTCAAACGAGCTGCGACAGATAACAGAGCAATAAATAGCTGATACAGGAGATCAATTACGCGAATCAATTAATTATTTGACCCGATATCTAACGGATAACTATGTAAAATGGCGATCTGTTTTGATCGAGCACTTCTTGTGAAATGTATTAGAAATTTAGTAAATCGCGGAGGAATATATGTACGAATATACAGACTAATGTACAAGACTCCTAGGTTTAGGATAAGTTATATAAGATAAGTTGTAGTAAGTATACATAAAACTAAAAAAACTTATGACATCATAGACGAGAACCACCATAATACTTGCTAAACATCTGTAAGGAAATCTGTTTTGTTTCTTCTGTTGATTGTATTAACATCTATGAACCCAATGTATTTAGACATTATACATCTTATTTGTGTTAATGTAAATAAAATTAAACCCGTGTTGTTGACGTTGGTCAAAAAGCCGCTAGTCTGAAGTGGAACTGGGCTGGACACGTCTGTCGGATGTCGAACGAATTGTGGGCGAAGAGGACCACAGAGTGGACCTCACACAACGCGACACGACGACGTGGAAGACCCAGGATGAGATGGCGGGACGTGCTAGACTCATACCTTAGCACATGGCCTGTGGACGCGCTAAGTCGCGAAGAGTGGAAGAAGGGAAGGGAGGCCTTTGCCCTGCAGTGGGACGATTATGGTTGAATAATAATAATAATAATGTAAATAAGGCGAAAAATTTAATAAGAATGACGATGTGAACATATTATAGGACTGAAATATTTTATCTGTAAATGTTGCTTAAGCCCAAATAAGGACACAGGACTACAGAACTGGTACTTAACTACTAAGTCGAAAAGGCAGACGCCTACAAATAACAAGCGGAAACCGACAGTAATTTATGTAATAAAACCGAAGTACGCATTCGAAATTAGACATTTGTATGCAAAAACAATTTTGGCAATTCTCGAAAGACGATAGTAAAAATAATTCAGCATTGTTGTTGAGTACGATACATTTCATTAAAACTTTCTAAAACCTTTTAAAAACAACAGTTTCGTAAAACATAATATGGGTCTTAAGTAGTTGATGTGATGATGTATGTTTGTTCGTTTTTTATTAAGTAAATTGCTAACTCTGGTGTCGACAATTTTACGTGCCCTCCGAAGCACGAAAGTAAGAGCGCTTAATGTCAATTGCGTTGCGGTCATCCAAATTGTGACTGCTCAGAACGTTGCTTAACTTCGACGATATATCAAAAACGTCTAAGCAAGCTACACTACAAGCGTTTCGATGTACGCTAAACGTTTGATAATACAGTTTGTATAATATTCTACAATAGTTGTCACGACCAATGAAGACCAAAACCAAAAGCCTAGCGAATAGTATCATGTCGTAAGAGACGCGACCACATGCCCAGTTGTGAAAGGCACAAAAACTACAGCGACACAGTTTCCACGAGCGGCCACCCTTATTTGGTCGCGTCAATTCGTCTCCATATACGGATTCAACTAATACATTACAGTTCAAATGCTTCGTTTAAAAATATATAAACTTTTTCATATCACAACGCAACCGTTGACATGTCAAGATTTATTTATTTTATTAATGAGCTGTCCGATATTTATTTCATCAGATTTTCGAAAGGTACTATTGCCATTTCTTGCAATACATAAGGTTGTCAGATCTGACACTTAATATTTTCTGCCTTATTCGGTAAGTTCATTGTAACGTCCATATGCGGGCCTTTTGTCAACAACCTCCAACGAAACTCTCGATGTGTCATCGGCATCGGCATGCAACTATACGCTCTTACAATGGAAAGGTGGGTTACGCCGTCAGCGTAACATTCGCAGTGTAGTGTGGATGACTCACACGCTTGCAATTATACCCCTTTCCTCCAGTCTCGTCTCGACACAACCGTATTTAAAAGACGTAGGGTTTACAACGACAGAGAGCTTTCAGCTTGAAAGCGCCTGGCCTTTTAATTAACTGTTAAAATGGATTTTGGAGCGAACATTTCGACTTCAAAAATGTTTTGTGAATTTTTAGTGTCTTATTTGGGCAAAGTGAATTCTGTGAACATGCTTATGACGATCATCGGAATAAACCTCTAACCACAATGAACATCAATCATTATGATGCACCATACCTTCTCTGAAAATTGCAGAAATTCTGCATTCGACGCACCGCTCTGGACATTAAAACACAAAGACAAAAAGACATCGTGACAAAAACATGTAGAATACATTAGAAGTATGTTTTTATTTGATCTGCGATTTCTGCGATTCTAAAATTCTAGAATCTGCGATTGTCCTGTTTGTGACCCTTTATGATCTTCCAGTTAATGAATATGTCACAATTTACTACAATTAGGTTAAGATATAACAGTTCAACTAATAGTAGTCTCAACCGATTCATATCTCCGGGCAACGTTGACACATTTCATCGACTTTTGAATTCATCAAATATATTGAAGGTTGCAGTAAATGATGACAGATGGCAGATTGATGAACCGACGCTAATGAACGTGAGGTCAGTCATAAAGACCGAAATTCGGGCCACGGTGTCGAAATTAAGAACTATATTGGAGTAAGAGAATCATGAGCGCTTAATATAAATGTGCTGGTTCCTTGTAAGGCATTGAAAGTTTTAAGCACTTGAAATCTATAAAGTGTTCACAATAAAACCGAAATTGATCATCACCCATCGGTATCTTCGCGGGAATGATTGAAAACTTGTCGAACGATAAGATAAGTTGAGTTACGAGTAGCAATTTTCAAAGTCATTACAGAAACTGTAACAGAATAATTATCATAATTCATGAGTTTTCTTCCATTAACTAGCGAGGCTGTACGTTACTTCTTTGAGCATGAGTCACGAGCGATAGCAGCATCTGTGCAAGCAAACGTACGGCAAGGCCGCGCGAGGCCGCCTTGCATTGGCTACAGAAAACCTCGTTATAGACAGTTATTACATTGATGGCTTCTATCATCACCAATTATCCAACTCTTCATGACCAATTAGAAACTTAAGTATTCATAATCTTTTTATTCAGTTAGTGAACATTTCTGAAACATATTTTATTGGTTCAACAACATTATTTTACTTCTAAACTTCTATCGTTTTCTTCACATCCTTGTGTCAAACAAGTCTGTACAACCTTATAAGTTAAGGTAAACAGAAAATACCAATTAATGCTGAACTTATTTAGAGGTTGAACAGATAATCCTTATCTATCGCCCACATAACGTGTTTTACATTCCAAACTTCATTTTAATCGTATTTAAGTTAGAATAAAGTTGAAATTTCTTCGCAGCGAGTTTTGAGTGATGTGCCGTGCATGACTCAGAATCAACAAACACGTTTACGGGTATACGAACATATACGGAAGATCATACGTGACTTGTAAGCTGCGGCCATATTTGGTAATTTAACAGTTTTGTTATACTTATGTATGGTCTACGTTGCGGTTTTCGAGTAATTTAGTCCAGCCAAATCGAGTTTAATCAGATTGCATTTTTTTTACCCAAATCGGCGATATTGCAGGCTATCTTTGCATATCTCATAAATTATTTGTATCATTAACATTCTTGTAGAGTTTTTATTACTTTGTTTAATCTATGCTTATTTGATATTTTTATCAACTACTACGAATGCATTAAAAATTGAGAAGAGGTTACACTCACACCAGCTCAACACAACTTAAATCGATAATATGTGTCTCAAAATTGTATCAATATTTCGTATTGAGACTCTCAATACGAAATATTGATACAATTTATAAGCGTCGCGAATCACTGTAAAATTTAGCAAATTTTCCAACCTAAAACTGGTATTTTTATCTGTAACAGATCTTGAACCATCAGAACATGCAGCACTGAGCGGTACACAATGGTACATCTCAGGTTAGAACAACAATGCTCTCGCCCACGCATACACCAAATTGGCAAAACAAGCAAGTCGATGCGGTATGATTTATACTATCAAGATGTACAATGTACATACTGGATAATTTGTTTACACCACACCATCACATATTCTATTGTTCTTGCGTCTGTCTAAAATACTTACAATTATATGTATAGGAATAATATCATCAACGTACGCAAAGTTGACTCTTAGACCTTATGCAATTATAACCTGATGATACTTCAAGGAGTTTTGACAATTGATATTTGGACAATGGAAATACAGTTAAAAAAATACTCATGCAAATGAAAAAAACAATTCCTGAAATAATGATCAGCATAGGCAGCTTAAGCCACTGCAAATTATGTTGCCTATTGCTAGGTTTGGAGAGCAATTCCCATTACAAGCTGTTATCCGCCTGTTTCGTACGATACGGAAAATGAAGATTACTGTACGATAAAATGAAAATAGTGTAGGTACCTAAATTAATTTTAAACTTGTATAAAATGAATGTATCATGGAGTTCACACATCAAAGTTATCACTAACTCAGCATTTTAGTTTTGTGCGCGCTACTTAAATCGATAAGCAATCCACACTAGCTGTTCAAAGTGCAATGTCGCTTAGCTTTTTCTGCTTATCAAGCAAACAAGCGCTCCCTTTATTTTTAATTGATAAATTCTTTATCTTTGTTGCATTGCGTTGTGCGGGGTCATTCAACTGTGCAGGATATAGGCATAGAGCAAAATAACAGTACTGTCGTACAGAAGATTCACTACGACTGAATTGTATCCTGGGTTGAATTTGATCAATCGAAACAGCTCAATCATGGTATGCTCTGCGTTTTAATAAAGTCATTGATCTGCTTCGCTGCCGTATCACAAATTCAATAGAGAGTTCTATAAAAAAAACTGTTACAAAGTAGTAAAGGTCATTTTACATGGAGAGTCGATTTCGAGTGACACAGCACAGTGGTAGGCTCGTTTCGCGTATCGCATCCGCTGAGATAGTTGACCGACTGCATTCTGTTATGTTGCTCTTGCCCGTGATTCAGATGAATCAATGTACTATTGGTTAAAAATAAACTTAAAAAGAAAGAAAGACGTTACTCAGCTAGAGCTGAGAGCTAGAGTTATACTTAGCAAGAATGCAAGCCATTTAGATGACTGTTTTGAAGAAATCGTACCACAGTTCTTTTAAATTGATAATTTCACGTTCAATTATCAAAACATGTACGAGTGACGTCAACAGCAATAGTTCTACAATGGTTGCATCATCGATGATCTAACGATGTATCTAATCTCAGTGGATTTACGACGATGTTTTTATAAGGGCGAATAAACATGACAGACCTTGAGGCAGGGCCAGCTTTGACGTGGGATTTGTGGCGATTGCCACATTTTACATCAACATAATTATCAAAACTTTGGAAATATCGTTTATGTTTTTAACGTGTAAAAAGCAGATATTGTCCTTATCCTCCTCTCTTCATAAAATATTATTCGCTTTCTTATTACCTTATACTACAATGTATAATAGTAAGCAAAAATACTAAGCACTCTGCTGAATAGAGTAGGTAACCGCTCCACCTTTCCTACAATGTGCCCATCGGTAAATTACCAGTCACATAAACTGGGAGTGCCCACAAGCCCATAAACAACGCCGATAGTACGAAGTTCTATTACTTCTGTGCCGAAGGACAGTATACAAAAAACTTGTTTATGTTTTTTCTAAGCTTTCACAAGTCGATATCAGTCGGATCCGACGGGTTCGGGGGACGTTGCACCTGTCTGGAGAGGGGGACCGACCACGCAGATTACAGTAACAGTTATTATGACCTCCTGCCGGCCACCTGTCGAAATATAAGCTTCGTAGTCTCGGAAGGAAACGATTTGATTGCTATAGGAAAATCACATAAAACGTTATCGCGTTGAATGTTGAAAATTGCATAAGATTAAATTGGAAAACGGAACGTACGTACAATATTGCAGATTGCAAGATTATATGTTTAACAAAATGTTCAGTCTGCCTTTACCGGGTTTAACACAGATGACAAAAAGCCTGAAGTCTGTTAATAAGCAGATAAAGACTACCGGGAACTACTTCACAGTTTGAGTACAGAATGTAATTCAAATATCTATCTCTGGGCTACATTTCTCTTGTTGAATTCCCGTCAACTAGCGTCTAACACAATTAGATAGTGCAGTGTCGTCCGTCGGCGTCAAGTTGTCGCGTGCCAATTTTCCGGTCCGACGCGGAACCGGTCTAGCAGGCGTGCCCTTGCAAAACCTTGTGCTTTATCGAGCTGATTCCAATGCAAAGAGCTTAAGATTGATGCAATGATCTAAGCTCATTTCTGACTCAAGAAAAGATAGGTTGTTTTACTTTCAGCCGTAAAAGATACCGGTACTCGTGCTGGATCAATAAACTGACAGAGCTCAGCCTCATTTAGCTGCTATGTGAAGTTAAAGGCATATTATAAACTACAATGAGTAGCATGTCTAAAGATCTGCTAACAACAATGTTTGCTTCTCCAAATCACCAAGAAATCGGATCTAAATTAGAGCACTTCATCAGACCTTATTCTGATTACTGGCTAAAACCGCCACCTACGTCACACGCCTTCAACAGTTGTTTCTCCGAAAACAGAACGGTTTCCGATAGAAGCCATCGTACGACCATGGCGTGTCGGATGCGTCACGCACTTGACACAGCTTTACCAACCACCTGCGTGATTCATTTAGAAACCGGAGAGAGCTCCTAGGCTCCATTTCGACATCTAAAATCTACTCATCGAGATGATATTGTAATAGGTTAACACGTCATCCTTTCCGATATTATCCAAAGTTATTAATTACATTGTTTGGACTTTGCACTGAAAGTAGAACTAGCTTGTGATAAAATAAAATGCCAATTCGTTTTTATGAAAACCGCTACACAATCATAGCCACCGGCATTGCCCGTCTAACTACGTAGGCTTTCTTTTTGAAATTCCAAAGGCCAACGCATAAAATTCGACGATAAAATGAAGAGTCAAGCAAGACCACACATGCAGTGAACCGCAGTTGCTTTAGCAACAATGTCAAACGGTATTTGACCCAATAATGCCTAGATAAATGCATCTGTGATTTATTGCAAATTGACACACTTGCTATTGAAGGTTGCTACAATCTTAGTCACGTAGTGTGGACATTAGAATAATTACATGGTGTAAAAATGCATGTCTCAAATGCTTTTAAGCAGTAGCTGCACGTATTTGGTATCATAGTAACTTGTTATTCTAGATTCATCGTTAAAATAAAGCGCATTGGTGGCATTTGAATATTTAGAGAGCTATTTGTTAGTCAACAATAAAGTTAAAGTTAATTTAAAACAACATGACGTGGTATCAGAATATTTTCCTTATCACAGATTAACAAAACAATGAGTTGAAATCTGATTCATCACAAATTTATTTCAGGTAATTTTTTTATATTTCTGACACTGGGGGCAATTCGGAGTGTCGCAAAAGCTAAACTAACCTAACTAAAATTATTGCCATCCTTTTTATTCCCATCGCTATGAAAGGGACGGCAACAATTTTAGTTAGCTTAGTTTAGCTTTTGCGACACTCAGAATTGCCACTAATGTTAGACTAGTCGATTTAATAAAAGTTTGCATAATTCTGCGTGTTCAGCAGTATTATCAGCGAGGTACTACTCAGAAAGTTGTGTGATTCACTTATCAGGTATCCGTATATCATTTGGGTCAACATAAGATCCTTTGCTTTGAGTCATCGCAAAGCCTGACTCAAAAGTTATGGTTTTCAGCTTATCAGATTCTTTTATTATCAGGATCTGTTACGAGGGCGGCACTGAAAATTTCGGGAATCAATGAAGTGACACAACATTACTATTTAAAAATGTATTTATTGCTTTTCGAAGTATTCTCCGCGAAATTTGACACATTTTTCCATACGATGGAACCAATTATTGAAGCAACCATTCCATTCGGAAGTTGGGGTCTCCAAAATGGCCGTTTTGTAGGCGTCCACAGCTTCTTGAGGTGATGAAAATCTCTGTCCACGCAATTTATTCTTTATTTTAGGGAAAGTATAGAAATCATTAGGGCTTAGGTCGGGGCTGTACGGCGGATGGTCTAATAATTCTATGTTTTCTCGCTCTAAAAACTCTTTTGTTCTGTGCGCGGTGTGAGAACTCGCATTGTCGTGATGGAGGATGATGCGGCGGTTGCAGTTCTCTTTACGGAGTTCAGAAACGACCTGTGGCAAACAAATGCTAGCATACCATTCTGCATTAACCGTTCTTTGTCCCTCAAGAGGAATAGTCGTAACATGGCCGGTTTTGGAGACAAACGTGGCCACCATTTTTTTTGCAACACTCCGTGAACGAACAATTTTTGTTGGCTTTAACTCATTTTCGAACACCCAAACTCGTGACTGGTTTTTTGTTTCGGGTTCGTACGCATATATCCAGGATTCGTCACCTGATACGATGTTGTATACAGCATTTGAGGATCCTGCGTGGAATCTTTCGAGAGTTCTGACGCACCAAGTAACGCGAGCCGCTTTTTGCTCTTCACATAGCGAATGCGGTATCCATCGGGAAAACAACTTTTTTACACCTAATTGTTCATGCAAGATTATTTGTATTTGACTCATGCCAATGTCTAAAGTTGCCTGAATTTCGCGGTATGTCACATGTCGATCTTCCTCAATCAGCTTACGCACAGCATCAACGTTTTCTTGGGTGACTGCAGTTTTTGGACGACCTTGACGGGGATCATCACTGAGCTTGACACGTCCACGTTGAAATTCAGCAAACCAGCGATAAATTGTGGTTTTGGACGGGGCTTCATCACCAAATGCAGAAATCATCCGGTCAACACACTGTTTTTGTGTTAAACCACTTCGAAAGTCATAATAAATCATCGCTCTTGAATTTTCTCGAGTCAATTCCATTTTCTCAACGACTAAACAAGTTTGACAAAATCTTGTGACAAGACCGATTTTCTTTTTTTTAATAAATAAATGGTATTCGATTTGAAAAACCAAGAAGTTTTCAATTAAAAAGATTTTAATATGACAGGAACAGTGGAAATATTCCATTCCCGATACTTTTAGTGCAGCCCTCGTACAACTATAGCAGAACATCAGTCGTGAGTCAGTAAAATATATAATTTAACGACTATACTACAACTCACTTGCGAACTTCAATAGAGTCACAATCAGACAAATAAAATGTCCACGCCAAAACTCGGCGCACGCTACGTAGTGCGCAGAGTTTTTCTTTTTTGCGTACAAACGACATTGAACATTAAAACAAATGACATAACGTATACATTCAAATGCCAAATGTCATTGTAGAACATTGAATTTGCTCAGACATTTTTTGAGTGTTGTCAGCTATTATATTGTGACTCTTTAGTATAGTAACTCGATGTTTTTAAGTGTAAAATAATCCTTTGATTATTTTACCTGTTCTTATCAATTAAATCGGGTCATGCTAGTTTCAAACTAAGTTCAGCCGAATGATTCGTCATTGTTCAATAAAAATATTTCAATAACAAATTACTCATCAACTAAATGTTTCTATTTAAAAGGCGTATGTGAGCTGTACCCGACATCTGCCTTGAAGCTAATTGCAAATTATTACTAAATGTTTATACCAATTCAAAGCTCCAACTGGAGCCAAAGGTGACCTGATTTAGTAACTTAGCCTATTCATTTTATCGTAAAAGTCTATTCGTTCGTTCGTTCGTATGAGCAAGTGGCCGTATGAGCAACTATATAGTCTATTGAATATATTTGAAGTTGAGATGACGGCTGGTAGAGCAGAGTGGAAGAAAGAGACTGTTGTGACGACCTAGAATAGAATAGAAAAAGTTTTTATTTTCCATCAACATAAACATGGGTAACATACAAATGAAAAATACTTATTGACAATCGAGTGACAAGAAAGCAGCATCATGACTTGGAGCGCTGGTTTTCACACAAAAAATATCTTACGGGGCACGGATATGACGATAATGTTTCGATAACAGAGTAGAGTCTCATCACTCTAAATAAGTAATACACCACATCACCCCCTTCACCTATAAGAGGTCTCTTGCCCATCAGTACCATTCAAGCTATATTTGGCGCGAAACTTGCTACACGTTGTAAATAGCTCATTGTTTTGGCTGACTCCGAGTCCGTTGACCAGTAGGGTTCATTGCATTCGACCTACGGCACAACAGAGCCAAGAGCAATCAAATCAACACTTTACGAGGCGTTAAGTAACACTTTCGGTGATTTGCTATTGATTTGTCGAGTTAATCTGCTGACGGAATACGTTGACACTTCGGTAGGATGCCAAGGATGTCTAATTTTGTGAATCAGCTGTTGCACTAAGAATACTTTGTTATTTTCTTGTTTTAGCTGCAATTTAAAATACCTATAAACAACGATCTAAACCGGTGAGTTTGTATGAACAGTACGATGAGAATGAATGAGATAGTAAAGATGTGTCGGGATCGTAGCAGGTGGAAATGTGTGGTCTATCAGCCCTTGCAGTAAAAAGGCTAGATTTTGTGATGACATTTACTACAAACATTGTGGACTTCTAAATATAGTTTGGTACAATACAATGTCATGGTTACATTTATAGAGGTTTATTTCCCTATGCATTGGTATATTGCCTGTACGATTGATAGGTAAACAAAATACTTCAGAATAGTTTTCAGACATAGTATCCTTGAACAACAAATGTTTAACTAATTTGAGTTTATTGAACCTTCTTATTGTTAACACCAATCGTCGCAATTAACGTGTCGATGATAAAAACAGCCAAATGGTTTTATTTTTAAAAATGTTTGTATAATTTCCCAGAATGTGATGATAGCCGACAACAGGCGTAACTTACGCCAGTTGTCGGCTACGCCGCGTAAGGCCTACTCATGACGAGGCGCTATAAAAAAATCAGGACCCCCCTCTTCCCAAAAGCGTAAACGATATATCGTGCCAATAATCGCAGTTCGGCTTTTGTTCATTGTGTTCCAAATTCAGTTTCCGCCAAAGTAAGCTGACCGATTATTGTGGTACGATGTATCGTTTTCTGTTTTCGTAGTAAGAGGGCTGCTATTTCTGGTACATCCCAGTTATCTGATCTATTTAGTTTATAAATTTTATAAGTGTTAAACCACACTTAGGTATTTCATTATCTTACTAAAAGTTTACGGCTTCGACGGGATTCGAACCCGTGAGGGTGATCTATAATAAGTATGTCAAATGGATTTATAGATAAAACATCTTGGAAGAATAGGTTACATTTTATTATTAAAAGTGAATTATGTTGTATGTTATTTGAAAGTGAAATAGAATAGGAATTATGTGAAATATCTCTAGAGTGGTGGGAAGCGGCCGGTGATGGAAAGAAGTGGAAAGAGATGGGGGAGACCTTTGCCCAGCAGTGGGACACATCATAGGTTATTTATAAAAAAAACTTTGTGTGAAAATATCAAAGCTATGATATGTATGGCTCAGTAGGCTTTAGATTAAAATAATTAAGTGGAATATTGATTAATAACTAATCCGTGAGACTTTTTAACAAATTATGCAAAGCTCTATCAATAAACTGGATTTTGGAAAGCTAACGATCTAACTAAATGATTCACCGCGCGACATTTAGCACATGTTTAGAGTCGCGCAGAACCGGACAGATAATAGAAGCGACCGTTAGGTGACTCATACTGAGGTCTTTTGTTTCCAAGCGCTACTTATTAAGAGTAAAAATAAAGTATTGCTGGACTTTGTATTCAATAACTGATGTAAAAATGAGATTAAAAACGTGAAAGGTTTCAAGACAGACCCCTTATAGAGTAAGTTAGGACAATGCGGATTTTCAGAAAATTCAGATACCAAATATAGGTTCAGCATAATGCCTGAATTTTATTTATACTCTACATGAAAGGTTGCAAGCGCATTGCTGCGCATAGAATGGTATGGTAACTGGTTTCTTCGCGATGATCTCCTGTTTAGTGCTCGTTTAATAGGTTCACATTTTCAGATGCGAAAAATCCGTTACTCGAAAATCAAATCATCGACCTTTAGAAGTCGATTATCATCACACTGAGCCAACATGGATAACGGCTAGACTGGTAGTAATTTGACTCTGGATTAACTCAAACTCAAAATGTATTTATTCAGTACGATCGTTTAGAGACAGACCACTTTGACACGTCACGTCCTTAAAACTAGGGGATTCTACTGCCTGTTCCAACGCGACTCCCTACACCAAGGAGAGAATCAGGCAAGAACCTAGTGGTGTGGGCCTAGCTTTTTTTTCAACGGTCCAATCTTATACTTACAGTAAACTATATTGGAGCACGTATATCCATAGTTTTAGTAAACTAAGGACTCACAATATTAATGATGACGCTTCTCTAAGGACATTTAGTTGTACGAGTGAGTACTCTGTTCTGTTTGACAACCCGAGACGCAAGGTCCTGCCCTACAAGCCGTAACATCGTTACTGTACTGTTATTGCAGTCTGAGAAGTGTAGTTAAACTGACCACTAGTAAAAAAACAGCTAAGAGAAGACTAAGGAGACGCGAGGTTTGTCATTGTTGTTATTTTTTTGTTAATGTGTCCCACTACTGCGCAATCCTCCAAAATTCTCCACTGTTATCTGTCTTTAGTGGTCTCCCACCAATCTTTCTCAAACCAGACAAGATCTTCCCGCCAGCGCCTTCTCGGCTTTTTTGATTCATGAGCAACGAAATCATCGCAATTTCTTTACTATAAATTCAAGTGTCTTTTACAAACTGTACAACTAATCTAATGGTAGTTCTGACGAGGCAGGGAGGTTCATGCATGAGGTGGAATTTATAACAGCAATCCAAGACTTATTGTAGCTATAAGAGCATTCTGCATCATTAGCATGGACGAACTTTATAGTTTTGTAGTCAAAATGATAGAATCGTTAACACTACATCCATTTTACAACGAATTCCAGTGTTTATGACAAGTAAATAGCTAATACTTTGATGCAACACATAACTGTCGAGACATTAGGCATTAGGCATCTTGCCAGAATTACCAGACAATTCCCTCTACGTTTGTTACGTGATAGAAACATTTACTACTCGCTCTAGAGGTTGTAAGAGACAAGAACACCAAATAAACATTTAAAAATCTTCAAGATCTATTAGACAACTATCATCAGCACGCATAGCAAATTTAATCATTTATCAGGATAAAATATAGCTTAAGACATTCCGTTAATATGATAATAATTATAACCTTTCTTCGGTAAACAAACAAATACAAAGGGCTTGGAGATTTCCAAAACTAAGTAAATCTTAATAAAAAATATGTATTCTGGTTTTTCTCTAAATAAATTAATTAATTAATTGTTTTCCAGGTACGTCACAGATATGGTCATTTTATCTCCATCTAGATTACAAAACATGGCTGACCACAATAGTCGTAACTATGTACTAATAATTAGCCGACCGCGTGGCCACAAGGATTGGGGTCACGGCATCGCTATTGTCTTGTGTTCCTATTAGTGATCAATAAGAAAGTTCTGTTGAGAATTTAAAGCGCTCATTATCAACAAATACTTGGTATTTACAATACAAAAACCACAGATACGTGAAGGATTTATTTAATACGAATACGAAGACTACCATCGAGGTAATGGCGATAGGAAAATAATAATGTTTGGAATTTATTAATTTTTTCATTAGGTACTTTTACAGCCACCACGGTGTTCTGCGTAGGGAAGCGCCGGCGCCATTGCCCTCTCCACGCTAGACCCGGCTGTGCGTCATAGGCACTGAACGTCTAAAAGTAAAAACCCTAAAAGTCTAAATTACTGTTTGCCATCAGATAGTAGAATTTACTTTAGGATATCTGTGAATTTTTTTGAGAAGTGTTTTCGTTCAGAAGATAGATCAATACCGGACGCCCTTAGTAACCATGTTTTAATTTACACTTCCTCTCAATTACGCAAGTAGAACAATGTAAAGAGTCGAGTGAGATAAAAAGCTAAGTGACAGTCATGACATACACCCAGTATTGTCACGTAACGTTTGTGATCGTGGGAAACTCCCCGTGGAACTGAAAACCTTAATGAGGCAATTGTGTAATTAACATACGGGAATAAGTAAACGGATTTAGAGCATTGAAGGTGTAATATAATTGGTTATTATGATTTTCAGCCGTTCGTGTCCCACTGCTGGGCAAAGGCCTCCCCCCAGACGTCACGATCTTGTGCTAGAGTCTTTTGTAAGTTTGTCGAGCTAGTTCCGCCACAAATTATGATGTTGATTTTAAATAATTTTAGACTAATGCTTCATGTTATTTGACAATTAGACTACGCAAAAGGGTAGTAAAGTAAGTTCATGGTAACTTCGTATGAGCAAGTGGCGTATAAAATCCCCTTCGAAGAACGGAAGGGCTCAGCTGTTAATGCCACCTGCGTTCACCCATCCAAGTTGTGACTGCTCAGAACGTTGCTCTACCAAGAACGACTTCGCAAACAACTTCATGTACAAAACAAGAATTCTATAAACATATTTGTCTAATTTTTTATAGAATTTAAGATTTTTCTGCATGTAGTACTTACCTAACCAGTATTTAAAGCATGATCGGTATTCTTTGTAACTGTCCTACTTATTTGTGATGTGATTGGTGAAGCACGTTCATCTAATGCGAAAATATTATTTTACAAAGCAAAATAGCGTTTGAACACAACAATTATCCTGTTATTCAAATCGCTCCAACACAATGACATTCGCACATTTCGTGTAGGACGTTGAACTAAATGGCGACCTCTCGGAGTGCCGAGTTCGATATTAGCAGATATTTGCTTATCTAATCACAATATTTGGACAACAGCAAATATTTGTAATAGGTTGAGATTTTTTGGTAATTTTCGCTGTACAAGGAATGGAAGTTGAAGGGAGTGGTCACAAATCCCCAATAATTAAGAAATAGAGTACAAATCAAAAGAAACTTAAGTATTTTTAGGTTAAGTATTGTCAGTTTGTTTACAAACATTGCACGTCAAATTTGGCTGAATTGACTGAAGTGATTCTTGAGGTACTTACTACCAAAATAAACGATTTTTTTCTTTCTTTTGCTAAAATGACCGTAATGATGGTAGGGCTTTGTCTGTTCAATTTTAAGCATCGGTACCAAAGGTAATCGCTGTTACAAAAGACAAAGGCGTTAAACACTAAACACGGTACATTCAAGGTTCGCTTGATATGATAAGACATCAAAAGTAAAGCTTCTCAAATAAATCCCAACTTCTATCTATTTGTTGGTAAAATATTGAACACAATTAGATAATTGAAACAACAACAAATAATAAACGATAATTATCAATGTTGCTAGAAACGAAATATATATCTAATTAATTATTAGTTCTCGTACATTAGTTTTAATTAGTCTTTTGATAAACAAACCAAACTGCAGTCGGTGACCTGTTAATTAGCCAAGATTGTTTCCTTAAAATTTATATTCTATTACGACTGATTGACATATTATTCGTATACTATGTTTCGATGTTATTTTCAGTATTTTAGCCATGTTTTTTCCTGGTGTACTCGCGAATCATCATAACTGGTGGGGTCTACAATTTATCAATTCAATACTCGTTGTTCGATAAGGAATTCCTGAAGATGACATCACCGCGCGAGGTCAGGGAAGAGCTCAATGAATTATTGTGTTTTCGAGTTGAAAATATATTTTGTCTGTTTCTGGTACAAGGAGTATCTGATACTCCTTGTACCAGAAACAGACAAAATATAGATTCTATAGAACGACGACGGCCTAAAAACTCTGTCACCCACCTAGGTAAACGCTAGGCCATACGAACAAACATATATAACAATAGTTTGTGCTAGATAAGACTTATGATAAAACAAGGAAATTTGTTTTAAGAGAATGTTACAATAATTTGTTCCAACCATAAAACACTATTAACATGCTCCAACAACAGAGTACAAGACAAACCACTTAGCCATTCCAAAATCAAATTAGGCAAATTATTCGCGCCATGTCCCACATCCGGTACCAAAACTGCCATATTGTCATTCGAAATTCGAAGAACGTGCGCGTGCGCTGACCTTCGCCCGCTGAGGACACTGTGACCAATGGGAGGAGAGGAGGCTCTTGAGAAGTCTCTAGGGCTGGCTCATGCCCGTTGACTATACAAATAATATAGTATCTACTTTCTCCAAAATATAAGAACACAATCAAACCATTTTTTTTTGCTATAAAGCTATAACAGCCTTAATAATTAAGTATTATATTACACTAGTTATAGTATTAGTTGTGGAAGTCATTTCTCTTTTTTGTACGAGACCATTAAGTAACACATCACACGTTCGCAGATTAAAATCTCAGAGAATCGTCCTTTCAGTTTGATTAGGCAAGAATAATTCAAGAATAGTAGCAGCCCTACAATCAAGCCACGAACTGAGTAAAAAAAAGTTGAAACAACCAGACGTTAGGCATGTCCTTGACGCACCTTGCTACAATTCCAGTTAGATTAGACCAACGTCTCTGTTGATCCTTATACCTGACGACGTAAGGTTCATTCCAAAAGACCGTAGAATGTGGATATCGTACAGTATTCAGAATGGGTGGGAGCGCTTGTAAAATATGGTATTTGAACACCAGCTGCGACAACAGCTATTGTTTGACGAAACGACTGAATGATTTGCACCTGAAAGAGTTGACGGGAATTGGTACAAAAACGAATGCCATACTTCGCTAATTAATTCTGATTGGAATCACTATTGACCTAATCAATAACAATAAATTGCTACATTTCAAAAATCTATCGCTATGTCCACAAATAGAATGTCATTACAATTTCGTTTTAACAAAGACGTTAAATTAACAAAATCTCCTAAATACGAAATAAAATCGCCTTTCGAAGGTACAAACAGCGATAACAATAAGAACCACAACGTAACCACAAAAACGATAAACAAAGAAAGCAATGAGTGTAAAAAGAACACAAGGGACAACCTCCGACCCGTTCTGTTCCGAAACGCTAAAGCCTTCGACTGGACATTGGACACAATATTATGAACTTTAAAACGAATGTACTATACTCTCTTTATGCTACATTTATGAATTAAATTGGCAGAAAGAAAATACATAACTTAATTACACATAGATAAATACATGAAACTGACTATGTACTAGAAACTACTAGTACTACTTGATATTTTTCGTCTCATATTATTTGGTATGGACGATCAGTTTCGTTCATGCTAAATTCATTCTATTTTTTTTTTTCTGTACAATGTTGTACATTTAAGGATGGTGAGAGAGTTAGCAACATTTAGACTTGACATTCGAAATGTTACAGAGCTTTTACCTTTTATATCATTAGTTAGTTCAAAGCAGACGACAAAGTTCGGACAACTGGACACCAGAAAATATCATACCATTATGTAAAAGTTAATTAGCAACAACAGATGCCGTTTAAATGATCGACAAAATTCTGAAAGGTTAACTTGGCTTTACGTAACTTTTGCATGCAACTACCTGAATATTTAATATCACAAGAAATCAATACGAGAACATGGAATGGTGCATGGAATCAATTGCATAAGTTACATTATTTTTATCAGTGTTACAGTAACGAATAGAAATACTTTTATTTAATTCGACAATGGCACATACAGTTGACTCATTTTTAAATACCCTACTACGGTGAAGTAAAAAGAAGAGTTATAATTTGAACCGGTAGTATAGTACTAACGAACTAAGTATGTTCATGCTATATATTTGTACAATACATACGATCTTATCTTATCGCAGAGATATCAAAGCAGAAAGAAGGAGGCAGGCATTCGATTGAAATCCCAACAATAAAAATAATAATTTTAATATCGAGAGATATGATTATAGGAAATTAGAAACACCTCCGGGAACAACATAATGGGCTATAAAATACAGAAAAACCACAGCTACCGATGTGAAACCCGCGACCCATATACCAAATGCTACAGTCAACGGTACCGAGACCGGTTCTGAGATACTCGCAATTGAACTCTCTGCCGATAAAAATATAACAACGATATGGGGTTTCCATGTATGTTTAAAGGTATTAAAATGTCGTAAAGATACAACATTGTTGAACGTTGAATAATATTAAAGATAAAAAGCACGAGTATATCCAGGAGTTACAAAAGTTTAAGTTCCTTTACAACTTACTAAAATAAAAGATAAGATCCTCAGTAACTTACCTGAACAAAGAATAAAATATATTGCATAAACAATTATTGTTGAATAATTTATGTAAGTACTCAAAGTAGTAATTTTAACAATTGGTGTGGTTTCCGTCTAAATGCGAAAGATAGTGACAGCTAATCGATAAGAGTGCAATAATATGCAATAAGGATGTATCACGCGTGCCGCAGACAATGCTTGGGAAACAGTCGAGCACGTTTCAAGTGGAATAGTACTATCACATGCAGTGACACTATGCCTTCGCACATTCACCAGAGACAATAGAAATTATAAACAGGAAGCGAATTATGGAGAAGGTCGTGAATAATACTGACAAATATAACCCTGAAATTATGAATATAGAAGCCAATAAAGGATTCAGTATAGTTTATAAGCAAGGCGCTGTAGTCAATAACAAGTATAACAACACAATAAGGTAAAGGAAAATGACCATGGTTACAAAAGATACTCTAAAGTGCTATAATTAAGATGAATTCAGAACACAAAATTTTAATTGGCTCTCATTAATTGGACGAACTGTACCTTCGATAAATTATAAATACATATCGAGAATATTATGACTCAATCAAAATATTGGAGGATTCCTATAGTGACTATAACAGTAATCAAAGTGCCGAGAAATGTCCATTCGAAATTAATGAGCGAACGAGGATCAAAGATGGAGAATACAGAATTTTAATTGATGGACAATGGTCCTCTTTCACACTGAGCCGGCATTCTCGAGTACCGTTATTGCCAGCCAGAACGATTACAGCATGGCACCTAGTAGTTACATCGTACCCGGTCCTGCCTGACCAGATGGCATTAAAGTCGACCCACTTATCGAAGGTCCACCCGACCGGACTGCGTGAGCCATGTAAGGAGTTTCAGGGTTACGCAACACGAGTAATTCTGCGCCGATACTATAATGTTCCGAATTGCGTATTTTTATCTCGGCAGAGATCTGGGTTTTGTAAAACTGTCATCTTAAATTAAATTTATGCGAATGTCACAATCACGACTTGCCCTTAGTCGTGTAAAACATGGGGTCGATTTTTAAGATAAAAATAATGAGAGAAAATTCTGTCAGCAATTTAATGCACCCGAGTGCATAAAGTTTACTAAAAGTATATTTGATGCACCTAGGTGAATTAGCTCAGGTAAATTAAGTTAACTAAGCAGCAAAAGCGTGTACTAAAATGTCAAATAAGGACAGCCTGTTGTGGACATTTATACCTGTTTATGCCTTTAAGCGGATGGACCAAGAACATGAATATGTAACATGTCTCCGAGAAGAATCGATAATGCAGCCTGATTAGATCAGATCTGTGAGACGACAGAGATTTGCTAATTACACGAGAATGAGTACAAGCAAATAGGTACATGAATATGGCATAGCTACATGCAAAGTCTGGATGGTCTAGATTTCCGTTTAATTACGCACATTAATTAAACCATAAACGTATCAGTTACAAGAATGTCACTACATAGTTTTTTGAGTGGTGCCAATATCAAGATGTGTAAAAAAAAAAGATGGTTTAAATGGATGGATGGATGAATAGGCTCTGATTGCGCTCCAAATACGCATAGTTAATCAAATCGACACCATCAGCAAGTTAGAAACCCGATGAGACTTCTGAGTTCTGACCACAGCTTGAGTGAGAAAGAAAATGTGTGATTTCGCTGAAATAAAAAACCAACAAATATCATAAACTTGAGATAAATCGTAGCCTTATTAGTGGTTTAGTAGATTCTTGATCAGTTAGTCTGAATAATCACATCAGTGTAAGACACCATCCGTCGCATCTCCAATCGAATATAATTGCTAACTAGGCAGCGGCGCAACTTCCTAACGCTGATACCTACATACAAAATAGCATATGGCGGTTGGAAACATCGCCTTATTAGGTATGCACATATGGACCGATAGCCTGAGCCGAACTGACTGATAGATACTTCTGATGAAATCGCCTCAGCACGACTTGTCTGCTATAATACGTCGCCTTAGAATATCATAATTTGAAAATATAACTTCGTGTACAATATGGCGTCAGCTGCCAGTCTGGTTTATTCATATTAAATTGGCAAATTAAATGTGGTGACTGAACACCTCCATCCAACCCATTAACAGAACATCGGAATCCATATTACCATTCTATTGTTATTTCAAAATTAAACAATTGAAGGAGAATAGATAATGAAATGTCAGTTACAATAATAAGTTCATTTAATTAGGTAAACTCAAGGCAAAATTGATTACGCTAAAATCTGAATGGCATAATGAAGTCTTCGTGAGCTTGTCAAGTAATAAACGGCTCTTCTTCATCGAGAATAAGATAGCTAATGCCATGTCGAGTGGACAGGTCAAGATTCGAATAAGCATGTGCATTGTCTTGGAGCCCCGTGCCCCCTACCTCGACGCATCATTTCACATCATTTGCTATATTGAAATGGTCCTGCATGTCATCTGCATCCTTGTGCGATATTAATTTACAACTATACGATGCAAACTCCATTGCTACTTGCTTTTTAAACATTTACATATCAAATTATGATTGATTATTTTGCAACTTCATTCTTTGAATCTCAAAATAATAACTGATCGAAAACGTAAATTGCAACTGCGTGCTTCGAGAGCAACAGTCAAAATGAAACGAGTAAATTGAAATTAATCGTAAATTGATACGATAAGGCTCCGATAAAGCAATCATACGTTGACAAGTTATTGGGCACCAATCAGACAATCACAATCAGGATCACGTCAATTACCGAGGAAACCTTCGCAAAAGATCCAATTATTTCAAATGGCATATTGGTCCGTCGGCCTGATGTCGTAAATTACAGATCAAGCAATGACAACTTGACGAATATGGTAACAGTTTAATTTGCAGCCATGATTTATTGATTAAATAACTGATTCAAAACGCATAGCGAAGTTGCACAAGCTGCGTCAGTAATTTTGTTGACCCACATTTCTGGCGTGGTATGCAGATGCACCGTACCTACTCGTACCTTAAATACCTACAAGGTATTGCAATGCATCTCGTTAAGCCTTTACATAAACCTGTAATGTAATACTGGTACATCGAGAATACTTTTGAAAGTGACACGAGACTCGAAGACGCAACATTGCAAGGGGAATAGGCTTCGAGGGTAATTATTAAGAACCTGAGCATGACGGTTTATAAGCTAAGGCTCGGGCCCTTTTAGTGTCTATAATATAGATTTACGACTTGCCGTCTAGACAACACAAATCAGAAACCGCTACTCATAGCGCAACTAAATTGTAAGTAGGCTCTAAAACTTGGTAGACAGAGGAGAATGCCTGGTCGATATCTATAAAAGAGGACATTCTATTTTATACGCTGCGTTGCACCACTTGCAGCACGTCAGTAATGTTAAAGATAAATTATGAGATGAAGCCACCAATATGATATTCTACTTATACTTTAAGTTAGTATTTCTTACAAACTGTGTCAATAAAACGTTTTTTTACTATTAATTTGGTCTTAAGACTAAATGAACAATGAATTGGGAAATGTAAATACGTGCTGAGTGTTAAAGGGGGTGTAATTTTAGGTCCAAAATTATTCAAGCACGAGTGCACATGCACACTGTACGTCATTCAGAATCACTGATGCATTCAAACCTTGTACTGGACTGGAAGAGATATTTTAGCATGATATGCATACTCAGAAATACTAAACATGCGTGAAAAGAGAACATAAATAATACAAACGTTCTCATAGTATATACGTGACCAAAGCGTTTTCAAATGCATCCATGCCATGTTACAATATCGTAACTAGAAATGTTCCACGATCGAACAACAGTTTCATTCATAAGCGAGTGTCCATAATTTACACACACGTGCATTCAAAGGCGTGGATCACGTTTCCAAGAAGACCACAATCTAACAAAACAAGCATACGAGTAGTAGACAGACATACGTTAAATAGTCGTGTAAAGTTGTTTATTATGACAGCAACGACATCAAAGATATTTGAATCCTAATTTAAGCTCATTGATAGAGTTTATAGCTGGTCATGCGTAGGCGAGATTTAACTAAAGATAACAGAAATTGGACGTAGTAATAGTATGTCACTAAAAACAACATCGTAACTATTTTGAGAGGTCATTACAACATTTACAACTCTACAAATGTTTACATTCATTGGGACACTTTCTAAGAATGTTACGCTATTGATACTCATTCATACAAAACGTTGGCAACTGTTGGTCCTAATATAAATAGAAATAGCAAACAATAACTCATAGATGTGTTCGAATATAACATGCGCACGTCTTGCAAATGTATCCGATGTAAAAACGATAATTACATCATCTGGTCTTAATATAACCGAGTCTGGACCATCGCAAACACATTATATTGCGCGTGACAGCTAATACTGGAGATTGATGATACTTTACATTTGGGAGTCCTAAGATATATAAAGCTTCATTGAGTCGCATTGCGTGTTGTATGAGCAATGTTCAAGACTTTTAGGCATAAAAGAGAATTCAAACACTGAGCTTAAATGTCTGACTAAATGCGTCAAATCCTGCAGCAGAATTTCTATCCGCAGTGCAGTTGACCAGCAGATCCATATTTAAACGAGATTCACTGCATGCTACAATCGAACCGTGCCGAGTGTATTTAAAAAAAACAATTTCATCAATTTACTTGGTTACATTCTTACATTACAACACAAGCTTAATTTTTTTTAATTTAAACCACTGATGACTTTAAAAATCGTGATTATATGCACAAGGATAAATTTAACTTTCATTGCAAGATTGATAACTACGGTATCATATGCAGTAAATAATATTGGTTCAGTAAAAACGCCTTTAAAACAACAATAAAAGAAGACGCCCATCAGTGTTAAGTTACAGAACATTAGCGCCGGCAGACGACTGCCAAAACAAACCTAACATGTTTTCATAGTACAATATACTTTGTCAGTTGTGAGGCCACACAAAATGGTAGATTATTGAAATAAAGTATGAATTTGCGATCCTTTTTTGCAATAATATCAATACTGGTTTTATAATGGTTAGAAGACGAAAGACGAAGAGAGACCAAGACTGAAAGGGCTGCACAAAAAGAACGCAAAACCTATCAATGATTGCGAAAATGCGAAGAGATAAATGTGAAGATAAAATGGGAAAATTAAAGCTGAGACGACGCAAATACTTCGGAGAGACGTATTACCTGCTACCCTTCTATCCATCTCAAATTCACGACAATCTCAAGCGGAGCCTTAAAGACCTCAAGTCTCAACCCTATCGTGAAAAAAAATTACAGTCATATGTTCGTATCCCTATCGCTGAAAGTTTTATAACCCCGGCTGTACCCTCCCTGCCTCCCCCAGGGGCTGTCTGGAGGGTGCGGCGAGACTGCGGAGTGCGGCACAGGTCGCATTTGCCTGTGATTGAATTATACAGTTGAATTTATAAGAGGATTTTCATGAAGGGTTGCCTGAAATACCTTGACAGATGGTTTAATAATTTTCTAAACTGTTCTGATAATTACCTACTGATGTGACGGTAACGTATTACGTATTCTTGTATAGTTATTTCTAATGCACAGCGCATGATGGTATTGACCTATGTATGATAGAGGTGAGTGAAAGATCTTGATTGAGAATCCGACTCCACTTAGTTTGACATAAGGGTAGAAGAATGAATCATCTCGCACTCATCATCATCATGAATCATTAATGCTTGTGTTATAGTAACCAAATGACTGATAGATGATGTATTAATTCTAGATTCCTATAATGTGAAAGTATTCTAGCATCTTATCGCAGTATATCGATAAGACTATTTAGATAAGCGAGATATCGGCCATTGTTGTCGCTCGAACAATTGCGGACGCGTCGCCGAGCGTAAATGGACAGTCTTGGTTCGCAGATGATCTATTTTAGGTGACCCACGCGGCCGTGCTGAACGATTCGCATCAACTGCTGAAAGGTTTTCTATCAATTCACATCTTGTATAGAAAACTACGGATAAATAACGTTTGTGGAAATGTCCGATAAGATCGAACAGGAGCCGTATTTTGCGACCAAGGTGACCTTATGACATGTCACTGGCATATCTATTAGTCTACAAAAATTACATCGTTAGAAGCAATTATTTTTACGCTTTTGGGACCTTAAATCAATCATATACAAAAAAGGCTAATGTCTATGTTAATTGCTGCGATCCTTCACCGTTATTAAACAGTTGTTTCTCAAGTGGCGTTTCTGCTGGCGTTGTTTACTAAAATATTCCGCATGAAAATGGTAGAAGCAGTAAACGTTATTGGCGATGGATACTATAGAGCGAGAATAAGAGGAAACAGCCTCTGGTTTTGGCAACGATACGTAAACAGAAAACGATTTATTACGTCTGTTAGAAGAATGAGCTCGTTAAGGAACCATAGATAGACGTCTCTCTGTACTATACCATCAGACAGCAATGGTAAGCTAGAAAAAGCTTTTCTATGAAAGGACACAAGTAAAGTTCGCCAAAGCACCAGGGTATCAGAACATCTGCGGAGGTTAAACGCAGAGTACAATAATATTCGCGTGGGCCGCCCCCCTCCCACCCCGAGTGGGGTCAACGACTGCTGCGGTCGTTTCGGCCGGCGGCGCGCCTCACCTTGACATTCATCTCGAGCACAACGCTTTAGCCAAACGTTTGAATTAACCCGAACAACTTTCGAACACCAGTAAACGGTTCACCCTTGTTGGTACCAACCGCCCACTCAAAACGGTCGCTTCGCAATTCGCACTAATGCGATGCGTGATAATCCGCTGGAGGTTTATGGCCGCCTGGTAGCTCAGTGCTAGCTTAGATGAAGAAATCGAAACGTATTCTTGTTCAAGGCAGTATTTTCATTAGCTGTAGATTTGATTAGATTGTTAAACAATTAAAGTGTTTGAGATGGACTTCGTTGTTGTCTCGATTTGAATATAAGATTATACCAGATCGTAATACATATCTGAAGGTTAAGAAATGAGTGTATAACATTCCACGCGATGTGGTGTAAGTCGAGCCGCAAATCCCTCGCCAGAGGTCAACAATCTCTTGTTATAGAAATTACACATTTGCAACCTACCTCATCCGCACATGCGTCACATGCTTTCGCGCTGATTAACTGTATTGTTACCTACATCAGTTATTTAAGAATGAAATATTAACCTATCGCATGTAATCTGACCTAACAATAGACTAGTATTAATGATAACAACTGTTCTACACGAGCCATATTATTGATACAGGGATATTCGCAAAAGGTGTCCGCAACCATTGTTAGAACATAAGGCCTGAGGTGACTCATATGGGGAAAATGTTGCAGAGCGGACCACCATGTGATGCCAACCACACCCTGGAGGAAAAAGTTATGATCTGACCTCAATGACTTTGTTGACAAAGTGCAATAAGTTTATGTGAAAAAACAATAATTCCGAAATCAAAGATTAATAATAAATTCGTTTTGGTTAGCGTTGTTCTCCTGTTGAAGATTTACGATAATGATGCACTGTCGACATGTTCAATACCCAGTAAGTAATCCCTGAGGTAGTGTCACTCATTAATCAATGTAGTCGCCGTTAATGGTCCGTGAAATCCTTAGATTTGCATGACAAAGGCAGTACCAGCGCCGTAACCCAGTTCGATTTGCCGTTTGGCGTTGCCAAACTAAGCTGGCTCACATGCTGGTTACAGGGGCGTCATTACTAGTTACCTTATTAGCTTGTGCGTTATACCACTCTAAACTACTAAAAATATTCTTATCTAAACGAGCGCGGGATGAACGTATTGGATTAAACTTGAATCAGGGATAGTTTATGACGAGAGATAACATAGCGAAATAGGTTATAAGCAGTAACTAGTGCGCAAAATGCATGTTTAAAATAATGATTTGTTAAGTGTGAGAAGATTATTGTTTAATTTCATTAATTTGACTTTCATCCGGGATCCTCAGATATCGCGAACGAAAACTAACAGACCATAAACTACACAACGAATTAAATTAATTTAATATGTTACCTTTCGAAAACCATAACTTTTATCCGACCAGTTAGACGGGTACGGGCTGAGACAAGGTCATTTGTGTCAGCATCCAAAATAAAACAAATGGATAGAAAACGCGAACGTAGATTAGAAAACAGTTAGTTATTCGGCTCGAAAGGATATCCCAGAAATTAAATAAGCGATTTTAGTCGAAAACATTTAAAATGAGTGCGAGGCGTCAGTCCAGATAGTGTCTTAAAACGTACTATCTCTCTTCTTTACAATTAAAATAAGAATAAGAGTAAGAGTTTGTTCGTTCGTTCGTATGAGCAAGTGGCCAACTCTGGTGACGGAGTTAACTAGTTACTTACTTTAGAGTAAGAGTAAGAACTAAAGATACCATGACTACGACCTCTTTCCGAGTAGGTACTAGCTATTGGTCCTAGCGAATTTGCTGGTTCATATAACAATGTTATACTCGTACCAAAGACGATTAATATCAAGTAGACAGACAAAGGCCATACACAAAATCGTAACTCTGAAAATGACCCAAAACGGGAGTTTAAAGTAGGTGGCAGCACCAGATAGCCTGGAAACTTTAGAACATCAATTTTATCCAAGAAATTTAAATTACTTTCTTGTAACTTAATATTGGGAATATTACCTATTAAACAAAAAATAATTTTCAAAATCGGTCTTCTATTATTGGTATAATTAACTCGGTGAACGAAGATACCTACATAAAAATATACATGCAGTGGAACATGGAACCCTCTTTGAAGTCAATGTAAAACTACTGAATGGATTTGGCTAAAACTTGAAAATAGACTACATAGTTTATGATCTGGAATAACACATAGGCTACTTTTAATCCAGGTACCAGGCAGGTGAATGAAAGTGTAGGGGTTAATGGTTTCAACAGTAGGAAACAATATTATCAGTACCTAAATCTGATTTAGATAAATGTAAACCAACCCTAACTTTATATTTTAGGTAGGTGTGATTATTTATCAGATAAGAATTGGCGTTTCCATTGAAAATTGTGATCTACTCAAATAGTATTATGTTATTCATATATATACCATATTATGACTGTGTAATACTTTTTCGTGTCTACCAAGAAGTAGAACTACTGGTCAATATGAATAATATTACATTGTTAAACATTTTTGATCTAGTAAAGTAGGTTGTACAAGATATTAACAATTACCTATTACCACAGAATAAGTATGTAAGTAGGTACATTGGTTGTAAAAGAAAGCTTGCAACTTAGGAAAATTCAAAAAATATGATTATGTGAGACAATATACCTAGTTCTGCCTACTTCTATGTTAAATTGTTGGTCCCAGCTTTTAAAGTTGTTAAGCCATGACAGCTTTTAAAGTTGTTAAGCTTTTAGGCGGCATAAAAACCAGAGTTGGCCACTTGCTCATACAAACGAATGAAATTCTATGTTAGTTATTTACTGTGAGGCATTCTAGATCAGCCATTTGTCAATAGCCCATCTCGAGAATGACTTTAAAAGTTGGTACCAACAATTTAATGTGCCCTCCGAAGCATGGAGATTAAATTAGGTTATTCAGTATTTTATAGAGCAATATAGTTTATCCCATAAAGAAAATCGCTATTACATGATAATTTAGTTCATCATCATCATTGGCAGCTCAAATTATAGCCCACTGCTGGGTAAAGGCCTCCTCCCTCAAACGCCACTCTAATCGGCCTTGTGCCGTTCGCATCCGTGCCTTTCCCTCTATGGCCTCTATATTGTCCACCCACCAGGCTTTTAGTTACCCCAAGAAAACTTCAATAGCTCTTGGATGTCTACAGATAAGATAATTTTATTCTAGGAATCTGTAATGGCTTGTTTGTTGTGTATTACTTATGTGGATGCTGTACCATTCTTGATGGTACAGCTGTACTGTTATTAAATTTCTTAACTTCATAAACTTTGATGCTATCTTATTTAATTTAAACTATAAAATCGAGATTAGTAATTTGACTTAGGTAGATAAGGTAAGGAAGTAATTGAAATTAGAAATTCAGAATCATGGGTAATTCCAATTTCAACTTCTGTGCATGAACAACTTTTTTAAATTATTTATTTTATGCATGCAATTGACTATTTCAGCTGGTAAGTTTTATGAGTTTGGCGCAAATTGGCTAAAAGTTTATAGAAATAAAGTGAAATCTTTTACAATTTAGATTGTCACACATTTTATTCTCATAGTATTTCACTGAAAAGTGCAATTTTCCATCACTTAAGCAAATAAACAAATCCTTTTGATTCTAAAGTATGATATTGAATTATTGATTTATTATTTCTATGTTATTGAATATTTTCATTTTAAAGAAGTTATCTGAGGCAAGATTTAATTCTCACCAGCTATAGTATTGCCAAAGACGATTAATATCTAGAATACAGACAAAGGCCATACACAAAATCGTAACCCTGATCCCGCAGTACCAGATAGCCTGGAAACTTTAAAACATCAATTTTATCCAAGAAATTTCAATACTTAGTAGTAGGTAGCAACAATATTCAATATAAAAAAAATTTTAGGTAATTTTAACTAGAAAGTAATTGAAATTTCTTAGATAAAATTGATGTTTTAAAGTTTTCAGGCTATCTGGTACGGGTTACGATTTTGTGTATGGCCTTTGTCTGTCTTCTAGATATTAATCGTCTTTGGCATTGCCAAGCTTTACTCATAATGTGAGGATACACATTGACCTCTTATCTACCACAACAAAGTCAATAAATTCAGGAAATACAATACTCACATAAATGAGCCCCGAGTAGTATCTATCCTTGATGTTGTGCAGCACGGACGCCTCATTCAGACAGGTCAGCTCAGCCATGTCCTCTACTTTATCAAACTTCGGTGGATTCATCTTCTGGATATCATCTATGGGGACCAGGATCCGCTTGCCTGACTCGGCAATCTCAACCTCCACCTCATCTCCTCGCTCTCCCTTGATCCCGGCAGCCACGAAGCCCACGTTCTCATGAGGAACCCACACCAAGCGCTTCTGCGACCACTCCGCCTGCGTAGCCGGGTCATTGAAGCTGTTCCGGTCTACCGAGAGGTACCGGAGCTCCGGGTCGTTCCTGTCCATGTCAACCATCGCGCCGCCCGATCACGCCGCGCGCCCTGAACTGCTATAACTCGACACCGCCACTGGACAACACATTAAACGGTCGCGGCGACCGACACTGCACCTCACAACACGCTTTTATCTACACCTCGTTGTCGATGTTCTTTAGTTACGCGTAGTGCCGTGACTTCGTGACCGTGCACGGCGCTGACTCGTACAAAATGACGACAGCGACTGACGGAACGCCGACGGTTACGGGTTGGAGGGGTTGGACCGGTCGACGCCCGAATTCACGTTGAACTTTGCCGAAATTCGTGCGTAATTTACTATATTACAAGAACTCTAAAGTTATAAAAGAAGACGTTGGAATATTTATCACACACATGGCATGTTCCAAATGCAAGTAAACGAAGAATAGGCACTTTATTTGAAGAATTACAACTAAATAAAATAAACCCACGACGACTCGCCGACACTTCTTTCTTGTCGTTTGATTTTTAAGCTTGATTTCACTTACACCATTTCATAATGGTGATGATTGCATAGATTACTCTTTGCTTGTTGGTTAATTTCTTCTGAGAACATTAATGAATTATACTACACCAATGAGAAAGCCGTTATGAACACAGCTGTCATGTCTGTCACTATGATGGTAATAAGAAACAGACTGTAGCTGCGTTCTTTATCTTGATACGTATTTATTGAGGGATTGCCATTGCGTTCATGTTCCATGGTCCATGGATGTTGTTTTAATCCTTCTTCTTAGTCATGTTCTCTGTGTTTTGTTTTCATCGATAATGTGGGATGGGAATGAAAGTACTTAAATATGCAGATTACTTTTCTAATACGTACTTACGTACTTTCATTAAGTTTTTTCAGTATTAAAATAGATTACTGTACTGACTCACATGCTAAATATTTCAGGAAAAAAAATGTTTAGAAGCAATAACTATTTTCGAACGATAACTTTAATGTCAAATTGTCAATGAATTTGACAGCAGTGAAGTGACTGACAGTGACAGACAGGACTACCTAATGACCTTTTTTTTTTTTAGTAACCTACTATGTCCCACTGCTGGGCAAAGGTCTCCCCCAAAAATATGACTATAGTCTTTCCAATCGTTTATTTAACTTTTGACAGATCACGCACATAAAGTTTTTTGATACAATGTACTACAGGGAATACTGTACTGTCATGGACGGGCTCCGCCCACTTAGAGATGTGTCACGTTGTGTTGTCTCTTTTGTTTTAGATTAATCAACATGGACAATTTTTATTAAAAGTACCATCTTAAACCGGCCATATTATTAGTCTACTTCCCTCCAGCAAAGTTTAAGAAACTATCATGACACGGACACTGGCAGAATTGTGGCAATAAAAGTCGCAGTAGCCATAAAAGAAGAAGTGAAGTGAAGAGATGTGTCATGCCAAATTAATGATCACAGGTTTTGAAATAAATCGATTATCGATTACTTATATTAAAACATACAATAAAATTATTGTGATTATTTTTATATCAAATCACGTAAAAACCTTTATTATATTGCATTAAAATGTCCTAAATGTCTCTGTTTTAATGCATAAATAATTTGCGTAATGAAAACAGTTCCATCGTACTCGTACCTAGTAATGGGATCGAATTTATTCGCTGAAAATTAATGATTCTAAAATAATCGTTTAAACTTTAGTTGGTTCAAATAAAAAACATGTGAATGAACTGCAGTACCTACTTGTAATGAAAATGTGCAAAATGATGAAATTCATAGTAAATAATGAGTGTGTTAAATCGATTAAAACTTCTTCATGAATAAAATCAATAAAATAAATCGAATCGGTAACGGGTTAGGGTATCACTATTTGAGTCAGTATTACAGCTGTCAAAAGTTAAATAAACGGTTGGAACGGTCTGTGGAACGGGTATGTAATGAAATGAGTGATGAGATGGCTAAATGCGTGGCAAAAGCCGGCGAAGCCAAGCCAAAATAAAGAAGAAGACCATATGAGAGGTGCTATTTGCAGTCTTTCTATTTTCGATTAGATTACCAATTACCATCTAAAGAATACGACCAATTATAGTTTTAGGACAGATTCTCGGTGATACATATTCGGACGCTTTTTATTTAGCTTACTTTACTTACCTAAATTATCTTAACATCTTATCTGTGACTGTGATAAACAAAAGGTCCATGAAAGTTTCAATCCAGTATCCAATTCAGTAGCTTGTTGTATTATTTCAAGTGATTTATCTTATTGCTTACATCCCCAAGATGATTAAACTAGTACTTTTCGGACAGTCCATAGCAACGGTTCCAAACTTGATAACCTATTACATGCTCTTTGAACCTAACTTTTATTTTTCAGTAGGTACTTTCAGCAATGGCTTTTATAGTGGATATGAGGTCTGATACGGTGACGAAGCCCACCGACGCCATGAAGCATGCAATTGCGAACTCAGCGCTGGGAGATGATGTCTTCGGGGAGGATCCTACAGTCAATGCTTTGGAAAGTAAAGTGGCCACTCTTCTGGGAAAACAGGCAGCTCTGTTTGTGCCTTCCTGTACTATGGCCAATTTAATTGCCAGTAAGTATTTGCGTTACGTACTTATGTAAGTAGGTATTCCATAATTTTTGTTTAGCTATGGTAGTTTTAAGTCATAAACCTGTTATGTCACTAGCCAACCGGCTCTGTAATTTAATGTTCCATTACATCATCCCAATTTGATTGGCTACTTCCTATCATAACATAACTTGTGGTAAGTACCTACATACTTTGTTTAAAGTAAATCCCTTCTGTCTGTAACATTGTGTATGATTGAAGAACAAATTAAAAATGATAATATTGTTTGTAATAATCTTTATCTCATATTATTTTTAAATTGTTCATAATAGCGATTAGTACAATAAACAATATTTGGTCATTGCTTTGTTTTTATACTTGTTAATTCTAATTAGGGTCATCCTTCCAATTTTACTTTGCAATGATTGGGCATTCAGTAAGATTAATAAGCAGTGATTGAAATAGATAAAGTATAGTGGCAATTCGGAGTTTCGCTAAACTAAACTAACTAAAATTAATGCCATCCTTTTTATTTCCATTGCTATGAAAGGGACGGCAACATTTTTAGTTAGTTAAGTTTAGCTTTTGCGACACTCTGAATAGCCACTTATATTTACCTAAAGTGCGAGTGTGGAAGTAACAATGAGTTACAACAATGATTACTAAATTGTGTGTTATTGTATATTCAATTTTATGCGGTTTGAAATAAAGAATATCATATATTTTATTTCAGTCATGGTGCACTGCAACAAGAGGGGAGCTGAGGCGATAGTGGGTCACCAATCACATATTTTTAAGTATGAACAAGGTACATCACTAGATATTATATTTACAAAAGAATGCAATCATTACTTGCTTAAATAAAAATACATAAGAGGGGTTACCCATTACAAAAAAACAGATTAGATTATTATTTCATAAATCCTTAAAATCATAATATTAACCATAATTTGTGGATTAAGGAGTTTCCTGATATTTCATAAAGCCATGAATCATGGTAAATATCCCGTTTTAAGTGTTTGTAATGTTCAAAACCCTAAAAGTGGCAATTCTGGATGACGCCTAAACTTAACTAAACTAATTTGACAGCACTTGATGCCATCCTTTTTATATCGATCTTTTTGAAAGGGACGGCAACATTTTTAGTGCTGGCAAATAATTTTTTGGCGACATCCAGAATTGCCACTAATACCTACCTATAAAAGATTAGATCTCTTTACAACATTAGTGTAATAAAAGATGCCTCTGATTGAATGTACCTACTACAAATTATTCCCCTTTCAGGTGGCGCGTCAGCATTAGGCAGCGTCCTGCTCTCAACTGTACAGAATGACAAGGATGGCATGTTTGATCTCAAGGAGTTGCAGAAGAAAATACGCGGGTCAGATATCCATGAGCCAATCACAAGCATGGTAGCTGTAGAGAACACGCATAATGTCTGTGGAGGAAAGGTAGACATGACACTGTATTAATCATCTACTTACAAAATAAGTAAACGCCTTTTTAAATGAAAAATCTTACTAAAAGTTTTACGGCTTCGACGGGATTTGAACCCGCGAGATACAAGCGATCACCCTTAATCCGGGCTGCCTTACCACTCGGCCACGAACCCCTTGACGCCGAAGACGAAACTATCAGTAAGATGATAATATTTCGGTTCAAGCACCATTTAAAAATGAAATACCTAAGTGTGGTTTAACACTATAGTCAAAAATATCTATTAGTAAACGCCTGTTTGTTTTACTACAAGCTTTTATTACGCCCCGCGGTGTTACCCGCGGTGAATAGTTCCCGTTCCCGTGGGAATACCGGGATCAAAAGTAGCCTCTTAATCCATGGTATAAGCAATTCTGATTTCTGGTACCAAATTTCATTCAAATCCGTTCAGCCGTTTGAGGCTGAGAGAGTAACAAACACACTTACACACAAACTTTCACCTCTATGCTATTAGTGTGATAGTGTGATAAAAAGTCATTCAGTACATTGCCCCATTTTTTCCAGGTGATCCCTCTGAAGTTCCTGGACGAGCTCGGAGCCCTGTGCAAGGAGCAGTCCCTGGCGCTCCACATGGACGGAGCGCGACTGTTCAACGCATGCGCATATCTCAACGAGGCCCCGAGTCGTGTGGTCCGGGACTGCGACAGCGTGGCCATTTGCTTCAGCAAGGGACTAAGCTGCCCCGTCGGCTCTACGGTCGTCGGATCCTATCACTTTATACAGCAGTAAGTTTCCACATTGTGGTATAGGCTCAACTCACACCAAAAGAGCGGCGGAGAGCAGCGAAGCGGAGCGCAGTTTCAGTGTCATACGAATTCCAACTTTATTTCCATTGCTATAATACTTATTATCGCAGAGAAGGCGCGTTCGAATTCGCCGGAATTCCCGCGAAGCCGCGGGAATCCGCGCGACTCGGTCGAATTTCTCAAGCGCCGCGCCGCGTTACCTCTCCACCGATCATCGACCAATGCGCAGTTTGACAGCCAGCGCTCTTTTTACGTGGCGCGACTTATCTAAATCGTTGATAAAATCATCTAAACTGTTTATCAGGGCTCGTCGCATGCGTAAAGCGCTGGGCGGGGGGTTGCGGCAGGCGGGCGTGTTGGCGGCCGCAGCGCTCGTGGCGCTGGACGAGGTGCGACCTCTGCTGCCGCTGGATCACAAGCGAGCCATGCGACTGGCTCTAGGTATGCTCTAAACTGCTGCATCTAGGAAAATCTTGATTTTAAGAGACTACTAAAGTCTCCAGATTTCAAAGAAATGTAATACTTTAAATTTAAATTTATGTAGAATTTTTAAGTTTATTATAGTTAGGTATTTGTTATCGTAAGTAATTTTATCTAATGCATGCTGTGTTCTCATCGAGAAGGTCTTTCACTAAATGATGTTGAAGTGTTTGTGATTTACATGCGTTAATTCTATTGTGATAAGTCCAGTTTTGAGAACCAATAAAAAAAAAAAAAGACCTCTGTGACGTGGTGGGCGAAGGCTCGCCTGAGATGCGGAGGTTGCGGGTTCGATTCCCGCCACGGGACAAATGTTTGTATGTTCTACAGATATTTGTTCCTGGTCTGGATGTTTTTCTATCTATAAATGTATGTATTTACAAAAAAATAATATCTAAGTAGTATATCAGTCATCTAGTTACCATAACACAAGCATTTAGTTGCTTAGCTTGGGACTAGATGACGCTGTGTGGAATGTCCAAGGATATTTATTATTTATTTATTTATTTATCTCCCTCTATCGTTGAGTGTTTGTGTGATATAAATGAATTGATTTTAGTTTTCTTGAAATTACGCGATGGTACGATAGCGAGGTTTACACTATCGAAAGTATAATATCTACTTGTTGAGTTCGCCTTCAGCCTGAATTCAGGAAATTATATAAAAAGGTATATGAAATGTGGTTGAATCCTTGATTGTAAGTGCTGTATTTATAATTGATCATAAATAGTCACGTGATCTATTGATATAGTGGTCAACCCAGCCCGCACCTCACTCAGCCCGCGGGCCGAAATGACCACTACTTGCTGCGCTCTAATTTCCCGTTCCCGTGGGAATACCGGGATTAATAGTAGCCTATTTTTAAATCCAGGGCATAAGCAATACTGGTACCAAATATCATTAAAATCCGTCCAGCCGTTAGAGCGTGAAAGAGTAACAAACACACTTACATATTTACACACACACAAACTTTCACCTTTTCACATTAGTAAGATTGCAATTCTAAGGGGGTAGTCAGAGGTATGTCCAAATACATATTTGATACATGCCCACTTTTTGCAGAAGTGGAAAAAAATATTGCCTATAATGATAATAATAATGATAATAATTATAATGATCTGAAAGAAATGTCTACCCTGGGTGGGATACAGTCGTAATCATATTTCATTTTTGTCCTTTTTGCCCATTCCATTATTGAACACGTATGTTCCAGTGATCCAAGGCCTGCTAACGAAGAGTTTCTCCGTGGATGTGGAGAAGCAGCACACCAATATGGTGTTTGTCCGCATCAGCGCAGACAGCGCGCTCGCGGCTCGCGACGTTGTTGCGCGCTTGGCGCAAGTCAGCCGGGCCGAGACTAAGGTTAGTGGATCACTTAAATAAATAAATAAATATCCTTGAACATTCCACACGGCGTCATCTAGACCCAAGCTAAGCAATTTAATGCTTGTGTTATGGTAACCAGACGACTGATTTTTACTGATTTTTGCAAATACATACATATTATCATTGAGATGTATTATAGAGCCACAATCAGATAAAAAAATTGTAAACGCCAAAACTTTTTCTTTTTTGCGTACACGCGACATTGAACAAACGACATGAACAGAAGAGGAAAAATGATTGGTCATCTTTATACGACATGACAGCTCTATAAGGAACATCAAAGAGCATGAGGAACATCATAGAAGAAAAAATTGAAGGAAGGCGAGGAAGGGGAAGACCGAGAATTAATTACATAAGTCAGATAAAAGAGAAGGTCGCTGTCATGTCGTATCAAGAAGTAAAAGAGATTGTATTGGAAAGAAGTATACGGAGGAAATTGCATAATTACACCGACAAGAGCTGAGCTCTTAGTTTTATAATTATATAAACCAATTTGACAGCAATAAAAATGTTGCCGTTCCTTTCATAACGATCGAAATAAAAAGGATAGCATCAATTATAGTGCTGTCAAATTAGTTTAGTTTTGGCGACATCCAGAATTGCCACGAATGTTGCAGATGAATCACCAATGTTATTTGCTATGTACAGGGTGATTGCAAGACGGAGAACGACGAAGGTGTGATAGTGAAGGCTCTGGAGTGTGGACAGGAAGACAAGTCCATCCGCTTCGTGCTGCATCACGACATCGGCGACGAACAGCTGTGGCTCGCCATTATGAAGATTACGTACGTCTTTAAAGAAATGGATGCTGCTGCATAGACTAATTATGGGATACTAGCTGCGCCCCGCGGTAGTTCCCGTGATCAAAAGTAGCCTATTGGTTATTCCCGGTCATAAACTATGTATATTCCAAGTTTCAGCCAAATCCGTTCAGTAGTTTTCGCGTGAAACTCAAATCCACGAATCATGGTAATATCCCGTTTTTAGTGTTCTAAATAAACCATGATAGTTTTTAAATAATGTGATATAATAATTAGTGATGCAGAATAGTTTGACATTCGCAGGCGTTCTTTATTTTAACCAATGGATAGCCTGGGCATGTACAATGGATACAGTAATGCCCGGCTTCACGCCCGTAGCACGCCTCCGTCGCGGAACCGCAGTAATTTCCCCATGTCTTGTTATAATGTCTAATGGGGATCGATCTTGGATGATTATTGGGCACAAACGGAGCATTGCCATTGACCATTTTATTTGTAGCCAATGTAGCGGAACACTGCAGCAAAACTGCCTGTTCTATTCTAACGCATAGATTTGTCTATATTTCTATCTCTTTTCTCGCGCGATCTTGATCGTAGGAGTAAAGTGGCGGAGTTGCTACGGGCGTCAATTTACACAAATAACCGCAATCTATCGCCATAGAAACTTAGTTTAAAAAAATGTATGACACTTTTTGACAGATGACAATACTACGGCGATAGATGATAGGCAATAAATCTATTGATTTATTACTTGTTAGTATTTAGGAACCATTGTAGAAAAAAAAAAGTAAAGTGCACAAACAAAATGTATTTAGTTCAATTTTACAAATCGTAAGGTGCAACTAGCTTCGAAATAAGCTTAGATAAATATGAAGTTTAAGTTTTACAAATTTTATAAACAGTTTACAAGTTTATAGTTTAAGAAAGACATTTGTTATATTTGAATACTAATTATAAATTTATAAGATAAACATATTGTTTTATTTGAATAGTGAATTAGACTACCATAATAATATTCTCCAATCCACTAACTATATATCTCTCACATGAGTATATTTAATTTCCTTAAATTTAAACCCGGCACGCACACCATTTTTTTATTCTCTAAATAACTTAAACTACAGAATTACATACTGATAGCCGGTTTCTCGAACGCAGATCATCTCTTAAATTAACTAACAATGGTCAAAGCACGTGACAAGTGAAAATTTGCAACCGGTAAGACACCTTGTCACGTGATTTGACCATTGTTAGTTCATTTTAGAGATGAACTGCGTTCGAGAAACCAGCTGAATCTTAAAACCTTGATAATTATGGTTTTAATAAAAAATGCAATGATTATTTCAAACTAGCCTATTAACTTATTTTAAATCTGTGATTACATTAGTATCACTTGAATTTCACTTTACTCGTATTATACAGGGTGTTACCAGACCACTACCGAAAACTCATACACTTTAGCCAAGTAGGTATTGAACTTATGTATGGAACAGCTGTTTTTTTTTTCGCGTTCACAGTGTTGGTTTCTTAGAAAAAGTTGTTCATATTGATGGGTACTTTCACCCCCTAAAGTTTTCGGTAGTGGTCTGGTAACACCCTGTATTTTTATTAAAACTCTGGCAGTGTGATTGGGAAATGCACATAAGCATTTCCATCTCCTATTACGTTCGTGTTTGCAAATAAATAAATAATAAACCTTTGTAGGGCATGCGTTATCTAGCCTCATACGCAAAACTTGTAAAATGAAAACCAACGGACCTTAATACATTTTGGCCGAGCGAAGGCGAGCGTAGGCAAACATGTGCAACACGACAAACCTCATTGTCAACAAAATGTTCTCTCCTGCTCTAGCATAGTACGTTAGAGCAGTTTGACATTATCGAGATATTTTATTTGTCGTCTCGCTCGACACGTGGCACATGTTAGGCCTACAGGTAAGGTAATGACGCTAATCTTTAAGGAGATATTAAAACACTATTGGCACAAAGGACTACACATAATCCGCTAAAGGATAAAGATAAATTGCTATAGGTTTCGCATCAGTTGCGCAAAATTCCGAATGATTATTCCGTAGATTATTTCAAATTTTAATTTCGTAAGAGATGTGGTCGACTTGAATTATTTAGATGTTTTAAAGCCGTATAATCTAAATAAGTCGTTAAGTCTAACAGTGTAGACTACTAACTTACGTCTAGAAT
The DNA here is from genome assembly GCA_963582015.1 of Xanthorhoe designata. Classification (NCBI taxonomy): domain Eukaryota; kingdom Metazoa; phylum Arthropoda; class Insecta; order Lepidoptera; family Geometridae; genus Xanthorhoe; species Xanthorhoe designata. The sequence goes on along the minus strand of OY757042.1, from coordinate 874,869 downwards.
ACCGCCTAATGATTCGTCTAATTTACTTAAGTATTAAATTCTTTGCTGTGTTGAATCTGCCCAAATACATACGACTAAAGACTCCTAAGAAATACCTACTTAATAGTGGCAATTCGGAGTATCGCAAAAGCTAAACTTGACTAACTAAAAATGTTGCCGTCCCTTTCATAGCGATGGGAATAAAAAGGATGGCATTAATTTTAGTTAATTTAGTTTAGCTTTTGCGACACTCCGAATTGCTACTAATGTATTCTATAGATGCCATAGTAAAATGAATGCTTATAAAACCTACCTGACGATAAACGTCCGGTTTCAATATTCAACTTACGAATGACTAGATATCGCCATAGCAACTTTAAATAAACTAAAAAGTCACTTTTTGACGGATAACAATGTTACTATCGGCCGATTTCAATATTAAACTTACGAATGATCGTAGATTGATCGCCATAGCAACTTTGTTTAGACAACAGATAACAATATTACTATGGCGACAGATCCACGGTTATTAGTAAGTTGAATATTGCAACCCGGCATAAGGCGATAGATCTACAACCATTTGTAAGTTAAATTTTCATACCGGGAAAAAGAATCATGCATTGCTAGAATTACATAGTACACATATGTTATTAAGAAAGATACATTTCTAATATTAATTAAACAGATGTTATTACGGTCGTAGCGCATTCATAGATATGTGCCTAAAACCTGACAATGAGTAAAGCCTCAACTACACTAGGCTACTTTACGAGCTGCTAGTCGGCGAATTTAAAAGCTAGCGAGTGTGCGATTTTTTTATAAAGATGCACACATCCTAACGCTCCAAAATTATGTAACTTTGACATCATTCTAAAAATTATGAAATGTAGGTATACGTATTAATGCAAGCGACTGCTGTACAGTTACGGGACTTATATAAAAATTTAGTTCACAATAAAATATAACACGACAAATTCTCTTTCCTATTGATATTCAAATCTAACCTATTTACCTAAATTGCTACAAATATAGCGCTTATACATGCATTACTATTAGATACAAGTAGATTCCTAATCTTATATAATCAGTGATGAATATTTGTGGATAGATTCTTCCCAAGGAAATTACATTATTTACATACTACTTAACTATAAAAATAAGTTAATACTAAAACTTATTTTAAGTAAGAAAGCGATCTAGACAGGTAACATGCTATGTCTTATACCAAAAAAATCTACAAAACAAAACAAAATTTGGCCACAATATGAAACGAATTTCATTTAAATCTAGCTACTTTTTTATACGAATTCAAGTTTCCGTTCAAGTATTAATCCTATATTATTTAACGAGCATAATAATATTATTTTATTACATTATACTATACTAACTATACTCACTAAATTAAGTATAGTTTAGCCATAAGTTAAATAATAATAAATTTAAAAGAAACAAACTGAAAAAGTCTCCTATAAAAAATAATCAACTTCATATTCTTGTTTGAAGACAATCTCGCTCGAGTGGAATATTCATTACAATAGCCAATTGAAAGTAAATATTAGCGTTTTCTGTTACTAAAGCTATTACGCTGAATTACAGTTGTTCTGGCTAACTTTTCTGCTCAAAATATAATTTATTTTGTTCATTCCACGCAGAAATCAACAGTTCATGATCGTCAAAGCCGTGAGCCGCAATAACATCCCTATATCCATCTCTGTCATACGTCTTCTTGTAGAAATAGAACTTGTCACAATGTATGGGAGTTACCCCGGCTTTTTTCGCCACAATCGCCAGATATATATCATCAAACCTGAAGTGCTTTACAAAGAGACTTGCTATGTACAAAACGTTCATGGTACGCTTTGATATAACATAAGCCCCCGCTGTGACGTAAGGGGGCCATTTATTCCATGGATACTCGTCCAACGACACCCTCCACTTACTTGTGTGCACTCTATGAGGACCAGACTTGAAGACATATCCAGAGAAAAAGAGGTCATCCTCTTCTATCTGTGTTGTTGCCTCTGCATTCGTTTTTAGCTTCCTACTTTCAACATAGTCGAGTAGATTTGGCACAGATATATACATGTCATCGTCGGTAAACAAGTAGTAGTCAGCAGAAGAACAATGCTCGTACAACCACCGGAAAGACATCATAGTCTTTATCGTGTTATTGAAATACGTGTCGAGGAAGTCCATTTGTATAATATCTTTGTTTTCTACCATTTCTTCCTGAATCTTCCTCTGGGTTTCAGAGCTGGTACCGACGCCCAGAAAGAAGAGAACTTTTACAATGCGTCCTGGGATGATGGTCTCCTGTCCGAACGTTTTGCGGATTGTCTGTCGATGCTCAAAATGGTTAAGCGCTGATTTGACAGCGATGAAGAGATCCAGTTTTTCAACGGTACTGCATTTTCCTGAGTTGGTTAAGAACCTGTACGGGTAAAAGTTGATGGCCGTCACCGTGGGTTTCTTTCCCGCCAGGACATCTTTGACGACTGGCTTGATGTCGATGTTGAGGGGGTAGTCGAAGCTGTCGTCGTAACTCTTTGAATTGATATAATCACCGATTCCCAGAAAGAAGTACAATGTGTACAACACTATGATTAATAATATGAACAGTTTGTAGTTTCTGTGCCTCATTTTGTTTGAGATTCGTATGAGACTCATAAATGTTTTGATTTCACATCTGTAATGAAAAGACTTGTTTTAGTAAACTTCAATTTCGTAAGGCTCAACTCACACCAAAAGAGCATCGATGAACAGCGAAGCAGAGCGCAGTTTCAATGTCATACGAATTTCAACTTTATTTTCATTACTATAATACTTATTATCGCATGAGAAACTCGAACGAGTCGCGCGGATGTCCGCGGCGTCGGCGCGGGAATTCAAATTCGAATACGCGCGCCTTCTCTGCGATAATAAGTATTATGGCAATGAAAATAAAGTTGAACTTTTTTCTGTCTAAACTCCGAAGATCCTCATCAGATCCTCAAATTTTTTTTATAATTTTTATTTTATATTTTTGACAAAAACAGAATTTTTTAATTGGCCCACTATATTGAGAATTCGGTGAAGATACATAACAAAAAATACATACAGTGAAATATAAAACCTCCTCTTTTTTTAAGTCGGTTAAAACGGATACAAGCTGATTCTGTTGTAACACTGACTATAAAATTATCACTAAAACTCATGTACCTACCTACATTCACGCTAAAGAAAACCGCAAGTGGCAATATCAGCTGAGCGCTTCCGTGCTTCGGAGGGCACGTTAAATTGTCGGTCCCGGCTTTAAAAGTCGTTAAGCCACGATGGAGGCTTTAGACGGCCTAAAAACTCCGTCACCAAAATTGACCACTTGATACGAACCTACTTACTTGAATGAAAAATTAGTATGTAACAAGAAAAAGGCATACTCCCCTTGCTAACTTAGTTCATCCTAAGGTTGTCTGGAAGAAATCACTCATAGCGATAAGACCGCCTATTGTACTTCATTTTAATTATTCTTAGTATTTGTTATTTGATGTAATGTCCATGTGGTGTACAATAAAGTGCTAATCTATCTAACTAACTTCACAGCTGTTTATGAATGTGGTATGACTCACCGGCTCACAGTGAAGTGTCAACTGAGGAGCTAATGGACACCGGAGGCAGGTAGTGGCTGCGGATCTGCGTGTGGAGGCGAGCCACCTCGCTGTCCAGCGTCTCCATCTCCCGCACCATTTGTGTGAACTGAACAATACCTGTAAGATAGGCAACTAATATCAGTTAGGTTATGTAGACCCTATGGTTTTTCTTCAACTTTTGCGATCACAATTCATGAACATGGGGTTTTATCTTATTTATCTATGTCCCTTATTTATTGTTGCCAACTCAAATTTGAGTAGAATATAATAGAAGAATGATGAAAGGAGGTTGTACCTTCTCTAGAATTGCTGAAGCCATGTCTCTTAATAGTTTCCATTTCAATCTGGACAACCATGGGAAAAACAATCTGCATCATCTTGAGCATCTCATTACCAGCAGCCTCCTTGGCCTCGTCCAGCTTGGAAGCATAGTCGGGGGACTCCAGTGCGTCCATCACTTCTCCTAAGATCTGACGCATCAGGTCCACTGTTATGCTTTGCGGGGAAGCCATTGGGTGCTTAAACTGCAACTGAAATGGATTTTGGTGTCATTTTGCTATTACGTTAGAAACAAATTATCATTTTTGATGATCATTCTTACAAAAACATCAAATCAATTATTTATTTGCAACATTACAAAGAGGTTGGTAGGTAAGTACATAATGGTAAAAAACAAGGTCTTTTTTTGGTGATTGGAAATTGATTAGAAGTGAGTCACTACACTTCTTCTTTTATGGCTACTGCGACTTTGATTGCCACAATTCTGCCAGTGTAGAAGTGAGTCTATGGATGAATTGGTCAAATTAAAAATGACACTATTACAAAGTTACAAACATATCAAATTCTTACACAGAAACCTATAGGAAGCACTGTTACTGTTGTTATTTTAGGTCAGCAGCACTATGCGGAGTATGCGGCACACCTATTTCAGTGGATTACCTTTTGGATACCGTCGGCGTCGCTTGACTGCTGATCCTAACATTCCTTGGTTTTCACGAATATCTGTAATGATGATACGCAATATCATAGCTATGTGCTGTAAGGCAAATAAACCAATCTTGATTAGTGGTGTGCTGCGGTGCTTTGCACAATATTTATACAAAGCACGGTGCATCCATCACAGCACTGTAGGTTCTTACCGAGATCCAAATTATAACAAACAAAAACAAGGAACCGTAATCAAATCAGTATCACAATCGATGGTTTTAGAAAATACAATACATCAAAGCAAGGCTGCTCGAGGCAAAGGCAAGGCGAAGCGACATTACATTACACTACAAAACGAAAAGAAGCAATCACAGTAAGAAGCAATTCTGAATTTCTGAATCACTGAATTTCTGTGCTAGCAAACACTTCTTGACAGTTGACATTGTCAAAATGAAATAATACGCACTACTACGCAAAGAGCATGTAGCACTACGTTCTGCTAGGCATGTCAATTATTGCTACTTTTAAATAATTAGAACGGTGCGATATTATTTTGTAAATTAACGTGAATTAGCGTGCTAAAAATAGCGGACTACTATTTTTCATACAATCTCTTCTTCTTCTTCCTGCCCTTATCCCACTATGTGGGGTTGGCACAACATGGAATTCTTCTTCCATGTATTCTTTTTCATACAATATTCTAATTGTATTTTGTGCAGTTATGTAAATAATGTAGTTATTTATTTATTTATTTCTAGCCCATATTGTCCCACTGCAGGGCAAAGGCCTCCCTCCCTTCTTTCCAGATTTTTCTGTCCTTGGCCGCAGTTGAAATATGTAGTAGTTTAGTTTATTTATATAATATTAATTACAAGATGATTTAATATCACTAACGTAAAGTCGCAACATTTGCTAATGTTACTGCCTGCTAATTTTAATTAGCGTAACGAGCATAACAAAATTTTCAGTAGCTAAAAATAACAGCAGTGCCGTTAAGTGCCGTTTATTTTGTAAGTAGCGGATGCTAATTGTGAATTAAGTTTTAACGTAAATTTTTGCTAATGTTAATTTAATTCAAGCTTAGAAGAAGTAATAAATAGAGCGCTGTATATTTCTTTCTCAGTCACACAAAAACAAAGAAGAATTTATTACATAATTCTTGTGAGTAAAAGAGACAAAGCATTCGATCTTTTGTCACTCATTGCGTGCCGCTTTTTTGTATGGCAGAAAATTTGATGCTCCTAATTTTGTACTACGAAACTATGGATATGCAAAAATTGCGTGAGCGTGAAAAGTGAAAAGCGTGAAACACTGTTCGTTCAAAGAGCATGTAATAGTAGGTACTAATACTAGGTCCATACAATGAATTCAAACCATTGACAAGGGAAAAAAGCTTCGTCTGAGATCCAAGCCTAGGCTCTGCCCTGAAATGAAATAATCACTGTCTTTTTTTTTGTTGGCTTCGCACTACTTGTGCATTTGCCATGAACATTATCTTTTATTCCAGACTACCTACTACTAGATGCTCATGCTACGCATACTTTTATTTACTAATAATAAAATTACGGAAACAAATCAAAATGCAAAATGGATCGCGAACTACGAGGACGCGGATAGGATAGGATCAGGAAAGAACTCACTGTTTGTTTGTTTGTTTGTAAAAAGAATTTATTGTGTTTGTTTGTTTGATGTTATTTTTTTTTGTTTTCGTTTCGTTCCTCCATGAATGTATGCGTTCCTCTGACGAAGGTAATTTTTCAATGTTTCGTTCGGTCATGTTTGACTGATTGATATTGACGATTGACATGACATGACATTCTATTCTATTTTGATTTGACGTTTCCATTTCATTTGTGGTGGTGTTTCGCTGACTGTACTTTTGTTTTGTTTTGGTTTCAATTAAATTTTCATGCACAAAAATATTAATTCTTTCTTCACGAATATTTGGAGTTATTTTATAGTTCTATCCTCTCTTTTCGACTCTCAGTTTGTTTCTCCCTTACATTTTGTGTAAAAACTTTAGTTTACTTACTTACACATCATTGAATTCAATGAATCGTTCCTAAATGTTTATCGAAAGACTATGAATCATTACAAACTATTTTCTATATTTGTAGTTGAGAGATTAATCTTTGTTCGAAAGATATCAGACAGACGCTAGACATATTAGTGATATATATAGTACTTATTCTATGTGTGTGTATGTAAATAAATAAATGAGCGCAGTTAGTAAAAGCTAAGCCATGGATGAGGATATTATAGTGTCTGAAGAGGATCATAAGCTAACAAAGCACCGCCGTTCTCTAAACAATGCCAGGCAGGTGGCAGTCAACTTCATGCCATCCCGCCAGCTGCCTCACAGTGAGTATTCTTCTAGTTGTTTTGATTACGTACAGAAATAAATTATTTAGGTACTATCGTCATGTACGTCACTGATTCTGTCCTGTGTGGCTTTGAGTCATGTAATAAACCCATAAATTCACATGATATCTCTATAGTAAGTATTCAATGTTTTAGATTAAAGATTTTAGCTGATTCTATAAGATACAGGTTACCAGAACATTGTTTTTATATAATAACTAGCTAACTTGCCCGCGGCTTCGCTGACGTGGTACCTACCTTGATAAAATATAGCCTATGTTCATTTGAAAAGTCTAAGCTACAAATTGGTGAAATAATTTTTGAAATCGGATGAGTAGTTTTGGAGATTACCTCAAACATACAAACAAACATACTAAACAAACAAACCAACATTACCTCTTTATAATATTAGTATAGATTGACAACTATTCTGATTTCCACACTGTTTTGAATTTCATATTGATTTGATTTCTTTACTGTTTTACTTCACCATGATAATAATAAATTAGAATAATATTAAAGTATCACAATTTGACACAAAAATTCAATGATACAAATGTCTAGTATTCAAACCTACTACTTTCAGATTGAAATGCACATTGTTCACTGCACTGGTTACAATACTTCATTATAACAGACCTACATGCATTGATGTTCCTACCAAAATTAGCTGTTTTCCCTAAGGTCAGTCATCAGAGCAAGTTAAATTACTTCTTCTTCCTGCCCTTATCCCACTATGTGGGGTCGGCACAACATGTATTCTTCTTCCATTTCCCTCTATCAGACGTCATCTCAGCACTCACTCCTTTCTTACTCATGTCATCCCTCACACAGTCCATCCATCTTTTCTTTGGCCTACCTCTACACCTATATCCATCCACATTCATACCTAACACTCTCCTAGTAACATGACATTCTTCCCTCCTCATAACATGACCATACCAAGCTAACCTATTACTCCTCATCTTTTCATTCACTGGAGCCACTTTCACACTTCCTCTTATGTACTCATTCCTTATCCTGTCCATTCGCGTCACTCCACACATCCATCTTAACATTCGCATCTCAGCCGCATGTATTTTTCGTTCATCCGTCCCTTTCATAGCCCAACATTCAGATCCATACATTACGACAGGTCTAACGATTGATTTGTAAATTTTCCCCTTGAGTTTAAGGGGCATACGTGAATCGCACGTTGTTCCGGAGACCTGTCGCCATTTCATCCATCCCGCATTTATTCTATTTCTTACATCCCTGTCAATCTCACCATCATTCTGTATGACAGAACCGAGGTACCGAAAATTGGAGCAGGCTGGTAGGGATACACCGTTCAAAGCAATATTGACAAAATTGGAGGGACCACCGAAGTCGCAGAACAAGTGTTCAGTTTTCGTTCTACTAATCTTCAAGCAAGTTAAATTACTAACAAGCTCTAATGAACAAAACATGAATCACTTCAGTTCAGTACATGCCACTGTGTTTACCTTGTTGGATATAGATATCTTCGATGTAAATAGTAACATTCACATAGTTTTCTTGGCAAAAACTAATCTAGTGAACAAGATTACATAGACTAGTGTAGTTTTTAATAATTTTGTTAGTCCTTTAAAAGCTTTTAGTATTGGGTGATGCTGTGTAGTGAAATTTTAATGTGAAATGACTTATAATAAGAGTTTCAAACTTGAGATGGAGGATATTAGTAAGTCTTTTAATTATTTTGTCTTTTAAAAGAACATCATGGTGAAGCTTGCTAGTTTTTTTGTCCCCCTGACACTTTTAGTCCCTCAGTTTTTTTCCTAATCCTCTCAGGCTTCCTGATTGTTATCCTTCCTTCCTAATTGAAGGTTAATTGTTACACCAATGTTTTCTCTGTTTACCCCTGGCATGACTTCCATCTGCCGGAACCCATACTTGGTGATCCCTGGCAGGGATTCCCAACCCACCTGTGGTCATCCATCTGACTTACATGTTCAGCCCTGCCTCATAATCCTGGCAGTTCCTCAATCTTCAATCTATTTTTCTTTAATAGATTGAAAAAACTTATTGTCTCTCAACATTTTAAATGCTAGAGCTGAGTAGGTAATATCTAGAACTGTGATGCCGGCACCACACATGGGCTTCAACTTGGTTCCACATTAGAATGGTCAATGGCAATGCTCCATTTACGGTTATTCGACAAAAACGGAGCATTGCCATTGGCTATTCTAATGTTGGAACCAAGTTGAAGCCAATGTGTGGTGCTGGCATGAACTGTAGATAACAAAGCAAGTTTTCGTCTGGAAAATCATGTGACGGCAACGCGCAATATATACTTCTTAGGCCAAAGAGCGAGATAGAGCTAAACTCAATTTCAGACACACTCCGCCTCAGACGGAACAACTCCGAGCAGAATGCGTTGCTGGGCGAGCTGGCGGCCGACGACCCCGACTCCGCCAGCACGCAGGCCGACGTCATCGTGCGGGAGCTGGAACAGCACCATGTACTCATGGAGGACAACCTCGTCTCTCAGGAGTTGAGAAGGTGGGTCTCTTGAAAATTCAACATTTGCCATTCATTAATCTTTGGAAAGAAATAGAATTGTAATACCATTATGGGTGCATAGCGCAAGAAATAGAGAGGAATGGAAACGGTTGGAGGAGGCCTACGTGTCTTCAGGATACGCTGAAGAAAAACGCTATTGATGTGTGTATTGTTATATTAAACTGTAAACTTTTAGCAAATAAAGGCATTGAAATTGAAATTGAATTTCATCTTCGTTGAATGATTTACGGAGTTCATTATTAACTATAGAGAGGCGCTCCGAGATCTTCCTCAGGGTTTGACGATGAAGAGGAACGTTCGTGCTAAGCTCTCCGCGTCCGTGAGCTTGCGCTCGAAGCGGCGACCCATCTCTGTGTTCAAGCGATTCAAGTATCGTGTCAGTTTTGCTTGGAAACGGGTAAGAATAAGTTATAATCACTTGTGGTCACTTGTGGGTATGTTTAGATCTAAAAAAATAGAGGGAAAAGAGAATCCAATAGCGATTTGTTTTTCCTAGTCTGTATAGAGAGTTGAAAGGTTATCACGGCACTCAGTCACTTCATTAGTCAGGTCTTCTTGTCCACCAAAAAAACTGTGGCGAAACTCCTTCCATATTAGATTCCTGTATTGTCAATTGACTCCTACACAACCTACAGGGTTTAGAGGATTACAAACATAGTTATGCCAGCACCACACATGGGCTTCAACTTGGGGCCAACATTAAAATGGCCAATGGCAATGCTCCGTTTACGGTTATTAGACACAAACGGAGCAGTGACATTGCCCATTTTAATGTTGGCCCCAAGTTGAAGCCCATGTGTGGTGCTGGCATTCAGGATTATGTTATTGCAGAGCAGAGAGCGAATCCGCGACGCCATGTTCTCCGTCGAGCTGTGGTACGAGGCGATCCGAAGCATTGAAGGCCAGTTCGGCTCAGCGGTCGGCTCATACTTCCGCATGGTCCGCCGGCTGTTCGCGCTGGACTTGGCGCTGGCGACGCTCTGGCTCGGCTTCGTGGTGGTACCACAGGCTTTGCATAATGAGGTTACTCCGGCGAGCAGCTGGAATGGAGGCAATTGGGCTCTGGACTGGCTTACTGGGAAGGTAATAAGACGACCTCTGTGGCGCAGCCATGAAGCCATGACGGAGGTCTTTAGGCGGCTTAAAAACTCCGTCACCAGAGTTGGCCACTTGATCATACGAACTTACTTACTTTTGGCGCAGTGGGCGAAGGCTCGAAGGAGGTTGCGGGTTCGATTCCACGGGACAAATGTTTGTATCTTCTACAGATATTTGTTCCGGGTCTGGATGTTTTTCCATCTATAATATGTTATGTATTTCCAAAAAAAAAATATCTAAGTAGTATATCAGTCATCTGGTTACAATAACACTAGCATTAAGCTGCTTAGCTTGATGACGCCGTGTAAAAAAATGTGTGTTCACTCGCTGACGAACCAATAGCACTCGATAAATCAATGGTATGAAGTGCGCCGCGTTACCTCTCCACCAATCATCAACCACTGCGCAGTTTGACAGCCAGCGCAGTCCAATTTTAAATGAAGTCTATTACAGGGCGGCATGCAAAACTCTCTAATATTCTACGGGCACTACCACTACGGCTGGATAGCGCCGAGCGGGAAATATAACATGGCGTTCGCCTACTTCTTCACCGCGATATGCTCTCTACTGGTTTTCTTCGCTCTACTTTGTTATAGGTCAGTGTCATGATTGCATGTTATACAGACTAACCCCCTTATGCATATTGGTTTAGTAAACCTACTTTAGCTAAAACGGATATTAAATCCGTTGCTATCTCTTTTTATTGACGTTAGAGTAACAAGAAAAAATATCTTTAAAACTATTTTGAATTGACAAATCTTTACATGAGTGGTTAAGGCAGGAGGCCTATGAAAAATTGTCTGCGTAAATGCGGGTAGTATAAAATAAGTGAATGCTGATATGACGAATGATAGACAAAAATGAATATATAAAATATGTTGTGGGTGTTTTCTAGTCAGTCATCTGGTTACCATAACAAAAGTATTAAATTACTTAGCTTAAGACTAGGTGACGTGTGGAATGTCCCTGGAAGGATATATATTTATATTTATTTATAGATGGGCAGAAAGAGTTATTCCTTAAGTAATTTCTTTCCGTATTTATTAACAGGACAGCAGATTCTTACCGACGCAACTTCATAGAGACATCTGGTGCTCTAAGCCACGTGTTTGCAAGCAAAGTGTTCTGCGGCTGGGACTTCGGTGTGACCGCGCCAAGAGCTGCTGCTTTACACGCCAGAAGCATTTACAACGAGTTCAAGGTGATTTGGTACATAGTATTTATTACAACGAGTTTAACGTGATTTGGTATATAATATTTATTACAACGAGTTCAAGGTGATTCGGTAGGTACATATTATTTTTTACGAGTTCAAGGTGATTTGGTACATATTATTTTTTACGAGTTCAGGGTGTTTTGGTACATATTATTTTTTCAGTCAGTGTGGTGTGTCGCAATATGTAATTTGTGTTGATTGAAGAAAATAAAAATATATGATCACCACTGTATCCCAGGGAGAGGTAGACATTTCTTTCAGATCTTTATGCTTTAGATCCTTTTGAAGATGTCTAAGGGGGTAGTCAGAGGGTATGCCCAAATACATTTTTGGTACAATCATTTTGCAGAAGTCAACATTTCTTATGTGAAAGTAATAAAATAATTTCATCACTCGAATAAGTACAAACACAGTAGCTATTCCCCTCGATCCTTGAATAATGTAACAAAGTAACAATTCAAAGCAATATTTAATTTCTTCCCCAGGAACTTCTAAATGAGCAGAACAAGAAACAAACTACCCTCACCTTCTGCGCGCGTCTCGGACAGCGCTTAGCGAATATAGTCGTTACGGTCCTCGTATTAGCGTGCATCGCCGGCCTGCTGTACGGACTGTGGCTGCTGTTGGAGAGGGAAGCGTGGGAACTGCAGCTGTCTCTGTTGCTCACGTTTGTGGTGGCTGTCTGTCCCGCTCTGTTTCATTTGGTTGTGAGGTACGGATAATGTAAAAACGTTGTATCATTAGTGATTGGTAGTTGATTGTGTTCTGATGAGAATAATTTTACAATAAGTTTTTAAAGGTAAATTTCTGGACTGTAGTTAAATTTTCGGTCTAAGAACCAATAAGGTAGGTACTTACTAATAGCATAGATTATATAATACACTAGTACAGATCGAAAACAATCCTGAATTTGCGGGCAATTCGTCGGGCTATCCCGTTTTACCTGTGTTTCTGAGTCAGCGCCATCTAGCGTTCATGTCATGTAATTTAATTTAATTTGTAGAAATTGATCTAGGACATAAAATAATGGGATATTTTATTTCGAAATCGAAAAAAATATATTTAAAACAGAAAATGTATGATTCTGGCATAATTTTGGTGTTTACATGAATCTGAGACATTATTTCGAAATCGCAACACGTAACGCTATCTATTATTATTTTTTGGAACTGCAAGCGTTTTATAAGGAAATGGTACCCCATGCTAATAGTTAATAGTTTTATTTTGTATAGTTTAGGAAGAATAGCGAAAGCAGAGTTTGGTAGTTGTTGATTCTCATGTGTTGTTGTAGATGTGAATTCTACAATCCGCGCACGGCCCTCTACGTGACGCTGGCTCGCACCTGGCTCCTGGACATGGGGATATTGGCGCTGCTCTTCGTATACTGGTCCAGGTCTAATGCACTGGTAAGTCCCACCAGGCGTTTGTTTGTTTTTTATTTAAGAAAATTAAAGTAAAAAATTAAAAAAATATTAAAAAAAAAATACTTATTAAAATTATTATTAAAATTTTTAATTAAAAAATTACAAACTTAGTAATAAACACCTTAAAAACCTATTATGGTTTGTCTAAGGTACATAATTCCACTTAGACAGAAATTAAATCAAATCAATGAGCCGTAAACAACAACTAGCTTAACAAAATACTACATTATAACCAAAGACGATTAATATCTAGAAGACAGACAAAGGCCATACACAAAATCGTAACCCGTACCAGATAGCCTGGAAACTTTAAAACATCAATTTTATCCAAGAAATTTCAATTACTTTCTAGTTAAAATTACCTAAATTTTTTTTTATATTCAATATTGTTGCTACCTACTACCAAAGACGATTAATATCTAGAAGACAGACAAAGGCCATACACAAAATCGTAACCCTAAAAAATAGCCTGAAAACTCTAAAACATCAATTTTATCCAAGAAATATCAATTACTTTCTAGTTCAAAATGTTTAAATATTGAATATTGTTGCTACCTACTACTAAGTATTGTAATTTATTGGATAAAATTGATGTTTTAAAGTTTCCAGGCTATCTGGTACTGCGGGGCAGGGTTACGATTTTGTGTATGGAAAGAAAGAAAGAAAGAAAAATCATTTATTCTTGTAGGACCTCAAGGATCACTTAAGTATCGTTTTACATGCTAGGTGATTCTAATGCCTGTTACTGTGGCCTTTGTCTGTCTTCTAGATATTAATCGTCTTTGATTATAACTAACTAACTGTTATAACAACTGAACTGGATGAGCTTATTCATTTTACGCACATGAACACAATACAACGCTTATCTACAAGTCGTAAAGGTAGTTAGTAGGTAGGTATAGGTTTATACAACGTGTTGATAAACTTAAGGTTGTCAAAAGATTTAACAAAATAGTTTTTGTATGAAAAACTGAAAATTAGAATTCACAAGATTTGCACCTACACTGTTCATTTTCATGGTCACAAAATCCCCCTTCGGGGATGACATACCAATTATGAATCACCTTGTATACTGCGGCCCGCGGTTTTACCGTGGTAGTTCTTGTGGGAATACCGTGATCAAAAGTTACCTGTTATTCCCGGTTATTAACTATGTATGCCTCTGTACTTGATCTATTTATTTATTTTGTGGTACTATCTTTGAATTGAGTTTCCGTGGCTCAGTTGGTGTTATGGCTGGCTGAGACGCCGGAGGTTGAGGGTTCGATTCCCACCCTGGGACAAATGTTTGTATGTTCTGTAAATATGGTCGTTCTGTGTTTTTTATGTATGGTATGCATTGAGATGTATTAAAGAGTCACAATCTAATAGCTGACAACACTCAAAAAATGTGCGAGCAAATTCAATGTTCTACAATGACATTTGACATTTGAATGTAGACGTTATGTCTTTTGTTTTAATGTTCAATGTCGCTTGTACGCAAAAAAGAAAAACTCTGTTTTGGAGTTTTGGAGTTTATATTTTATTTGTCTGATTGTGGCTCTATAATTAATCTCAATGATGGTATTAATTATTATTAATAATATTATATTATTATTAATAGTTGTTAATTATGTTTAGTCTTTCTTTTTGTATTTCAAACTTTCATTTTTTTATTTCTATTTTTTATTTTATTTTAATTTATTTTATTCGTTCCAGTGCTGGGAAAATCGTTTCGGTCAGGAGGCGTACCGCCTGGTGTTGCTAGACTCGGTAGTGTCCTTGTTAGTGTTGCCAGCCGTCGAGATATTTAGAGCTTTATTTTATAAGTGAGTTTTGGTTTTTTTGTTATTTTATTTTATTTAAAAATTATGTTTTATTTTTAGTTATTACAATCAAAGTTACATTGAATTTATTCACAATTGAAACTCTGTTTAAAAATTCGCAAGGATTAAACCAGGCTCAAATAAATATTTGGCATTAATCACATTTAGAAATTAGCAATCTTAATATTGGTTAATAAGGTTGCAAGTCTATTACCTCATATTAGAATGCTAGGTAACTATTTTGCTAATGATGTTTTCCTTATAAGGGACCATCTATAGAGTACGTCACACGTAAAGGAGGGGGAAGGGAGGGGGGGGGGGGGGCGATGAAGTGTGACAAAGGGTGGGAGGAGCCTAAGTTTTGTGATGTCACATTTCAAAATCTAATAATGTCTAGGTAATAAACATACCCAAGATAATTTATTGTCTTTGAACATACTTTACTTTTTTTTTAATTTAGGTGTAAAATTGCTAAAAATGTGACGTCACACTCAGCTGTGACAAGGACAAAATACTCATGAAATTCGTATGACGCCTCTAAGGATAATTATATCCTGTCACAGCTGAGTGTGACGTCACATTTTTAGCAATTTTACACATAAATTAAAAAAAGTAAAGTATGTTCAAAGACAATAAATTAGCCCCTAAGAACTTAACCTATTTTCGATCTTTTGTGCAGTCAATATCAAATAACTTTCTGCTCCCCAGAATCCGACCATCCGGCGACGCCCCAGAGTTCAATATCGCGTACAATTCCCTCACTCTTATCTACAACCAATGTGTGCTGTGGTTCGGCGTGCTATTCTCGCCTCTATTAGTTGTGGTCGTAGCGATCAAATTCCTACTCCTGTTTTATGTGAAACGGGCGTGCCTGCTTCACGCTTGCCAGCCGGCTCGAAAGGTAGGCTTTGGTTAAAAAAATCTACTGGACTATTATAGTCTCTGGTATTATCTATATATAGATTTCGTGGGTACACAGTAATTGTGTACCTACGAAATGCTGTTACAGAGCTATCACGTAATATCTAGAATTCTAGATATTATGAGTGACTTAGAAAATAATAAAGACAATGAATCTCTACACAAATCTGCGTGCCCTCGAAATTCTAATTAAATCTAGATGGCGTTGTAGCATAACCAGATTTTGTATCAAAATTTGAACACCGCCATCTATCGAGCTTTACAAGTATTAGACAAGATGGCGCCTGTTTGTTTGAAATCAGTAATCAATAAATTCCCATTTGCTACACGTAGCGACGTCTCGTGATCTAGGTTAATTAAACAGCGATTCTTTTGACGACCTCTGTGGCGCAGTGGGTGAAAGCCCGCCTTAGACGCAGAGGCTGCGGGTTCGATCCACGCTCCAGGATAAATGTTTGTATGATCTGCAAATATTAGTCTCGAGTCTGGGTGTTTTCTATGTATAATATGTAGGTAGATGTATGTTTTTAAAAAATGGAGTATATCAGTCATCTGGTTACCATAACACAAGCATTAAAATGCTAGCTTGGGACTAGATGAGGCTGTGTGAAATGTACAAAGTTATTTATTATTTATTCTTGCCAAAAGCTAGAATTTCTTTACTGCTTTACTAATCTATGTTGGTATTTATTTGTGTCAGGTCTGGCGCGCTGCGCAGACGCAAACTGTCCTCTACATGTTGGTCACTTTGTCCCTCTTCACAACGCTCTTTGGCATCGGCTCTTTGTTCCTCAAGTGAGTATTAACTTTTTCTCATTAAACTGTTATAAATTATAATGTGACTAAACACAGGTATTTTATTTTGTTCGCGAAAAGATTTATCAAGGAGTTCCTGACTCCATCATCAGAAAGAAAGAAAGAAAAATCATTTATTCTGGTAGGACCTCAAGGATCATTTGAGTTTCGTCTTACATGCTAGGTGATTCTAATGCCTGACTAGCTTTCTATCGCTATAATCGGTTGTAGTATTTTAATTTTAATAAGTGAGGTGCAACTTCGGTACTCCTAAACAAATAAAGCTATTACAAAGTTATTAAAAAAAATTACGATAGGTTTCACAAACGGATCAATCAATTTTCTAACGTAACAATAAAATAAATAGGCGGCGACGCTAGTTTCAATCAATCAATAGTGGCAATTCGGAGTATCGCAAAAGCTAAACTTAACTAACTAAAAATATTGCCGTCCCTTTCATGGCGATGGGAATAAAAAGGATGGCATTAATTTTAGTTAGTTTAGTTTAGCTTTTGCGACACTCCGAATTGCCACTAATAATTCATTTGTAAAATACATTAAAATGGTACTAACAAGATCTTATAGCTATAGTAGCCACTGTACATCTTCAGCCTAGATGCAGTCATGCAAATATTATGTCAGTAGGTATACTAATTACTAAAATATTGTTAAAGCCGTGTTGGTCAAGTGGACTAGTACTTCGACTTTCGATCCGAAGGTTGTGGGTTCGAATCCGGCCGTGCATTAATGGACTTTACGCAACGAAAAATTTATATGTGCTTTAACACGAGCTTATAACGGTGAAAGAAAACATCGTGAGGAAACCAGTTAGCTCTCTAATAGCGTCGATGGTCTTGCAACCTGTCACGTATGGAAAGTTAGCTTCTGCAAAAAGTGGACATGTACCAAATATGTATGTATTTGGACATACCTCTGACTACCCCCTTAGACATCTTCAAAAAGGATCTATCTTGCCTAATGATCTGAAAGAAATGTCTACCGCTCCCTGGGACACAGTCGTGATCATATTTCATTTCATTTTTTTTTGTTAAAGTTCCAAAACAATATTACAATAAATACGTATACAGGCACCTAAATGTATTTTGTTTGTTTGTCAGAATGCCATCAACTCACTGTGGACCGTTCCGTAGCTACGAGCGCGTGTACATGGTAATTATTGATATGCCACGAAGCCTGTGACGCCGAAGATAGGAAATCTTCGGCGTCATAGGCTTCGTGGCCACTTACCTAACTGGATTTCAAAGTTGGATATTCTCTCTTCCTATATACCTACTCATTATAAAATCTGTTTAACATTTTGAATTTTAGTTTTATCAAAATTAAAATCATGTGGCAGCCCGGCTAAAGGCTTGTATCTCGCGGGTTCGAATCCCGTCGAAGACGTAAAATGTTTAGTAAGGTTTAAATATAATTGTGTAGCTAATGGGGGCAATTCTGAGTGTCGCAAAAGCTAAACTAAACTAACTAAAATTATTGCCATCCTTTTTATTCCCATCGCTATGAAAGGGACGGCAACAATTTTAGTTAGCTTAGTTTAGCTTTTGCGACACTCAGAATTGCCACTAATTTGTACATAGCTCTGACACCCCCTAATTTGTACATAGCTCTGACACCCTCTTGGATATTAATAATGATCCAAAATCATTTTGGATCTTTATTACAATAAAGATCCATATTGAATCTTTCATATTCATATTAATTTATTGCTTCAAGTTGGTACATAAGGTCTTAAAAATGAGGTTTGGCCGCAACAAGAGCCCCGTTGGGACACCACAATGTTTGAGGAAATAGTAGTACGTAGTACCTAGATACTATACAATAACAATAATGCAATTACCAATTACTTAGTATTTTTTAGATCCAATTTGGATCTTTATTGTTTTGTAATAAGATTTGAATTTTAATGCCTGAATTTAGGCCGTTAAATGTCATGTTTTGTAGGTGGCGAGTGAAGGCTTGCTTCATTTATCTCAGCGCCACTACCTCAGTACTGCGGTGTCGTGGCTCACTCGGCCGGCTGTCATCGGCTTCTTAATGCTACTGCTGTGGTGAGTATGACATAGTTAAAGTTAAAGTTATTTTTGCAAGAACATAATGTTTACAAACAAACACAAACTAAACTAGGGTAATTTAATTCCTCCGTCATGGCTTAACGACTTTAAAAGCCGAGACCGACAATTTAACGTGCTTAGATTTTCTTCGAAAACAGTGACGTTTGAAAAGAATAGCTTTGTATTTTTAAGTAGATTTTCTACGACAAAAAATGCCTTTGTCTAGTTTTTAGTGCATCAAACAATGTGTAGCAGGATTACTGGGAATTAATAAGAAAACCGAAACGTAGAAAAGTGTAAAAGTGACGGTTCTTCTACCTAGTCTACCTACTCCTCAATAAAAATCATTACACTAAAAGTTTACATAAATATAAATAAATCAATAAATATCCTTGGACATTCCACACAGCGTCATCTAGTCCCAAGCTAAGCAATTTAATGCTTGTGTTATGGTAACAAGAAGACTGATAAACTACATAGATTTTTTTTTTTGTAAATACATACATATTATAGATAGAAAAACATCCAGATCCGGAACAAATATGTGCAGAACATACAAACATTTGTCCCGCGGCAGGATTCGAACCCGCAACCTCCGCGTCATGCGCATTTTACATAAATATGATAATGTTTGTGTCTCCAGCGTGCTCGTGTACTACACGCGCGCTCGAGGTAGAGCGCAGGCGTCGACCGCGCGCCTGCTGCGTCGCATGCTCGTGTTGCAGGCCAAGGACAAAGACTTTCTGCTCACTGCCATCAGCAAGGTCTCTAACGGAGGTCAGTCAATAAAATAAATATCCTTGAACATTCCGTTGACGACCTCTGTGGCGCAGTGGGCGAAAGCCTGCCTGAGACGCGGAGGTTGCGGGTTCGATTCCCGCCGCTCAAAATGTATTTATTCAGTACAATCGATTATAGACCACTTTGATATTGAAACTGTAGGTTTACATTGTAGAAAAAAAAGATTTTTAAAATTCTATAGACCATTCTATACCGTGTATGAAGAATGTAATGAGAGTGAATGAGGCGAAAGAGGTGTGTCAGGATCGTAGCAAGTGGAGATCCGTCTCTGCCTACCCCCATGGGAAAGAGGCGTGATTTTATGTATAAATATCGTTGGACATTCCACACACAGCGTCATCTAGTCCCAAGCTAAGCAACTTAATGCTTGTGTTATGGTAACTAGATGACTGATAAACTACATAGATACTTTTTTTTTTGTAAATACATACATATTATACATAGAAAACACCCAGACACGAAACAAATATTTGCAGATCATGCAAACATTTGTCCCGCAGCGGGGATCGAACCCGCAACCTCTGCGTCTCAGGCGGGCTTTCGCCCACTGTGTCACAGAGGTCGTCAAAGTAATATAGACCCTCGTATAATTTCCATGTATTTTCAGAATGGTTATACAGCCCGAAGACTGAAGAAGGCGAAGACAGCCACACGTGGCGTTACCTGAACGAGGTCCGCAAACCTTCCAACTCCAGTTTCCACTTCGACGCGTCTCGACTGAGCAGATCGTTCGCAGATCGACCTAGGTCGTACGTGAAGGATAATAGACCTAATTCACATTATAATGAGAGACCGAAATCGAATGACGGTGATACGGATAGTAGTTTTAGTTGGCAAGGCAGTGGCAATGATTTGAGTACTGTTGAGACAAGAGAATAGTAAGCTATAGATTCTGTGGTTATAACATGGATGTTATAGATTAATGGACGTGTCTTTATATGCACTTTAAAAACGGTGAAGGAAAACATCGTGAGGAAACCCGCGGCTAGTCAGCCCCACACGTATTGATCATTGTCTTTCCTGTGGATATAGCTGGCTGAGCTGAGAGGATGGTCTAGGTGCTGGGCAAGCCTATTCCATCTCAACAATGTCCCAGGCACTACAGTGTCCCGTTAAGTGTAGGCAAAGATTGCCTCCTGACTCTGTATAAATCATCTAGTAAAGATGTAAAGGCCTAAGTTTTTTTTTATATATTAAGAAAGAAAGAAAGTGTAATCGTTTATTCTGGTAGAACCTCAAGGATCACTTCAGTTTCGTCTTACATGCTAGGTGATTCTAATGCCTGTTCCAACGCGACTCGCTACACCAGGGAAAGAATAAGGCAAGAAGGCAAGAACCTGGTGATGTGGGCCTAGCTTTTTTTTAAAGCGATCCCTTAACAATCTAAATAGTCAAGCTTCAGTGGGAAGCCAGTCCAACAAAGTAAAAGGATCCAATACTTTAAAACGTGATTCTATAATTAGATAGATAGATAGATAGAAAATACTTTATTGCACACCATAATTTACAAATACATCAATATACATAAAAAACAACAAAAAAACTTTCCTATGATATACAATCGGCGGTCTTATCGCTAAAAAGCGATCTCTACCAGACAACCTACGGATTGCATTTTTCACTAAAATGAAATATACTAGTAAATCTATTTTGTCCATGATACAACTCACGATAGTTTGAAAATGAAATGAATTACTTTTTCGAAAATTATTCCAACGTTTGGAGAAATATACTACCGTGGTCCCATTTAAATTTTGTAAGGATCTGATAAGGACCTTCGAAGTCATAAACAGAAATGCAAATTCAAAGTGTTTGGAAGTAGATTGGACCTTTTTAGCCAAACCATGGGAACATACTATATACTATACATAACATACTTACTCATTTATTTTTTCTTTTTTTTTTGCTGAGTAGGTACCTACCCTCCTACTTAGGTACTTGTGTTTAAATGTTTGCTTGTAATATCTTTTTTGTCGGTAGGTACCTAGGTACTTTCTTTGTTCTGTTCTGTTTGTCAACTCCCTCCTTGTTTCTTCTTTTGTACCTATTTATGTCTTGTGTGTGTGTGCTATATAAAATATATTCTATTCTATTCTATTCTATTCTAAGTGAGCGGCAATATTGCGCTACTTACTAAATTGAAGTTTAAAAAAAAAATAGCTAAGTACCTACCTACTTGTTTGCTAAAGTTGTGACGTTGATAACTCAAGATTGTTTTTGTATCTATAATATCAATTAATAATCTATCTATCTATCTATCTATCTATAATCAATAAGTGTCGCGTAATCATGTTATTGAAAATCTATTTTTAAAGATGCGATAGTGATTTAATATATCACAATATGCTTTAAAATAATTTAAGTTATAATCGGCCTAGATAATATCACTATCTTTTTTTTTAATGATTTATATTTATTTGTGTAAGTAATTACAAAGACGATTAATATCTAGTATTAATCGTCTTTGGTAATTATAGTAATGTAATGGGGGCAATTCGGAGTGTCGCAAAAGCTAAACTAACCTAACTAAAACTATTGCCATCCTTTTTATTCCCATCGCTATGAAAGGGACGGCAACAATTTTAGTTAGCTTAGTTTAGCTTTTGCGACACTCAGAATTGCTACTACTTATTACCTTCTGAAAAGGGATGGAAAATGAACTGAATAAAATTCCGAGTGAAGATCGGGATAGTAATTTATTATGTTGTATTAGCTAATCGCCCGTGGCTTCGCTCGCGTGGTACTGAACCGGATAAAAAGTATCGTATGTGTAATTCCAGGTCATAAGCAAGCTATGTATATTCTAAGTTTAAGCCGAATCCGTTCGATAGTTTTTCGTGAAAGCGGTGAATAGTTCCCGTTCCCGTGGGGATACCGGGATCAAAAGTAGTTTTTTAATCCAGGGTATAAGCAATCTTGGTACCAAATCTCATTCAAATCCGTCCAGCTGTTTGAGCGTGAAAGATTAACAAACACACTTACATACTTATACACTTACACACACAAACTTTCACCTTTATATATTAGTAGGTAGTAGATTTTTATTTTTATATCAGGTATTACTGTCCGGTTGTAAGAGATTGATGGTGATCAAGAGATCTAGAATCTATATGCTTTTATATCAAAATCTAGTATTAAAGTGATATGAATAAAATTATAGTTTTAAGCTATGCAATTTTGATAAATCTTTACACAATACTAACGTGATAAATAAGTGTGTGCCAAAGAAACGAATGTTGTGCTTCCATGTCAATTAACTTGTTTAATAATCATTGAAATTTCCTATAATTATGAATAAATGCATTTATTTTATTACTTGTTTTCTTTATTATTGGCTCTGTAGGAGTTAGGAAATAGAACTAATTCTTATGATATTAAGAATCCTTTATTTTCTTAGGCACTACCGCTACTAGTAGAGTGATGGGAAATTTTACTTTCCCGTGACAGTACTGGTAGAGCTACGGGTAAAAGTTCATTTCCAGTGACACTACACTGTAACCAGTAGTTTCACGGGAAATATGATTTCCCGTGGCACGAGTGGGTATATAGTTTGTTAATGTTTTAACATGTTTTAGTTCAATAATAATCAATAATCAATAATTTATTTATTTCTCTCACAAACAATAAAGTTACTTAAATAAATATAAATACAGGAAAATAAAATGACTTAAAAAATCAATACATAATAATAAATTAAATAAATACAGTTAAAAATTATACAAAAATAAGTGTCGGTTCTAACTTATTACAAAAGAAATGTTGTGAGAGACTGGTGCCTAAAATAGGTATATATAATAACCTGTGTTACGGGTCACCAGTGCCCTACTTCACTGATCTGCATAGGAAAAACCTAAACAATAGAATTTTGACAAGAGATAGAAAGTTAAGAACTATTAGTTCTATTTCCTACTATCTGACGGCTACGCTTGCACACACTACTTACCATAAAAACTTTCCACTAAAGTTGGCCACTATCTCATACGAACGAACGAACTTTCCATAAAAAATTCACAACTTTTTAAGGGTTATTTTGGAAAATCCTTAGACCCATATCTATTTATTTTGCATAATGATATTCCAACCGAGTTTAATTATTATAGGAACTTCGACACCCCAATGCAACCCTTTTAAGGGGTAAACCTGCGGTAAAGCCGCAAATGGTAATGGGTAAGGCCGCCCATTGTACATGTTTACTACATTTTATTTTATTCTATGTTTATTGTTTAAGGTGTGCAATAAAGAATTTTCATTCATTCATTCATACATTCATTCATTAAAATGGCGCCTATTTTTTAAGTTGGATCTCTGGCAATACATCAGTGAAAACTGCATTCATTCCATTCAGTAGTTTTTGCGTGATGTGGTAACAATAATACATAGGTACAGACAAAAAAATTTAAAACCATTTTTTTGGTTTCTGTTCCTATTTTTTTTTGAATGCTCCCTTATTAGTTTTTATTATAATATCTCAAATGTACAGACATTGACGTATTACAGTTTTATTATAATTAAGTATGTAGAGAAGAGATGTCGAGATATATATATCGATGTACGAGTGAATTTCTATCTAAGTAGTGTTATTAAGTAATGCAGAAATGGGGATGTTGGCTCTAAGTAAAGAGACGCCTATGCCCAGCAATGGGATGAGATCATGAAATGGACTGCACGTGATGATAATGATGTTAATGATTGAAAACAACTGTTCTCTGTGAATTAGTTTATTATATAACAGGAATCCGTTTAAAAATATAATGGTTTAGTTCTTAACTCCGGCAGTTCGGCGCACGTGCGCTTCCACGTTGCCGATGGACAGCTTCGAGTACTTGTAGTAGTTGGAGGGCTTCCACGACACTTTGTTGGGCACGGCGTCGAATTTGCTGCCGGACGTCAACCGGTTGCTGACGTCCAGAAGGTTGCCGATGGGGTTGGGCTTGCCGTCTGGGTGACGCCATGCGACCGATTTGCTGAACACATTCAACTCTGCGTAGATGGAAGCTCCCGCGGCTACACCGACACCGTACGTACCCATGTCAGTGTACAAGTTGTTCAGCACGTGGACCTCCCCGAACCGCACCCTGGGGTTGCGCTGCTTGGTGCCCTGGTACCAGTTGGCCACGATGGTAGTCTTCAGCTTGCCCTTGTCCTGAGAACCGTTCGAGTCGCTGTGACCGATGAGCATGCACTTGTTGTGGTTCCTGAAGATGTTGTTGGAGACGGTGATGTAGTTGGAGGCGCGCTTGATGTCGAGGAGACCGTCGTGACGCATCTTGTTGTTGGCGATGTTGTTCGAGACCCACGGGTCGTCGGCGAATTCACAGTGGTCGACCCACACGTGCGTAGCGGTCTCGCAGAGAATCGCATCAACATCCGTGAACGCACCTGATTTCTGATTGGAAATTCCCCCTGAGCCGTTGGGCTTCTCGCCCGGTGCGAACGAGATAGCGTTGTGGAACTTGATGTTCTGGATGATAACTTGGCTTTTGCGTTTGATCCTTAATCCCCCGCCGGTGATCGTAGCTTTCCTACCGATGATGGTTTTCTTGGAGCCGACGTCGATGACGACACCGGGGGAAGCGCTGAAGAGCTTGGTGAGGTCGATCGTTCCGTGGACGTAGATCATTCTGGCGGAGTCGCCTTTGACCGCGTCGCGGAGCGCCCAGGCATCATGCACGTTCCAGACGGCCCCGCCAGCGCCGCCCGTGGTGCCGCTGCCGAAGCTGGCGAAGCCCGTGCTTCGCCCGGCGTCGGCGGACAGCGTCACATTTTGCGGCTCTTCACCGACCGGGGTCGGCAGCGCCCGAGCGCACGCCACGACAGCCAATACAAACAACACCTTCATATTGATGTTGCTTTGATCATTTACAACTCATGACCACCTTTATATACCGAAATATTTAATGATGATAAGGAATCTTGAAGATTACAGAAGATGTTAATGATGATAACTTGTGACGTGATAATTGTTTTTTTACAGTTAGTAATATAAGCTTACCGATGTACCTATACCTAAATTCATATTTGTTGATTTTTAATTTGCAACTGTGTAGGTAGATACCTACCTATTTTATTATCCTATTTAGTGTTTAATTTTGCTAGAACCTTTAAATTTTTATTAGTAGTACCAGTAGTACATAACTTTTCAAATGTTAGCTAAGATCATAATTCTTAATCATACTTAAATTTAATTTTGCCACTTTTGCTTTAAATAAGATCGATGTTTTGCGTAGGTAAATAGATCTACTATTTCTATGGATGGTTAAAATAAAAGACGAAATCAGAAATGAGGCAAGCAGCGAACAGACCATAATTATTATAATACCTACCTCTTTTAGGAGAGTGCGTTAGGATCTATTGTACCTACCTACCCAGTCTGTGGGAAAGCTTTTTCGTTTAATCTTGAATATAATCTTATGTTGTCGACCAACGTAGTAGGCAGGGCAAGGGCAAGAGGATGATGATTTTTTGAACTTGTAAGTATTTAGTTCCATAGATTGATTACTTAAATACCTACTATAATATCCTTTTTTTAAATGTAGGTACATACGAACTTTACTATATGAACTTTATTTACAGAAACTAAACTACTAAGTACATATTTACACAACAGTAGGTACAAACTATAATTAGTACCTACCTACCAGTTGAGCCACCTAAGGATCATTACAAACGATCTATAGGTAGCTCAACTTAGATAATATCTTCCTATGTTTAAAGAACATTAGATAGTAAAAAATCTAAATTATTTTCATAATAATAAAATATTAATTTAATTTATTAATTTACTGTCTATGCTGCAACCTTTTTTTACTGCTACGGTCCTCTTTTCAAATTGAAAAACATTGCTGTTGTTTCCATAGCTACGCGTAGATAACCTATTTGTTTGTCAGTGTTGTGTCGTCAAAGTCAACATTCAAAACATTTCGCGTGTTTTGGTGTTTATTCAATCTAAATGCACTGGAGCTAATAAATATCTAGTAATCGGTAAGTCAGTATCCTTAACCAGTTATAAGAACTTACAGTACCTACCTCAGCTCAATATCCACACTCGGAATAAATTATCAGACCACTTTTCGGCACGGCGAGGCTTGAACCTTGGCGTCTACTCTGCAAAACGAAAAACGAAGTTTCGTGACAATTTTTGGGTTCTAATTATGTTGGTGAACTATTACGAATTCAGTATCCACCAACATAAGCTGACCCCGAAAATTGTCACGAAACTTCGTTTTCGTTGTTCCGGAGTAAGGGCCCTTGTTCTTATTTCGGATCAGCCGTTTTATCGCCTTTCACGTCACCGAGAGAGTTAAAGGTAACAAAAATACTTACATATTTACACACTTACAAACACACAAACTTTCACCTTTATAATATTAGTAGGAGCGCCCCACGGTGAATAGCTCCCTTTTCCGTGGGAATACCGGGATCAGAAGTAGCGTATCTTTTAATCTAGTTACCGTTCGTTCGTTCGTTCGTATGAGCAAGTGGCCAACTCTGATGACGGAGTTTTTAGGCCGCCTAAAGGCCTCCGTCATGGCTTAAGTGTGTGCCATAACGCCGAGGAATGAGCGGGAGAGCGAATAATGTTTTTACTCGTGAGTGAGAAGCGCAGAACGATAGACACGCAACATAATTTATAGCGAAAAAACAGTTTTTATTTAATTACAAGTTAATTAAACAAGTAATCGAAAAATTAAAAAACCAGAACTAAATGAATACTTCTAGGCTATTTGTCAAAACATAAAACCAACAAAAATAGCGTTCTGTTCCTGAGATAAATAGCAAACTGTGTGAAAAACATGTATTTTTCAAAAAAATATATGATCGAGAAAACTTTTACCAATCGTGTTTCTAAAAAACCACAACGCAAGATAAAAGTTCAAAGTTTAATTTCTCCAAACATTATAAGGTGGTATCTTTCACGGATTTTGAGATCTAATACGATTCAAACCACATATTTGCTACCTACGGCCTCTTAACGACTTTAAAAGCCGGGACCGACAATTTAACGTGCCCTCCGAAGCACGGAAGCGCTCAGATGAAAATGCCACTTGCGGTCACCCATCCAAGTAGTGACCGCTCAGAACTTTGCTTAACTTCGACGATCTATCAAGAACGTCTTAGCAAGCTTTGCCACTAGCGCTTCAGTTACCTATAAGCAATAAGAGTACCTAACAAAAAATTGCTTATTATCAGCTGTTTGAGCGTGACCACAAACACTTAGGTAGGTACATACTTTCGAAAGTCGAAGTATTTATTCACTTGGCCAACACGGCTTTTTAACACGTAGGTACTTAATAAAAGTTTTGATATTCTTAAAGGAGAAAGAAAATGGCGAGTGGTGACCGCAAGCGTCCCCTGAACAAGAAGCAACCTCCTAAGCGGGAGCTGCAAGTGGAGAGGTGTCCCCCTCGCTTTCTGACCTCGGCGAGAGTACAGCCTCCGCCTAGGGACTTGACCAGGTAAGACTGAACCCTGGGCCTGAAGCTATACTATTAATTACAAACGCTTCGTATAGATTCTCTATAGACACGAACACACGACGTAAATTCCGTCGCCCATCTTCCGCGGCGGGACGCCAATAAATAATTATTATTGCATAGGTACTTGTAGATTGCTTAGCTTGGGGCTATATGACACTGTAAATGTCTATGAATATTTATTATGATTATAATACTCGTATTACTATGATAGAACATTTTGGAGCCGTGTTTAACCGAGTGTCGACTTTTGATCCAAAGGTAACATACCATGGTATCAATGGATTTTTGTTTCGGAAAATTTACGAATCATGAGCTCTAAACGGCGAAGCAAACCGTTGCCAGGAAACTAGCGAGTTAGAGGCACATCCGTTACGTATTGTTCTAAGATAATTTATTCTGTACCTAGTATTAAGTACGTAGGTAGGTACTACTTAATCATAATAATGATTACCTACTCACAATCATCCTCAGGGCAGGCTATGATGATGAGCTGGAGAAGGATAGCAAACTACTCCGAGCTGCAAGGAATTACTTTCCTGAGGGTAAGACAATTTGTCCTTGTAAGTTAAAATCGTATGTACCTACATACCTACCTATGGATATTTAGCTAAAGATTTTGAAAGGTAATGCCCCTACTGATTCTGTAAGGGCTGCTGCTCAAGCTGGAGTGCTCAAACAACCTGAAACTTATGACGTCAGATCGAAAGTTTAGACCATTATGATTCATCTTTATTGTTTTAGTGAAGTTCTCATAAGTATGTAGGTACTTCTTCTTTCGTTCCATAGGTGAGAGTGTTGGCGGCTGCAGCGAGTTCCCACCATTGATGCAAGCCAAGTCCTGGACCAAAGGTGTACCGTACCGAGACAGCTACAACCATGTCAAGCCCTTGGACTCCACAGGTACCTACTTCTTTCTTTAAAAAAAAATGAAATGTAATTATGATCACGACTGTATCCCAGTGAGCGGTAGACATTTCTTTCAGATCTTTTTCTTTCTTACGACCTACAAAAAACCCATAAATAAGTAAATATAGACATTTTAATGTTATCAATATTGACATGATAAATAAAAGTAACTTGTTATAATACTTTAATCGCGCGATGAAAATCAATCTGCAAAAATAATCTGTTAATAATGTTTAAGTACATGTATAGAGTTTTTTTGGAGTTTCGGATTGAAATAAATAAATAAATATTCTTGGACATTTCACACGGCGTCATCTAGTCCCAAGCTAAGCAACTTAATGCTTGTGTTATGCTAACCAGATGACTGATACACTACTTAGATACATTTTTTTTTGTAAATACATACATATTATAGATAGAAAAACATCCAGACCGGAACAAATATCTGTAGAACATACAAACATTTGTCCCGCGGCGGGGATCGAACCCGCAACCTCCGTATCTCAGTCGGGCATTCACCCAACTGCGCCACAGAGGTCGTCAAATGATGAGGTCGTGAAATAGTAAATAATTGTGGCAAGAAAAATAAATTGACAGACTTAAAATTCGTAAGAGAGTACCCCGCACTCTCAAGGTACATTTCGGTCCATAAATAAATAAAATAAATAAATAAATATCTTTGGACATTTCACACGGCGTCATCTAGTCCTAAGCTAAGCAACTTATTGCTTGTGTTATGGTAACCAGATGACTGATATACTACATAGATACCTACATTTTTTTTGTAAATACATACATACTAGATAGAAAAACATCCAGACCCGGAACAAATATCTATAGAAACAAATAAACGATTTGAAATTTGAAATTTGAGATACAAACATTTGTCCCGTGGCGGGGATCGAACCCGCAACCTCCGCGTCTCAGGCGGGCTTTCGTCCACTGCGCCGCAGAAGTCGTCAAACTCGGAAGATTCTCATCAGATTCTCAATTTTTTATTGGGTCCACCTCGTGTTTTTACTCTTACAAACAAAAAAAAAATCCACTATTGACGGAATAATCGGTGAACTTAAGAGCGGCCAACCCGGCTCACTTTTCATACAAACGCTCGTACGTGATTATGCCGTTGTAACTGATCTTTCTTTTAAATTTTTGTACTAATAGGTATCTTGTGTACTATATCTAGGTTGCTATCGAAACTAAAAATCAAAATTTTGAGAAACAAATGCAGTATAAGCTTCCAAAAACCTGCTTTTAGCATAAATTTTACCTGAACTTTGGCCGTTCATAAGTACTCATAAATTGTAAAAGTAAAGAAAATATTGTGATAGAAACCTTGCAAATGTTATGGAGATTCTAAATGACAAACATTTATTTTACAAACTTGTAAGGCTTACTGAAAAACACGTATTTCCTGGAACACTTTTTATGAAATTTCCGCACACTATTTTTCGAGTGAGCGAGTGAGTGGCAAAAGTACCTACTGAATGCCGAGCGCTGAGGCGCTATCTCTCTCTTTTCGCTTTGCTTCTTTTTCTAGCATTGCGCTGGATGAAACAACAAGCTTTTCAGCCATGCTCGCGTCGATGATAGACGCACCGGAAAGGGTCACCTTAATCATACATAAAAAAAAAAAAAAACAACCTACAGTAGAAAATAGAACTCACTCCTTTTTTAAAGTTGTGAAAAAATAGAGAAGTAGCAAGTTCTGTGTAGAAATCTAACAACTGTGTATTTCAGATAGGTACCTGCTAATAACAACGTTGTCATCAATATAAGCCGTGACGGAGGCCTTTAGGCGGCCTACTAACTGAGTTGGCCACTAGCTCATAATGAACTTACTTTTACCAATATGAACAAGAATTGTTCACATTTGTTATTTACACCAAAAGACAATAAAGTGTAACAAAAGTCTACCGTGTTAAGAGCGCGTCTATGGGTGACACTAGCACTAGCACTTCGTATAGTTTAGGAGGAATAACGAAAACAGAGTTTGGTGGCCACCAAGTGCAACTTCGATACTCCTCCTAAACTATACAAAATGAAACTATTACCGAGGTATTAAAAAAAAGCTTATGATAGGTTTCACAAACTGTACATTCAGATTTTTTAAATTCTTTTGTTCAACGTTATAATAAAATAATAAAGGCAGTGGCGCTAGTTTCACCCATAGACGCGCTCTTAAGCCAATAAACTGTAGGGATGTTAAAAAACGCGTTTTGAGAAAACGCAGCGGTGCAGTGTTTTGGAATTTGAATTCCTATAGGATTTCATGAATATAGTGTTTTTTAAATCGTATTTTCTCAGTGTAGGTAGTAGATAAAAAAAAAATTACAGATAAGTACATAGAACAGTTCAAAAGAAAACTGCTACGAAATTGGCTTTACACGGCCGCTCTGCATTGGAATTTAGTGTTTTTAGGGTTGTTATAAAAATAGCTGAGAACCGACCGTCGATCCATCTCGTATCTGTGAAATACCTACGGTGTTTTTCGGGTTATAAAAACACCTAATTGCATTACAGGGAAGGTGCGCGTTGAAGTTTTTTGTTTGCTACGAAAGCACCGTAGCACCCTCTACGCTGAGCTCTACGGAAAATTGCCATCATTATCAAAATGAATTAACCCATTTTGAGAAAAATGGCAATGGGCTAGGGTAGTGTACGGTGAAAATATGACAAGAAAACCACAAACGCTGAAAATCACAAGCTAAAAACAGCAGACGTCGGTCGGTTCAAAATTACCACTAGTTTTTAAACATTTCGCTCAAATGTCGATCCGCGCAAATGAAACTTCGCACAAATGAGATTTCGCGCAAATGGTCAGACGTGCGCATTAAGTGTCCAGTTGCCCTAGCCATGTTACATTTCGACAATCACTTTCGATTAGAAACTAAAAAAAATGTATAGGAATTGACATTCGATGACGAAAACTCGAGCGATCAGTAATGTCAAATCAAAGGTGTAGCGATGATAGAAAGAGAATAGATACGACACATTTCTCTTTCTTTCTGACGACCTCTGTGGCGCAGTGGGCGAAAGCCTGCCTGAGACGCGGAGGTTGTGGGTTCGATTCCCACTGCGGGACAAATGTTTGTATGATCTGCAAATATTTGTCTCGAGTCTGGGTGTTTTCTATGTATAATATGTATGTATTTACAAAAAAAAAAAAATGTATCTATGTAGTATATCAGTCATCTGGTTACCATAACACAAGCATTAAATTGCTTAGCTTGGGACTAGAAGACGCTGTGTGGAATGTCCAAGGATATTTATTTATTTATATTTATCATCGCTACACCTTGACTAAACTAACTTGAAAGTATATACACATAGCAGTGGCTAATGCGTGGCACAAGCCGTGCGAAAGCCAAAATAAAAGAAGTGAAGTGAAGTAGGAAACATTTGTCACTTGCCTACGCGCACTGATACAATCAGGATCGGAGTGATAGAGAAGATGTCTACCTAGCTGTCGCTGTCAGTGCTACCGGCTAGCCTAGTGATAGCTAGCCTAGATCGTTAAGCAGTGTTTGATACTCGCTGTATAGATTGATGCCTTAGATACTTTACAAAAAAAAAATACAGAACCCTTGGCTAGGACTGACATTGTCCACAAAAGTTGAGTTTTTTTAGGGTACCCAAAGTGTAAAAACGGGACCCTTACTGAGTCCGTCTGTCTGTCACCAGGCTGTATCTCATGAACCGTGATATTTAGACAGATGAAATTTTCACAGATAATATATTTCTGTTGTCGCTATAACAACAAATACTAAAAACAGAATAAAATGAATATTTATGAGGGGGCTCCCAAATTAAGAAACGTGATTTTTTTGCCGTTTTTTGTTTGTTATAATAATTATAGTGTCTATGTTGTATAGATAATGGCGCGGAACCCTTCGTGCGCGAGTCCAATTCGTAATGCTTGGTTGTTTTTATTTTTTATAATCATTAACGTATATTTCCTAGAACTATTATGGATTACGTACATTGATAAAGGGTAATCGTTACCTTATCATCTAATGGATCACAGACGAGCTGTCAATAAGACTGATCGGCTATGAAAAACATAATGATTTAGCATTAAAGAACAAGCTGCGCCCGCGGTGTTACCCGCGGTGAATAAATAAATATTCTTGGACATTTCACACAGCGTCATCTAGTTCCAAGCTAAGCAATTTAATGCTTGTGTTATGGTAACCAGATGACTGATATACTACATAGATTTTTTTTTTGTAAATACATACATATACATAGAAAACACCCAGACTCGAGACAAATAATTCCCGTGGGGATACTAACTTAGCGTGAAAGAGTAACAAACACACTTACATACTTACACACACACAAACTTTCACTGTTATAATATTAGTGTGATAGTGTTATAATCGGCAGTAATCTTGCAAATTATTATGCAGAGAATTATTTCTACGAAAAAAGTAGAGGTGATGCCAATCAGAATGTGAAATGCCATTCCGAATGTTCAATTAAATGTTCTTTGTTTTTTAAACAAAATAAGAATATTCGCTTTTTAGTGAATAAGAAGCTAAGAAACTTAGAAGTTAAACCCTAGCATCAGTCAGGGTTTAACTTAACAAGCTCGTTAACATGGTGTTGAGCGCGGCAGGTTTTTTGTCTTGCTACAGTATGATTGGTCATCTTATACCACATGACAGCTTTTTATGGAACATCATAGAAGGAAAAGTAGAAGGAAGATGAGGAAGGGGAAGACCGAGAATTAATTACATTAGACAGATAAAAGAGAAGGTCGCTGTCATGTCGTATCAAGAAGTAAAAGAGATCGCATTGGAAAGAAGTATATTATGGAGGAAATTGCATCATTACACTGACAAGAGCTGAGCTCTTAAGTTTTATATATATACAGTGCGCGCAACCCCCATTGCTGTAGCAAGCAAAACAGCAATCATGGTAAAAGTAATCAATTTTGTATAGGAAATTGCTACACTCCCGCGGCTAAGACCCTGCGCTCCCTCAACATGCCTCCGAAGCGCCGCCCTCCGCCGGTCCTCTTCGGACCCATAGGACCTAATGGAGAGGTGCAGTTCCCTCTTCTCAAGTCTTGGACTGAGAGGGAGAAGGACCGCCTGGAGGCTATCCAGAAGGAGAAGAACAAGAATAAATTGCAGAAAGGTACGTGCTACTCTTCGTTCTATTTACTTCGAAATTACAAATCAAACTTAAACTCAAAATGTATTTATTCAGTACGATCGTTTAGAGACCACTTTGACACGTCACGTCCTTAAAACTAGGGGATTCCACTGCCTGTAAATTTCGAAGTAAATAGAAAGGTCAGCACTTTTGGTTCAGTTTACATAGCACTCATAACATTAAATACTTACATTATTAGTGCAGAAAAAAGTTAGACAATTTACTAAGATAAATGGCAATTCTGGATGTCACCAATAATTTGACAGCACTAAAACTGATGCAATCCTTTTTATTTCGATCGTTATGAAAGGGACGGCAACATTTTTAGTGCTGTCAAATTAGGTTAGTAAAGTTTTGGCGACATCCAGAATTGCCACTAATAGTGGCAATTATTTATTATCAAGTGTAGAACTAGCTTTTCTGTAATTTATTAAATAGGTTTAGTGCTGCTCGAAGACTTGGTGTCCGGAGCGTACGACAGGAGGAAGGCGGCGGAAGCAGAGGCCAAGCGGAGGAGGATCGAGAAGAGAAAGCAAGAGAAGGCTGCAGCTGAGATTGCAGCCAAGGAAGCTCTAAGAAAGTGAGCCTTTTCCCCCGGAAATAAACTTCAGTTCACTATATTGCTTCAACTAAGTACCTACATTGTGTTGTTCTGTAACAAAATCCCGCTGATTAATTTGCCTAAAATAACGCGTGCACTACCGTCTACTGTGACGCTAACAGGAGTGCCGGACATATTACTTGTTTTAAAAGTCTTCACTTCTCTCTCTCACTCGCTGTCACTTTGACAAAGACACACATAATCTGCAGGTACTGCTAAAGTCAGCAGCGTTTGAGACTACCTGGAAGGTGGTAGTGAATGTGTTATTAACAATTTTGTTTACATTATTTTGTATAGACATTTAGAAAAGCTATCCTTCGAGTTGCCCCGCGATCCAGACGAACAGAGAGTGGCGATGCTGAAGGTCACGGAGGAAGAGCATTATCGCTACATCCATCCCAAGGACTTGGAGCGGATTCAGTACTATTTGTCTACAGTAAGCAAGCATAGTGTCTTGTCTACATTTACACTTAATTGTGGTTACTGCTTCTATTAACCTCTACATAGTAAACCAGATTCGAGACAAATATTTGCAGATCATACAAACATTTGTCCCGCGGCAGGGATCGAACCCGCAACCTCTTGCGTCTCAGGCGGACTTTCACCCACTGCACCCCAGAGGTCGTCAAAGTAGTACTAGTAAGTAAAGTACTAGTTTCTGATGTTTAAAATAATAAAATCGAATTGTGTGTTTACTTTTAGTCGATATCTGGTAACCACATGCCGGACTTCCCGATGGAATTATATAAGCGCGCCAAAGTGCAAGTAGACAAACAGACGGCGGCGATCAAGAAGCGCCTTCTCATTCTAACGTACCAGGCGTGCGTGCGACAGAGCGAGGCAGATATAAAGGAGTTCTTCGCTATGGCTATGAAACGGTGAGATTCCATTGGACGTATCAAACCTTGACAGGTGAATATTTATAAAATGGCTAAAAGATCCATTAAAATTCGTCCTTTAAAAACTCCATTCACGCGTCCATTAAAAACGCAAATAAACACAAATACCGAGATAAATTGCAAATTAAAGTTCAGTAGAATTGTATTTAACTTCTCGGTGACTAATAATAATGATGTCAATTTCTCTTTAAAAAGAGGTCTTTAATAAAACCGACGGAGCACCGTCTAAAACATGATTCTTAGATTTTTCGTCATGATAAAACCCCTCCACAGTTGCATAGTCTCATACATCCTCGAAGACCCTAACGAAAGGGAGCGTTTGAAGATCGCCTTCCTCCCTCCACTTTGGCCATCGCACACAATCCGCGCGCCCATGCCGTGGCATACCTCGCTAGTGCGCGCAAAACACGCCATGCATTACCGGTACTATGAGGGAAATCCGGTGCTCATCGAACTGAGAAGAATCTGGCACGAGAAGTAAGTGTTCGTCCTTTCGAGGATTCTCAGGTTTGATTGAATAGAATAGAATAGAACAGAATAGAAAAGTTTTTATTTTTCATCAACATAAACATGGGTAACATACAAATTGAATGAAAGTACTTATTGACAATCGAGTGACAAGAAAATAAGGCTACCCCTCAGCATTTGCTCCAAGCAGCATCATGACTGTTGGAGCGCTGACTGATTGTGTATCCCTTTCTTCTTCACTCGTCTTTGCACACGGCGGCCAATCACTATTGATACTACAAGAGAAACCCAGGGAAACTCGGTGCTAATTCAAGCTAAAGCCGTTATCGATATTACTAATAAAACCCTGTGTTTATCGAGCTTAAGAGTCCGGCGACGTGGCTCGGCAAAATTCAATTACTCGCGCGTTCAAACATCGACACACGACAAAATCTTGGTGTGATTGTCATTTTGCATCTGTGTGCGTGAGCGTGCGTGACACACGCACACAAACGCACTGTTAGAAAAGGTTAAAAATGTATTAAATGTAAATGCATGGCTATTTTGCAAGGAATTTGCTTGTCTCCCGTAGTCCCAAAAATTATGACTGAAAATTGTTTTTATTCTTCACACAGTGTTGTTTTTCTGATACTAGACCATATAAGCTATGTTTCTTACAGAAGGAAACTTAAAATATCCTAGTGTTTAATACTATATAAATATTAAGAAAACATGTCGCTGATTAAATTCTAAAGGGCCATAAATCTGAAATCGTCAAAATCGTTTTTATTGCAGAAAAGTGATTTAACATAGTAGTTTTATCATTGAGAAAAAGACAGGATTTCTATTTGCACTACAAATGATATTAATACACAAGTGGCAGTTTGGAATTTTGGCACTTTCGACGTCAACTTCAGAGCAAAACAGCCATTTTGTCATTTGTGCTTTGATCGTCGGCGTAATCGCACGTCACTTATGTTCTAAAGTGCCATATTCCACAAAATCAACCGAGTTTAAGCAATTATTTTTGTGCAAAAGTGCCACATTGAGGAATATGACTGTATAGAATTAAAAATTTACGTAAGTACTAGAATTTTTTTATGTGGAAAGGTGCCATAATTTGAAATACGACTGTTTTGATTATAAAATGCACGTCATTGCATATTATTTTTTAGAGGAAAGCAGCCGTATTTGTAAATATGACTGCTTTGAATTTAAAATTTACAAAAATATTAGTAAATACGTCTGTTTTGCACCTAAGATGTGCTGCATTACATACATTTTTTATAATTCAAAAATGAAATTTTTGTTCAGAATGTTATTTTACTAGAAATAAAAACATGAAATATTAAATTATTTGAGCAAGGTTACATTAATTATTATTTACTCAGTTATCATTGAACTTGTTTTCTTTTTGTGATTGTTGATTATTTTTAATTTACAGAATGAACAGCAGAACAAACAGCATCTGGAACATGTTTTCACTCAGGATTAACAATCAACCAACAAGATTTTACCAATATCGAGAACCATTATTATTTATTCCATTCCAGAAGCTTGAAGGCGTCTTCCAATGTAGCAGTAAACAGTTTCGGAGATTTAACATCTTCCTGTCTTACACTTCTATTCAAGTTTGAAAAGAATTTGTTTCTGCACCTTCTTCGACCGACATAGTGGCTTTCTTAAGTATAAATACTTCAACACTTTAATGTACCGATGGTCAATACGTCATCGCTGGAGGGGCTCTAGTACGCTCATGTTTTGTTTCGACCAAATCAAAGGCTTTCTCATTGTCCACAAACGCTAGACATAGTAGCAAGTTATACTTTTCGGTCTTTTGTAAGACTTGCCGCAGCGTAAGTATGTGGTCTATGGCTTTTTTGGAACCCGGCTTGTTTGGGAGGCTGAAAGTGATCAAGCCTGCCCTGCGCTCAATGATTTCGTACAGACTGATGTCCGGGATATTTCGGTATAGTGACGGGTCAGTTTGGCACTTAGGTAAAGACCACTAAGGCTGTTTCCAGAAAGGCTAAAAAGCCTCTCTGGAAACAGCCTTAGTGACCGCATCGTAGAGCTATCCATGGACATTTTCGACTTCCTTTAGCACATCAAAACATGCTTAATGATAAATAACTTGTCTATCATGAAAAAGTAAAATAATGGAGCTAATTTCAATATTTTAAAAATCAACTTATAAGTTGATCGCATCGTTTAACATTATTTCGTACAGGATGGTTCATGATTTATGATAACTCATAGCGTAAATGTTATTTTATTAATAAAACTCAAACTAGGCCATTAGTTATATTGTTAATCTTAGTTTAAAGATAATTATTTTGAGTATTTAAGGTTTTTGAAGAATTTATTTGTTTTATTAGCTCAAAGAAAGTGTACTCCCGTTGATTTTTTTAGCACAAAGGTGTGGTTTTATGTTGTTTATTAGGTTATTTTGTTTTTTTAGGTACTGATATTGTATTAAAATAGTTTTACTGTTTTAAAATCATTTTAAAACGTTGTTATAGGAATTTTTTTTTAATAAAACAGTGATTTTTGTATGATATATGGCCTTTCATTGATAACTTTCGGTAACATCCGGGTAGATTTTTATATTCAAAAGGGACATATATGCTTTTTTTCAGTTCTGTATAGTAGTTAGAGAAAAATTGGTTGAATTCATCGACGCAGATTTAACTAACGCACGAAATCATAGTAAATTCATTAATAATTAAAAAAGATTTTTTTCAAAAATGAAAAAAAACTGTTTTGTAAACTTTGAATGGCTCTCCTGAAAAAAGTGAGATTTGGATTTGTGGCTGTTTAGAATTTAACCAGCGATGTCTTCTATGATGTAAAAATATACAAAATGCGATTCGGTTTAATTTCACTT
The DNA here is from genome assembly GCA_963582015.1 of Xanthorhoe designata. Classification (NCBI taxonomy): domain Eukaryota; kingdom Metazoa; phylum Arthropoda; class Insecta; order Lepidoptera; family Geometridae; genus Xanthorhoe; species Xanthorhoe designata. Next base: position 835,923 of record OY757042.1, on the reverse strand, counting down.
TAGCTAAGTATTTTGAAAAAAGCTTCTGGCAGAAACCTAGATAAATGCTATCCTAATACGAATAATAGCATACTATGCTAAAGATATGCTCAAATTTTAAATGGTTATGGTATTACGTTTGTATGGGGAAGTCGTACAGCGCAGAAGCCTTAAAGAATCTGACATAAGAAATAGGTAAGTGTCCTACCCTTTTTCCATTTTATGCACTTGCACAAACAACACTAACAGCCCTTCAGATCGTCATTTAAATATCAGATCTAATACATATTAACTCCATGCTATAGCTTTTCATACGTGACTGGACTGACACTGATGTGACAGGCATTAGAATCACCTAGCATCAAAGACGATTAATATCTAGAAGACAGACAAAGGCCATACACAAAATCGTAACCCGTACCAGATAGCCTGGAAACTTTAAAACATCAATTTTATCCAAGAAATTTCAATTACTTTCTAGTTAAAATTACCTAAAATTTTTTTTATATTGAATATTGTTGCTACCTAAATATTGAAATTTCTTGGATAAAATTGATGTTTTAAAGTTTCCAGGCTATCTGGTACTGCGGGATCAGGGTTACGATTTTGTGCGTGGCCTTTGTCTGTCTTCTAGATATTAATCGTCTTTGCCTAGCATGTAAGACGAAACTGAAGTGATCCTTGAGGTCCTACCAGAATAAATGATTTTTCTTTCTTTCTTTCTTTCTTTGACGGATTCTTCATCAAGACTTTTCAGATTAATGGTGGAGATATTGTGTACCTTACCTATATTTGTGTGTCATCATCAGGTATCAAAACATGTTCATTTGCGACATGAACAAAATGCAAGCAGAAGTCCCCTTCCCTCATTACCCGACAGAGTTCACAGAGAGGCTCAACAAGCTCTGCGCGGAGACGAGGGCCGAGCTGGTGGATAACTGGCTCATCGACGTGGCAGACACCATGATCAAGATGAGGAAGCATTGGTCCATCTATGTGGCGAAGAGGAAGAAGGAATCTACCTTTCTTGTGGAAACATTCTTCAAGTATGGTTCTTCGTTTCGTGGCGAAGCTTGCTAACCCCCGGTTCCTATATCCACGGATGTCCGTAGGTCGGTCGTCATAGCAACGTTGTTTATTCAAAACAAAATGTATGAGACTTTTGACAGATAACAACGTTGCTATGACGACCGACCTGCGGACATCCGTTAGTTGGATATAGGAACCCGGCATAAGACGTTCTGGATAGATCGTCGAAGTTAAACAACGTTCTGAGCGGTCACAACTGTGATAGGTGACCGCAAGTGACATTATCAGCTGAGCGCTTCCGTGTTTCGGAGGGCACGTTTAATTGTCGGTCCCGACTTTTAAAGTCGTTAAGCCATGACGGAGGCTTTTAGGCGGCATAAAAACTCCGTCACCAGAGTTGGCCACTTGCTCATACGAACGAACGAACGAGTAAGTTTCTTTCTTCCCCTTTTTTCATATAACGTGAGATCAGCATAGCCTGTTCTATAACTCTTCCTTTCTTTCTATCAACAGTCATCTCAGCACTTACCCTCTCATAGTTTACTTAGGTAGGTACAGTTAAATCTTATGTTTTTGTTTCATTTAAATCCTCTGTTTTTTCTTAGATGCATGGAACAGTCGGAACAAACTTGTTTCCATTTTTCAAAGCTTTTTCGAAGTAGAATCAGTGGTTTTAGATACTATCCTTGGAACATCTTTGTCCTGTCTCTAACGAATTTAGCTAATAACCAAAAGTTATTATAATAATTTGCAGATGCATTCACGGCTTGATGTCAAAACAAGTGCGAGACTTGGTTGAGAGGAGCGTCAAACATTTTGCAGAATATTTTGCTTATTATAATGTAAGTTTGGTTGCGAAATTTTGTTGAATACATGTTTTGGTTATACGATTTTATCTGAAAAATCCTCGGACTTTTATTAAGAAAATTGACAAATGTACAGGGATAGGGGCAGTCTTTACCCTGCAGTAATAAGGAGCTATATACGGATCATGATGAGATTATGATCAAATTTCACACACAAATTGTAGAGATCTCGGTTAAGCCGATAAGTCATCGGAGACCTATAAAAGAGTCGCCTATAAAATCCATCATCACAAATGTAATAAGGCATTGTGATGATGGATTATCATCACAATGCCTTATTACTATTCAAATGTATTCGCCATTATCATAATTTTAGCTTGGTAACTGCTTATCAAAAGTCTTCTGTCGTTTCTGTGCGTCTCTAATGGGTTTTCCTTGACTTTTGTCTTTTTAAACATTCGCGATCAGCACTCATTATAAAATAGGACCTGGATGACTGAAATTTCCACTTTCTTATAGGAAGGTAACAGCTACACTGGTCCATACCGCGACTACATGTTCATAAAGCGGCCACTGATTCGTATCAAGGTGGTGGCGCACCCCGGCTCCACCAACATCACCTTCGACCCCCCGCCCGACCAGATGAAGGTCACGGTGGCCAGGTGGTTCCACTCCATCATCAACGTCAACTACCAGCTGCCTAGCGTCGACTCTATCATGTATCCTGGTAAGGCATTTCACGAACATGACAAGAACATCACATCACAAGTGCTCGTGGCGAAGTTTGCTCTTGATAGATCGTTGGAGTTAGGCAACGTTCTGAGCGGTCACAATTTGGATGGGTAAACGCAAGGGTCGATAACAGCTAAGCGCTTTCGAGTTTCGGAGGACGTGTTTAATTGTGGGTCCTGGTTTTGAAAGTCGTTAAGCCACGACGGAGTCCTTTAGGGGTTTTAAAAATTCTGTCACCCGAGTCACTTGCTCATACGAACTGACCTTCGAACCGACCAGATGAGGTGTTGGTGGCCAAGTGGTTCCATTCCATCATCAACATCAACTATCATTGGGTTGCGTAAAATACAATCAATTAGTTACAACTCAACAGTGACGTATAGTGGTAGTCAGGAGCAAGTTCAAAATAAGCCACCAACCAACGGTGCATGAGATCTGGTTCGGGGCAAGCTACTAGTATAAGCAGGAACTTCTTTCTTCATGTCTATCCAGGTGCAAACCGCCCCAAGCCGTATTTGATGACGGTTTACCCCGACGAGAGCTACATGGTGGACATCATCAACACTTCCACTCGCCACCTGAGCGCCAACCGGCCCGGCCCCGTCAGCTTCCTCTCCAGCTACCAGGAGTACTTCTACATTCTAGATGGAACAGCTGAGAGGGACCTCCAGCTGTTCTTTGCACAGGAACCAGCACCTTATCTTAAGGTAGCTAGGGTTTACATTGCAACGGCTTCCTTTTTAGCAGCCTGGGTTAGTCAGTTTTATTTAGGCTTCTACATCCTGGGTGGAACAGCTGTTAGGGATTTCCAACTACTCTTTGCACAGAAAACTGCGTTAATAAGTTGTTTGATTTTCAAATATGTCGTTGATAGCCTAGTAGCTGGTCATTTTCTCTTACCTTTCTATACGTCATCGAGTGACGTCTTATAATAGTTATGTAAGTACCTCAAAGACTTTGTACTACAAAGTCTTTGACGTACCTACACTAGGTACATATCAAATATCTATAGGTACTTATTAATTATGTTTTATACTTATTATTAGTAAGTTAAAACTATGCCCCATATTATTATTTTTACTGTCCATTATCCATTCACAGGTTGTCTGGTAGAGATCGCTTATAAGCGATAAGACCGCCGATTGTATATCATAATTAAGTTATTGTAGTTTACTGCATTGCAAATTTTTCTTGTATATGGTGTGCAATAAAGTATTTTCTATTCTATTCTATTCTATTTTATCTCCTGACAGGACTACTCAGCACGTATCTACATGTACGAGGAGTTACGGGACGAGATCCTGTTCCTCCGACGCGACATCCCGCTCAACATGGTGATGTTGGACTGCGGGCCCATCAACGACGCCATGTGGGATGTCATCAACGGACTCAGGCAGTTCATTGTCGACCATTTCATCGCTATCAACCGCAAGTGGAACCGATCGTGAGTAATATATAATTACGAAGCGCAAAATGGGTCTAAGTACTAAGTATTGCAAACACTATGCAAATTGCAATACGTGTACCAGGGGGTTTATCGCGTTTTTTACCTTATTTCTTTACGTCCCGACGTCTCGGCTGTGTTGCAATAGCCATGGTCGTGGGTGGTTCAGTCCACCAAACGTCGGGACGTAAAGAAATGAGGTAAATAACGCGATAAAACCCCGTGTACATGTATTTATAAATATGAATTGTGATCGCGAAAGTTTAAGAAAAACTAACACTATGCAAATTCCAATAAATGTTTTACATTAATCTTAAAAAGTTTAACCAGATGGTATTTGTATCTACAATCTCGGTGGTACTGTGGCTAACGCTCTACTAATAGTTGAGGTACGGGTCTTTCGATGTTATGGTAGAAATATTATGAGAAAATATTCTTATCTAATAGCATTTCGCAAATCTTTTTTTGGACAGGCACATCCTAAAGTGTCTACAGCACCTTGGAAATCATTCGTGATTTTATATCATTATACACACACTGTAAGATTTATAGCTTAGTGTACCAGCAGCCAGGGTCGGAAGGGTGCCACAAGTCTGGGGCCCATGAGGGACCCCCATGGGCGCAAGTATTTGTCTCGAGTCTGGGTGTTTTCTATGTATAATATGTATGTATTTACAAAAAAAAAATGTATCTATGTAGTATATCAGTCATTTGGTTACCACAACACTAGCCTGTCAACCGGCGGACGACCCCGAGGTCGTTGGTACGTTAACTACGGCAAATCGAAAATTCGATACTTCGCAACGACCCCGGGGTCGTTCCGCCGGTTGACGGTTTTTCGAATTATATATTTGCCGGTTGACAGGCTAGCATTAAATTGCTTAGCTTGGGACTAGATGACGCTGTGTGGAATGTCTAGGGATATTTATTTATTTATCCTAGCATCTGCAACGTGTATGAGGAGATGGCCGCCCGCTCCTCGGAAAGTCCAGAGACAACTGCGCAGTTGGTGGACCTCATCAACTATATCACGGAGTGCCGCGACTGCGCCATGTTCGACCTCAGGGAGAAGTCACGCACCACCGCCGAGTACGTCATCTTCCTAATGAACCATGCGCATCTCAATTGTGAGTATACGACAGGATTAAGTATTCTTAGGGCTTCGTTCACCATCCTCAAGTAAAGTGTTGATTAGTTACTTAACGAGTAACGTCATTCGTTCTATGCGCCAAATGTCAATATGTCAATTACTCGACACATTACTTGGTGACTAGCCTACTCGGAACTTACTTGAAGATCGTCAAAGAGGCACTTAGTATTAAGATTGGACCGCTGAAAAAAAAGCTAGGCCCACACCACCAGGTTCTTGCCTGATTCTTTCCCTGGTGTAGGGAGTCGCGTTGGAACAGGCAGTAGAATCATCTAGTTTTAAGAACGTGACATGTCAAAGTGATTTATAAACGATCGTACTGAATAAATATATTTTTATTTTGATTTTGAGGAGGACATATTGTAGAAGAACTTTTATGAAAACCAACTTCAATTTTGAAGAAGAGAACAATTACTGCTCGCTCTATGTGTGCTTTTATGTTCATAAACACCGAAGTTCCTGGTCAGATTCCAATTTTTTTTATAGTACCACCTCGGGACCTACTCTTTAAAACTAATACCCAAATATAAGTTAACAATGACACAAAATCAGGCTTTTTTTATGACGATAAAAATATTCAATAACTTGCCAGGCGATCTTAAAAATTTGACTGGAAATTTATTTAACATTAAACTAAAGAAATGGCTGACGGATAGGTGCTATTACTCCCTTGACGAATTCTTCTGTTATAGAGACATACAATTATTTTAGCAATTAATTTTCAATAATCATTATTTTATTTTAATTAAAATTTTATCTCATCAATGAAATCAGTATAATATTAAACTTTGACATAGGAAACTACTAACATTTAAATTTGTTGATTGTAATGTTGGTACCCACTCATTTAATTAATAAGTATTTGCATGCCTAAGTAGGTAGAACATAATTGGAAAATTACCCTAGTCTAAGACCTATTTGTTAAACATAATGTTCTTGCAAATAAAATTATCTTTATCTTTATCTTTATCTAAAAAAGTTTAAGTTTTAATATCGCTCACTATCGACGGAATAATCGGTGGACATAAATAAAAAACCCTCTTTCTTTTTTAAGTCGGTTTAAAATAACAGTTGTTTGTCATACATTTTCAAAAAACTAAGATAAGATAAACATTTATTCAGCACACACGCACACAATAGAAAAAACAATATCAGAGATGGACACAAGACAGGTAATATAGGTAGGTAGGTACAAATAGGAAAACAAGCAAACAAACTAACATTTTTAAAAAGTACGGTAAGTACCTCCCACTTAAAATTAACTAAAAGTGTGTCATCATCATTGTTCCAATTCCTCCAATCATTCCAGTCGAGGACATAAACCTAAACACGCGCGTATTCCTCTGGCCTCTCGACATGGAGGAGACCATCGACCTGACCCTGAAGACCCTGACGACCAAGAAGACCATGGCGGAGGACAAGCTGCGCTCGCGCAAGGCCATCTTCGAGGAGAAGCTGAAGAAGCACGAGAAGGACCTGGAGCTGTTCCGCAGGTTCGACCCGCCGCTGCTCAACCTGGACTTGCTGAAGGAGGTGGTGGGGAAGGTCGATGAAATTAATAATAATCTGGTGGTAAGTTGATGTTTTGTTAGGCTATATTACTACTATTGCTAGTTACTGTTGTGGTTAGAATAGAATGGAGTAGAATAGAAAGTTTTTATTTTCCATCAACATAAACATGGGTAACATACAAATGAAAAATACTTATTGACAATCGAGTGACGAGAAAATAAGGCTACCCTCAGCATTTGTATCATTGAACTGTTTTCCTCACGCTCTTTTTCTTTACCGTTTAGCGCACGTAAAGTTTTGTAACAGAACATTGATGCCCGCCCCGTATCCAAACCTTCGATTTAAAGTTGAGGCTATCCTTATCCTTATCCTTCCGCCAACACAGCTATTTCTCCAGTGAAGTTATTGTAATCCTCTCCCAGGCCGACAAACACGAGGCCGAAGATATAATCAATGAGGAAGTGCTGCTGGACCAGGAGGTGTCGGTGTACTTCAGCCTGCAGAGCATGCTGGCTGGAGTGGAACCCTTCCATAAGCTGTGGCACACGGCTTTCGACTTCTACGACGGATATGAGAAGTGGTAGGTACAACTAGCTTAAATAGTGCTGTGCATGTCTGTAATGGGTACACATAATCATAGTATTTTTAGATGAATGTTTGTTTTACAATGTGTAATTATGTGTACTGTTGGCGTTGCCTTAATAAATAAATAAACTAGCAGTAATGTTAGAACAGGAGAACTTTTGCCTACAGAGCATGCTGACTGGAGTCTAGCCCTTGTATAAACTGTACAATTTGGGCTTCTTGCTCATACGAACTTACTTATACGGCATTTATAGCGAAATTTGTTTTTTTATGATAATCTTAATTTATGTTTCGGTAAATTTGTCAAACGGTATGTTTATTAGAAGGCAGCAATCGCTGCGTCAGTCGAAATCCGAGCGGGATGGTAAATTAATATTTATCTTATGAGAGAGTGATCGAGCACGATTGACAAGACAGTTCTTTACTGCCAAGCAGCAGAGTTATTTTACCAATTAAGTACCAAACAATTAAAAAGTACAAAAAGTAAGGAAAACCATTTTTTTTAACATAAATAAAGTTCCCGCTGATTTACGCTTGTGTTAAATAAATAAATAAATAAATATCCTTGGACATTCCACACGGTGTCATCTAGTCCCAAGCTAAGCAATTTAATGCTTGTGTTATGGTAACCAGATGACTGATAAACTACATAGATACATAATTTTTTGTAAATACATACATATTATACATAGAAAACACCCAGACACGAAACAAATATTTGCAGATCATGCTAACATTTGTCCCGCAGCGGGGATCGAACCCGCAACCTCCGCGTCTCAGGCGGGCTTTCGCCCACTGCGCCACAGTGGTGTTGAACTGGTGATGCATGGTGTGGCTTGTTAGACCCCGCTATATTCCTCACTAAATTGCCTACCGTTTCTCATAACCAGGTACCACGGACCCTTTCTGGGCCTGGACGCGGAACAGATCTCGGAGGACGTGGAGGCGTGGTGGAAGCTGCTATACAAGCTGGGCAAGCAGATGTTTGAGTATCCCGGCGCCAAGCGCATCGCAGACATGGTGCGCAACAAGGTCGAGAAGTTTAAGGTCTTGCTGCCCGTGCTCTGCGCCATTTGCAACAAGGTAAGGGTTGAGGCACTTTAAGGAGTTGTAAATGAGAAATCTTACTAAAAGTTTACGGCTTCGACGAGATTCGAACCCGCGAGATATAAGCGATCGCCTTTTAGCTGGACTGCCATAACCACTTGGTTACGAAGCCTTAATTATGACGCCGAAGACAAAAGTATCAGTAAGATGATATTTCGGTTAAAGCACCTTGTACTATAGGTACATTACAAATATAGATCAAAGCAATGCAAGTCAGAGAAACGTAGGATTATAGAAGATAGGAAGAAGATGGAGAAATGCAAGGTTCTTCTGCTGGTGCTCCGCGCTGTTTGTTTAAACTTTCATTTCAGCATTTTAGGGAGTTGTTATAACATTACGAATACTCAGCTGAAGCATAGAGAGTTGAGAAGTGACTCCCCGTTATCTGCGATTAACTCATTCCGTGGCCCAGCAACTGCTGTGCTTTGATATGTTTTTTCTATATAAGTAAAACTATTTGATTTCTACAAAACCTAGCGGGTGCACATGCGATTTGGGGAAGTTTTGAGTAAGGATTGATTCAAATTTATTAAAAGTTTGTTTCAACAACCTCTGCGTCACAGGTGGGCATCTCACCCACTGCGCCACAGAGGTCGTCCTCTTTCTTATTTAATAATACTTTTTTCTGGTATCATTTATGAATTGTGTATATTCATATTACTGTAAATACTTTAAAATGTCTTACGTAGTTACCGAAAACAAGTACCTATATGATGCGTGTAGGTATATACAATAATACAAATCTCATAATATAGTTATTTGTGTCAAAATTATCATAATAATTGAAATTGAATGATTTTTTATCTTTAAATCAATAGTAGCTTCCAATAATAATTATTTTGCACAATTCTTATCATTACCTAGGTATCCTTTAAGAAATCATTAATTATCATTTATTGATTATAGCTGTGCTATCCTAATATAACTTTTGCAATGTCATGGATAAGTCACGGGCTTGCATAATTGTTTTATTCATTCTTTAGTTGGATAAAAATTCTTAGCTTATTCACATGGATCGACTATGTCTGTACTGTGGACAAAATAATAACTAAACTGATAGGATGTTATAGGGCCTATAAAATAGGCGATAAACAAGTCTAGGTACTCCCCTGTCAATGCCACTTGCAGTCACCTATCTAAGTTGTGACCGCTCAGAACGTTGTTTAACTTCAACGATCTCGAGGTGGGTACTGACCGGCGTTACGGGGCGTAATGTCACGTGTTACACCGCGAGCATTCGTGCAGTCAGTACGTCGTGTTACGGGAAAAACCAGCGAGTAACTCGATGCGTAACACGCTCGATGCGAATGTTACATTACACCTCGTAACGTTGGTCAGTACCCACCTTCAAACTAACAAAGGAATAAAAAAAACTGAAAACAGAGTTTGGTGGCCACCAAGTGCAACTTCGCTACTCCTCCTAAACTATACAAAATGAAACTATTACAGAGGTATTAAAAAAAAAGTTTAAATTCCTTTGTTCAACGTAATAATAAAATAAAATAGGCGGCGGCGCTAGTTTGACTCATACATACGCCTTAAGAACGTCTTCGCCAGCAGAGCTTTCCACTTGCTCAGACGAACCTACTTTTAATTCTCGTATTCATATCTAAACGTACTAAACGTGCTCCGACTCAGTTTATATTTACTTAGTATTAAGATTGGACCGCTGAAAAAAAAGCTAGGCCCACACCACCAGGTTCTTGCCTGATTCTTTCCCTGGTGTAAGGACTCGCGTTGGAACAGGCAGTAGAATCACCTAGTTTTAAGAACGTGACATGTCAAAGTGGTCTATAAACGATCGTACTGAATAAATACATTTTGATTTTGATCTTTTTGATTTCAAAGGGCATGCGTGATCGTCACTGGGCTAAAATCAGCGAGCTCACTGGAACCGAAGTAATTCATGATCCCGAGACATCCTTAGCCGACATGGTAGAACAGGGGGTCCATGTGTTCGCCTCCCAACTGGAGGAAATCGAACAGTACGCCTCGAAGGAATACTCTCTTGAGAAGGCTCTGAATAAGATGAAGGAGGAGTGGGTGGGAGTCAAATTTGAGGTTATGCCGTATAGGTAAGACTTTATTTCTATAGACTGTCACGTCATAATTAAATTCTAATAAGCTATCCTTATATAATTGTTATCTTGTTAAGAATGTATAAATAATGTATGTCCAACATGCTTGTCTAATTTAAATCGTTTTAGTATCTTGATAATCAACTAGGTACCTATATACCTATTAGGTACTATAGATTCTAAACAAGATAGGACGTAGTTGCGTGTTTTGTTCTTACAAAACACGCAACTACGTTTGTCATAATGATGACTTGATTATCAATGTATTTTTTGAGCAAAAAATAGAAACAGGTGCTTTATTCTTTTATAAATTTTCGCAGAATTACGAGTACTCTCATTAATTTATTTCTCCACAATCTTCTCAATCATGCATGTGTCAACGTCTGTTCTCCACAAATACTGGCGTAGAATTTCTCACAAGACTAGATGACGTTTAGTAAGACGCCTTACTTTGTTTGACTGGCTTTCCACTGAAGCTTGACTATTTAGATTGTTAAGGGATCACTAAAAAAAAAGCTAGGCCCACACCACCAGGTTCTTGCCTGATTCTTTCCCTGGTGTAGGGAGTCGCGTTGGAACAGACATTAGAATCATCTAGCAACTGAAGTGATTCTTGAGGTCCTACCAGAATACATTATTTTTCTTTCTTTCTTTAGCAAGTTGCTGCTATCCACATCCCTTTATCGCCAAAACTGCTGGTAAATTGTAATTCTGTTCTTCAGAGACACAGGCGTAGGAATCCTGACGGGGCTGGACGATGTGCAACAACAGCTGGACGACCACATTCTGAAGGCCCAGACGATGCGAGGCTCGCCGTACGTGAAGGCGTTCGAGGCGGACATGGTGGCTTGGGAGGAGAAACTCATCTCTATGCAGGATATCCTGGACCAGTGGCTTATAGTGAGTGGGGATCTAAATGTTCTATGTAGAATTTAGGTTCAACTGGCTACTAGAAAGGCGAGAAAAACATTTTTTTTCCTAACCTATATTTTCTCACTGCTGTCTCCCCCAATTGTTTCCATCTTTCTCGGTCTTTTGCCATGTCCCACCAACCCTCCTGAATCCCTCCTGAAACCCTCCTGATCAAGGTCATCTCGCCAGCGTCTCCTCGGCCTGCCCTGGCTTCATCACCCAGGCACCCATAGCGTGACAATACCCGCCCACCTGTCACCATGAGATTATACATCACTCATGGTAAAGTAAAGTAAAAGTAAGTTCGCATGTGCTGCGAACAGTGGCCAACTCTGGTGACGGAGTTTTTAGGCCGCCTAAAGGCCTTTGTCATGGCTTAACGACTTTAAATTGAGTTTATTGCCGAGATCAACTCACTCTTCCCAAAAGAGTTCTCAACATTGGCTTGTGTTGTAGCATTCCAAGTTCCAAAACTCAGATTATTTAAGGTATCAGAATGATTGGATAACAAATTGTGCTTGCCGGAAAAACCTCCATGTAAGAATCAAGACTATCATATTTTTTTCCCTCACAGTGCCAAGCGACCTGGATGTACCTGGAGCCAATCTTCTCCTCGGAAGACATAATGCGTCAGATGCCGACGGAAGCGCGCAACTTCCGCGACGTGGACAAGGAGTGGAAGACAATAATGGCCGCCACGCAGAAAGACCCCATGGTGCTTAGAGCTACCGACTTCCCTGGTCTTCTGAAGAAGTTGAAGTACAGCAATGCACTGCTGGATGATATACAGAGAGGACTCAATGATTACTTGGAGAAGAAGAGGTTGTTCTTCCCGAGGTCAGTTTCAGTTATTTAAATACTATCCTCGCTTATATTTTACTACCCCCGCGGTGTTACCCGCGGTGAATAGTTCCCGTTCCCGTGGATCAAAAGGAGTCTGTGTTAATCCAGGATATAAGCTGGCCTGTTACCAAATTTCATTCAAATCTGTCCAGTTGTTTTAAGCGTGAAGGAGTAACAAACATTAATCACCGCTTGAGACAAAGCGGTGATTCAACACATCATTCAGTTTCCACAGAGAACTGACAAAAATCGATGCTTGAGCTCAGTCTCAAGTTTTTCATTTATAGATTTTATCTTTTACATTCCCATACATAAAACCTCGACGACATCTGTGGCGCAGTGGGTGAAAGCTCGCCTGAGCAGACGTTGCGGGTTCGATCCCCGCCACGGGACAAATGTTTGCATTTTCTGCAGATATTCGTTCCGCGTCTGGGTGTTTTTCTATGTAGTATATCAGTCATCTCATTACCATAACACAAGCATTCAACTGCTTAGCTTGGGACTAGATGACACTGTGTGAAATGTCCAAGGCTATTTATTTATCTAAACTCTCTAGCAGTCTATTAAGTGCTATCGTAAAACATTACCGTTCAGATTCTTCTTCCTCTCCAACGACGAGCTACTTGAGATCCTCTCGGAGACCAAGGACCCGATGCGAGTTCAGCCTCACCTGAAGAAGTGCTTCGAAGGCATCTACACGCTCGATTTCAACGTCAATAAGGAGATCATCGGCATGATATCCTCTGAGGGCGAAGTTGTTAAGCTATCTAGTTCTATACAGCCGGCTGATGCTAAGGTATGCTGTGAATGTCCCAAATAATTATAGGTTTTTAGAAAAACCAGTCTGCCTGTTTTGTCCAAAAGAAGAATAATGACACTATAGTCATATATCAGCAAAATTTCAATTTATTCCGTTGCGTAGTAAAAAAGTGATCCACTGTAGACCGAGCGGTCTACAGTGGATCACTTTTTATTGTCTGATGTTGTCACTTGACCCTAAGTGTTTTACTTACCGAACTCGAATTTCAGAAAAAATCACTAACATACGGATATACAGGTAGGTAAATAGTATTATGTGTCATGTCATGAGGCTAGAACTAAACATTAATTATGATAAACGAGTATTATACCATATCAGTCGAAGCTTATTTGTTTTTAAAAAACAGGTAGGTACCTAGTTAATGTCACATCAATGGCATTGTGCAAAAATGTCCAAGCATATCGATTTTTTCGAGAACAAGCAATTTACGAGTTATTCAGTCTAAAAAAACTATTTCATTATCACCCGGGCAATCTTATAATAAGAAGCTTTATTTTCTCGTGCGCATACTTTTAGACCTTGCCATCTTAGTACTCATCTCTAGAATCACCTAGCATGTAAGACGATACTGAAGTGATCTTTGAGGTCCTACCAGAATAAATGATTTTTTTTTCTTTCTTTCTTTCTTTCTCCTCATCAAATGATCTGTATCACCCAGGGTATGGTAGAACGTTGGCTGCAGCAGCTAGAGCACCAGATGATGGTTTCCTTACGGGACGTGGCGTCCGAGGCCATCACTGCCTACCCCGTGAGCGTGCGCGAGGAGTGGGTTCTGGCCTGGCCCGGACAGATTGTCCAGGCTGGCTCCTGTGTGCAATATACTACTGAGGTAATGTGAAATAATTTGTGCATATCTGATTCGAACTTACGAATATAACAGGCCCGTAAATATATTTGTTTCATCATGTACTCTGATCGCGAAATTTTAAAGAAGAAAAATGAAATGCAATATGATCACGACTGTATCCCCCAGGGAGCAGTAGACATTTCTTTCAGATCTTATAGGCAATTTTTAGATCCTTTTGAAGATGTCTAAGGGGGTAGTCAGAGGTGTGTCCAAATACATATTTGGTACATGCCCACTTTTTGCAGAAGTTAACTTTCCATACGTAACAGGTTGCAAGCCCATCGACGCTATTAGAGAGCTAACTGGTTTCCTCACGATGTTTTCCTTCACCGTTTTAAGCTCGTGTTAAAGCGCATATACATTTTTCGATGCGAAAAGTTCATTGATGCATGGGATTCGAACTCACGACCTTCGGATCGAAAGTCGAGTTACTAATCCACTTGACCAACACGGCTGTCATTTATAATATCTAAGACTATTGGTATTGTTCAGGCGACGGAAGCCATAACTACCTTCACCCTCCCCGAGCTGGTGCTGCGCTCCACGGAGCAGATCACCGGCCTCGTGTACCTGGTGCAGGGTGAACTGGAGCCCGGGAATAGGATCACAGTGGAGGCGCTTATAGTGCTCGACGTACACGGTATAAAACAGCGTGTGTCTGCTAGAATAGAGTCCAAATTGCTCTGGTTAGTGCGTTTTGTTTGATCCTTTTGGTGTTTCTGGAAGGAGATAAAATCGAGAGGGTGATGAACTTAGAGAAAGTAAGAAATAGAGCGCTGTATATTTCTTTCTCAGTCACACAAAAACAAAGAAGAATATATTCAACATTCTTGTGAGTAAAAGAGACAAAGCATTATATCTTTTGTCCCTCATCGCGTGCCGCTTTTTTGTATGAGCGGAAACTTGATGCTCCGAATTTTGTACTACGAAACTATGGATTTACTGCATCTTTTGTCCCTCTCGGCGGCACGCTCGCTGTTCGTCCAGGTACTATACTAGGTCCATGGTGATGAACGACATTCTCTTTTGTCTAGGATAGTGCGCAAATTCGTAGACTGTATCCTCAATTCAGGCCTTTACATCTTTACTAGATGATTTATACAGCGTCAGGAGGCAAGCTTTGCCTACACTTAACGGGGCACTGTAGTGCCTGGGACATTGTTGAGATGGAATAGGCAGCATCTAAACCATCCTCTCAGCTTAGCCGGCCATATCCACAGGAAAGGCAATAGTCAATACGTGTGAACGTGTAGGTAGGTACACTTAGACTGAGCCACTCAAAATCGTTTCGTCAATCATAATTATGATTGGTTTCTGGCCAACCAACTCCTGGAATGTCTTCGCTATTTGAGAATTGAATTATAAGCTTGTTCACTATACATCCTTAGCCAAATTGATAAGGCCGCCCATTTTTTAATGAGCAAAGTTATATCTTTGCCTCTAAATTGTCCAGGCCGGTCGATCCTTGTTTCTGGCCAACCTACCCATAGCTAGAATGTCTTCGCTATTCGATAATTAAATCATAAGCCTACTCACTATACAATCCTCTGCTTAACAAAGTGGTAAGGCTGCCCATTTCTTAATGAGCAAAGTTATATCTATGCCTCATCCCTCTTATTAATAAACAAAGATCAACGAAGTATTAATTTAAAGTTAATTTTTAGTTTTTTAGTTTTACGTTGTATTTGTAATTGTATTCTGTGTACAATAAAGTGCTAATTCGTTCATTCACTGACGTTCTTTTTAATCTTTGTTTATTAATAAGGGGGCTAAAGTTGAGTCTAAATGATTGTCCAGGCCGGTCGATCCTGGAGGAGATGGTCTCCCGCAATATCCTGGACATCTCTGACTTCAACTGGATCTCGCAGCTGCGGTACTACTGGCGCGGCGACCGCATGATGTGCTCCATGATCACCACGGAGGTGGAGTACGGGTTCGAATACCTGGGGAACATCGGTCGGCTGGTGGCTACGCCGCTCACTGACCGCTGCTTCAGGTATGTCAGGTTCCGTACCCAAAGGGTAAACGGGAATATTAGGTACTAAGACTCCGCTGTCTGTCTGTCACCAGGCTGTATCTCATGAACCGTGGTAGCTAGACAGTTGAAATTAATATTGAAAGAAAGAAAGAAAGAAAGAAAAAGCATTTATTCTTGTAGGACCTCAAGGATCACTCAAGTTTCGTTTTACATGCTAGGTGATTCTAATGCCTGTTCCAACGCGACTTCCTGCACCAGGGAAAGAATCAGGCAAGAACCTGGTGGTGTGGGCCTAGCTTTTTTTTAAAAGCGATCCATTAACAATCTAAAATAATGTAAATAGTCAAGCTTCAGTCGGAAGCCAGTCGACCAATTTAACGTGCCCTCCGAAGCACGGAAGCGCTCGGATAAAAATGCCACTTGCGGTCACCCATCCAAGTAGTGACCGCTCGGAACGTTGCTTAACTTCGAAGATCTATCAAGAACGTCTTAGCAAGCTTCGCCACGAGCGCTTCTCCATTGAAGTTTTGTCATAACGCGAATTAGTCTGCAATTTAGGCACACCCAGACAGAACGAAATTCTCGTAACTTATCCCCTCATTTGACAAACAGGACGCTCATGAGCGCTCTGAAGTTGAACCTGGGCGGCGCGCCCGAAGGCCCCGCGGGGACGGGCAAGACGGAGACCACCAAGGACTTGGCGAAGGCCGTCGCTAAGAAATGTGTCGTCTTCAACTGTTCTGACGGACTCGATTATAAGGCGCTTGGGAAGTTCTTTAAGGTTCGTGAAACTTTTCAATTTATTTACCTACTAATTGCTTCCCGCGGCTTCCCACGCGTGGGATCCGAACGAAGTGTAGCCTACGTCCTTTCCCAAGGTCTAGACTAGACCGTCTAGTCTATCTCTGGACTAAATAATAGTAATGTACTAGTACCTACCCCATTCCTCAAATCATAAAAATACATCCCAATTGGACACACGGCTTCTTATTTTAATAAAGATGAATTTATTTAAATTTACTGAAAGTGGCGTTCGTGTTCTAATGTGGTGGGGCAATTTTTTGCAAACTTTTGCAGCGGTTCAAATCTTACCTTCTTGAGATGTTATTTGATTTCACATTGTTCAATAAACTATCGGATCATCTTGACAAAGCCAATATATAAAATTGTTTTAGGAGAAAATTAAACCAACACAAACTAAACTGAAGAAAAAATATCCATAGATTAATAACCTCATTTCATTCAAAACTCCGTTTACGACGAAGAAAATGCATATTGCTTGTAAGGTAATATCAACCGGTGATCACGTTTCATGTATTCCATGGTCCCCGGGTCTGTTCATGTTTTCCATCTTCCCTGTAGGGTTACCGACGGTTTTTGTGTAGTATAGTATTCTATCCTCGCTCACGTGTCAAGTATTCTAAATGTATGGAATTTTTAGTTCGTGCAAGTTACCGTGGGAGGCGCTGCACTGGATTTTCATACATTTGTAATACTTGACTCGGTATCGAGGACAGTATCCAATACTACGGTAAACTGGCGTTATCCCCCCAGGGTCTGGCGCAGTCAGGCGCGTGGGCATGCTTCGACGAGTTCAACAGGATAGAGCTGGAGGTGTTGTCGGTGGTGGCGCAGCAGATCCTCTCCATCCAGCTCGCGATCCTGCGCCGAGAGAAGCGCTTCGTCTTCGAGGGCACGGAGATCAGCCTCAACCCCACCTGCTCTGTCTTCATCACCATGAACCCTGGGTAACTTGACTTGTGATCAAGTGAATGCGAGCTTCTATACGAACTTAGTTTTTTCTGAAAGAAAGAAAGAACAATCGTTTATTTTAGTAGGACCTCAATCAAGGACCACTTTAGTTTCGTATTTCGGTCAAGGATCACTTCAACTTCGTCTTACATCTTTTTTATTAATCTGTATCGTCCCACTGCTGGGCAAAGGTCTCCCCCAAACTCTTCCAACCGTCTCTATCCTTTGCCGAGTCCCATCATCCTTCGTCAAAGGTCACGAGATCGTCCCGCCAACGTTTTCTCGGTCGACCCCGACGCCGCCTTCCATCGTCTGGAACCCAAGACGTTGACACATCAGCCCATCTTTCTGGTTGCATGCGGCTTACGTGCCCAGCCATAATATTCGTCAATTAAAATCCCTACGACTCAGAAAACTATGAACAGTGATAGCGGAGGTTTAAAGATCGTTCGTTCGTTCGTTAGTATGAGCAAGTAGCCGTCTCTGGAGACAGAGTTTTCAGGCCACCTTAAGGCCTTCGTCATAGCTTAACGACTTTAAAAGCATGGACCGACAATTTAACATGCCCTCCGAAGCACGGCAGCGCTCAGCTTAATGCCACTTGCGGTCACCCATCCAAGTTAAGACAGCTCAGAACGTTGCTTAACTTCGACAAACGTCTTATGCCGGGTTTCTATATCCAACTAACGGATGTCCGTAGGTCGGTCGTCATAGCAACGTTGTTATCTGTCAAAAAGTCTCATACATTTTGTGTTGAATATAAACAACGTTGCTATGACGACCGACCTACGGACATCCGTTAGTTGGATATGAACCCGGCATTAGCAAGCTTCGGCACGTGCGCTTCGGTAAAGATTTATTAATATTACAGATACGCGGGCCGTACAGAACTGCCAGATAATCTGAAGGTGTTGTTCCGAACAGTGGCCATGATGGTCCCGGACTACGCCATGATCGGCGAGATCACGCTCTACTCCAACGGCTTCGTATGCGCTGGACCGTAAATATCATCTTTCTTTTACACTAGCTGCGCCGTGCGGTGTTACCCGCGGTGAATAGTTCCGTTCCCGTGGGAATACCGGGATCAAAAGTAGCCAAATTTTTTATCTAAGGTATAAAAAGCACCAAATTACATGAAAATCTGTCCAGCTGTTTGAGCGTGAAAGAGTAACAAACACAAGCTTTCACCTTTATAATATTAGTGTGATTATCTATCCATCTTTTTGTAGTTTTAAAACGTTATTTCCTATAAGTTACTTGGCTAGTCAATTGGTTAAGACTAGAGCCTCAACGGTTGATCTAAATCTGTGTCTAAATAAAGTGACGTCCCAAAATTTTTTGTAATGTCTTTTATTGGACTGCTTTGCTTTCGTACTGTTATGGTGTTGTAATTGTTTCTAATAAATAAATAAATAAATAAAAAACAGCAATCATCAACCACTTAACGCCTCCTGGGCGACACTGAAAAACAGCGCCTGATCTCTGGATCTAGGCAAATAGGCTGAGTAGCCGTTTCAGCTAATATTGTTATTTTATTTTATTTTTTAGTTTCAATTTAGAGCTCTGTTAGTTATACAATTTTTAGCTGAATAAACTTATTTTCTTTCTTATTTTTAAATGAAAAATCTTACTAAAAGTTTTACGACTTCGGCAGGATTCGAACCCGCGAGATACAAGCGATCACCCTTAAGCCGGGCTGCCTTACCACTCGGCCACGAAGTCCTTAACGCCGAAGACGAAACTATCAGTAAGATGATATTTCGGTTAAAGCACCGATGAGCGCCATCTATTATTTTCTTTCTTTCTTTCTTTCTTTTAACGCTTCACTTACAGCCTGGCTCGCAAGATAGTGCAGGCCTACAAGCTGTGCTCGGAGCAGCTGTCCTCGCAGAACCACTACGACTACGGCATGCGCGCCGTCAAGTCGGTGCTGCTGGCCGCCGGCGCGCTCAAGAAGAACTATCCGGATAAGGACGAGGCGCAGCTGGTGCTGAGGGCCATTATCGACGTTAATATGGCCAAGTTTCTGTCACAGGTGAGTAAACAAGAAACCACCGAACCTGTTTGCTCTGTTGCGTTGTCTTAGTTTTTGTGTATTGTGACAGTAACTCGTGTCTGGGGAGTTAACACCAGTTTACCCATTTAGTTTACTGTAACGGTGTATTCCTATTGTTGGTGTAATAGACATTTCTTTCAGATCTTTTAGGCAATTTTTAGATCCTTTCGAAGATGTCTAAGGGGGTAGTCAGAGGTAATAGTAGAAATGTCTACCGCTGCTCGCGCTCCCTGGGATACAATCGTGATCATATTTTTCATTTCATTTCATTTGTTGTACTTAATAAAGAATTCATTCATTCATTAATTCATAAGAACAATGTCGCCCCCAGGACGTGCCCCTCTTCATGGGCATCTACTCGGACCTGTTCCCCGGCGTGGAGGTCCCGCAGCCGGACCGCGCCGAGCTGCTGCGCTGCATCAACAAGGAGATGGAGAAGAGGAACCTGCAACCCACTGACTGGTATCTGGAGAAGATCATACAGGTAATCATGCTCAAAAGTGATGCTCTTATAACTTAGAGAAAGTAAGAAATGGAGCGCTGCATATTCCTTTGTCAGTCACACAAAAACAAAGAGGATTATATGCAACATTCTTGTTTTTTTTACCTATGATTGTAGTCTTATTTTGAGCTCGTTTAGCACCACCCAGGGGACACGTGCAGGGTTGTGGTAGGTGTTTCCTGCGGACGCGAGCATACATACTTTCTTGCTTGGTCTCTTCGTATGGTCTATCGAATGCTTGGTCTCTTCGTAAAAGAGACCAAGCATTCGATCTTTTGTCCCTCATCGCGAATCAACCTGTTGAACCAGAAATAACAATCTGAATCAAGCGAGTAACATTTTGTGGGCGAAATTCAAAATCTTCTTGTAAATGAACCAGAAAAAACAACCAGAATCAGGCGAGTAACATTCTTTGGGTGAAATTTAAAAGAAAGAAAGAAAAAAAAATCATTTATTCTTGTAGGACCTCAAGGATCACTTTTTTTTTTTGAATATGGGAAATTATTTATTTAACAAATAAAGAAACATACAGGAACAAAAAATATCTACACTTCCTAACCTAAACAACTAAATAAATAAAAGGAACTCTGTATTCTATCCAAAATATATATTAACTAAAGATAGAAGACAGAGTTCAGGTCACCGACCGCAGGTAGAGTGCCCAAAAGGCTGGCAACGTTATCGTAACGTTAAGGATCACTTAAGTTTCGTTTTACATACTAGGTGATTCTAATGCCTGTTCCAACGCGACTACACCTGTATAATACCTACCTACCTGTAAAATTCATAAACTACATTATTTTCTTATTTTTATTTCGTTTTAACCTAATCTTGCTTAATTAATTGTATGTTTTAATGTATTGTTTTTTAATTCAATTTAATGTTGTATTTATCTGAACAATAGAACTATTTAATTTTTTTTAATTGTTTTTTTTTTTAATTTGTTGTTGAAGCATGTTGTTTACGCCTATAGTTGAGGTGGCACTTTACTTGTATAAGTGTTTTAATTTTTGTAAATATGGTACTTACTTTGTTGGTGTAACTTAATAAATAAATAAAATGTTCTTGTATCTAGATTTACGAGATGATGCTAGTCCGTCACGGGTTCATGGTGGTGGGTCCACCGATGGGCGGCAAGACGCAGGCCTACCAGTCGCTAGCGGACTCGCTCCGCGCACTCCAGCTCATGAAGCCGCCGGCGAGGCACAAGGAGTTCGGCGCCATCTACAGGATCATCAACCCGAAGGCTATCACTATGGGACAGCTGTATGGATGCTTCGACCCGGCTTCTCATGAGTGGTAAGAACTAGGGACCATTTCTAGTGAAGAACTTTATAAAATCAAATAACTGTCACGGAATGTGAGCCAAAAGAAACACGTGGATTCCAGGGAGCGGTAGACATTTCTTTCAGATCTTAATGCAATTTTTAGATCCTATTGAAGATGTCTAAGGGGGTAGTCAGAGGTATGTCCAAATACATATTTGGTATAACCCGCGCAGATAGAGAATAGATCTGAAAATGGCGTCCGCTCGCATGCGTTCTCGCTCACTCTCTATCGCTGTCTATACTCACACAGTGAAGTACGAGCTACAAAAAAATAGTCAGTTAGGATTCGCTTTCCACGCTACTTGATGCACTCCGAGTTATCGTTAAGTTCGTTCCGTTATTTTGTTGTTTTTGTTGAGTTTGATTGTTATTTGTTGTTAGTCGTTTCAAAGCCATAAAAATAAATGAAATTTACTTCAAACTCTCTGTCTGATTCGTACATTTTTAAGCTAAATCCTTTTCTTGTGTCTTGTAGAGAACTAATAATCATTTAGCTAGGCAGGTACGCGCATGTCTTGTTCAAAAACCAGCAACAACAAAAAAGGTCAATAAAAATCGATGTTTGAGAACTTGTTTTGCCAACCGTGCGTACCTAACCCGCCGCCATTTTCAGATCTATTCTCTATCTGCGCGGGTTATACATGCCCACATCTTGCAGAAGTTAACTTTCCATATGTGACAGGACAGGTTGCAAGCCCATCGACGCTATTAAAGAGCTAACTGGTTTCCTCACGATGTTTTCCTTCACCGTTAAAAGCTCGTGTTAAAGCGCATATAAATTTTTTGATGCGAAAAGTTCATTGATGCACGGCCGGATTCGAACCCACGACCTTCGGACCACTTGACCAACACGGCTGTTTTACAAGGATATTCTGCAAATATTTGTTTCGTGTCTGGTTGTATTCTATGTATAATATGTATGTATTTACAAAAAAAAATGTATCTATGTAGTATATCAGTCATCTGGTTACCATAACACAAGCATTAAAATCCTTAGCTTGGGACTAGATGACGCTGTGTGGAATGTCCAGGGATATTTATTTATTGTTTCCTGTCTCCGTATGAAATACTATTTCCAGGTCAGACGGTGTGCTAGCCATAGCGTTCCGCGAGTACGCCATGTCTATAACGCGCGACCGCAAGTGGATTTTGTTCGACGGGCCCGTGGACGCGGTGTGGATCGAGAACATGAATACCGTGCTTGACGACAACAAGAAGTTGTGCCTCATGAGCGGGGAGATTATACAGGTTATTAGACAGATTGGTTTTTTGGACAGTACGTTTTTAGGCTATTGCATAGCTTCTATCGCGGGCCTTGAGAGTTGAGACCGAATCCAGAAATTCCGTAACGAAAATAACCTAACACCCCCCCCCCCCACTCCGAAAAAATGCTATGCAATCATTAGCTTTACCGCGGCAGTCTCCGAGTGCCACACGTCTTTTTTTTTTTAACTCATTTTGTCCCACTGCTGGCCAAAAGTCTCCCCCAAACTCTTCCAATCATCGCGATCTACCTACTTTGCATTACGTTGTTTTAATGAAGGGCATATTTCATCAGCATATAATTCGAAAGAGTCCTAAATCATTATGTTGTAAGTAAATAAGTATTGAAATAAAAAAAACTTTTTTAAAAACAAGCTTCTAAAGTCTTTTGAACTTACATTTTCGAGTTATTCTCAGCAAGCCCTTTCATTTGATTCCCATATTGTAGTGCATTGAAAATAACTACGCCGCCATCTTGGGTATTCCGTCATGATCATGCATTATGTCATCCAAACTAAATTTGTATTCAAAACTTCAGCTCAATCGGTTGAAGATATCTTCAAAATTGAGTTGCAAGATTCCACCCGAACAAACATAGTCTTTCTCAAACTTTCGCGATCACAATTCATGCTTTTAAATTGACATTTACAGGATTTTATCGCGTAATTTACCTTTTATTATTTCCCGACGTTACGGCTGTGTTGCAACAACGGAAACGTCGGGAAATGATAAAAGGTAAATTACGCGATAAAATCCTGTAAATGTCAATTTAAAAGCACGAACAAACATAGTTACACATACAGTACAAGTTAATAAAAGCTTTTAAAAATTGAAGACATTTACGTCATAGGTTTTAAATTCTAGTTTTAGAATAACTTTGTGTATAGATGACGAACAAGATGAACCTTATCTTCGAGCCGGCGGACCTGGAGTTTGCGTCCCCGGCCACGGTCTCCCGATGCGGCATGATCTACATGGAGCCCGAGCAGCTCGGTGAGAATCAACACCGATTTTCTTGAATCAAGCTGAATGAAGGTGTGTGAGGATCGTAGCACCTTAAGAGTGCAAAAAAAATACCTTACGAAATTGAAAGAAAGAAAGAAAGAAAAATCATTTATTTTGGTAGGACCTCAAGGATCACTTCAGTATCGTCTTACATGCTAGGTGATTCTAATGCCTGTTCCTCCCTAAAGAAGAAGTCGAAAGTCGAAAGTTGAAGTCGGTCTAATAAAATTTTATACGTAAAGTGGTAACTGAACAGCTGTTTAATTTGGTCATTAAGAATAACAGTTTTTAAATGAAAAATCTTACTAAAAGTTTTACGTCTTCGACGGGATTCGAACCCGCGAGATACAAGCGATCACCCTTAAGCTGGGCTGCCTTATCACTCGGTCACGAAGCCCTTGACGCCGAAGACGAAACTATCAGTAAGATGATATTTCGGTTAAAGCACCGATGAATGATGAAGAATAACAGTCCCCCCCTCACCAGGCTGGCGCGCATTCCTGGAGTCGTACAACACGCACCTCAGCAAGAAGCTGATCCCGGAGCAGTTCGAGCTGATCCAGGAGCTGATCGAGTGGCTGGTGCCGCCCATCTTCGAGTTCCAGCTCGTCAAATGTCACCACTTCTCCTATGTCGGGGAGATACACCAGTTCTATGTATGTATCTAGTTTATTAAGCTGGCTTGTCTAAAGTTTTATTTTCTGTGAAAACAGAGTTAAATATCTTTTTTTTTACCATCTATTGTAATCCTAGTGAACTAGAGTGACTGAGTTCTTTTTTGTGGCTTCTTTACACGGCGTCATCTAGTCCCAAACTAAGCAACTTAATAGCTTGTGTTATAGTTACCAGATGACTGATATATAATACTTAGATAAAAAAAAATTGTAAATACTTACATATAGTAGATAGAAAAACATCCTGACAAGGAGCAAATATCTGTGGAACATACAAACATTGGCGGGAATCGAACCCGCAACCTCGT
Organism: Xanthorhoe designata; assembly: GCA_963582015.1. Classification (NCBI taxonomy): domain Eukaryota; kingdom Metazoa; phylum Arthropoda; class Insecta; order Lepidoptera; family Geometridae; genus Xanthorhoe; species Xanthorhoe designata. The sequence goes on along the minus strand of OY757042.1, from coordinate 811,213 downwards.
CGTCAAATTAGTTACCGTTTAGGCGCTCTCTCTCTTTTCGCTTTGCCTCTTTTTCTAACATTGCGCTGGATGAAACGACAAGCTTTTCAGCTATGCCCGCGTCGATGAGAGACGCACCGGTAAGGCCCACTTTAAACTGGCAAACTGTTGCTTTGGAGCGCAAGAGTGGAAGGTAAAGGGGGAGACCTTTGCCCAGCAGTGGGCCATGATAGGTTAGAAAAAAATAATAATGTTAAGATGTGGTATTCAGTCGTTCACGCGTCTGTTCACGTGCCTGCTGGAGGGCGAGGCGCAGGTGAGCACGGTGTGGCTGCAGTGCACCTTCGTGTTCGCGCTGCTCTGGGGACTCTGCGCCACGCTCACCGGTAAACTATAACTCAGCCCTTCACATCTTTATAGGTCGCGCCACGTAAAAAGAGCGCTGAAGGAATGTAGCGGTGGTATGTTTGCCCTGTGTTCACTCGCTGACGAACCAATAGCACTCGCTAAATCAATGGTATGAAGTGCGCCGCAACACCTCTCCACCAATCATCGACCACTGCGCAGTTTGACAGCCAGCCTTTTTACGTGGCGCAACATGCAGCTTCTATTACATCAGCACATTGTATTTCTAGTGTATTTTAGTGTGCTTACGCTACTCACACTAAATACCAGGTGATTTTGAAATACAGGTGACAGCCGTAAAAGTTTCGACTTGTTCTTCCGGAAGCTTCTCGAAGGAAACAATGCAGCTTATCCGAAGCCCAAGTCCTTCAAGCTCACGAAGAACCAGCTCTTCCAAGACAAGGACACCGTCTTCGACTTTGTTTACGATAAGAGGAACAATGGCACCTGGATACCCTGGGTGGATCTGGAGAAGGAGGTGCCTCTGCCTGCTACTGCGAAAGTAAACCTTATTTTTTTATAATTAAATGTTTATTTAGCTTGTTCCTGAGGCTTTACAAACAATCGTATTGTTTTAATTGAGTTAATTTGGATGTGTCAAACTATTTGTCACTCTCAAACCTACCTAAGTACCTGCTTCTGTAAGTAATTTTCAAAAAAATTAATAAATATGATCACGACCCAGGGAGCGGTAGACATTTTTTTCAGATCTTTATATAATTTTTAAATTCTTTAGAAGATGTCTAAGGGGGTGGTCAGAGGTATGTCCAAATACATACTTGGTATATGCCCACATTTTGCAGAAGTTGACATTCCATACGTGACAGATTGCAAGCCCATCGACGCTATTAGAAAGATTAGTTCAAACTTATATCAACGCATCAAAGTTTTTTTTTTATAATACAGCTGTAAGTACATTCTCCAGGTGAATGACCTTATAATCCTAACAAACGAGAACGCGTGCCTGCGCTACTTCGTCTCCAAGATGGTGAAGTCCAAGATCCCCATCCTGCTGGTGGGCCCCACCGGCACCGGCAAGTCCTCGTTGGTCCTCAACTTCTTCCTCTCTCTGCCGAAGGAGAAGTACATCACTAATACCATCAACTTCTCTGCGAGGACCACTGCTAACCAGGTGAGTGATACCAGTTTTACTAGGTATAGGTCGCGCCACGTAAAAAGAGCGCTGGCTGTCAAACTGCGCAGTGGTCGATGATTGGTGGAGAGGTGTTGCGGCGCACTTCATACCATTGATTTAGCGAGTGCTATTGGTTCGTCAGCGAGTGAACACAGGCGCTAACATACCTCCGCACTTCCTATACTGTTACTGAAACCTCCATCAGATTTGGGCATTAGCTTGTCCTATATTATACCACTTAATAAATAATAGTACAAGTACTTACCTACAGAAAACCAACCTCATTAAAACATTAATTTAAATCGACTCTTACTACGATGCAACAAGCAATTCAGCTCACACAAGCGCTCGTGCCAGTCGTTTCATGTGCCTAAATTGCCATTTCATTCTTACAAAGTTGTCCACTGTAACTTTGTCACTGTCACGCGCGAAAGTTGTTCCAGGCGACGCGCGAAAACTAACCTTAATCCATGGCCTGGCCTAGTTTGTGTAAGGAAATCGTTTATTCTGGTAGGACCTCAAGGATCACTTCAGTTTCGTCTTACATGCTAGGTGATTCTAATGCCTGTTCCAACGCGACTCCCTACACCAGGGAAAGAATCAGCTAAGAACCTAGTGGTGTGGGCCTAGCTTTTTTTTAAAAGCTTTATCATATTACGTCTACCTACTATGCAAGAAGCAGTCCTGTATCGTATTTTCGTAAATTTTCTTATACAACAGTTCTTCAACGTTTTTATCTAATTTCAGACTCAAGATATCATCATGTCAAAGGTGGACAAAAGACGAAAAGGAGTCTTTGGCCCATCTATGGGAAAAAAGGTAGGTACCTGATGCTTAACATCATAACCTGCAAAGTTGCAAAGATGTGCGAGGCGGAAAGCATGTCAGAATATTCACCAGCAAAATATTTTTGTGTCCATATTTCAGCGTCCATATTTCAGCTCTATTATTTGAATATCTAAACACACCATCACCAGAGAGCTCTATTCAATACTAGATATCCACAGTTATCGTCAGTTCGTACTATTCACCAAGGTTTTACACTTGAAAGAAAAAAAAGAAGAAAGAAAGAAAACAAGTTTATTCAGCAAAAACTTTAAATAGGTAAGTAGGTATCTACTAACAAAATTGAATAAAAAGCGATGAGTAGTGTTAGGTATAATAAATAAATAAAAATAAAAAAGTGTATGTAAGTTGTGTGAACAAAGACAGTATTTATTAACAGTTAATACATATGAGAGTATGCGTGTAGCTTTCTGTGTGCGTGTGTGGTTAGTGATAGGAAACTTAGCCGCTACCAATCTGCTCCGCTAAGAGAAGCCTTTTTTATTGCGTTTTGAAAGTCCTTACTTATTTCTTTAATTGATTTGACTATCTGAGCATGTCTTCCTACTAATATTATAAAGGTGAATGTTTGTGTGTGTGTAATACTAACTTAGGTACCTTGTGTTATCAGTGCGTCCTCTTCGTGGACGACCTCAGCATGCCACAAAAGGAGACGTACGCCGCGCAGCCGCCGCTCGAGCTGCTCCGGCAGTGGATCGACCACGGACACTGGTACGACCTCAAGGAGATGGTCAAGCAGGAGGTGGTCGATGTGGTCAGTGTTATACTGAAGATTGTCTTTTTTAAACTTACGCGATGATAAAACATATATTTACAGGTATTTATCGCTATCTACCTGTATTCCTTCCGTGCTTCGGAGGATACGTCAAATTGTCGGTCCCGGCTTTTAAAGTCGTTAAGCCATGACGGAGGCCTTTAGGCGGCCTAAAAACTCCGTCAACAGAGTTGGCCACTTGCTCATACGAACGAACGAACGAACCTGGGCATCTAACCTGCAAATCGAATCCGAATCCGTCGACGATATCCGAAACGATGATGACGTTTCATCGCGTCGAACTTCGCGTCGAACGAAGGCCCATAGAGTACCGATCCGCACGAAATTGATGCCGAAACTTCGTTTTTTGTTTTGCAGATTAGACGCCCTGTATTTAATTTTCATTTTCGTTCGTTCGGCAAGTGGCCAACTCTGGTGACGGAGTTTTTAGGCCCCCTAAAGGCATCCTCATAAATTTTAATACAATATAATTAGTTGCGCGAGACGCAACTATTTATATAACTATAACTATAAAAGCTAAATTGTATTCTACCAGCTGTTCGTATCAGCGATGCTGCCTCCCGGAGGCGGCTCCAACCTCATCACCTCCCGGCTGACGCGTCACATGCTGCTCATCACCCTCGACTCCTTCGAAGACAACACCCTGAACAAGATCTTCTGTACAATCATGGACTGGCACTTTGCTAAGGGGTTCAATGACACGCTTATGAGGGCTAGCAAGGTAGATATAGGTCGCGCTACGTAAAAAGAGCGCTGAGGGGAAGGGGCGGGGGTATGTTTGCGCCTGTGTTCACTCGCTGACGAACCAATAGCACTCGCTAAATCAATGGTATGAAGTGCGCCGCGTTACCTCTCCACCAATCATCGACCACGGCGCAGTTTGACAGCCAGCGATCTTTTTACGTGCCGCGACACGATTTTCCAGGTGGTTCATTGATTCTTCTGAAGTCTTCTTAAGAGTTTTAGCTTTAGATTTATGCTCTGTCATTTCGGTTTCTATTAGAAAATGATAATTTTGTTTTTCAAATGACTTAGGAGTTATGACTTGAAATGGTATAATACAAAATCATCTTTTGCCGCCTACAAACCTTGAATTCTCTATTCCCCCTATTTACAGACGATAGTTTCAGCGACAATGGAGGTGTACAAAACGGTCACCGTCCAATTCCTACCCACTCCGAGCAAGTGTCACTATCTGTTCAACTTGCGCGATTTCGCGCGAGTCATCAAGGGAGTCCTATTGGTTCCCTCTACTCATATGAAGGAGATCAACAAGTTGGTGATTCTGTGGGTGCATGAGACATATCGCGTGTTCTACGACCGACTGGTGGATGATGCTGATCGGTAAGTCGATTTAAAATGCTCTTCAGGATCCTTGCTCCAGAATTTAGCAGGACGTACGATTAAAATATTGAAGACTAACTAAATTAATAATCTCTGTATATTGATGCCCGGCGTTTTTAATGTTAATAAGCTATAATTTAAAATTGACGCCTAACGTAGTATTAAATATTACCTGGTCAGGCGCCAATATTTCTTACTTACGCGATTTTCCGAAAGACATTGATTGTGTCCTATTGGTTCCCTCCACTCATATGAAGTAGACTAACAGGTTGGTGATTCTGCGAGTGCAATCGTGTTTTATGATCAACTGGTGGATGATGCAGATCGTTGAGTTTGTTGAAAATCTTTGGCGCCCAACGTGGTACAAAATGGTACCACGTTGGGCGCCAAAGATCATCGTTCGTTTGACTTTGTAATTTAAATTCGTTTTTACGACCAAGTTTTGGCGCACAATACTACCATGTTGGATGCCAATATTTGTTAGCTTAAATTGTATAAAACGAATAACCATTGAACTTATAAGTGCTTATTGTTTTGATACGGAAAGTCCAGAATTATTTATTTATAAACTTTTTTCTATTCTATTCTATTCTATTTGTAACTTCAAAATTTTAAATTGTTTTTGTTTGCATTGCAATTTCTTCTTAGACTGGTTATAAAAAAATAATATGCAAAAATATTCGGCTTATGGCATTAACGCCTTAAAAGGTTATTTTTTGAGGTAATTTGTATTTGACGACCCCTGTGGCGCAGTGGGCGAAAGCCCGCCTGAGACGCGGAGGTTGCGGGTTCGATTCCCGCTGCGGGACAAATGTTTGTATGATCTGAAAATATTTGTCTCGAGTCTGGGTGTTTTCTATGTATAAAATGTATGTATTTACAAAAAAAATTATCTATGTAGTATATCAGTCATTTGGTTACCATAACATAAGCATTAAATTGCTTAGCTTGGGACTAGATGACGCTGTGTTGGATATTTATTATAAAAAGATAAAAAAAGTTTATTAAGGATTCTTTCAATATTCTATTATCTAATAAATAAATAAATAAATAAATAAATAAATAAATAAATATTCTTGGACATTCTACATAATATTTTTGTACCACTTCATTTCATAGTATTTTTCTCAACCTAGGCTTAAACTATACGACGTAGTATACAAAGCGGTGTACGGCAACTTTCGTGTGCACATGGACCAAGTCCTGAACGAGCTGGGCTACATCCCGGAAGGGGAGAAGCTGAGCAACAAACATGCGGCCAACATCTTCTTCGGGAACTATATGGAACCGGACGCCGATCCCAAAATATACGACCAGGTGGCCTAACATGTGCAACACGACAAACCTTTTCATAGTCCAAGCGATCACCCTTAAGCCGGGCTGCCTTACAACTCGGCCACGAAGTCCTTGACGCCGAAGACGAAACTATCAGTAAGATGATATTTCGGCGATCGCTTGTATCTCGCGGGTTCGAATCCTGCCGAAGTCGTAAAACTTTTAGTAAGATTTTTCATTTAAAAATGAAATACCTGAGTGTGGTTTAACACTATAATCAAAAAATATCTTCTCGTAGTCAACAAAGTTTTATCTCCTGCTCTAGCATAGAAAGTTAGAGCAGTTTGACATTATTGAGACATTTCGTTTGTTGTCTCGACCCGTTGCACATGTTAGGCCTACAGGTGAAACGAAATTATGATCACGACTATAGAATCTCTAGGTGCGCTAGACATTCTCTCAGATCTTTAGGCATTTAAGGCTCGTATTCAGAATTGTATTCATGTCACGTTACTAGGAGAGTATTAGATATGAATATGGATGGATATGGTTGTAGAGGTAGGCCAAAGAAAAGATGGATGCACTGTATGAGTGATGACATAAGTAAGAAAAGAGTGAGTGCTGAGATGACGTCTGATAGAGAGAAATGGAAGAACACAATGTTGTTCCGACCCTACATAGTGGGATAAGGGCAGGAAGAAGAAGAAGAAGATTCAGAGTGTACACTCGGTCTTGTGTCATCGCTCGGTATCGTTTTTTGACAGTTCCTCAACTTCTTTCATTTCTCTTTTATCTTGTTTTTCAGCATATGAACAGCACTTTTAGTTTGACCATCTTGGCCAGCTGTTCGTAAAGCTATTAAATATTTATAGGTAATGGATCTGGATGACATGGCGGTGAAGATGGAGTATTACTTGGAAGAGTACAATGTGGTGTCTTCTTCTCCCATGTCGCTGGTGATGTTCCGATACGCGCTGGATCATATCTCGCGATGCACGAGGGTCCTACTGCAAGATAACGGTTCGTTCGTATGAGCAAGTGGCTTATGCTCGGTCCTATATCGAACGTACGGATGACCGTAGATCGATCGTCATAGCAACGTTGTTATCTGTCAAAAAGTGTCATACATTTTGTGTTGTAACAACGTTTCTATAGAGATAGATCGACGGTCATCCGTACGTTGGATATAGGAATTGGGCATAAGATAACGGTAGGAATTGATGACAGTTTTCACATCAGAATGGATAGTAATAAAACAGTTCCAACGTTTCGACATTCGACATTCGACTACACACGCGCTAGCTTGTAGTACAAATAATGCAAACAATTTTAGTAGGTACTTCGATGATTCTGCTTCTGCGCCGTGTCAAATTTTCATACACTATAATGTCAAGTAGCTAAACGCTAGTGCGTGCAGGCAGATTGATTGGCACATGCCATGGTAAGTACACTAACCCCCGTTTCCTATACCAACGTACGGATGTCCGTAGGTCGGTCGTCATAGCAACGTTGTTTATTCAACACAAAATGTATGAGACTTTTTGACAGATAACAACGTTGCTATGACGACCTACCTACGGACATCCGTTAGTTGGATATAGGTACCCGGCATAAAACTGTGAACGTGGCTCGTGTAGTATAGTTGATTGAAGTTATTGTGTCAATAGAGTTCCAATGTGTTTAGGAAACCTTCTTCTCGTGGGAGTTGGCGGCAGCGGCAGGAGCAGCGCGGTCAAACTGGCGGCCAGCATCCTGGAGATGAACGTCATTCAGGTGCAGATACATTATATTATTGAATTAATAAATACTCATTGAGATGTATTATAGAGCCACAATCAGACAAATAAAATGTAAACGCCAAAACTAGGCGCACGCTACGTAGTGCGCAGAGTTTTTCTTTTTTGCGTACAAGCGACATTGAACATTAAAACAAACGACATAGCGTCTACATTCAAATGTCAAATGTCATTGTAGAACATTGAATTTGCACGCACATTATTTGAGTGTTGTCAGCTATTAGATTGTGTTTGTTTTAATGTTCAATGTCGCTTGTACGCAAAAAAGAAAAACTGCGCACTACGTAGCGTGCGCAGTTTTGTTTTGTCGTGTTTGTTTTGTTTTTGTGTGTGTGCTTAATAAATGTGTTTTATTATACTCTTTCAACGTTAGATCGAGATATCCCGTGTGTACGGGCAGACGGAGTGGCGCGATGATATCCGACGCATGCTCATGAAGGCCGGCATCATCGGGAAACCGCTCGTCTTCCTGTTCGCTGACAATCAGGTACATGCCATATCCTAAGGCGTCATCCTAATACAACGCGATTGCGCGACCATCGCAAGTTCGCGCGAATTTTGATCGTACGAATCCGCGATCAAATACTGATGTCGAGTAGGTGTCCTAACCGGCATTCGCGCGATGCTAGAATGATGAAGACTAAAATGACGTGACCACACGATGGTCGAAGCCTAAGCCTTGAATTTTAAAAATAACACTTGATATATGATAACGAATGTTCAAATTTTGGAATAAATTTATAGATGCAACTAAGACCTAAACCTTACACACTTTAGATTATATTTCCTGTAATAACTGTCTCCCTAAATCAACTGATCGTATGTAAATACCACAAATAGACTTGATCTGTGTGTGAGTGCTGAGGGGAAGTAGCGGGGGTATGTTTGCGCTTGTGTTCACTCGCTGACGAACCAATAGCACTCGCTAAATCAATGGTATGAAGTGCGCCGCAACACCTCTCCACCAATCATCGACCACGGAGCAGTTTGACAGCCAGCGCTCTTTTTAAGTGGCGTGACCTATAACGAACATGTTTTGTTAGATAATGTACGAGGGTATGGTGGAAGATATCAACATGTTGCTGAACACGGGAGACATCCCCAACTTGTACGGGATGGATGAGAAGGTGGAGATCCTGGACAAGATGCAAGCGGCCGTCAGGGAGGCGGTAAGAATGTTTGGCAATTCGGAGTATCGCAAAAGCTAAACTTAACTAACCAAAAATGTTGCCGTCTCCTTCATAGCGAAGGGATGGCATTAATTTTAGTTAGTTTAGTTTAGCTTTTGCGACACTCCGAATTGCCACTAGTATCGAATTTGTTCCTAATTTGACACTTGTCGTTGATTTGACAATTGATTAGTTTGATTTGGAGATGATCCGCGTTCGAGAAACCGGCGGGTAAGTGTTTTTTTTCCATTCCAGGGCAAGAAAATCGAGACGACCCCACTGGCCATGTTCGGCTTCTACGTGGAGCGCGTGAAGGCCAACCTGCGCATAGTGATGGCCATGTCGCCCATCGGGGACTCGTTCCGCAACCGCCTGCGCATGTTCCCCTCGCTCATCAACTGCTGCACCATCGACTGGTGAGGATTAACACCATAGAACTACTTCATCACTACATAGTATAAAACAAAGTCGCTTTCTCTGTCCCTATGTATGCTTAAATCTTTAAAACTACGCAACGGATTTTGATGCGGTTTTTTTAATAGATAGAGTGATTGAAGAGGATAGTATTTAATTTCTTTTTTTTTTCTGTGGTTGAATTCTTCACTCGCGGCAATTGAGATGTATTATAGAGCCACAATCAGACAAATAAAATGTAAATGCCAAAACTCTGCGCACACTACGCATTTGCATATTTTGCGAACATTAAAACAGACGACATAACGTCTACATTCAAATGTCAAATGTCATTGTAGAACATTGAATTTGCACGCACATTTTTTGAGTGTTGTCAGCTATTAGATTGTGACTCTCAATGCTCGCGGCTCAGAACATACAAATGCTCTATACTCTGTGCATTTCTGTTCGTAACTCCAATGATCCTCGTCAGATATTCATTTTTTTTGTTGGGACCATCATGAGTACGAAAAAAGAATTTTCAAAATCAGTCCACTTTTGGCAGAATGATCGATAAAATACATACAGTACTCCTTTTTTAAAGTCGATTAAGAAGCCCAACATTTTCAGTAGTCTTTTTTAAACTTTCGCAATCAGAACACATGACGACATACATTTACGTCATAAACAGTCGAAACGTCAGGATAACATTTAAATAAAATATCCTTGGACATTCCACACAGTGTCATCTAGTCCCTAGCTGAGCAATTTAATGCTTGTGTTATGGTAAATAGCGATAAATACCCGTAAATGTATGTTTTATCAACATTTTCAGGTTCACAGCATGGCCTCCCGAAGCGTTAGAGCGCGTCGCTTCCATGTTCATATCCAAAATGGCCAATGTCGGCGATGAGCTGCGCGAGGCTTGCGTGGAGATGTGCCAGCTGTTTCACATGAGCGTGGTCGCGCTGAGTGACAGGCGAGTGTGCACCTTATCTCTATACAGATAGAGAACAAATATTCCGGCCTAGCCGAACTCATGGCTCAAGCCCCAGAGTTCATTAAATTTTATTAGGTATGTACTTACAGGTAGTCTCGGCCGATCAGCTGATTATTATAGGGTTGCTCTGTGTTTATTTCTGAAGGAAACTTTGCTAGTCATTTCTTCAATGAGAAACATCGTAATTCAAAAAGTCGTAAAACAAATGTTGTTCACACTGATGAGGTGAATGACCCCTTTTCGGGATAACATACCAATTATGAATCACGTTGTATATCACTGATGATTGACCTTATCACTAACAATATCGTCGCAGATTTTACGCCGACCAGCGCAGGAAGGTGTATGTGACTCCAACCAGCTACCTGGAGCTGATCAAGGCGTTCCAGTCCCTCTATGCCATGAAGGTGGACCAGATCACTAACTCGAGGATACGGTGAGCTTTGTAATATTTAGATCAGTAGTCTTTAGACCAGTATATCAGTAGTACTTATATGATCATGCTTGAGTATTTTGCATTAATTATCGTGGCTTTGCTTACAGTAGTAAAATATTTGATATTTTCAGTTGAAATCCAAATATCTATATCTCACCTTGATCAAGTTCAACACTATATTGTATTTATCTCTTCGAACGAGTTATACCTCGTAGCACCTCTACGAACACGTAGCACCAGTCCACGAACGAGTAGCATCTCTACGATAGTGTATCATCTCTCTACGAACGACTAAGATCACGTAGCACCTCTACGGACACGTAGCACCAGTCTACGAACGAGTAGCACCTCTACGATCACGTAGCACCTCTACGATCACGTAGCACCTCTACGATCACGTAGCACCTCTACGACTACGTTACACCTCTACGAACACGTAGCACCTCTACAAATACGTAGCACCTCTACAAACACGGAGCACCACTACGGAGCCGTAGCAAAATCGTAGCCTAAAGCTTAATGTTGCTCCATAGATATGAAACTGGTCTGGAACAGCTGGACTTCGCAGCAGGGCAGGTGGCCGTGATGCAGCAGCAGCTCATCGACCTGCAGCCGCTGCTCGTGGAGACATCCGACAAGACGGAGAAGCTCATGATCAAGATCGAACAGGACACAGTCGTCGTTGAGAAACAGAAGGAGGTAAGTTGATATCTTCAAAGGTTTACTGCTCCTTTTTGATTGACAAATAGGCTTGTGTTGTCCTTGATTCAATAGCTTACTTACATGTGACCTATTTTGTCGATAGATAATAGTTTTTTATTGATCATCATATTTTTTCCTAAAACTTTGATATTTTGTCAAAATTACCGTTATGATCAACATAAGTTGACCTCCACAATTTTAAGTGCCACCAATAAGAAGAGCTCAACTAAAACTGGATCATAGGTCTCCCTATTGTAAATTTGAATTGGCCAGAATAAGCCGGGTGATAGGCCTCCATAGTTCAGATCTAAGATCATAAACAACTTCCACAGATAGTAGGCGCTGACGAAGCCCTAGCCAACGAGGCAGCAGCAGCGGCCCAGGCCATCAAAGACGACTGCGAGAGCGACCTCGCTGAAGCAGTCCCAGCACTCGAAGCAGCACTCAACGCCCTCAATACCCTGAAGCCAGCCGACATCACCCTCGTCAAGTCCATGAAGAACCCGCCCGCGGGGGTCAAGCTGGTGATGGAAGCTGTTTGCGTCATGAAGGGCATCAAGGGGGATCGGAAAATGGATTCTAATGGTAAGACAAAATGCTAGAGACCTGTAGAGAAAAAATACGAACTCGAATTCACTCAAGGGACCGAGCTGTCACTTGTCGACAAGTAAATTTGAGTTTTCAGTGTCTAAATGACTTGGGAATGACCATTATTTTCATTTTTATATCACTTGCACACTCATCACATGCGTTGTTGAGTTCTACACAGTATTAAATTTGGATCTCACTGCGGATATAGTTCTTCGACGTTCGAAATGAGTTAACAATTTATTTATTTACTATTTTAGTTTCTATTCTGAACGAGATGATAAGTTATAAAACATATGCAAACGGGTATTTATCACGAATTTTACCTTTAATATTCGCCCGACGTTTCGAATAAATACCCGTTTGCATATGTTTTATAATGTGTTCTGATCGCGAAAGTTTAATAAAAGAGATGATAAGTATCAGAGGAGGGCATCAAATCCCATCTAGTGGGGATAACCAGAAGAAATAACTCTCATGGTCTCATGGTAGAAAGACTAACTGAAGATCTGAGTAAAATGTCTACCACCTTTCACGACTGTAGTAAACCTGTTTATATTTTCAATACCTATTCTAAATACACAAAGTGGTTTACATAGAATTCCCCCATTCAGTATTATTGAATACATTATAATAGCACGCGGGAAATTACTAACGTAAAATTATCGTCGATTTAGATACCGACAATGTTTCGATTCTTCCGGAGAATCTTCATCTGGGTATGAGTGTGGTCACTCCTCGCGGTCGCGTCTCACACTGCGTGCGAAGTATCGTAATTTCCCGTGTGCTATTATAATGTCTAATACAACTCACGATAATTTTGATTAATGAATACAGTTTTGAATTTAATTCATGCTGCTTTCAGGCAAACCGTTCGAAGACTTCTGGGGTCCATCTCAGAAGATGTTAGGAGACATGAAGTTCCTGGACGGACTGCGGAACTATGATAAAGACAACATACCCGTCGCCACCATGAAGAAGATTAGAGACAAGTACGATTTTCAGGCCTTTACATCTTTACTAGATAAGTAAGTAAGTAAGTTCGTATGACCAAGTGGCCAACTCTGGTGACGGAGTTTTTAGGCCACCTAAAGGCCTCCGTCATGGCTTAACGACTTTAAAAGCCGGGACCGACAGTCTAAAGTGCCCTCCGAAGCACGGAAGCGCTCAGCTGATAATGTCACCCATCCAAGTAGTGACCGCTGAGAACGTTGCTTAACTTCAACGATCTATCAAGAACGTCTTAGCAAGCTTCGCCACGAGCGCTTTACTAGATGATTTATACAGAGTCAGGAGGCAAGCTTTGCCTACACTTAACGGGACACTGTAGTGCCTGGGACATTGTTGAGATGGAATAGGCTTGCCCAGCACGCCTTAGGCGGCCTTAGAGGCTTTTAGGCGGCCTAAAAACTCCGTCACCAGAGTTGGCCACTTGCTCATACGAACTTACTTTAGTTATTTATTATTATTAGGTACATCCCGGACCGCGAGTTCGACCCGGCTGTCATCGCGAAGGTTTCTTCCGCGTGTGAGGGTCTCTGCCGCTGGGTCAGGGCTATGGACGTCTACGACCGAGTCATCAAGGTACTACTTTACTCATATATTTGTTAGCTTATGCATGACCAGAATTTGTTCTCCATTTCAAATACATGGAAGGGCGTACTAAACCGATACGCCGCAAACTCACTCGGCCGCTAACAGTTTGCCTACTGGGAACACAGCTTTAATAATCTAGTAAAAATGTAAAGGCTTAATTTTGTTGTTTCCAGGTGGTCGCACCGAAGAAAGCAGCTTTAGCCGAGGCAGAGGGTGAGCTCCAGATGCAAATGAATACGCTCAATTTAAAGCGCGCTCAGCTGCAAGGGGTTCTGGATAAACTGCAGGTTTCTGGGCTTTTTTACTGTTTATAAAACATATACAAACGGGTATTTATCACGAATTTTACCTTTAATATTCATTCGACGTTTCGACCGGATTGCACCAGCCGTGGTCGCGGGAAGACTGAAGTGTTGGAGGCACCGCCTGTTTTCTTTATTCGTTTTTTGACTGTTGTCTTTATTCGTTTGCGCCGTCTCTTATGGTGGAGATCTTGGTAATCTAAGTTACTGTTGCATAACTTTGTCCCGATGTCTTCCTAAAATCCTTCCCTAAGAAGGTGAAAGTTTGTGTGTGTGTAAGTGTGTAAGCATGTGTGGAATGTCCAAGGATATTTATTAATTTATAATACCATCAGGCTCTAAACGACGAGTTTGCCGAGATGACTCGCAAGAAGAAAGGCCTGGAGGATGAGATAGAGCTGTGCTCCACGAAGCTCTCCCGCGCGGAGCAGCTCATCGGCGGGCTCGGGGGGGAGAAGACCAGGTGGACGGAGCTGGCGAGGCAGCTGCAGGAGTTACTCTCCAATATTATTGGTATGCTCATGGTTACTATTAGTAAGTAACATTGAGATATTGTATTATAGAGCCACATCAGACAAATAAGATTTAAACGCCAAAACTTGACGCACGCTACGTTGTGCGCAGAGTTTTTCTTTTTTGCGTACAAGCGACATTATGACGATTATAACAATATTTGAATCACGGTTCCTAGTATGAACATTCGCAGTCCTTACCTATATCGTCCTTGCTATTGGTATGCTCTGGTTACTATTGGTATGCACTGGCTACTATTGGTATGCTCTTGCTACTATTGGTATGCACTGGCTACTACTGGTATGCACTGGCTACTACTGGTATGCACTGGCTACTACTGGTATGCTCTGGCTACTACTGGTATGCACTGGCTACTACTGGTATGCACTGGCTACTACTGGTATGCACTGGCTACTACTGGTATGCACTGGCTACTACTGGTATGCACTGGCTACTACTGGTATGCACTGGCTACTATTGGTATGCACTGGCTACTACTGGTATGCACTGGCTACTACTGGTATGCACTGGCTACTACTGGTATGCACTGGCTACTACTGGTATGCACTGGCTACTACTGGTATGCACTGGCTACTATTGGTATGCACTGGCTACTACTGGTATGCACTGGCTACTACTGGTATGCACTGGCTACTACTGGTATGCACTGGCTACTATTGGTATGCACTGGCTACTATTGGTATGCACTGGCTACTACTGGTATGCACTGGCTACTACTGGTATGCACTGGCTACTACTGGTATGCACTGGCTACTACTGGTATGCACTGGCTACTATTGGTATGCACTGGCTACTACTGGTATGCACTGGCTACTACTGGTATGCTCTGGCTACTACTGGTATGCACTGGCTACTATTGGTATGCACTGGCTACTACTGGTATGCACTGGCTACTACTGGTATGCACTGGCTACTACTGGTATGCACTGGCTACTACTGGTATGCACTGGCTACTACTGGTATGCACTGGCTACTACTGGTATGCACTGGCTACTACTGGTATGCACTGGCTACTACTGGTATGCACTGGCTACTACTGGTATGCACTGGCTACTACTGGTATGCACTGGCTACTACTGGTATGCACTGGCTACTACTGGTATGCACTGGCTACTACTGGTATGCACTGGCTACTACTGGTATGCACTGGCTACTACTGGTATGCACTGGCTACTCTTGGTATGGTCCAGGTGACGTCCTACTGTCTGCCGGCTTCATCGCGTACCTCGGCCCCTACACCGTCAACTATCGGCGCGAGATCATACAGATGTGGAATGAGAAGACGCAGAATTTGGGTGAGATACAATGTCATTTTGATTTCTGCGGTAGTTCAATCAGATGCTAAACTAAAACATATTAGACAATTAATATAACAACTAAAATCCAACTATAGTTTTTTATTATTTTTACAGTGTTAAACCACACTTAGGTATTGGATAGTTCATTATAAATGAAAAATCTTACTAAAAGTTAACGGATCCGGCAGGATTCGAACCTGCGTAGATACAAGCGATCACTCTTAAGCCGAGTTGCCCAACCACTAGGCCACGGACCCTTAAAGCCGAACCCCGAAACTATTAGTAAGATGATTTTTTATCGGTTAAAGCACCGATTAGCGCCACCTACAGGGATACCAGAGTATCACCTGCTCATTGATTGAAGTTGCATTCAACACAAATGACCAGAGATGTCGCTACGCTAATTCTATAGTTTTTTATTATTTTTACAGTGTTAAACCACACTTAGGTATTGGATAGTTCATTATAAATGAAAAATCTTACTAAAAGTTAACGGATCCGGCAGGATTCGAACCTGCGTAGATACAAGCGATCACTCTTAAGCCGAGTTGCCCAACCACTAGGCCACGGACCCTTAAAGCCGAACCCCGAAACTATTAGTAAGATGATTTTTTATCGGTTAAAGCACCGATTACTTAAACTATAGAATTAGCGTAGCGACATCTCTGGTCATTTGTGTTGAATGCAACTTCAATCAATGAGCAGGTGATACTCTGGTATCCCTGTAGGTGGCGCTAATCGGTGCTTTAACCGATAAAAAATCATCTTACTAATAGTTTCGGGGTTCGGCTTTAAGGGTCCGTGGCCTAGTGGTTGGGCAACTCGGCTTAAGAGTGATCGCTTGTATCTACGCAGGTTCGAATCCTGCCGGATCCGTTAACTTTTAGTAAGATTTTTCATTTATAATGTAAAATCCAACTCTCTAAATTCACAACCTTTAATAAAAAGCCAGGAGGAGTGGTGGGAAGCGGCCGGTGATCGAAAGAAGTGGAAAGAGATGGGGGAGACCTTTGCCCAGCAGTGGGACACATTATAGGTTATTAAAAAAAAAAAAAAAAAGCCAGGGCACCTACCAAACCAACATGGCTATAATAATAAAAGTCCTGACTGTTGCAACTTTATGGTTGATAGGATGTTACAATAAAAGTAAAGTAAAGTAATTGTCTTTTAAAAATTTCGCTATCACAATTGCTGAAACAGCTGGAACGTAGGCAAATAAATTAAAAAAGGTATCTTAATGACGCTTTAAAATCTTGTTTATCTATTTAAAAGTTTTCATTAGTCGTTAAATCGCGAAGAATGGAAACAAAGAGGTTTTTGCCTCGCAGAGTCACAGTACTGGCCAATCATCATCATCTCAAGCCATCTTCGACCAATTTGGTGTAGGCCTCCTTCAACCTCCTCCACTTTGTTCTGTCTTGGGCTGTCTGTATCCAATTTTGGCCCGCTATCTTCTTGATGTCATCTTTCCATCTCATCTGGGGTCTGCCAACTGGTCTTCTGTGTTCCCACGGTCTCCATTCTAACTGGCCAATGAAATAAAATAATTCGCAGACATCCCGTGCTCTGAGGCGTACTCCCTGGTGTCGACGCTGGGCGAGCCCGTGGTGATCCGCGCGTGGAACATCGCCGGGCTGCCCGTGGACGCCTTCTCCATCGAGAACGGCATCATCGTGGCCAAGTCCAGACGGTGGCCGCTAATGATCGACCCGCAAGGTACACAGAAAAAAGAATTGGAGAAACTCACCTCCACGAACCTACGGCCGGTGGTACGGTGGGTCTGCAGGGGCTTATTCCAAATGTCCAACAATTTCAAACAGGTCTAAGGCACAAGACTTCTTTTAAACCCCCGACACAAAAAGAGGAGTATATAAGTTTGATTCATGTCTGTGTGTCTATGTGTCTGTCTCTGGCTTCGTAGCTCTTAAGCGAGTGGACCGATTTTAATGCAGTTTCTATTTTTTCATTATTGGTAACCGTTTCCAGAGCAAGCCAACAAATGGGTGAAGAATATGGAGCGAGAGAACCAGCTGAAGGTGATCAAGCTGACAGACGGCAACTACGTGCGAGTTCTGGAGAACGCCATCCAGCTGGGCTTCCCCGTGCTCATGGAGAACATCCGGGAACAGCTGGACGCGGTGCTGGAGCCCGTGCTGCTGAGGAATGTCTTCAGGTACTGTGTCCCGGAGACATCCAGCTGGCTCCCGATGCTCATAGAGAAATTCTTTTTCCTTCCTTAGACTTCCTTTCATTTAGATAGAGTATGGTACTACTTACTGGTCTACTGCTAAAGTAAGTAAGTAAGTTCGTATGAGCAAGTGGCCAACTCTGGTGACGGAGTTTTTAGGCCGCCTAAAGTCGGTCCCGGTCTACTGCTGAGTACCTTTGTGGATTCATCTAGAATGTGATATTGGTAAACTTCCAGAACCGCCTAATATGTACTCTTTTTTTACAGCTTTTTTTATCCTTCTGCTTCTCTCTCAGCTTTTAGTTAAGACAAGAAGCCCCCGTGGCAAAGCTTGCTTAAACGTTCTCAATAGATCGTTGAAGTTAAGCAACGTTCTGAGCGGTCACAACTTGAATGAGTGACCGCAAGTGGCATTAACAGCTAATAAGCGCTTCCTTGCTTCCTGTTCGGAGGGCACGTTAAATTGTCGGTCCCGGCTTTTTAAATCGTTAAGCCATGACGGAGGCCTTTCGGCGGCCTAAAAACTCCGTCACCAGAGTTGGCCACTTGTTCATACGAACTTACTTAGCCTTAAGTATCTATTGAGCTATTAACCGCAGCCATGCTCCAACCAATTTAAACATCCCAGACGCAGCAAAAAAGCTGTCGTTCTTACCCTTTGACACTTTAAATAAAAAAAAACATGATCACACAATGATCCATATCCTCAGGTCCGGCGGCATAGACTGCTTGAAGTTGGGGGATAATATCCTGGAGTACAACCACAGCTTTAGATTCTACATCACGACTCGACTGAGCAACCCTCACTACCTCCCCGAAATCGCCGTCAAGGTAAGGTTTTGATATAATGTTTCGATTCTTCCGGAAAATCTTCATGTGGGTATGAGTGTGGTCACTCCTTACGGTCGCATCACACATAAACTTACGTAATATTTAAACGTGAGTAATTTCCCGTGTGCTATTATAATGTCTAATTATTGTAACGTTGCACAATGAAATAGAAAAAAAAATGAAATAATGAAATATTATCACGACTGTATCCCGGTAGCGGTAGACATTTCTTCAGATCATTAGGCAATTTTCAGATCTTTTTGAAGATGTCTAAGGGGGTAGTCAGAGGTACCAAATACATACGTCATATTTGGTACATGCCCACTTTTTGCAGAAGTTAACTTTCCATAAGTGACAGGTTGCAAGCCCATCGACGCTATCAGAGAGGTAACTGGTTTCCTCACGATGTTTTCCTTCACCGTTATAAAATGGATAGCTGTATAAACTTGTACCTAACATTTAAGGCATTAACAGGCATTAGAATCACCTAGCATGTAAAACGAAACTTAAGTGATCCTTGAGGTCCTACAAGAATAAATGATTTTTTCTTTCTTTCTTTCTTTCTAAGTCCTACCCTTGTACAACAGTTTTGCAATTTAACATTTCCGATTCTGATCATAAACGGTGTTATGTACAGGTGACGATGCTGAACTTCATGATCACTCCTCAAGGTCTGCAGGACCAGCTGCTGGGCATCGTGGTGGCGCAGGACCGGCCCGAGCTGGAGCTCAAGAAGAACCAGCTCATAGTGGAGGGAGCCAACAACAAGCGCACGCTCAAGGAGATCGAGGATCAGATCCTGGAGGTTACCTTCAATAGAGAGTGCTTTTACCGAAATATCATAAGCCATGACCTAGTATTGTTTTATCTGTGCCATGACGGAGGCCTTCGGGCGGCCTAAAAACTCCGTCACCAGAGTTTTAGATTTGTGGCGGCTAAGTAAGCCACAGGGATAAACGGGCTGACGCGGAGGTTTTGTGAGTCGCGTCGCCAGTCGGTTCTCCCCGCTCGCTAGGTCCGAACATGTATTGTTATAGCGTGGAAATAAAGTAATATACAATTGTAAAGTTATTTATGTGCATCATCCTGAAACAACTTAACTATGTAAGGAACCCATCAAGTACAACGATCCGATTCCCTACATACTCCAACAGATTTATAGATTTTAGATTTATAGATTTCAAATTACCTATACCGAATCTAGATGTAATTCAGTTGGTTATTTTATTTTTATTTTTTTGTAATAATTATTGGCGTTCTTCTTGCCTGAAACACAGGATTACCTAGTTCAGGCTCTTGTAATATTTTTACCTTTACCCTTAAATAAGACTATAAACATGTAAACTTTTAGTGTAATGAAAATTTTTTGAATAAATTATTATTATTATTATTATGTATGTCAAGGTTTACCATCACGGGACTATGGAGTCCCGGACCTTTGGTAGGCATGCATGGGGCCGAAGCCAACACACAGAGGCCCTTTTGACAGTTTTGATGTTTTTGTGATGGAGACACATACCGGTGACTACCCTGAATAACACAAGAAATGCATCCAAAGGCAGTCCCCGGTCTGTGCAGGACTATTTAAAAATGGGGAAACTACTACTGGGCTATGGGAGTGTGATGGTAGTGGACTGGTTACTGGGAAACTATGGGGACTATGGCACCCGCCGACACAATGTTAACGAACATGTATAAAATGGCGGGCGGAGACTCGCCAACTCACAACTGGGCCCCCCAAAATAGTTGCAAATGTCGCAACAAGGGGGCAACATGAAGTGAGTAGCTAGAGGGTGGTTGAGATGTTACCGGGTTTTAAACGACGATCACGAGCTCCCTGAGGGTCCAGCTTCACGTGCCCACTCACCACTTACGTAACACCGCCAGCCCCCGAGCAATGCTCTAGCAACTCCACTCCGTCCGGCCAGTGAAGGCAACACGGAGGTGGGGGACCTGTTCCTCGTCAGTGTTCACTCCGGCCGGCCAGTAAAGGCAAGCGGAGGTGAGGAACGGTGACCTCCCCCAGGAGCACGGGTCGGGTTCGCGGGGTCGCTACTCCCCGACACCTCGCCTCAAAGGTGCCCTGCGCCCTTATTATTATTATTATTATTATTGGAAAACCAACAGCTTAATTAACAGTTTCGCTTTTATAGTAAAATCAGAAAGCCAATTAAAGGTTTTCACGTATAGTTGGCCACTTGCTCATACGAACGAACCGACAAATCATCTTACTGATAGTTTCGACTTAGGTGTTAGTGGTTCCGTGGCCGAGTGATAAGGCCGCCCGGCTTAAGGGCGATCGCTTGTATCATCGCAGGTTCGAATCCTGCTGGAACCGGTGTAGGGAGTCGCATTGGAACAGGCATTAGAATCCCCTAGTTTTAAGCACGTGACATGTCAAAGTGGTCTATAAACGATCGTACTGAATAAATACATTTTGAGTTTAAGTTTGAATTTGCCGTCACTTTTAGTGAGATTCTTAATATTATAAAGTGTGAATGTTTGTTACTCCTTCACGCTCAAACGGATAGACAGATTTGAATGAAATTTGGTAACAGGATAGCTTATATCCTGGATTAACACACCACTTCGGGACTATACTCTTTCAAACAAGAAAATAATTTTCAAAATCAATCTACTGTTGACGGAATATTTGGTAAACATAAAAAAAAATCGTTCGTTCGTTCGTATGAGCAAGTGGCCAACTCTGGTGACGGATTTTTTAGGCCGTCTAAAGGCCTCCGTCATGGCCGGGACCGACAATTTAACGTGCCCTCTGAAGCACGAAGCTCTCAGCTGATAATGCCACTTGCAGTCACCCATCCAAGTTGTGACTCGCGACGATCTAGCAAGCTACGCCACGCGCGCTTTGAAATTAAAAAAAAAACGTTATACATAATTGTGAGGTCACTTTAAAACAAGTGTTATTCGTCCCATAGGTGTTATCATCCGCCGGCAACATTCTAGAAGACGAGTCAGCGAATCAGATCCTCTCATCATCCAAGGTCCTCTCCATCGAGATCACGGCGAAGCAGGCCGCGGCCGCCGTCACCGAGGTGGAGATAGACGAGGCCAGACTGCTGTACGTGCCCGTGTCGAAGCATAGCGCTGTCCTTTTCTTCTGCATCTCTGATTTGGCGGCGATTGACCCTATGTATCAGTACTCGCTTAACTGGTAAGTTTTATCTATTCACTGTATGAGTCTGGGTGTTTTATATGTATGAATATGTATTTACAAAAAAAATTTGCTATCTATGTACCTACCTACTTAGTAAGTTTATTAGTCTTCTGGTTATCATAAAAAAAAACTTAGGCCTTTACATCTTTACTAGATGATTTATGCAGAGTCAGGAGGCAAGCTTTTGCCTACACTTAACGGGACACTGTAGTGCCTGGTTACCATAACACAAGCATTAAATTGCTTAGCTTGGGACTAGATGATGCCGTGTGGAGTGTCCATTTATTTATGAAAAAATGAAATATGACCACGACTGTATCCCGGGAGCGGTAGACATTTCTTTCAGATCATTAGGAAATTTTAGATCCTTTTGAAGATGTCTAAGGGGGTAGTCAGAAGTATGTCCAAATACAAACATATTTGGTACATGCCCACTTTTTGCAGAAGTTAACTTTCCATACGTGACAGGTTGCAAGCCCATCGACGCTATTAGAGAGCTAACTGGTTTCCTCACGATGTTTTCCTTCACCGTTATAAGCTCGTGTTAAAGCGCATATAAATTTTTCGATGCGAAAAGTTCATTGATGCACGGCCGGATTCGAACCCACGACCTTCGGATCGAAAGTCGAGGTACTAATCCACTTGACCAACACGGCTGATATTTATTTATTTATACTAGTATCCGCCCGCGGCTTTGTTTTCGTGGTAATTACTCCGATAGAAAGTTGTTTTTTTTCGGCCTAAGTGTCATTCCAGGCCATCGTTCGTTCGTTCGTTCGTTCGTATGAGCAAGGCCATAATAATGTAAATGTCATGTTTCAGTTATTTATCAATTCAATCGTTTTTGCGTGATATAGTAACAAACATCCATCCATCGATCTTTCCATTAATCGAGTTTTAGATAGTTATTTTGTAGGTAAATACAGATTTCAATAAGTTTTGATAATGGAAACATGTGAGATCACATTTGATAATTAAAATACTCTGCATGAAATAAATAATGCCCATCAACAAACGTGTTTTTTTTTGTCAAATTTCTTCAGGTTCATTAACCTCTACAACCAGGCGATCATAAACTCTCCCAAAAGCGACGACCTGGATGAGAGGCTCGAAGGACTGAACGCTTACTTCACGAAGAGTATCTACGAAAACGTCTGCAGAAGCCTGTTTGAGAAGGACAAGCTCATCTTCTCTCTTGTTCTCACTCTCGGGATTCTGAGACCTAAGGTAGGTAGGCGCTTGCATTAAGATGTAGGTAGGTACACATCCAAACGCTCCAAAATGATGTAACCATAAGTATTTGTCTTCAGTCTGGGTGTTTTCTATGTAGATAGGTACCTACCTATATATATAAAAAAAAAGTATTTAAATAGTCAGTCATCGGGCACAATAACACAAGCATTAAATTGCTTAGCTCTACCTAAGTAGGTATATGTATATTTACAAAAAAAATGTATTTACTAGTCAGTCATCTGGTTACCATAACACAAGCATTAAATTGCTTAGCTTGGGACCAGATGACGCTGTGTGGAATGTCCAAGGATTTTTATTATTATTAAGTATTTATATTATCGACGCTTTTAAGAGAGATTGGTATGACGTCTCAAAGGACAGAGATGGTTGGAATGAATTGGGGGAGACCTTTGCCCAGCAGTGGGACAATGGAAGTTGAAAAAAAAAATCTAAAGTAGGAAATTTGTTATAGGGTGTTATCGACGATGAGCTGGTAGCGTTCTTGCTGACCGGCGGCGTGGCCCTGGACAACCCCTTCGAGAACCCCGCGCCGACGTGGCTGTCCGACAAGGCCTGGTCTGAAATAGTTCGCTCAAGCAACATGGCTGGGTAAGCTGGCGATAAATATTTCCTAAGTACCCGCAGAAAACACGCAAGGAAACTATGCCCAACAGTTAATTATACTTCAATAAGGCTCAACACACACCGTTTTTAAGTTGACTCCGTCAAAATAGTAATTAGCGCGTTCTAAATGAGAGTCTGTACAGATAGGTATTTTAAAATGTTATGAAGCATTTTGAAAAAAATGAAATGAAATATGATCACAACTGTATTCCAGGGAGCGGTAGACATTACTTTCAGATCTTTTTAAGCATTTTGACTAGATGTAAAACCTTGTTCCAGGTTGCGTGGTTTTAAGGAAAACTTCGAGAAGAATGTTAAAGCCTGGAAGGAGTTCTACGACCTCTCCGCCCCTCACGAGAACCCTTTCCCTCCTCCTTATGAGAATATTAAGGGTATCGCCAAACTTATCATTCTAAGGTAAGACATGGTTGTTACTTTTTGAGAGATACCTTTTCTATAAATATGAAGTACCTATTTACTTACATTGTCACGAAACATGTTCATTGTATTGGATTAGACGGACCTACTACGCTTAGAATAATGACCTACATAATATTTTTAAATTGTCGTCGTCTCTGGCCACTTCCGACAATACTGTTTACTTCGAATACTGTCACTTGCAATACCTACGTGGGTAGGTGTTCTTTGCAATTTTGGACAGCTATATCTTTAAATCAACCCCTGCAGACCCCCATTGGTTCGTAAGCTCTTGATGTCTGAGTTTGTCTCCCGATAAAATGAGACATTCACCTCTACAGATGCATCCGCCCAGACAAACTAATTCCTCTAGTCCAGCAATACGTGGTGGAGGAGATGGGTCGCGTGTACATCGAACCTCCTCCTTTTGACCTGGAGAAGTCATACAACGACAGCAACTGCTGTTCACCGCTCATCTTCATTCTGTCCGCCGGCTCGGACCCCATGTCGGGGCTGGTCAAGTTCTCGATGGAGAAGAAGGTCGTCAGCTTTGAGACGATTTCTTTGGGGCAGGGTCAGGTAAGACTGATTTATTTTTATTTGCCTATATTATTTGCTAAGGTATTCTAAACTGTAAATATGTGATCTTCAAGAATCTTAGCTTGGTGACAAGTCCACAAACATAGCACGAAAGCATTTATTGTCTGTTGATGCCTTTGTGCTGACCGTACCTGTCCTATATTGTATGAAGATTTTCATGATTAAAATTACCTATAAGTACCAACCTAGGTATTTTCACTGTCTTCACATTAATTGTTCTTTCATGGTAAGTAATTGATGTATCTGATAATTCCTTAGATACCTACACCTTAATTAGATAACCCTAAACGTGCACTGCATGAGTTTTTGTACAGTGTACGATCTTGAACCGTAACGCTGTAGGTTTATGGTCCAAGATCGTACACTGTAACCTAACCATTTACGATTGGCCACTGGTTTACATGGCAGGGTCCGATAGCAGCGCGCATGATAAACCAGGCCATCCAGACGGGCGGGTGGGTGGTGCTGCAGAACTGCCACGTCATGGACTCCTGGATGGGCGAGCTGGAGCGGATCTGTGCGGAGGTCATCGTGCCGCAAGTTACCCACCATAACTTCAGGCAAGACCACCCACTGTCGACTCAAACACGTGTTCATGATGATATCACAAACGCGATATCACGACTAACGCTTTCTTCATGAAATCGTGACGTTGAAACACTCTAACTCATCAAAAACAGGACTGTCGTTAAAAAGCTTTACCTGCGGCTCTGCAATAAAGAGGAGTCTTTTTGAACTGCTTCGTAAATTCGAGTGATAAAGGTAAATTTGTTTCACAGATGTTGGCTAACCAGCTATCCAAGTCGGGCATTCCCAGTCACAGTACTACAGAATGGTACGTATTCATTTAAATTGCTAGATAAGTAGCTGTCTTGGTAGGTGACTAGATAATGTTGCGGCAAATTTAGCGTTTACCTGCTGTTCGTTAGTCTGTTTTTGATGAATAGGTACAATATTTCCATTAACGCGAGCTCACGGTGTGGAGGAAACAAGTTAGCTATCTAGAAGCGGCGATAGGGTAACTTTACCAAATAAATTCCAGATTTGTATTCGGGTCGGGACCCTTTTGGCCATACTTCTAAAAAGTCGTCATCATTTCCTAAACATCTGCGATAAGTAGATGTAGCAAAACCTCTCGTAACCTTGGGTATATAAGTGTGATCGTATTTTAATCTTCCGAATCCAGGTGTAAAGATGACAAATGAAGCTCCAAAAGGGCTCAAAAACAACATCTACCGCTCCTACATTTCGGACCCCATCTGCGACCCGGAGTTTTACATCTCGTGCCCGCGCACGGAGGATTGGCGACGTCTGCTGTTCGCGCTCTGCTTCTTCCACGCGATCGTGCAGGAGAGGAAGACTTTCGGACCCCTGGGGTGGAATATACAGTACGAGTTCAATGAGAGTGACCTGAGGATTTGTATTATGCAGCTTCAGGTGAGATAACTCTCATCTATCTATCTTTACTCTATAGTAACGGCCTATACAGAAAGAAAGCTGGAAACTTAGAAGCGCTTACCAGCTTTTGACAGCGCTGGCACGCGCGCAGGAAAATATATGAACACGCGCCGATAAGCATTGAACTGTGCCGACAAGTTCCGACAAGCTTCAACACTGGGCGCTGTCATATAAAATAAGTAAACAACTGCTTCAACATGCTTCCTTTGTGTAGAACGGACCAGCGTTGTCAAGCGCCGGTAAGCGCTTTAAGTCTCCAGCTTTCTTTCTGTATACGGCCTAATATTATAAAGAGTTAAAGTTGGTTTGTTTGTTTGGGGTAATCTCCGAAACTACTCATCCGATTTCAAAAATTCTTTCACCGATGTGTATCATGGACTTTCCGAATGAACTAGGCTATATTTTATCAAGGTAGGTACCACGCGAGCGAAGCCGCGGGCGAGTAAGCTAGCTTGTTTAATATAAAAATGAGCCTCTATTTCTTCGTGTCTGGCTATAACTCGGGATTGGATGGACCAATTTGGCAAATTTTTAAAGTTCAGGGAAGTTTAAAAAGTAAGAAAAGTGAAAAAAAACTATGGTGGTATGATGAAGTGCGCCGGGTCAGCTTGTTAAATATAAAATTCGTAGTTTTGGACGTCTTTATTTTGTTAACTCAACTTTGTTAACTCAACAGCTGTAGCGATTTTGACGAAACTTGAGATTGTAGCAGCTCAAAAGCTAACACAATTTACTTTAAATGTTGGTTCGTATGAGCAAGTGGCCAACTCTGGCGACGGAGTTTTTAGGCCGCCTTAAGGCCTCCGTCCTGGCTTAACGACTTTAAAAGCCGGGACCGACAACGTGCCCTCCGAAGCACGGAAGCGCTCTGATATTAATGCCACTTGCGGTCACCCTACCAAGTTGTGACCGCTCAGAACGTTGCTTAACTTCGATGATCTATCAAGAACGTCTTAGCAAGCTTCGCCACGAGCGCTTCGTTTATGTTGGTAGAAAGAGAAGACTTCGTGTAGTAGGTACATAAATAGCTATCCACACAGACTCATACCTACTTCTAGATGTTTTTAACGGAGTATTCGGAGACGCCGTTCGATGCACTCAACTACCTCGCGGGGGAGTGCAACTACGGGGGGAGGGTCACGGACGACAAGGACAGGAGACTCATCCTGTCTCTTCTATCTCTGTTCTACAACGAAGACGTTACTAGTAACCAGGAGTGAGTGGTGCTTGATATCTAACTGCAAGTCTCAATAGCCTATCTATCTTTGTTATTGCTTACTGTGGGTCGATATTTGACATTATCTCCATAAAAAATATGTCAAATATCTACCAACAGTAAGCAAAACCAAAGATAGATAGGATATTGAGACTGGCCATTAATAATATAAACGCGAAAGTTTGTAAGTATAGGTACCTATGGATGGATGCATGTTTGTTACTCTTTCACGCGAAAACCACAGAACGGATTTGGCTGAAACTTGGAATATAGGTACATAGATGGCTGGGAATAACACAAAGGCTACTTTTCATCCCGGTATTCCCACGGGAACGTCCACGGCTAACACCGCGGGGCGCACCTCCATAATTGAATAATTTTACAGTTATGTTATTTTTTTTTACCTCTGCCCTGCGTAGGTAACAATTTACCATCAACATCGGGACAAATGTTTGCATGATCTGCAAATATTTGTTTCGTGTCTGCGTGTTTTCTATGTAAGTACTAATAATATGTATGTAATTACAAAAAAAAAATTGTATCTATGTAGTTTATCAGTCATCGGGTTTCCATAACACAAGCATTAAATTGCTTAGCTTGGGACTAGATGACGCTGTGTGGAATGTTCAAGGATATTTATATTTATTTATCATCTCCCCAGCTACTCGTTCTCCCCGAGTGGCGACTACCGCATGCCCGCGGCGATGGACTACGGCTCGGTGTTGGAACACATCAGAGCGTTGCCCATGATCGCGCGCCCTGAGGTCTTCGGACTGCACGACAACGCGGACATCACTAAGGACAACAAGGAGGCTAATGCTGTGAGTCACAATATCACTTAACATCTTCTTTGAGCCGCCTTTGTGGTGCTTTTTGGAGGAGGGCCACAGGAGTGGCTGACATGAGAGATTGGATGTCACGTGCTTTGGAGGCGTTAATATTTAATAGTGACTATTTTAACAAACAAAAGAACAAAAGTGTTGTACTGAAACAAAGCAGCTCAAAAGGAAACTGATTATGAAGAGTGTCTCCCTCTTCATATTACCTAGGAAAGTATTTTTCCTTTTGAGCAGCGAGTCCCGGATTCCGTGAATCGAAACACATAAATCGGCGCAATTCCTTTTCATCACCCTAAAATGAATGTCGTGCTCTACGCACCCTCGGTAGAACAAGGGCCGAACTACATGTTTTGTAATTTTTCAATACAGCCATTTTAAGTTTTTTTTCACTTCGATCGTAGGTATTTATCTATGTGTATTTTATGCCTAAGTAATTTTTTTTTTGTGTGAAATATACCTTACACATTTGCGAGTTGATATAAATTCCATAAAGGAGTCAATTATTTATTATTACCTACTACATTAAATTAAATAAAAATTTTGGGGTACACTTATGCCCTTATTTCGCCAAAATTGTAATTACTTTGTAATTATGTCCCTAGTAACACAATTATATTGAGATGGTTTATAGAATAAAACTAATACATTTTTAACAATAATCGTTTATTTTCTAACCAACCAAACGTATACCTATAATCAGGAATTTTCAATGTCGACATAGTAAAAATCACTTGAAAAAGGTATTCAAAAGAGCTAGAAATAATTATGACGGCCTAATACCATTTCTGCCTTAATACTATCTGTGTCTTAAATCAGTCGGTCATAATCAGTGGCGTTTTTGGAATCATAAAGTTTGTCTTAAGATAATAAACTATCTATTTTAACATTAAAAATTACATAAACGACTTTGTTCCTCCAAATAATTACTCGTATTTAAGGCAGAAGTACACAACTTGTGTCTTTGTTCTTCCAGAGTCTCTAACAAAAAATGGCATATTTACCTCAATGTCTGTGTCGCTCCAGAACACAAATTCACCGCGCGCAGACCCCGCCGCAATTGACCAATGAGACTTTGTCGCGCCAATACGGTTGAAAAAACGCTTCAATGTGACAAAGGCACTGTCGCCCTCTGGCGAAATTAGATGGAATTGAACGAGTGTCTTTTACCTCCGGGTAAAAATACGTTTTAAAAGCACTTTGGCATACTTAAGTCATTTTTCGAAAATTTGGTAGTTCGGCCCTTGTTCTACCGAAGGTGCGTATTGTGAAACAATTGTAGACCTACAGTTCGCCTTAGATCGATATGTATATGCCGCTTGGCCACAAAGTATGGTCAACTTTGTCGCACCATACCAGTCCGTTGTTATTGGGATAGAATGTAGTAAGTGCCTACATTTCCAATCAACCGAGTTTTGTCTTACGAAGATGACATCCAGTTGTCACCGCTAATGAAACGTATCCTCAGTTGCTGTACGGCTGCCTGCTGACCCAGACGTCAGTGATCGCCGGCGGGGGCGGGGGGGAGGGCGAGGGGGGCGGGGGCGTCGTCGAGATGACGCGCGACATGATGGCGCGCTTGCCGCCGCAGTACGACGTGCTGGATGTCTCCCAGCGGTATCCCGTGCAGTACTACAACAGCATGAACACTGTTCTCAAGCAGGTAACAGAACAGGGTAAACAGAACAGGCGGCGTCACGCAAAACAATAATTGATTTCGAGCGAGCGAAGGCTTTTAAAACCAGGAATCTCACTTAGGGTCTGTTACAAAGAAATCGTAGATCCGGGGCTGGGTAACAGCCTGTATAATGTAAGGATGCAGTACAGGTATCAGTGATAGGACGAGAAGACAGATTGCGTAGTCAGCAGGAAATGGACAAAGCGTCAGTGGACATCGACGTAGTTGTCAAACTGTTAACGAAATTGGGTTTTGGCGAGTAACACAGGAGTAACTAGATTCGCAGATTGACAACGATCTCGCGACAGCGATAATTGGGCAAGTTTTGTTTTCAAATTGCTAATTCGTACTATATAAGATACCAAAATCACTATCGTTAGCAATGGCTTTGCTATCAGCTAATACGAATTAGCGATTTGGAAGCAAAAACTGCACAATTATCGCTGTCGCTTTGCTGTCGCAAGATACATAATCAGCCTGCCGGTTGCGACAGCGGCATTCGGCGAAAATTCTAAAGTTCTAAACCCTTCAGACTATCCTCTATCAACAATGTGTATTCCTTTCCCTTAGGAACTTATTCGCTACAACCGTCTCCTAGCCGTAGTATCTCGCACTCTCCACGGGGTACACTTGGCGGCTCAGGGTCTGGCCATCATGAGCGCGGAGCTGGAGCAGTGCAACAATGCCTTCATCAAGGGCACGGTGCCGGCCGGATGGATGTCCAAGTCGTACCCGTCTATGAAGCCGCTGGGCTCGTATGTCGCGGACTTCTTGGCCAGGTATCGCTGTTTCTTTCTCACCATTTCTTAGGTTGGCCGTGATGATCGAGTGGTGAAATGCCTTGAAACCACTAGGTATACCAGCCGATGGACTTTTCAAAATAGACACTTCAACACAAACTCATCATCGTAAAGGACATGAACGAAGTAGCTACTCATTCATGGTGAAGGATAACATCGTGAGGAAAAAGTTAGCTTGTTATTAGTAAGTTGGTAATGAATGGAATGCTTAGGTACTTCAAAGTGTGGGCATTCAATTATGTATTCGGACATTCCTTTACATAAAGCTTCTCGACATGTTTACCTACGCTAAATTGACCCAACCTGTCCACAGTCAAACCTTACTATTTTAGAATAGCAAGGCTTAACTGCCTAGGGAGGGCAAAACTGTGAGAAAAGCGCGAACATTATCCAAAACTTTCGGTGTTACCTAACATTTGAAATAAAAAAGTTTATTAGCCTAAATACCAATTTATTACATAAAAGTATCACAACACACTGTTAATACGATAAACCGTGTCCGCTACAAAGGGAGGTACATTCTGCACTCAGTCTAATACTTGTACTCATATTCTGAGTAGCAACGAGCAAGCTATGGAAAGCCAAACGCTTTTAAAACTTAAACATTATCTGCTATAATTATAAGTGGCTTGGTTTTTGACGTGCTCAAAAATATAGGGGTTTGGAAATTACCAGAGAATGAGAAAACTGCTTGCCTTTTAGCTTAGCCAGGCCTATTTATATAATTATTCCACTTTGCTGTTTAGGTAGAAAAATTCAGGGCCGCCCCGGGGCGGCTTGTTTAGTTGAGTTGCGCCCGATATAGCGACAGATTTATAATAACATCGTAAGAATTAAATGGCACGATTTGACGTTCGGCACGATGCACTAGCGCGAGATAAATTGCACTTTGTTGCGTCGTGGTAAGAGTCCCTATTTCAATGTTTTCGCGGAGTGGATACTTGTTCTAACTTTTATTATGTGGCTAAGCTCAGCGCAGAACTATTAATAGTAGATTTTGACCTGGCGCAGCACTCAACTTCCTCTCACATCTCTGTTATGTTTATATGTAGGTAGTTAAACATTTTTATTTCATCCGGTTTCATTTCCAAAGCAACACAACACAACCACTTATTATTGGGTTCTTTGCTTGCACATTCCTACTCTGAATTTGAAGGTAATGGTATACCATGATAAACATATAATATTGCACGCGCAAGTGTGATGTTTCTAATATAAATGCCTTGCACACACGAGCGGAGCGATCAGCGGAGCGGTGTCGGTTATTTAGGTGCTGCGCATGCGTGGACAATTTGTTACCAACACAGAATAAAAATATATTATTTGGTGACTCGAAAGCTCGATACGGATATGTCAACAAGTTTTCTAAGAAGGTATCCCATATCGGTATCAAGGTGTCCACGATTGCGTATAGCTCTAGCTAGACAATATTTATATCGAACAGCATCAGTTAACATACAGTTTTAGTTTTTTCTACATAATAATGTACTTATAGAAACGAAGAGGCTTTGTAAGTAACATAATTATTTTTTCTAATGACATAACAAAAATAATACATTTGTGTTCGATTTGACATACACAAGAACAAGCCTTGGCAATAATCAAGATTGCTAGAAGTGGCATTAACAGCTGAGCCAACCGTGCTTCTGAATTACTGAAACTGGCGCAGCTGGTATACTATTGGATGACAAATATATAATCTCAAGCTCGAAAACGATGTGATAAAACTGGCGCAGCCTTTTACTTGATGACAGGAATTACTGAATGTGCATTGTCGATCTATCAATACAATTAATATACTTAAATAAACATAGAATGCTATAACCGACGTATCAACTACATATAAAATAGTGCTGAAATTGGCGCAGCCTGGTTGGCACAGAATGACAAACTATTGACGGTGGGTTCTCTACCTTACTACGCAAGCTTCGCTCGTGCAATGCTATAAAATGAAGCAATTTGAACAGTACCTACAATAAACTGACATCCTAAAAAATTATTGCTTTAATAATGTATGTGATACAAATTGTAGAGATTTTGTAGCTCAATTAAACTTATAGATTCTATTGGTCAACCTTTATCAACACCGATATGGAAACTTTATTAAATTTTTATAAATTTGAATTAACATTGACATTGCTCAACACTGCTCTCAATGTAGACTTTAAAAAGTGATACAATTCGAATCGCTTCATTGAATATAACAAAGTGCTTTAAAATTATTTCTAGATAAATGCTATTTTTGCTCTAATTTACTACAAATTTTATGACTAAACAAAAAATCTCTAAAACTAAAATTAATACATTGATATATTAAATTTAATCAAATAGGCCCTAAAATAGAGAGATTTTTTTAAGATAGTCAGCCAATTTTTGTCAGAAAAATAACCTAGTAAACTCATTTACTACCTAAACTAATTACTTTAATAAAGTCTAAATTTTTTGTACTATAAATAAAATACACCAATACTTAACACAGCTAAATGATTTGTAATAGTAACACAGGAGATTTTAAATCCAGCAACGATAGCCAAATAACCAATGATAAAATCTTTCACCTACAATTGACAATAACATATAATTGCAACAAGACGATTGTTTAGTTAGACAAACGTCCATCCGAGTGACAGTGTTATGCGATAGCGCTAAATCTATGATGCTGGACAGAATCCCGCGAGGATTATACACCGTTCTGATATCCCAGACGCCAAGAGCCGGAAGTTCTCTGAGAGACAAACGTCATCAAGTGTAAAGCACTTCCCATCGTTCGATGGTACCACTCGGATGGACGTTTGCTTGAAAGCTGATCAACCCTCAGACTTCTTCGCCAAATCCAGGAGCTTATTCATGAGCTCGCCGCCAAACGACTCACGATACTTCTGGCTGATGTTATTCAGCAAAGCATACGGTGTTTCATAGTTAGTGTGATCGGCATTTGCCAGCGACATGTTGTCGTGTCGTTTGCCGATGATTCTGAAGCCTGATGCGGACATTTCGACGCAGTAGTCCTTGTTTTCTAACGTGGTGAGGTTGATGACGACGCGTTGGTTGCTGCTCTTGATTTTTGAGGAGATGTTGGCTGATTTTACGTGCTTTCGGATGTCGTTGATTGCAGCCTCGGCTTCTTTAGGCCAGGTTTCTTCGGATAGCACTTGTTCAGTCATTTTTCTGGAAGGAAAAAATACAGATTCAATTAAATTGGGTACTAAACTACACATTTTTTTAGTAGGATAACAATTTATTTACACTGCGGTACTAAATTATTATGTATTACATTTATGTCAAAACTCCTAGATTTAAATACGAGCTACAAAGTGCATAACTAGTTTAAAATAGCTGTCGTTTCAATTACACTTGTCTAAAAGCTTTCAAGCTTAACACCTATATTGCAATTCTATTTCCATCGTATTGAGCGATCGACGTTCTAGATTGGGGCTCCGGAAATAACTTTTACAAACGGCAAGTTATAGTAATACAGGCTGGCAGACCAATTGAGTACGAATTCGTGCAATAAAAATAACTGGCATAATATGACTTGTTTAGCAAGAGTTTAACAAAGGCACAATAACTACGAGTATCTTGCCAAACACGGTACACAAACTCAGATTTCAAGTATTCCTTTGTCCATACTTGCACTGGCCGTAAGTTATATGCAATGAAATAATCATAAAGTAGGTAGGTACCTAGGTAACTACAGGATATTTAAAAACGTTAATAAATCTTTCTTTACCCAGGAACTAAACGTCTTTACGTTAAGTTCCTAAAAAAAATTCTTCATGTCTCACTGCCGGGCAAAGGTCTCAAATTAAGAATTATCATTATAAAATCTTTAAACCTTTGCTTTCAAGTCAGAGCAATATCTCGCTCATCCAACACAGTTCATCATTTCAGCATAAACGTTTTCCTATCCAATAATATTTTTGCGAAATCAACTAAGTAATGCCCTAGGCGCTGAAGTCATTCTGTCAGGTATTTAATTTCCTACGAAGGAATGTTAGAGGCATATTGAATCGAAATACACTTTTGTAGATGGTAAAATTTTGCAGGAGCATTCCATTAATTTGAGCAGAGACAGGTTGCTTATCGCCGCGCGCCGCCGCTAATGCGGGCACCACACATTGGAGTGTTGGAACGTGTTGGTTCCAACACTTCAATGTAAGGATCTTGGAAAATTATTGGACACAAACGGAGCATTGCCATTGGCCATTCTATTCGTAGCCAATGTTGGAACCAATGTGATGTGCCCGCATTATAAAAGAAAGCTAACTAGTTCTGACGATGTTTTTCCTGGACATGAGTATGAATCTTTTTACAGACTTAAATTCCTGCAAGACTGGATAGACGAGGGTCCACCGATAGTATTCTGGATCTCCGGCTTCTACTTCACACAGTCTTTCCTGACTGGTGTGCTGCAGAACTACTCCCGGCACAACAAGATACCCATCGACCAGGTGCAGTTCGAGTTCGTGATAACGAGCTTCGAATCTGAGTGTGAGGAGGAGCCCACCTTTGGAGTTTATTGTAAGGTGGGACATTCTCTTTAACACTTTCAGTGCTCATGACGCATACGTAAAGACCTTTGGAGTTTATTGTAAGGTGGGACATTCTCTTAAACACTTTCAGTGCTCATGACGCATACGTAAAGGTTCGCGCCCTTTTTGCGGATTTATTAGAAACGATACAGGGAACCACGCTAGCGGTAAAACCAGCGTTCGAGAGCAACCTGGACCGCGGCCCCTCTGAGACAGGCGGTGCGGCCGACAATTTTCATATATTTTAAAAAGTGGGGGAAGGCCTTTGCCCAGCAGTGGGACACGAACGGCTGATATAAATATAAATAAATAAAATATTTCAAAGCTCCGCACAATTGGCGTCAGAGTCGCCCAGTCGCAACGACAAGACCTGTGCGCACACAAGGCGACAGGCGACAGCGACAGCTCTCAGA
Organism: Xanthorhoe designata; assembly: GCA_963582015.1. Lineage (NCBI taxonomy): Eukaryota > Metazoa > Arthropoda > Insecta > Lepidoptera > Geometridae > Xanthorhoe > Xanthorhoe designata. The sequence continues at coordinate 775,636 of OY757042.1, read as the reverse complement.
CTAGACGCGGCGACTTGTCGCCCAGTGTGCGCTGCCGTTTAATGCCACTAGCAGTCACCCATCGCTTTAATTTAACGATCTATTAACAACAAGGGCTAAACTACATTGAGAAGTTCACCTAATACAAGATGTTATAACGTTGTACTAGTTAGGGTGCTATAAATGTTTTCATGTGTCTTTTGTTAACTTTACAAGCAGCAAACTCAAGTGATGGACAAACAGGAACATGAGCACAGTGTGTTCATATGGGTATGTTTGGACTCGTCAAAATATTAACCAGCAGCACAAATTAGTACTTGACTAGCTACATCCTGTGATTTCAATCACATAGGGCTTCCTAACAATTTTTGTTCTGGATAAAATGACTATAGGAAGCCCGAATAAAGCATCTTTCTGCCAGTGAAATAATTTATACTTGGAAGTTGTTCTTAGAGATTTTTATCACTTGCTTAATTATTTAAGTACCTAAACCATTTGTTAACATACCTACTCGTACAAGCCGCGCTGTCGCGGCGTTACGCGCGCAGTGATGGTAATGAAAAGTGGCCTAAAACATTTCGTATTTTGGACATTTGTAGTGCAAAGGGAAATAAGCTATTAAATGCATAAAGATTGTTTCAAATTTTACTGTTAGTTTCAGAGATAATTGCGTTCAAACAAACAAAAAACTCGGTTATATTGGTATGGATAGTACCTAAGTAATTAATATGATTGTGTGGTATTATTGATGCAACACGCATTTCCCTTTTTGAACATAGAACAAGTTAAATTATTCGCATCTGGTTAATGGTTTGATGGAGTGCCTTATAGTCAAGTGTGGAAAGTTTTAAGAGTTGTTTTCAATTTTAGTTTGCAAACATAATGAAGTGTGCTTAGTTTTGAAGTATTGCACTTGACTTGATCCTGCATTTTTCTGCATGACTGATAGTTGAATTAAGTAATTTTTTCAGACTTGCAGGCTGTTTTACTTCTTATTTTGTTAATTAAGTAATCAATGGTGCCAATTCAGATGTCGCCATAACTAAACTAACGTTAGTAACGATCGAAATGAAAAAGGATGGCTTATTCCCATAGGTCCATGGTTCTATTGTCTTTCATTTCCCAACGCTGTCAAGTTAGTTTATTTTTTGCACATCTGAATTGACACCAATATCAATTATAATGATTTGACAAACATTATTTAAATATATTTTAGTTTTTATGCACATTACCTACTTATTCCAATCAAGAACAAAACAAATACCAATTGAAGTTGTATTAAGGCTTCTGAGCTGTACGAGTTACCCATACAAACGTAATACCATAACCATTTGAAATTTGCGCATATCTTCAGCATAGTATGGTATTATTCGTATTAGGATAGCATTTATCTAGGTCTCTGCCAGAAGCTTTTTTCAAAATACTTAGCTAAAGTGAAATTAAACCGAATCGCATTTTGCATATTTTTACATCATAGAAGACATGTTTTCTTTATATTTATTTAGTATTAAACACTAGAATATTTAAAGTTTCCTTCTGTTAGAAACATAGCTTATATGGTCTAGTAACAGAAAAACAACACTGTGTGAAGAATAAAAACAATTTTCAGTCATAATTTTTGGGACTACGGGAGACAAGCAAATTTCTTGCAAAATAGCTATGACAACTATACTAGTGCCAACTTTGAACGAAAACACGATTGTAAGAAATTTGCTTTCTTTTTTATGGCCGTTCCGTAACCCGTTCAAATAATGAAGAGCACTGGAAACTCTATAGAGCTATACTAAAGTAGGACACTCCGACATAGACGGAATATAGTAAGAACGAATGAACGAACATAAGAACGAAGAAGTACACCGTCATCAATCATTTTAATCTGTGTCAATTCAAAAACTTCACAAAGTCTTGTTTGTTTCGTACATACATTTTTGTTATAAAATCGCTAATGAGGGCAATTCGGAGTGTCGCAAAAGCTAAACTAAACTAACTAAAATTATTGCCATCCTTTTTATTCCCATCGCTATGAAAGGGACGGCAACAATTTTAGTTAGCTTAGTTTAGCTTTTGCGACACTCAGAATTGCCACTTATAGTTCACTAAATACTGTCTAAAACTTTAATTTATCTTGTAGGCTGTTATAGTGTTTGATCGTGGAAGTAAAATGACTAAAATAACATGTGAAATGTGTGGTGTAATAAGAACATGCCGTCTGGATGACAATAAACTTATTTTATGTCTAAATTTCCATTAGATATAGATTGGTAAGCAATTTTATGTCATTTAATATCAAAATTAAGTAAACTTATGATACAATTCTTAAGGTTTCAGTGTTTTTTGCAAGAAAATTATTCTCATAACGCATGTAAACAATACATAGTGCTTGACACACATCAACCTAGATTTATCGATATCGATATTTGGTTTTACGAAACTGAAATGATTCGTTCTAATTAATTTGTTTGATTGCTATGTTTTGTAAAGTTTTTTTTTGTTTAGATACCTACATAAACCATAATTTACGCAACTTAGACACTATTTTATAGGTACCTAGTAGGTTTTGCATTATATCATGTTAATTTTTTATCAAAACATTCTGATATGGAATAGGTGTCCTAACCAGTATTCACGTGATGCTAGAACGATGAAGACTAGAATGATATAATTATAGTAATTATAGTAATGAAAATAAAGTTAAAATTCATATGACACTGAAACCACGCTCCGCTTCGCTGCGCTTCGCCGCTCTTTTGGTGTGAGTTGAGCCTAAGTGTTTTATCATTGAAATATTATCTTTATCTTTGATGCTTTTTAATATATTAATACAACAAATTTTGTTGCAGATAACCTATAAACCTATACCTACAAAAAAATCGAAGCAGCATGGCGAAGCATAAACAAAAGCTTGATGATCATCGTCACTATAATGAAAGTACCTGGATGACAATCATTGCCTGAAAACATGGATAAAACGTCGTTTTCTAAAAATGAATCCTAGCTAGATCGATTTATTAAATCGCCACCGAAATAACTTATGTTCAAATAAATTAATAGATAAATTTCATTATTTTATTTGTAAGATATACAAAAAATCATGAATAAGAATTATGGAATCCAGAAATCCCACCTAGAGCCGATATCGATAAATTATCGATAGTCACTAAGGTACATCTCTAGTTATAATGCTTTGTTTTTACTATGTTGGCAGTATGGCGTAGTTTGGTTTTGTAACGTTGAAAGCAAATTCCTTTTTTTCATAGATCTTTTTTTTATATGGCAGTTCCGTCTCTTACTATTACACGCTCTTTAGAACGCGCGTCACATTGACTTTGCCGAGCCACGTCACCGAACTCTTAACTCCAAAATCAAAATCATAATCAAAATATATTTATTCAGTACGATCGTTTATAGACCGCTTTGACATGTCACATTCTTAAAAGTAGGTGATTCTACTGCCTGTTACAACGCGACTCCCTACACCAATGTGGGGATCAATCTTGGACAGTTATTTGACACAAACTGAGCATTGCCATTGGACATTCTATTCCTAGCTAATGTTGGAACCAAGTTGAAGCCAATGTGTGGTGCCCGCATCAAAGATAGAAAATTAAGTTAAAAAAACTTATTTCCTCAGGGTATTTTCCTCGAGGGAGCAAGATGGAATCGCCAAACAATGCAACTGGACGAGTCCTACCCAAAGATCCTATTTGACACCATCCCAATAATCTGGTTCCAGCCTGCTCTGATAGCCGACTTCAACCCTCCACCATGCTACTTCTGTCCCATTTATAAGACTAGCGAGAGAAAGGGTGTACTGGCCACTACAGGACATTCGAGTAACTTTGTTATGTATATCACGCTGCCCTCTGATATTCCGCAGAAGCATTGGATCAACCGTGGTGTCGCTAGTTTAACACAATTGGATGACTAAAGTCTAATCTCAATAACCTCTCTATCTGTGGTTTTTCTTACTGTGGTTCACTTCACTTCTTCTTTTATGGCTACTGCGACTTTTATTGCCACAATTCTGCCAGTGTCCGTGTCATGATAGTAGTACTGTGGTTAGATATTTGACATTATTTCCATACGAATAATGTCAATTTTCTTATCAAAGTAAGCAAAACAATGATTAGATAGGTTATTAAGACTGGATGTATGTCAATAATTGTGGGCAGCAAGTTTTTTTTACTTTGTTGAGAGTTTGTGAGCACTTTGTTATTTTAATTTGAATACAATGAGGTTGAAGGACTCATTTTAATAAGATGTCTACTTCAGAGGAATCATTTTCAATAATGTATTTTCTTACTTATTATCTCTTCAACTGTTGCTACTGTGATATTTTGTAACATGATCTAGTCAATGTGTAAATAAAAGAATAAAGTCTGAATGTGGTTTGATTTTGTTCCAAAAATATACTTTGCTTCAGTAAATATCAGCTAACACTGCTGTAATAACTATTTTATGAGTTTGTTTGAGTTCAACAGTCTACCTACTCACTACACAGACCTACTAATATAGTCAGTGGTGCCTACCTTTCATTCATTAAAAATGCAACACACAAGAGCTTTACCTACAGTAACCAAAATTGGTTCCAGTTGAAGAAACTAGGTAGATCGAATTTGTATAATTAGATAGCGGAGTGCTACGGCACAGAATAGGGAAATTTTTGATACGAAACATTGATAATTTTATAGAAAACAGAATTTCAAGTTTCGCGCTTTCTATTAGATTTGCATGTCACATACCTTGTAAAAAAATCCAGAAAGAGCCGAATCAGCTGAGTTGTATAAAATACTACCACTCACTTGATGGATAAGTACATTTAATTTAGAAGATAAATAATGTGTTGCGTGAAGTAAACAAACGAACGTAACTACATCTCTGAAAAATCGGAAAATGAACGAAAGAAAGAACGTCAATCAAATCAAAAAGACTAGTGTTGTATGTATCTAAGTAGGTTACAAAGAAAGTAAGTGATAAATAAATATTGAGTAAGAATCGATTTACTAATCATCATCGAAGTATTTTTTGTATTTTTTTTCTTAAGGTGCCTCTATGGGTGAAACTAGCGCCACCGCCGATTTTATTTTATTGTTACGTTAAACAAAGGAATTTTATAAAACTGAATGTACAGTAGTCTTTTTTAAACTTTCGCGATCAGAACACATGATTAAACATATATTTATGGGTATTTATCGCTATTTACCTTAAACGTCGGGATAAAATTAAAATTAAATAAAGGTAAATAGCGATAAATACCCGTAAATATATGTTTAATCATGGATGTACAGTTTATGAAACCTATCATAAGCTTTTTTTAATACCTATGTAATAGTTTCATTTTGTATAGTTTAGGAGGAATAACGAAAACAGATTTTGGTGGCCACCAAGTGCAACTTCGCTATATCTCCTAAAATATGCAAAATGAAGCTATTACATAGGTAGGTATTAAAAAACAGCTTAAGATAGGTTTCACAAACTGTACATTCAGTTTTTAAAAATTCCTTTTTTCAACGTAGTAAAATAAAATCGGCGGTGGCGCTAGTTTCACCCATACAGGCACCTTAACGAATAAAATTAATAAATCAAGCGAGCTGCCACAGGTTCAGTTGAAAAACCATCTAAGAGGCAAATTAACACAAATAAAATCTGACAAGTATTTTTTATAAACTTACTTATTAAAAATAATGTTGGTAGGTACCATACCAGGTACTTACCTACTTACATTATTATGTAGGTACATGCATTCATCATTCATTCTCCTGCCATTATCCTCTCTCTCTCTCTTATGACGACCTCTGTGGCGCAGTGGGCGAAAGCCCGCCTGAGACGCAGAGGTTGCGGGTTCGATCCCCGCTGCGGGACAAATGTTTGCATGATCTGCAAATATTTGTTTCGTGTCTGGGTGTTTTCTATGTATAATATATTACCTATGTAGGTAGGTACCTATGTATTTACAAAAAAAAAAGTAGGTATCTACTTATGTAGTTTATCAGTCATCTGGTTACCATAACACAAGCATTTAATTGCTTAGCTTGGGACTAGATGACGCCGTGTGGAATGTCCAAGGATATTTATTTATTTATTTATCCCACGCTAGTGGGGTCGGCACAACATGACTTGTTTTATATTATGTACCTACATGCATTATTTTTATTACCTACATAGATTAAAAATAATAGCTTTTGTACCAGTTATTAGAAAGCGTATTAGCTGTTGCCTCTTAAAAGATCACCAAATAAATCGATAGCATTAATTTCCATGCATAGTGATCACTCGATTTCAATCGATTATTCTGCTCGAAATCACTCGTTTACGTTCCACTACAGCGCCGCGCCGGCCGTGATACTTTTGAATTGGCTCGTAGATTATTTCTTCATTTTGGATTGTAAAGTATGATTTAGAAAAAATAATTAATCATACTTTACAATGTAAAGTAAATTTTTGAAGTACTATTGGATCCTTGCATCATTGGTATTCTTAGCTAAGCCGACGTTATTGACGTTCTGCGTAAAATCGAACGTAAGCATTATTTTATTTGTTGTGTAGAAGTTGATAGATGGCGCTGTAAACTTGTAAACTGCGATGCTGAACTGACTGACGTTTTTGGTTATTTTTGTTCTCACCTCGTGTTTACTTTAGTGTCTAATTTCGATTCAATTGCGAAAATTCTGTTGTGCAACGACATAAACGTTAACAATTTAATCATAGCTAATAGCACAGTACGAAACAATATCGATCGACGGTTCCGGAATAGGTATAGGTACACAGTTCTATCACGTGGTGGTGTGGTGGTTTATATAATTCTTGTTTACCGCACAAGCAGAAAGTTTGCGCATGTGCGTCCCGTCCGTAACCTCAAATCGTGAAGGCACGGGTTCGGCTGGTTCCGGATATCCGGGTCGCGAGGCGGCGGCGACGGTCCTCTAGATCTGTGATGTGCCGCCGTGCGGACGAGCGGCTCGCGTGCGGACTGCGTTGGTGATATCTGTTCGCGTGCCTGTCATGGCCCAGACTCAGTTCACGCGGAGCTCGGAGAGCGACGCATGGGCGCTGCTGTCGCTGAAGTCGGCGCCGCCGTCCCCGTCCAAGGTGCAGTGGGCGCAGGAGCCGGCGCCGCAAGCCATCGCGCGCCTCGACGGCCGCGACTTCGAGTACCTCATCCGGCAGAAGCGCGTCGTCATCGGACGCAACTCGAGCCGCGGCCAGGTGGACGTCAACATGGGCCACTCCAGCTTCATCTCGCGGCGTCACCTCGAGGTGTTCTACGACCACCCCGAGTTCTACCTCACGTGCAACAGCAAGAACGGCGTGCTCGTGGACGGCGTCTTCCAGCGCAAGGGCTCGGCGGCCATGCTGCTGCCCAAGAGGTGAGTCACCCTGCCCCCTATCTCCCTATTGATAACTATTTCACTATTTACAATCATTAGCTTTTGTTGGTAAACAAACTTATTTGTTTATGTCCTACCCACCTGTTTTTTGATTGTTGTGTAATTTTTGTTTCAATAGATTTTATTGTTGACACCATATGGTCTGATATACCTAAGTAGTTATTTTAGTGTTTGCTCCAATTTTATCAAGATCAATGCTGTCCAAGTTCACCTCAACTTGTGAGAAATAACAATGTCTAAATCTGCTATCGGAACTTGTAAACAAACAAATTCTTAGGTTATATTTCATAAGTTTATTTCGTCTTTGCATGATTTCTGCTATCACTATCTTTGCATTGACAATATTATTTATAGTCAACTTTGTTTGCATTGAAATAACCACGAAACTGATGTAAACAGAATTTAATTATGTGTGTCATTTATTTGAATGATGCAATCTTCACCTTTGCCTTTAGGTTAAAAATCAATGTACGATGTAATTGTTTGGAATATACATACAGTATACATCGATGCAATGAAATATTTAAATTAATGTTAAGTACTTACATGTCTATCTATACATATAAAAGTTGAAATGTCAACTTTTCATAACTACATAACAAGGTGTGGTAGTCATATTCTTTTAGATCTCAAGACATTTTAAATCCATAAATAATATATTTATTACACATCTTGATCTGGATTTTGAGATATTAAAGAATTTTCTTGTTATCAATACAACTGAGAATCCTAGTTTTTTTATGAAGTAGCGATGGAGTTTTTAGGCCGCCTGAAAGCCTATGTTGTGGCTTAATGACTTAAAAGCTAGAACCCTTGATTAACAAACCCTCCGAAGCACGAATCGTTCAGCTGTTAAGGCCACTTGCACCACACCACCCATCCAAGTAAAGACCGCTCAGAATGTTTCTTAACTTCAATGATCTATCTAGAATGTCATAACAAGCTTTGCCACAACACAATCGCTTCTGTCTAAGTAAACAACGTCACAGACACTTTGAGTACCTATAATGTAGGCGCCACATGTATATTAACTCCAAGTTATACTGTTGGATCCAATACACCAATGTGTGGATCGATCTTGGACAGTTATTGAAACGGAATATTGCCTTTGGCCATTTTGTTCGAAGCCAAGCTTGGAACAGAGTCATAAGTCAATGTGTGACGCCGGCATTCAAATTTTGAATGTGGGACTATGTTTGTATGTACTGTCAGTTAGGTGTTTGGTTTAAATAGTTTTGTGTGCTAAATATGACTTTGTTATTGATGAAGCACTAATTGGCTTTAGGGAAGGAAAAAGGATGTGTGTGATAGTGGTTTTCAGAATTTATAGGTGTTGATTTAAATTTTATCCATCCTGATTGTTACAATTATATTTAAACTAGCTGCGCCTCGCGGTGTATACTTTCAATGTAATACCTTGAACAAAAGTAGCCTATTTTTTAATCCAGGGTATAAACAATCCTGGTACCAAATTTCATTCAATTCCGACCAGCTGTTTGAATGTGAAAGAGTAACAAACAAACTTACACACTTACACAAAGCTAAAGCCCCAAAGCGGTATAGACTCGGGTCTTCAGAAATGTCTAAACGAGTTGTCAGAGGCATGTCCAAACATCTGTATATTATACATTACCCCTTTTAGTCATCTCATTTCCCAACTTGGACAAACAAAAACAAATAATAAATAAAATAAATAAATAAATAAATATCCTTGGACATTTCACACGGCGTCATCTAGTCCCAAGCTAAGCAATTTAATGCTTGTGTTATGGTAACCAGATGACTGATAAACTACATAGATACATTTTTTTTTTGTAAATACATACATATTATACATAGAAAACACCCAGATAAACAAACAATCTACATCATAATACAATCAGTACATTTACGCAGGTACAAAGTGGGTACTCTGTGTTTCTGTAGGTAGTGAAGTGATTGTGAGACATATTTGTGTCACATATGCCTTGTCGTGGCTAGGACGGCCTTGCGCACTGTACTGGGTAGTGAGCAGCCTGTTTCACTCCTACGATGCTGTGCCAAATAGACATTATTTAGTGGGGGCTGCACTTTTGATACCTGTTAGCTTACATGCTCTACTTTGTCTATGTCTAAGCTTTAATAAACTACCACAGTTCGCCATTAGCTCGCCCGAACTTATTTATGATGAAAATACGAAGGCGTTTTAGTACCTACCTACTCCTTATCGACCGATGCGATATAGTAAAGATTAAAATGATTCCAGTGATCTTGAATTCATGACCAAATGCCTATTGACATGAGCTGAAATTACAGTAAGCGCTATCTATGTTTTGATTAGCGTCGCAATGGTCGGAAATATCACTAAATCTCTGTTTCAAGTGCTGTCGATACGTGTTTAGGTCTTTCGTAACGTCTGTTCATAATGCGCGACCGCCCGGAGGGCCTAAGTTCGGCCCGGTCAACTAAGATTGCGCTTACTGTTATTGTTCACTAAAATTCAGTGTTAAATTGTTTTTCAAATATTGAGAACAGTAAGGGCTCTAAGCAGGATGTGTCGGCCCTTACAGATTAGAATAAGGTCCCTATGGAACGTAGTAACGTAGTCCTAACGTAGTTAAAAACGTATAAAAGCACGCCGCTTCTTTCATCTTTGTTTAATTGTCGAAAGCTATCATCATCTTAATAAATTTCGTTGTAGTGAATCAACTGATGAAACAATTTGATTTTATATTGAATTTAAATTTTTTTTTTAGTAACCTACTATGTCCCACTGCTGGGCAAAGGTCTCCCGCAAAATCCTCCACTGACCCCTGTCTTTGGCGATCTCCCACCACTCAAACACGTCAAGATTGAATTTCTATACAAGCTATTCAAAGCTTTGTATCTTCTCAGTCGGCGTCTTCATTGCTGAAGGTCGTGTCTAGTTAAGAGACTGGATTGTTCACTCGTTGCTATTATTTCCACGTTTTCCGGTTTTCGTAAAAGCTTTGTATTAAGCCTAGATATTTTCAATCAATATCGTTTACGAGAGCGATAAATCAGTGGTGATACTGTTATGATCGCCACCCAGCCGTGTCTGCAAGCCCATGACCTCAATACCTTCCATTCTGACTAGCCTACTTGCGAACATGCTTGCGACTGTCATGTGACGCAGACACTAATGATTCACAATCTGACAAACAGTTAATCACACCAATATTATCATATTAAACGCGATATTTGTTACTATTTCACGCAAAAACTACTGAACGGGATTGTCTGAAACTTGAAATGTTTTAAAACCTGGCATGCATAACACTTAGGCCATTTTATATCTAGGTAAGTACAACGCAAAGTCGCAGGCATCTAGTTGTTTAGTATGAAAACCGGCATCTTTTAAAACCATAGACGAATTATAGTGCACTTGTGGTACAGAAGAAGGAGGATGTTTATTTTCTAAATTGATCATTGACTTATAGCAGGCCATTGACCTAGTTTAGAATGAGCATTTTTTTACAGTGCTTTAGTACTGTAACGGCATTGTGAAATTGAAATAAATAAATGTCGTGAACGAGATCTTAAAAGATTTTGGTGCTTTGTCTACAAATTCTGCGTCGTTTACAAAACTTTTTATTTACAAACCCGTAAAGGTTGAAAACAGATTGTGTATTTTGTGAGGACAGAAACTTAATCTTTCGGCTCTATTCACGTCAAAGACTGACGTGTTTTGTGTTTAATCATGACTCGGCTCTCACCTATACAGTTATGATTCAGGATGTGATAGTGTCATAAACAGGGGTGAACCCCACAACCCCATATCACCCCATGCGTGTACAGTGGCATGTGTTGCTCGCGGTAAGATAGTTGGGGCGTTAACAATACCAGTATTTCAATTTAGATTCTAGACATGATTATAAAACATTGCATTTTAAAAAGAACACAGGCCTCAAACCATTTTTGTTGCCTGATTCATTTCTGGTGGTTTTGGAACACGCAGCAAAATCTCCCAGCTTTTAACGGCCAGTCTTCTCAATAACTTGGACTCTTGGTTGGTTTTGCTTACTATCGGTAGAGATTTGTCATTTTTTTTGTATGAAAGTAAAGTCAAAGGGCCCGCGGGCTGAGTTGACTAAATAAAATATTCAACGATGTATGCTGTAGATTTAATTAAAGAGAAAATTGCTATCTCAGATGTTACAAGAAAAGTCTGGAAGTAAAAATACTAAAATTTTCTTGATTTTACTTGAATAGTTCATTAGAATTTACCAAATATTCTATAATATGCATTTCCAAATTTTCGCCATGGGGCCAGATCACGCAAAATAACAAATTAAGTAAATAAAACATTAGAAACTAATCAAAATGTCGCATCGCATACGCTTTTGTTTACTCGTTAAACATTATTGTTTGATCTAGACGACCAACATTACTAAAAAACTGGCTCCGAAGCTTTCTGTGGCTCGACCGTCGATCTCGTGCTAGGGTGAAAACAGTAAAAATAGACAAAAATACATAAAATATCTTATTGCCTAAACTCACCCCAACTGCCACAACTCCTGGATAATATTCTGCACGAGAGATCTCTTTAAATTCCGCTAATTAATTCAAGTTGGCCTTTATCGACCGCCATTCAAGTTCGTAGATTTTCCGCAAGTCCCGGTTTTCACCGTATCGGCAAGGTGGCGCTGACATCATGTCCGGCGCCGGAGCACACAACTTTGGGCTCGGATACAGGTCTTTTCACATTGACACTGACAGTTCGTAACCCAATTAGAAAAGAGGAAAATATACTAATAAACTTACGATAATGAGTTGTGCGTGTGTGTATTCCGCAAAATTATCTATATATATTAAACATCCCCCCGCCCGAGAAAGGCTAAAAGCCTTTATCAATCAAAATAAGTAAACGCACAACCAAACGTATATTAATAAATTAATAAAAGAAACCGCAAAGCATATTTTCCTAAATAACCGCAATAGAAAATTAACCGCATAAAACCGCAAAATCAAATAAAATTAACCACATAAAAACAAAAACAAAACCGCAATAGAAATATACAAAACAAACAAAAAACTTAACTGTTGTTCAGTTTAAAAAATATAATAGGTTCAAAGTTGCCGAACCTACTCCAGCGGTAACCTACAAATTTTTACCACTGGCCTTAAAAATGTACCTGAAAGAGTCTTCAACCTAACAGACCTAACTACTCCATCCCTTCCAGGCAGAAGTTCTATTACTCTACCGCGTCTCCATTTGAGACTAGGAATATTTTCTTCCTTAATTAAAACAAGATCCCCTATTTTAGGCGGATCAGTCGGAGTTGTCCACTTATTACGGTTCTGAAGACAATGCAGGTACCGGTCACTCCATTGCCTCCAAAACCTTTGAGCAATAGGCTGAACTAATTTAAAACGACCCAACCGCGTGTCAGGCACATCTTCCAGATTATACTCTGGAACCGAAAGTAGGGCTTTACCTACAAGAAAATGTGCAGGAGTGAGTATTTCGAGGTCTTGAGGATCCTGAGTCAGAGGACAGAGAGGCCGAGAGTTGAGAACCGCTTCAACTCTAGTAAAAACCGTCGTCAGTTCCTCAAACGTCAAAATCTGCTCTCCAATCATCCGCTTTAGGAGAGTTTTTGCAGATTTGACAGCCGCTTCAAAAAGACCACCGAAGTGAGGAGCCCCTGGTACGTTAAACAGCCAAGTTATCCCGCTCTTAGCCGCAACGCCGCCCAAGGTTTGCTCAACCTCCTTGTTATGTAAGTACTTGTGTACTTCATTTAAGTGTCTATTCGTTCCTACATAATTAGTGCCATTGTCAGACCGTATTACACTCGGAAGACCGCGCCGAGCTGTGAACCTAGACAAGGCAGCTGTAAAAGCCTCCGTCGATAGGTCGCTAACGACCTCTAAATGAACCGCTTTCGACGAAGAGCAAATGAACACACATAAATATGCTTTCAACACCTTGGCATTCCGAAGGCGAGAAGCTTTTATAGAGAACGGTCCTGCAAAATCCGTTTGCACCGTATGAAAAACCCCAGTCGCATTAACCCTGTCACTCGGTAGAGCAGACATCATGGGTTCGACAGACCTAGCCTTAGTCCTAAAACACGAAATACATTTAAAAACTCTACTTCTAATGGCTTGCCGAGCCGATAGGATCCAGTAATCCTTTTGCAAAATAGCCTGAAGGGCTGATGGACCGACATGACAATGAACCCGGTGTGCATTGTCGATTATCAAAGTAGTAAGCGGGTGATCTTTGGGCAAAACTACAGGATGTTTTACTTCAAACGGCAAACTCGAACGATCCAAACGACCACCTACCCGCAATAGATTCTCACTGTCTATGAATGGAAGCAACCGCCGCATACGAGTTGAGCACTGCCTATCATGCCTCAAACAGTCTAAATCTGCAGCAAATTCCGTTTGCTGCGCTAGTTGTACAAGTCGATCCAACGCAATCTTACGTTCCTTAACCGCCAGAACGCCCGTGATCTTGTTGGATGGGTTCCTAGCATTATGCGCAAAACGAAGACCGTATGCTACGACAGATTGCAATGTTGATAAGGAGCTGAACCGATTAAATATTGGGTCTGGCTCCGCAGTACCCACATGGACTTGTACCGAGGTTTTCCGCATACCTGGTAAGTCCCGATCCTGCCTAACCTTATCTGCAGGCCACGTCGCTGATTCCCCCTGGAGCCATCGGGGCTCCCACCATAAGGAGTATCCGAGCAGTTCCGATGCTCGACAACCACGACTCGCGACGTCTGCAGGGTTCAGCTCAGATGGTACATGTCGCCACTTCAACTCTAACCCGCAATTGACAATTTGGGAGACCCGGTTCCCCTCAAATGTCTGCAATGTGTGTGGTGGCATTCGCAGCCACGAGAGAACAATAGTGCTATCCGACCAGCAAACTATCTCCTCAATAACTATTTTATCCTGAAGGGATTCCGCAACATATTTTATTAGACGTGTCAATAAAGTCGCACCTAACAACTCTAACTTGGGAATTGTGACTTTTATCTTTGACGGCGCAACCCGCGATTTGCCCATCATAAGTGACACTTTTATTTTTCCTATCTTATCAATGGTTCTCAGATAAACTACCGCACTGTATCCGCTTTCAGACGCATCTGAGAATCCATGCAAGGAGCATTTTTTGTTAAAACCTAAGGCAAACCTTGCCATACTTATATTTTCTATTTGAGGTAAATCCGCTATTATTTGCCCCCATTCCGCTACCACATCCGGTGGTGGGGCTTCGTCCCACGATAATTGCAACCTCCAAAGCCGCTGCATAAGAACCTTGCCCTGGAACAGCACCGGAGCTATCCAACCAAGTGGGTCAAAGGTTCTTGCCAAGGTTGATAAAATGGTCCGCTTAGTACAACTACTATTATCTTTCAATTTACAATGATACGAAAACGCATCCCTATTAGGGTCCCATTCTACCCCCAAAATTTTGAAGAAACCAGGCCCGTCTTCCTTATCAAAGGTCCGTGGTTTCTCAAGGTCTTCTGGACGAACATCTTCTAACAACCGCGCGCTGTTCGATACCCACTTACTCAACTCAAAACCGCCAGAGCGAAGTAAGCTAGTCAGGTCATCTTTCAACTGCTTTGCCTCGGCCTCAGAATCAGCGCCCCCTAAGATGTCATCCATAAATACGGAAGACCTTAAAAGATCAGCCGCAGCAGGGAAATCCGCCTCCCCATCATCTGCGAGCTGCCGCAATGTCCTAATCGCCAAATATGGACTGGACTTCATACCGTAAGTTACTGTGTTTAATGAATATAGCCGCAGAGGCTGATCCGCAGCCTCTCTCCAGAAGATGAGCTGATACCGCCTGTCATCTTCGTGAGCTACAATTTGCCGAAACATCATTTTTATATCGGTTGTGAAAACGTATTCCGACATCCGAAACCGACAAATGATCTCCATTACGTCCCGCTGTAATTTCGGCCCCGCATGTAATGTGTCATTTAATGACAACCCCGAGGTTGTCCCGCAACTGGCGTCAAAAACTACGCGAATTTTCTCGGAGTCCGCCTTAAAAATTCCGTGATGAGGTATGACGTACCCCTTACCGCTAGCATAGTCAGCCGGGTCCCGGTCACAGACCGACATATGCCCCATTCGTTCATATTCCCGCATGAAACTTATATACTTTTCCCGTAGTACCTCATTTGAGGTAAGCCGCCTTTCCATCGCCAAAAACCGCCTTTTGGCTAATAAAACCGAGTCACCTAATTCCGGTTTATCGTCTAAAAAAGGTAACCTAACTATATACCTGCCAGACTCATCCCGCTGATGAGTATTCCTAAAAAATAGTTCGCATTCTACATCTTTAGGATTTATAGCTACCCTATCTGGTATGTCTTCTACCTCCCAGAACCTCTCTAGAATCTGGTCAGTAGTGACATGCCCCGCAAAAGTTTGAGAATAATGAACCGCACTATATTCACTTCGTGGAACCGCATAGGTCACTGGACCCATTAACACATGACCGAAAATAGTGTTCATCGCGCAGGGTAAGTAGTTGTTGATTTTAACAACACCGCCGATCATTATGTCGCCCATCAAATCTGCACCGATCAGAATGTCGATGGGTCGACTCGCGTAAAATCGCTCGTCCGCCAGGTAAATACCCCTATACCATTCCGCGATATTCGGCGACAAGTTTGCGCTAGGCAGGTTGTGAGTGATGTTACTCAAGATTGTGGCCGTCGTCACAAGCCGAGGATGGTCCGCGTACCTAGGGCTAATTGTGAGATTCACCCCTCCCCTACAGTCACTAACCGGCAATCCCCCCAATCCAGTAACCGTAACAATCTCAGATCTAAACCGCCTTAATCCCAACCTGCTAGAACAAACCTCCGTTACAAAAGTGCTCTGACTCCCCCCGTCTAATAGTGCGCGCACTTCCTGATATTCACCGCAACTATCAAGAACACGCACTACAGCCGTCGCCAACAACACTGTTGTACGTTGACGAGAATTTTGATCTTCAATCCTATTACAAGACGTTAAAACCGCCCCGGTGTCCACTATTGCCGAACCTCCCCTATTTGGTTCGGTGCGCGATTCATCCCTATTTATCGGCGAATTTACCCTAGCCGCAACGGGTACGTTCGACCGCCTCAGATCTGCACTGGAAGCCCGAGGTCCACCCACCGCTGATGGCCCCCCCGAACCCCCGCTAGCCGCCGCCGACTGTGGCAGATCAAAGTGGATGAGATGGTGGTGTCCAGTCGATTTGCATTTAAAGCATGACCACCCTGACGAACATTCGTAAATGTTATGCTCGCCCAAGCACCTAAAACAGAGCCTTAGCTCTTTGACGCGCTCCTTCCGCTGGCGCGGCTTTAGAGCCAAAAACTTATCACATTTTGATAAATTGTGGTTACCCCGTTTGCATAATTTGCAACCACCTGTGGAACCCTGGACACCCTGCGAGGTAACATGGTGTGTCCTGGTTGTGGAAGTACCCACCCTACCGCTGTGGACTTCCCCGCTGGATTCTAAAATCCTTACCTCATTTTCTAAGAATTTAATGAGGTCCGCAAAACTTGGTAATTCCCTGTCAGTCATCTTATCTTCAAAATGCTTTTTCAAACTATTGTCTAATTTCTGAAAATTTATGAAGAAGAGCAGATAAGACCATTCTGTCACCGGGAATTTCATTTTGTCAAGAGCCTTTGTGTTTTCCAACAGAGTGTTGAGGAACGGCTTCAGTGAGCTTAAATTTTTGTTGACATGAGATGTCCCTAGCAAGTTATGTAACAACTTATCTGCAAGTAGCCGCTTATTGTTATACCTATTCCTCAATAGCTCTAGTGCTATTGAGAAGTTGTCACCGGTGACAGACAAATGTTGAGTGAGCACCTTAGGCTCTCCGGACAAGGACCCTACAAGATAGTACATCTTTTCTGTACTAGTCAGAGATGTATCTTGTCCTACCAATGATTCGAATAAGTCCATGAAGGACACAAACTCTTCTATTTTACCCGAGAAAGTTGGTAACTGCACTTTTGGTAAAAACACCCGCTTGCTTCTACCAGTTCCCTCTGAGGAACATGCAGTACCATACTCTGATGACTGACCGCTGACAGGAAACAACTCCAAAAACTTCCGTTTAATATCATAATACTTTTGATTGTATACTACATACTTTTTCCTAAAACTATCAAACTCTTCATCTTCCTCAAGGCCGGCCTGGAGTTCAACATGAGTAGATGTGAACTCTGCATAGGTAGCTTCTAAATCCCCATACCTAAGCTGGAACTCATTCCTTTCAGTCTCAGTTGCTAAGGGTGACTGAGAAGCATCAAACAGTAAATCTAAATTTAATAAGGCCATATCATACCGCACCTTGAGAAGTTTAGTTTGACTTTTAGGAGGCATTTTAATTAATTAATTTACACTAACACAATAGAATAAACAACAGAAGACTCTTTCAGTTATAAAACTTAAAAATAAACACACAATAAAACAAAAGAAAGAATCACAAAATAAGTAAATCCCCCGTTGGATTACAAACACAAATCTAAGAATATTAGTGATCCTAGGTATCCTAGACCAAAAGGAATACCTGGATCTATTACACTAAATTGTAATATTGCCTAAATACCGCTTTAGTAGGCCCAAAAACTTTAAATCTATTTTTAGAATATGAATTCTATTTTTAGAATTCAAGGTTATGCAAAGTATGTGCTACCTCTGCACAATATATAAACAATTTACAACAACAAAAAATACCGCAAATTTACCCAGTGCACATCTATCAGAAGCCGCTAGATAGTGTGCAATACTCTTCACCACCAAGTATGAAGAGCTAAGAAAATGACTTCGGACAAAATGTTTGTGTAATGTATGTTTACAAATACTTTATTTAGGGAACACTACTAAATAATGTGTGTAGCCCTACCGCAATACAAATAGTTTTGAGTTTCTCTGTGCAGTGTAAACTTGGTAGGCACCTTACCGCACGGCACCAGACCAAGCTACCAAAGTTATGACTGAAAATACTATAAACCGCCAAGTATTTCAGCCGCCGCGTTCCGCACTAACCAGAGTTGGGCAGAAGATTCCGTGCAAAGCTGCTCGTATACCGCCGGAGCACTTTGAACAAGGAATCGACCGCGTGTTTTGTGTAGCTAGCACGGCATGACGATAAAACCACAGGGCTTCGGAATTAAACAAATCCGCGCTCGAGTAGGACCAAATGTTTGATCTAGACGACCAACATTACTAAAAAACTGGCTCCGAAGCTTTCTGTGGCTCGACCGTCGATCTCGTGCTAGGGTGAAAACAGTAAAAATAGACAAAAATACATAAAATATCTTATTGCCTAAACTCACCCCAACTGCCACAACTCCTGGATAATATTCTGCACGAGAGATCTCTTTAAATTCCGCTAATTAATTCAAGTTGGCCTTTATCGACCGCCATTCAAGTTCGTAGATTTTCCGCAAGTCCCGGTTTTCACCGTATCGGCAAGGTGGCGCTGACATCATGTCCGGCGCCGGAGCACACAACTTTGGGCTCGGATACAGGTCTTTTCACATTGACACTGACAGTTCGTAACCCAATTAGAAAAGAGGAAAATATACTAATAAACTTACGATAATGAGTTGTGCGTGTGTGTATTCCGCAAAATTATCTATATATATTAAACAATTATCTTAATGTAATTCTTGTCCACAAACCTAGCCAGACTAGATACTCTTATCTAGGGTACCTAACTAATTTAGATTGATATAGGCGCCACTGTTTTTATCTAGTCTTTTACGGAAATAGGCTAAATAAAAAGCAGTATGTTGCTATGTTATTTACTATACTATATTTGAGTGTTCTATAATCTCATCATAACATAATGACCTTTTCAAATCATCGTAAAGTAGTAGGTATGTACGATTTTGTTTTAGTGGCAGTGGCATGAAACAGGTAAGATGATATACCTACCTTGTATGAAGTATAAAACTAATATCAAATCGTATTTTTCTCACTATTGTTGAAGTTTACAAAATTCTCTAGAATATTCTAGGCTTTTGATAAGCCTGTCTAACAAACTTTGTTGGTTCAGTAGCATCAGCATAAAACGCTCGGAAGTCAGGAGTCGCTCAATGACTACGAAGCTAAGTTTACACCCAGCACGTGTTTACATCGTCGCCGTGACGAATCGTTTGTTTGTGCGTCTACCGGTTACGTAACTAATGCTTGGGAACACGCGGTGTTGGATTGCGAACGCGTGCGCACTCAGTCTACGATCTATCATTCTATTGAGTTGTTGTATTGGATGCCACATACTTGTTTTTTGAGTTAATTGTAATAATAGGCCATAGTTGACTATTAGAGTAGCTTTTGAGGATTCAAATGTGCTGGATGAAAACCTCTAAGCAAAACGTAGTCACTAGTAGTTGCTAGTTGAGTGTCTCGAGGACGCTAGTAGATAGATAGATAAACATTTACTCGTTTTTTTTTTGTTTTTTTTTTATTTTCATAATCTTTAGACATTCAAGATCATTTAAAGATATCAAGGAATGAATCAATAAAGGTGTCTAGTTTAACTATATGAGTTTTTTGTTGACTTTGAATTTAAATGATTCGTTGAATGTAGTTCAGTGGACAGTCGGTCTTAGAACCGGATTGAACCGGCGAAAATCGCAACAGTGACCGTGAGGGCTGATAGCGATGTTTGTGTACGAATTTGTATCAGTGTATTTGCGTAATTAATGATTATGTATTCCGGTAGGCAGGGCAACTATTGTTATTGGTTAAATATACATTTATAGGCCAATAGCGTCGATGGGCTTGCAACCTGTCACGTATGGAATGATAACTTTGCAAAACGTGGGCTTGCACCAATTATGTACATGCTTGGACACATCCTATGAAAATTTCAATGGGGGTAGTCAGAGGGTCTACCTCCATAGATATGTTTTTATAGGATTTAGAAATACCTAAAGATCTAAAAGAATAATGTCTACCGCATCTTATCAGATAATAGTCGAGGTAATAAGTACTTAATTTGTTTGAATAGCCCGATTTAGTGCTCCGAATATTGATTGGAATCCCTCGGGATCTAAAACTCATGTAACTAGGAATATGAAATTGGCTTTTCATAAATCTGAAATTCTGAACTACGAAGTACTTAAAAGAAGTGAAGAGATGAAGGCAATTAACAAGGGAGGGCACCCTTCTAGATAATTATTAAAATAATTAGCACATTGTGTGCCCAATAGGCCCAACTCAGCATTTGTTGTTTTGCGCATGACAAGATAACGCTGTTCTTTTTTGCGAGTCACAGATGTATCTGCTTAAAGAAAATACATGCGTCGTCTACCGGTTTCCCGCCCCGTATATTTCCACGCATGCGCTCCGGGTGGTGCAGTGCCAACGATCGGCGCTCGCGTTGCGCAATGACATTATTGGTAAACAAGACAAGTGCTCTCTGACATTCTTGCTTGATTTAGAGGAGCCGCCGGGACAGATTTGATGACATGAAGATTTCAGCTTGAATCAAGCCTGTTTGATGGATTGTATTATTAGCTTGAAGCTTGGATCAAGCTTTTAAATATTTGCCCTTGATTGTTTCCGAACCCCTATAAAATAAAGCGCCGCCGGGACGGACAGACTTATGAATGATGACATGAAGATTTCAGCTTGTATCAAGCATGTTTGATGGATTATATTATTAGCTATAATTTTGGATCAAGCTTTTAAATATTTGCCCTTGATCGTTTCCGAACCCCCTATAAGATTTCTGTGTCAGAAGAGGTATGTTTGTTTTGTTTTTGTTTGTTATGGTTGTTGTACCAGCATAAAAATGTGGAGGATTGAGATAGCTTGATTTTGAATTATGATTAATATTTTGTACATCAAATAAAGCCCCAGTTTTTATTAAGTTCCTAACTGCAGAACACGATTGTTGATCTTATATTATGTCGTTTAAACGTGTAGGCAGGCAGTAGCCATTCCGAAAAGCCCATGTTTTGGAAGCGGCCCAACATTTTGTTGTGACAGTGAAATTATAACTATAAAAGTTAGAATGTTGCGGCTGTTTGTTTACTTTCGGCTTTGTAAGGCACGTGAGGTTTGCTAAATTAGAAATCATCATCATTTCAGCCCATTTCCCCCTACTGCTGGGTATAGGCCTCCTCTTTATCACACCACTCTCTCCGATCTCTTGCGAGTCTCATCCACTGATTCCCGATCCACGTTGACGATGTCGTTCGACCATCGGGCGGGTGGTCTGCCTCTTGGTCGTTGAGCGTCCCTGGGCCTCCATTCAGTAATAGCTTTTGACCATCTTCCATCGTCCCTAACAAACTCCAACTCCACTATCTCGCGATAATTTAGAAATGAATGAAAAAATTGAAATTTTCGTAAAAAAGCTAGGCCCACACCGTTGTCTTCTTGTCTGATTCTTTGATTGGTCTGTCGCGTCGAAACATGCAAAATCACCTAGTTGGTAAGCCGATTCTATGAGATGCTTGAGGTTCTACTGAATGAATGTTTGTTTAGATTATTATGGCTAAGTTGAATACTTTTATGATAACAATCAATGTTAAATCCAGTTAAAAAAATTCTATTTAGGTATTTAAAACTGGTTGAAAAAACTCAATTAATGGTATTTTAATAACTAAGTAAATAGAAAATGCTTCTTTGCTCGTTTTGTATACTTATTCATGTACTTAGCGCCGCTTCAAATAAATACCTGAAGGTTACTAAGGTTAGATTCTTATTCATTTTGGAATAAGGTAGGTTTTCCTTTAGCAATCGTTTGATACAGGCTTGTCGACCTAACTACAATGTTTTTCTTAAAGGGCGTGTAAAAACAGACTAAGTTATTTTTAACCAAGGTCATATTGACTTATTTAAATGAATAATACTTGTATTATTATTTATTCTGTGCTAATACCAAACAGAAAATCTAAAAAAAGTGATAATCATTAACATGCTTACGGCTGTATTCACAAGAGCGGTAGACAAAGCTACGGTCTTTAAAAAATTTAAGATGTCATAGTGGGTTAGTCAAATGGACGTTCAAGCTCAAAGTTCATCTAATGTTTTGCCTCTTTGAACTTTCCTCTTATCTATAGGGAAAATTAGTATTACCTTGGTATTACCAATGTTTGTTTATTTTGCAAGCTGTTGTCAACCGGACAATACCAACTGCGCCAGAATTAGGGTAATGTTTTTCGAGCGTATGATGTTATGTATCATGAACGAAGTCGTTTATGGTATGTGTATGTCTATTTCTTTGGCACGCCCTACATACTACCCAAACGGTTAGACGGATTTTGTCGTACCTATATGGTGTCATGTGTTTTCTATGTATAATAATTATGTTGTATTTAAAAAAAAATGTATCTATGTAGTATATCAGTCATCTGGTTAAATAAAATAAAAAATAAAAAAGCCATTATTAATTCCATAACTTAATTACTTAACGTAGTTTTGAAAAATTAAATTTTTCAAAAAATTTATTAAATTTTTCAAAACAGTCATCTGGTTACCATAACACAAGCATTTAATTGCTTAGTTTGGGACTAGATGACGTTGTGTGGAATGTCCAGGGATATTTATATTTATTTATTTTTATTTCATGTGGAACCAGTTCAACTGTTTCAGCACACATTAACTCGTTGGATTAGTTATTTATTATGAGTGTAATTCTACCGACATAAAACCGTTTCGGAATGAACGTTATTGGTTTTACATTTGAATGAAACTCGGACGATAATAATGTTTTTATATTTTGTTTCGAAGGCCGAACTGGTTTTTTATTTTCGAGTTTTATTTTAGCCCTTCTGTTGAATGGATTCCGCAGTCTTTTCAATGGATGTGTTTTGAAGCGTTAGAACGAGCAACATATAAAATGTACAATGTTCCTTTTCAGTCACACAAAACCAGGAAGGATAAAAACAAAATTAATGTTGTTTTACATTACAGTGGCAAAATTAAAAATTGTATAAAACCATTTCGTAAGAAGAGAATAATCCTGCGCTCTCAAAGTGCATATTTTTGTTGCAACACCGAAGACATCGGATACACATGTTTTTTTAATGAGAACACATGTCATGTATAATCTTTCTACCAAAAAAAAAAATCAAAATCGCTGCACTATTGACGAAATCATTCTTTGATCAGAAGAACATAGATGATGTTCTAAATTGTGTACTAGGTCACAATAACAGTATACTGCATTTTTTGTCCGTGTCATTCTAGGTCTATGGTTCAAAGTCTGATATCAATTGGCGCATTGATTTGATTGAAATTGTTTAGTTCGTTTCTATCGTATGTTGTTTATTAGGACGTTTTTCTTGACGTATGTTATCGTTGCGGATATCGTAACGTTTACATACTTACTGTATTTGTTTTTATTGCATCATTCGCGAGTTTGCTTTGACTAGCTCACTTTATAAAGTGTAAGTAATTTCAAAAACATACTTAACAGTAATCCTTTCATAATTATTTGTAACTAAACCATTTTGCGTCGATGGGCTTGCAACCTGTCACGTATGAAAGTTAAGTTAATTTCTGCAAAATGTGGGCCAAATATTGTTGTATTTGGACATACACACACCCTTAGACATCTTCAATCGCTCTAAAATTTGCCTAAAGATTTGAAAGAAATGTCTACCGCTCCCTGGGGTACAGTCGTAATCATTTTTTTTTTCCATTTTATAAACATTGAATGTGTAACACCGCGCGACACTACTAGATTCATAATACAGTATTATATTATCTGTGGCTCAGTTGCTCAGCCTCTGCCTACTTATGTAGCCCTATATAGGAACAAGGGACGCATGCCGGATACCCGGCGGCCCTGGGGCGTCATCACACGCTCCTCACACTGTACTATACTATAGATAGACTAACTATACACAGCTAATATACTATAGATATATTCTATGGCCTTTATTCATGAAGATTTGTCCATCTATCACAGTCGTATAACATTAAAGATTGTGTGTGTAAGTATGTGAGTGTGAATGTTCGTTACAATTTTACGCACAAACGGCTGGACGGATTTGAATTAACACATAGGCTACTTTTGATTGTGGTAACTATACACCGCGGGTAACACCGCGAGGGTGCTCGTTTTCAATGAGATAACGCTTGAACATTAAAACACTTATTTGGGTTCCCGTTATGATTATGGTTGAATGGCGGTCATGTCAGGGTTGTGTTGGCAAATTGTATCTGATCTGTAAATGTATATTACCTATATATACTTAGTAGTTAAGTTTACTTATAGAAAAAGTAATATGATAGTTAAGAAAAGGGTAGGTAACACTTTTGTGTGGTTTCTTAAAAATGGTAAAAGTGTCACGAGTTTTCCACGTGACAGGCTGCAAGCCCGTCGACTCCGTTTTTAGTAAAAGTCTGTTCGGTTTCGAAACGAAAGTTACTATGAAAAAATCTTAATTTCTGTTTCTTTTCAAGTTAACCTACCCAAATTCACATCACTTTTAATTTTTTACTTGCAATTCACTTATCGCAATCTGTCGGCTGGCATGTACCAAATATTATAATGGGACTTACCTCTGACTATCCTAAAAGCAATGTCAAGGACGATATATATACATAAGGACTGATCATCCAATATCTCAAAACGTGATTCTAAAATTAGTTATTAAAATGCATGATAGGTGTCGCTGGGAGTTTCCTATATCTTCCTTGTTAATGTCATATATCTTACCACAATAAGCAAAGCTACAAAACTATTATTAAGGCCGTAAATAAACCCGTACCAAAAGAACACTAACGCCGGTATGTAAATGGTACGAATGTATCCGCGGCCGATGCACCGGACCGGTAGAATGCAATGCAGTCGTACAGACACAAAAGGCGCTGTCGCATCTTGCTCCACAATGACGAAGGCCATTTTCAGATCGTTCGTTCGTATGAAAGAAAGAAAGAAAAAAAATCATTTATTCTTGTAGGACCTCAAGGATCACTTAAGTTTTGTTTTACATGCTAGGTGATTCTAATGCCTGTTCCAACGCGACTCCCTACACCAGGGAAAGAATCAGGCAAGAACCTGGTGGTGTGGGCCTAGCTTTTTTTTAAAAGCGATCCCTCAACAATCTAAAATAATGTAAATAGTCAAGCTTCAGTGGGAAGCCAGTCGAACAAAGTAAGGCATGTCAAAGAAAGTAAAAGTAAATGAGCAAGTGGCTAACTCTAGTGACGGAGTTTGCCATGATAAAGACCTTCAGGCGCTTATAAACGTTGCAGTGGAATTGTTAGTTCCGAGTATAAAGCCATGACAGAGACCGGTCGGCAAGCTGTTATAGCATTATCCCTCTTATTGGTTCAGTAAACCTACTTTAGCTGAGACGGATATTAAATCTGTTGCTATCTCTTTTCATTGACATAAGAGTAAAAAGAAAAAAACATTATTTAAATCTATACATTGACAAATCTTTATGAATAAGATCAAATGTATATCGTTTGTATTGACATGATACAAACTCGCAGTGTGCATATACTTTAAGCTGATCCACGAACACGATCATAATATCGTTTTCAGTTCCAAAAGTCTTCTTCTTCCTGCCCTTATCCCACTAAAATACATGTTGTGGGGTCGGCACAACATGTATTCTTCTTCCATTTCCCTCTATCAGACGTCATCTCCGCACTCACTCCTTTCTTACTCATGTCATCCCTCACACAGTACATCCATCTTTTCTTTGGCCTGCCTCTACACCTATATCCATCCACATTCATATCTAACACTCTCCTAGTAACGTGACATTCTTCCCTCCTCATAACATGACCATACCAAGCTAACCTATCTCCTCATCTTTTCATTCACTGAAGCCACTTTCACACTTCCTCTTATGTACTCATTCCTTATCCTGTCCATTCGAGTCACTCCACACATCCATCTTAACATTCGCATCTCAGCCGCATGTATTTTTAAGTTTCAAGAGTAAAAAACCTAAACAAGTCCGACAAGCAATCAATGAGACTTGTAAATATTATCGTTTACTTATCGCTGGCGTATCGCTACAATGTTTTTATCTGTTACTATGAACACATTGTTTGCATGGCGTGTCGCGGTGCACTAAAATACGATATCTCGACCTAGATCGGCTCGTAATCTACCTGCCTTGATAACAACTTGTTTGCTGTTCCCTTATCTGCTGTTCTCGGCAGATTTCGGGACAGTTTGCAAGACTCGATTAACGGACTTTGACTAGCACCATTGCCATACTATGCCAATTTTCAGTCACTAACTTTCGCATTTAAAACTGACAAAATAAAAAAAAATATTAAACCGACTTCAATTTTGTAAGGAAATAGCAATTTCCTGTACTCTCGAGGTACATTTCTGTTAATAGCTCAGCTAGATCCTCATCAGATCCTCCTTTTACGGGACCACCTCGGGAATTATACCCTTCAAACAAAAAAAAATCCAAAATCCGTTCACTATTGACGGATCGGTGAATACACATAAAAAAAACAACACCTCCTCCGGAACATAGAACCTCCTTCTTTATTGAAGTCGGTTAAAAATATGAAGATACAAACGGATATGGAACAATGAGACGGCAGACGCCAAAACATGCTACGTTTGACGGACAAAGAATAAAATCTAGAGGCCCGACAGACTAGACACCGCGTCGGTCGACGACCCTCCAGCCAGATGGGACGTGGAAACGCAAGGACGTCGTAGCGAACACGACACGTGTTAGCTTTCAGTGCAATCAACTTTGTGGCACGTTGTTCATCATTTGATTTGTATTCTACATGCCCATTATGTTGGGGCAACACTTCAGTCTGCCCGCGACAACGGCTGGTGCAATCCAGTCGAAACGTCGGGATAAAATAGCGATAATTAAAAATACAAGCTACCGATGATGCCGTTGATGTGGCCAGATACTGGTCAAAATTGGTTTGAGCACCATTGACTCGAATGAATGAATGAAGCGATAATTACCCGTAAATGTATGTTTAATCATTATGTTTAGTGTGGTACTTAGTAGGTTTTGTATATAGGTGAACGTCTTTTGCCGAAAATTGTCTAAAAGACTTTCGAAAAACTTTGTTAAGAACTTTTAAACTTTAACTTATTTACAGAAACTAAACTACTACATTTTTACAAAATAATAATACAATTAGAACCAGTTGAGCCACCTAAGGATCGTTACAAACGATCTATAGGTAGCTCATATTTGTTAAGTAGTTTATTTAGAAACCTACTCGTATTATCCAACTTGTGATATAGTCTGTTCCAGAGTTGTTACAAAATTGATGTCGTTTCTGTTTTTTAAGTTTTTACTCTTTGTTTCGATGCTATTGCATGTGCAAGGAACTGCGCTGTCATTATTTTAGTTTGTTTACCAGGTCAATCTAGATTGTATTTTATAAATAGTTTCATTCCAAATGAGCTTACCAAATAAAATGTTCTGAATCATTTCTGCTTGTCGCAACTTGCTTAGACTTTCTAGATAGATCGATGAAGTTTACGACGTTTTAACGCGCTTGCTCAATGATAAAATACTATGTCTATCAACACTTAGTACTTTGCTTTTGCTTCACTCTTGCTATGACATTCTTGATACCTGCGATGACCTTCTTATAGATCGTTGTAGTTACGTAACGTTCTGAGTGGTCACAAATTGATGACCGCAAATCGCAATAAAAGCTGAGCGCTTCCATGCTTCGGAGGACACGTTATACTGTCGGTCCCGGCTTTTCAAGTCGTTTTTAGGCGGCCTAAGACTCCATCACCACAATTGGCGACATGCTTACAAAACTTACTTATTTTGCTTCTGAGATACCACAAAGTAGATAAAATAGATCTATGATTAAAACATACATTTACGGGTATTTATCGCTATTTACCTTTATTTAATTTTAATTTTATCCTGACGTTTCGACTGGATTGCACCAGCCGTGGTCGCGACCACCGGTAAATAGCGATAAATACCCATAAAAATGTATAAACATACATGTTTATTATTCATGTGTTCTGATCGCGAAAGTTTAAAAAAGAAAATAGATCTAAAACCAATTTGTCAGTCTTGGCTCAAACTAACAAATATTTTGCAACTATGAATTGTTATAACATCGTATGACATCGTCCATAAACTGAAGTACCATTCAATCCATCGAGCGTCGAATGTAGGTCCGGGAATTACAAACCGTAAATTTCGAGCACGAATGAGCCTGTTCCACAAACATTGGCACGAAAAACGCATTTACATCGATGTACAATGTTAAAAGTGTCGTAAGCATTCACGAATTGTTCGATAACTGATAATAATAATAAAAAACATTTATTTTCCTCTTACAAAGGTTTCCTTATAGTAGGTACATAGGATAATACCCATATCGATGCGTTCACTGTGCTTACATGCAAGCACTCACAATTATTTTAAACATGTACAACAAACTTCGGTATGCCAAACTCAGAAATGATTGAAACCAATCGATTTGACAGTTGAGATGGTTATATAAACATTTTGTATGGGAAAATGTTTCTTCTTTTATTTTAATTCTTCGTTTCGTTAGTTATTCTTTTATTCAGGACGGAGACAAATCCAACAAATCAAAAACTATGAAAATTGGTCCAGCCGTTCTCGACTTCTCGAGTTATAAGTGTTCTAACAAACCCTACGTTTTATATATTAGTAGATTTTCTCATTAGTTTACAATTCACATGCTCATATTGTATTACTGTTACTGTACTGAATTTAATCAAGAACATGGGATGGAAATCTTAATCTTTCTCATCGTTTCTGTGACCAAGTTGTTTCTAGCTCGCTACATTTTCTCTTAACTATAAAACACGAATGTTTTCAAACAGTAAACTAAATCAATAGCCGGATAATTCCATTCAGTCTCACATACCACATGCTCTAAATTCCGGCATATCCAACTCGACTGGCTATTTGAAATTAAAAATTACAGCAACATTTTGCTGTAAATTTTCAACGCTCACTGCATTTAGCCGGTCGCATGTCACTGCTCACTAGCAACGGAGCATTGCCAAAAATACTGTCTGTCTGTCACATAGCAAGTATATGCGCCTTCGCGACCTATTTCTGATTCTCGGCTCGATTTGTTCGCAAAGGGTTCTTGGACAAAGGAATGCTTATGCTTGCATCCCCTTTGATACGCTTGTGGACGGCTACATTGTATCGTCTTTCTCTATCAGTTTATTTGGCTCTTTTGTGATTCTCTTCATAATGCTTTTGTGGTACAATATACCGAGTCTGAGTTAGTTGTTTCATTATTATAAAGCGGATTTGTTCTATGCTTGTCATATTACCAACACAGTAACAGAACAGTGCTATAGATATAATTATACATATCTACTTGACAGTGAATACTTCTTCAGTAAAATCTTATTGATTGTTCAAATTATATTGGTTTGTTTTTACTTTATTGATATGCTAAGCTAAGGTGGTTACTTACTATTGGGAGACTATAGCACAAGATCGCGACGTCTGGAAAGAGTGGGGGAGGCCTTTGCCCAGCAGTGGGACACGAAGGGCTGATATAAATAAAATAAATAAATAAAGGTGGTTAATTCTCAAATCAAAACATAAACATTGACATAAAGGAAGTGGACTCAGACGCTGTTTTAAATGATGAATAAACCGTTATTTCTAAATTTCAAACAGACGATTAAATGCGTTAACTCGAGTCACCTTAATGACCTTTATTTTTCAATGAATCATCAAATACAATGTTCTAGTTTATAAATACAAAACTATTCTTCGTGTTGCAATGCTTTGACATGCTTGCACTAAAATAGCTACAGTACTGTTGTCATAATAATGTGCATTCGTAAGCTATTATCAAAATGCAGTATTTGTCATGTCCTCTTTATATTCCACCATGCATGTCCTACATCCTAATAACCTGTTCCAGAGCGTCTTACATTCCATTAAGCCATGGCTTTCGCGAACGATGAGGTCACTGATCCCCCTGAGACTATATAACGCCACGATTTGTCTTTATTGCCACCGTATTTTGCCTACATCAAGAATGGTATTTCTATAATTAAAACTACGTCGACTGCGAGTTTGTATTCTAGTATTACTGCTATAAAAAGATGTTGGCAGATGCTATTTGTTTAATTGTATGCTATTTATCTGTTATTAGTTCTATTTCATCTTGTAAATTATCATTTGGCGTTTCCTCTAGACAGTCATTCACGTAATGTTTACCGACCGCGTTGTCTTCGATAACGGTTCTCTCGTTTGAGTTGCCTCAAAAACATGAAAGTAGTGAATTAATCATAGCCGGTCTGGTTTTATTTACACAAATATTTAACGATGTTTGTAACGCACCTCGTGGCTCGCTCAATCAAGTCTCCGAAGTGGAGCAAACATCAATCTTCGAAATTTTCAACCTTACGTACTCCCATCTTTAAGTGAAGTTTCATTTGACATTAAAACCTGTCTCGTTTCTTGTGACGTGTTAACAGGATTTTACATTGTCCTCTAAAGGTAAAGTATGTAAAGTCGAATTTGGCATGAGATGTTTTGGGTAGCATAGCAACACAAGTTGCTATCAATCTTTGTCTGCAACTGACCGTCAACAGAGTTCTCTTGTAATCTTTAAGCAGGTATTTGGCATGTTTGCGATGCCTTTAATGGCATTAACATTTAGTCTGACGATAAATTTATAGGCCGCTCTGATGATTTTAAGGGTTTTTTGCGTGCATCTGACGTCATAATGGTGAAAGTTGCGAATTTGCTTCATGGTTTTCAAGATATGGTATGTCAACTTTATGGTCCTCATGAATAAGAACCGTTAAATTATTCATCGAACTCCTTGTTTATTCATTCCAAATTTATGGTAAGTACATCGAAGTTCATACTCGCTTTTCAAATTCCTACCATCAACACACGCATGATAATAAAGTAATTGTAAAGTTCTGGAAAATTTCGGCGTTTGTAAACGATGAGTCATAGTAATTTCGCACTATTATGCGCCAAGGTCCTCGCGACAGGACATAAGCCTCTCCCCACGTGTCGGTCCATGAATCACTCCTATCTATGACGTAATGCATATTAAAATAGGATGTAGAAATACTCTTATAGTATTTTTTTGGTCAGTCTTCCGTCCATTCATGCGTCGATTCTGTGTGGCAGATATTGTTTGCAAATAAGCATCGGCATCGTTCAACTGGAATGGCTGCGGTCTGCCTGTATTGTATTGACTGAGACTTTGTTTCTGTCTGTATGTATTGAGTGTTTGTATGCTTCATCCTTTTGATACTAGCTGTTTTCATCTCGTCGCAGATTATAGTCGGCCATATTGTTTTCACCTCTTCTATATTCTCTTGACACGTGCCGCAAAAATGTCGCGCTCCTCAAAATATGTCCACGGCGCAACCATCAAATTTAGGTCACTCTTTGTTACATGATCGCTTTAGAATTGGCTTTGATCTTTGTTGTGGAAATTCAGCTACATTGTGTGTGGATTGGAAAATCTTGGTGGAAAGATAAATTTTAAAAGTCATAGGAGTTGTTATTGCTTGGCAAAATCATTCAATCGTCGGATGGAACCAATGGGACTCGTCGTGTGTTTCTGTAAGGGGCTTGTGGCGAGTGGTGAGGTGATTTGAGGGTGAATTCCCTTTTGATTTGACGGTCTAATTAGGATCATGGCGAGGCCGTAGTTGAATAGCGAATGCGCTTTCATATTTCTTAGTTATTTATTCCTAAAGCAATATTAACTCGCCTTTTAGTTTTTTTTAGTTTAGATGGATGGATTTGATGTGAGTAAGAAAGGAGTGAGTGCTGAGATGACGTCTGATAGATAAATGGAAGACGAACACATGTTGTGCCGACCCCACGTAGTGGGATAAGGGCAGGAAGAAGAAGAAGAATGTCCAACTGCAGGTCAACCTCCCTCCCTTTTCCCCACACCTCCCAATCTTGAATCAAACCCAATCACTCTAACATAAAAGTAAACAATAACTACCAAGCAATATCGTAACAAGTACGACAATTATTGCTTCATCTAAAAATACTTTATGCTGAAACTTTATTACTTACAACTCCAACATTACTTGGATTGCGTTGTTTTGAAACTTCTGTATAAGTTTGTTACGTTGCTTGTCATAATTTTCCGATTCCGATAATATGAACACCGTTTTATAAATTTTGTTTGGTTGTAAGAGTCGAACGATAATTGCGGGACAGTTGCATTTAAATACTAATATCGTCCTTATTTATATCGATATGGATATGTATTTCCTTTGTTTGGCGTTCCTTTGTTTCCTCGGTTTGACGACCTCTGTGGCGCAGTGGGCGAAGGCTCGCCTGAGACGCGGAGGTTGCGGGTTCGATCCCCGCCACGGGACAAATGTTTGCATGTTCTGCAGATATTTGTTCCGGGTCTGGATGTTTTTCTGTCTATATTATGTATGTATTTACAAAAAAATATATGTATCTAAGTATTATATTAGTCATCTGGTTACCATAACACAAGCATTAAGTTGCTAAGCTTGGGACTAGATGACGCTGTGTGGAATGTCCAAGGATATTTATTTTATTTATTTTGACTAGCTATTGTTTGGTTTTTAGAACCTTTTTATATATCATCAATGGTGTTCCTGATAACCTTGAAAATCCACCAATGATAGAGCTGCGTTGTGAGGATAAGAAAATGAAATGTTTTCCTCATCACATCTCTAGTGGAAAAGCTACCCAAGTAGAAGAAAGGAAAATGACGGTAAAGAATTAGCTATTGACCCAAATTAGGGAAATTTCGCTGTCGCGTAGATAATAAGGTGAGTATCCTAATAACGATTATAAAGATATTGAAAATTAGAGGAGGAGTTCGAGATATTCTGAAATTTTTAATATCTGAAGATGGACTTCAATTCACGCCTGAACCAATTAACTAACGATTATAAAAACTTTGATGTATAGTTGTACCTGTAACACAGTCCACAGATAATATAATACTATACTACCTGTATCTAATGCCTTTTTAAAAAATTTAGCAACCAATAATGTCGATATTTTATGTTTTTGTTACGCCTCTACACAGCGCTCAATCAAAACTTATAATTATTTTGTATTTAATTATGAAACTGACGAGAAGCTGATGTCCCATTAAACAATATTATTTCGCTTTTTCCTATTGCTGGGTATAGCGCATGCGCTTGCCTGTGACTTTTGCCAATCAATCTACACGCGCTAACGGGTAGATATTTGACAGATGCTATGAAAACTTGTCATGTCACAGTGCCTCTAGTTTAAGGGATAGATGAAGTACTTAAATTTTTCATACACTATTTCAATCTACACGCTAGCGCGCGTGTAGGTATTTTGTCAAGTCATGGTCAGCGACGCTGTTATTGTCGTCGACCCATCGTGCTGCTCCACGCACGTCCAACGCTTCCAAATTACTCTACAAACTCTTATTAAAAGAAGTGACAGTAATCGAATCGAAGTCAATATCAGTCAATGGAGACACTTCAGTCTTTATTGGTTTGGTATTATCAACAGTTTTCACATCGAAACTGTCAGCTAAATGACGTGGTCTTAAGCGTGACGTCAATTTTCAACGCGCCATGATCAGAGCTACAGAAATAGATGTGACGCTGTAGTGGAAACTGTTTACATTCTTTCGATTGAATGATTTTATGGATATCTTGTTATGTAATGACGGTAATCGTTTGTTGTTCATGTAAATTCACTGCTGGTTTATTAAGGTCTAAAATTGATAATAAAGGATTGAATTAATCTTCTAAGTTAATAGTAAAATGAGGAGACGATTTTAGGTTTTATTGTTGTTTTTGTGGCTGAAAAGAAACGGGGTTACCATCGCCAGAACAAAATTAAGAGTAAGAAGAATAATAGAGTAACATCAGAGACGGTTCTCAAACTAAACTAGAATATAATAAACCTAACGAAACAAAACGAAAAGAAACTATTCTTGTTTCTGTTTTAAAAAATACTGAATTCTCAAGTGATCTTTCTCATAATTACCTAATTATAAAATCTGTACATATCATGAAAAAACTTTTTGATATTAACAAAAAATTCTACTCTCGATTTAGGGCGCTCTCAACATAAACCTTTTAACTTATGTAGCCAGTCTATGGCCAAAATATTATATTGTTTCATACATGTCTGCTTTGACGTCACCGCATGGATTGACTGTATCAATTTATTTTATTTGCGTCACGCTGAAATGGCATTATCGATGGGAAAATACAAGTTTTTGTCACGAAACTGAATTATGCATCCCCAAGGTTTAGACATTCTCTCAGATAAATAATAAATAAATAAATATCCTTGGACATTTTTACACGACGTCATCTAGTCCCAAGCTAAGCAACTTAATGCTTGTGTTATGGTAACCAGGTGACTGATATACTACTTAGATACTTTTTTTTGTAAATGAAAATGAAAATGAAAATGAAAAAATGTTTATTACTGTAAAATAAGGTCGAAGTTTACACAGAGTTTACAAAGTAGTATACTTAAAATTAACTTAATTTACAGACAGTGAAAATCAAAACAACGAATATATCTATCAGTTTCCTCACTAGGCAAAGCCTGTATCGAGGAAACTTTGTTACGACAGCTCAAGTAGTTATGGCTAGGTCAGATATAACAGAACTTATTTGCAAAAACATAAAAAGTAAGCCTACAATATAAGTAATAATAATATTAAATAGAATACGTATATTATAATAATACTACAAAAAATAAAAATAAAATAAAAATAAAAACATGGTAAAAGAAAGTTAATTGTAAAAATAAAAATATAAAAATAAAATCTCATCAGATTGAAACCTATTTAGGTTTCAATTTCAATTATTTTTTCGGCTTGGTCGTAATTTAAAGCATTTAACCATTTCACAATCAGGAATTTCGCTTCGCACATTGTTTTGCGTTTAATGTCGCAACGTTTGACAACTTCATTATACACGTGAATTCTCATGAAGCTACCAGTACGTCGAGCAAATGTGGTGTTAACGATAGGAGTTGGTACTTTAAAAACTCGGCGAATTAAATAAGACTCATATTCAACGGAGGAAATAACAGATTTATGGATCGTAAGACAAGTTTTAAGCAGGAAAAGCCGGCGCACACTAAGTACACCAGCATCATTATATAAATGTTCTGTGGAATACATACATATTATAGATAGAAAAACATCCAGAACCGGAACAAATATCTGCAGAACATGCAAACATTTGTCCCGTGGCGGATAGATCTTTATACATTTAGATGTCTAGTAGGATAGTCAGAGGTACCTACATCCAAATAGGTAAGTACATAATTATGCCACGTGCCTAAATTTTTTAGATGATAACATTTGACGAATCCTAACCCAACGAATCCCAGTACATAGCCAAAACGAAAAATTTATACTCTGCCAGGATTCGAACGCAACCTACGGATCGAAAGTTCATTTCACTAGACCGACTCTTATTATTGAAATTGTACAAAAAATGTATTTCTAAAATTAATTTAACTTGTCATAGATAAATAGAATCCCAAGTTTCTCAGTACTCGTATTCAACGAGTATAATATACTACCGTCGTCCCGTCTGTCCAGGGACAAACATGTTACGTAAACATAAATGTGTAAACAGCCGGGGCAAACAAACCCCGTCGTGGATAGTGGCACTTGCCTTGTCTGACTTATAGCTGCAGATTTATGTCGCAATGTTCTAGTTTCACTGTGTTATTTTACTTGGACACCGAAGGCTCCTATTTCTTACCCTGTCCTTCATAATGCACTCTTCCTAATCTGTTGCCATCTCTTTTTATTGACATGAGAGTGATAAGGAAAAACCATTCCAAAAGCTTACTGAATTAAGTGGTGAATAATGAGGTTCACATGAGGCTCACAGTGTGCAGTTGTTAAGAAAATTCGTTGCAAATACCCGAAACGGGTTCTGTAGGGTTACCGGCGGTTTTTGTGTAGTATAGTAATCTATCTTCGCTCACGTCTCAAGTATTCTAAATGTATGGAATTTTTATTTCATGCAAGTTAACGGGGAAACGCTGCACTGGATTTTCATACATTTGTGATACTTGACTCGGTATGGAGGACAGTATCCAATACTACGGTAAACTAAGATAGAATAACCAAATCATCATTATCTATCGCGTTTGAATAAGATTAATTTATTTCTATTCCATCATAATATTTTCCGGTAGTGTTTCCCACACGCTCACGCATCGATCCGACTATTTATACTACGAACATTGAATATGTTTATTTTGATTCCTGCCCCAGATAATGTTTTTCCGCGTTCGGAGGAAAACGCGTGCCGATAAACATTTTCGCGTTGTTTTTTCTGGTTCAAGTTCGATGCGATCTTTTCATGGCCGATACCCGTACCTAAAAAAGTGTCCTTTATAATCGTAGGTTTGTTTTTTTGCAAACTTTTGTCGCATTGTCATGAACGATAATGAGTTTCCTCACGAATCCGCCATAGAGTTAACGAGTCGCCTCTAGGCAGTAAACCACTTTTACCGGCTTTTAAAGTCGTTAAGCCATGACGGAGGCCTTTAGGCGGTCTAAAAACTCCGTCATCAGAGCTTGGCCACTTGCTCATACCACTTTTAACGGCTTTTAAAGTCGTTAAGCCATGACGGAGGCCTTAAGGCGGCCTAAAAACTCCGTCATCAGAGCTTGGCCACTTGCTCATACGAACGAACGAACGAACGAACGAACGAACGAACGAACGAAGTAAACCTCTATCTACAAGCAAACAATGACAAAAAACATATCCGACCGGTTTTGATGAGCAATGAAATATTCATTACACAATCCTTATTTAGACTAGAAATCGGAATTACCTTTGCGTGAGAGTCAACTCGTGTCTTGCGACCTTGGAGGGCCGTCGACCGGTGACGTCACAGCCCCAAAGCTTGCTCTGAACCCCCGCGTTAGTTGCTAAGCCAACCCCTTCAGGACAAACTGATGTGGACTTAGTTTGCATGTCTAGTTTAAGCCTTCAGAGTTTCAACAATAACTGTAATTATGTTTGTCAAACTGAACATAACTTCCTTTACAACTTTTCGAGATGGTTTATAGAGAGAAGACCTATTCCAACACTGGTAAGGAAGATAGCCTAGGATATACAAACTACAAATATAAACGTTTCTTTCTTTCTTTCGATATCGTAAGGATGGGATAGATTTGCAAAGCACCTAAAATATCCATTCATTCATTCATTCTGGCTGATCAGCCGTATTCACGGAAAAAATACTCGTATAGCTAATAGTTATATGTGGAGCTAAATATGTTTCCACATACTATCCTCATGTTTTATGAAAAAGCCTAATGCATGTTTAATCTGTTGTTTAAACCTACTACAAATATATTATTTTTGCATATTGTAATGAGATTTAGATTATTTATTAATGAATTTCGTTTTTGTTTCAGGTAAGACCGTGAAATCGTGACCAGTTTTTGGCAGTGAGCATACGTCATGACAGTATACCATTTTCCTCCTTTCTCTTTCTATTCTTGAGTGTGAATCGAACACGTATTTCATTTGATTGATCAAACAATTTATTTGGTTGTTCATGAGGTATGTTTTTTTTTCTTTTTACTATTAAAATCAATCTCTTCTTGAATTATGCCACCTAAATCATCATCATCATTATAAATGCAAATGTTTGTGAGGATGGATGTTTGTTACTCTTTCACGCAAATACTGAACAGATTTGGCGGAACTTGGAATATATCAGATCCGCATTAACGCATAGGCTACTTATGTATACCTATATATTATTATATATTTTATCCGGGTAGGTACCAATAGCGAATGCTATAGTGTGTTGTAGACGCATAAGGCCAGTAATGATTCTTTAAATTAGATGTACTTAGCAGATAATTTTTAATCTTTAATTTCTTGGTTTCCACAATTCGCCACTACATATAAAATCTCCCTCTATTCTTAAATACTATCTATGTCATTAAGGTCAGGCAAGCGTATTCTATTTATTGATACGTAAACGTATCGTTATAATATTGTATCATTCGATTTTGACGATCATGTGGCGCAGCGGGCATGCCTGAGACCCAGAGATTGCAGGTTCAATCCCCGCTGCGGGACAAATGTTGTATGGTCTGCAAATATTTGTCTCGTGTCTGGGTGTTTTCTATGTTTAGATGTCATCTTACGAAATTGAAGTCTGTTTAATATACTTATTTTTTTTTTGCCACATGTTTTGTAAGTGTGATTTTTTTTCTTTACAATGGACCAGTCGGCGTAGTGCCAACTGTCCTGTCAATCTTCCTGAAAACCCTTCCAACTGTCGAGCATCGGCGATGTGTGAGCCTTCTTGCAATATTTCCGCGCGGTCGCTCACAGCTAGCGCATCCAATAATTTATATCACTGGGCTCAACTCACACCAAAAGAGCATCGAAGAGCAGCGAAGCGAAGCGCAGTTTCAGTGTCATACAAATTTCAACTTTATTTTCATTACTATAATACTTGTTATCGCATGAGAAACTCGAACGAGTCGCGAGGATGCCCGCGGCTTCGCGGGAATACCGGCGAATTCCAATACGCGCGCCGTCTCTGCGATAATAAGTATTATAGTAATAAAAATAAAGTTGAAATTCGTATGACACTGAAACTGCGCTCCGCTACGCTGCTCTTCGATGCTCTTTTGGTGTGAGTTGAGCCTTATTCTATTCCCATTTCACACATACCTCGATGAACTTCTGACCCATTTGCGTTATTTCTATCTCGACTCCACGATGATGGAAGACTAGTTCCAGATGGGTTCTACATTATTCTCATATCGTTTATTATAATAGGTTTATGATGTGATAGCTCAATAGCTAATATATTATTGCATTTTACATTCTCAGAAATTGTATGTCCTTCGTTAGTTCGTATGAGCAAGTGGCCAACTCTG
The DNA here is from genome assembly GCA_963582015.1 of Xanthorhoe designata. Lineage (NCBI taxonomy): Eukaryota > Metazoa > Arthropoda > Insecta > Lepidoptera > Geometridae > Xanthorhoe > Xanthorhoe designata. The sequence goes on along the minus strand of OY757042.1, from coordinate 736,400 downwards.
GTGACGGAGTTTTTGGGCCGGTTGTATGTCCTTGTAACCTACTAATATAATAAATACAAAAGTTTGTGAGGTTTAATAGAATGATGTTTGTTATTCTTTTACGCAAAATATATTTATATCCGAGAACGTAATAAGATAAAATAAAAACAAAATATTCCTGAAAACTTGCACTTTTTAATTGATTGCCACGTTTATCACCGTGCCGTTTAAAAGTTCTTATTGCAAAAAAACAAAAAAAGTCAGTTAATACTACTTGCATGTTTAAAGCACCCCTCGGTGAAAATAAAGGGGTGCTTTGGAGTGAAATGGGGGCGAATAGGGCCCTAATAGATTGGACTGACAACAGCGTCGCTGTGCGTTAACATCACGCTTGAATTCAATTAATGGCATTTTAAAACATTGTATCCAGTTTAAATTAAACCATTTTCCGCAAAGATTTAAACTGCAAAATTGAATTTGAACGGAACAATACAGTGATGAGTCAGCAATTTCTCTAACAAACAGAATTTTAAAGGTAAAGTATTCACTCGTAATGGTGACGAATCAAATTTTTGCATAAACCTTGCGTCACCTCTCACTACTGAGCTGTTTTGTTATATAACTAATTCAGTCTTAAAACAGCGGTGTTTATGTAGTAGTAATCTAAATATATAATATGTAAAACAACACAGGAAAATTAAAGTCCTTGAAAAATGGTAATCGAAATCCTTAAACTTGAAAGGTACTTCAAGTATGCTACGTCCGGAGTTAAGACTTCCGAAATTCGCCGGATTATACCGAAAGGGCACGAGGTGAAGGACGCCTCATGTTTTCTGCTCGGAAATCAGCGATCGATACTCTGTCTGTGTCGCTGCTATGCAAACACCAATCCTAACTCCTCAGTATAAAGCACATTTACGGTACAAGCCAGTTTGTTGACCTGTTGGTCGTCTACGTGTTTAGACTGTGAGTGCCTCCAGTTTTGAACAGTGCCCTTATTATTTATGTTCCGCAAGTCTTGCGATGACGTGACAACTTTGACTGCGCAATATTGGCGAACCACTTCGACATTCTAGAAGCGTCCATGTAATCAAGCTTCCTTTGAACGTAATGCTTTTGTTCGCGTGGAACTGAGAACTTGTAGGTTGTTTTCAAAGTCCTTCATAATGAGACTAAATGGAATGTGAGCCCTGTTAAGAAAGAATCTAAATAAATACCAAAGAAGTATTAAAATCCTACTCAAGAACTCAAAAGATATGGCTCCATTTGATGAATGGTATTCCTAGTTTTATCTATTCCTTTAGTGGTAGAACAGTATCTCAATAAATTATTTCTTGTTTTTCGGAATAGTTATAGTACGTCATTAATCTTCAATCATGCCAACCTTTTAACCTCACTTTTCGCTACCGTAACATCAATTTGTGCCAATTGCTTCTGTGACAAGCGTGAACTTAGTTCCTTGCGTCTGCTGAACTATTTACGGTCTTATTTCAATGGGCATAGCAGATTTGCTGACCGGAAATGTTCTGATTTGACCTATCTCGTACTACTGCTATTTTTTTTTATTGGAAATTGCTTTTCCACGGTGTTCACTCTATTTTGTACTTTATTACTTCATTCAGCTTGACCATCTATCATCAGCCCATCATATCCACTCTGTTGGTTCAAACAAGAGCGTAGTAATCCACCAATTACGCATCGCAAACCCTTGTCAAAGCAATTTAGCCCTTAGCATAATACTCTCTAAGCTTTCAATGTATCTCGTCGAGAGGAATGTAAGGTTATTAAATTACACCTTCCACTCAGTCGTAAACAAGCGCAGTATTGATTTGTTGTGACCCGAATACTGTGTGTTACTTAATCTGTGATGCTACTATGTACAGTACTGTGGCTACTCCTATCGCCTATTCTGTACCTTTGTTGTTGTTTTGCCGGGAGAGATCGTAATCAATTATTTTCAACATTTCTGTGCTTCTATGTTGGTTGTTAGTTCATATAAACTTTGTTCTCTTACAAACGGTCCTGAGCCTGCAGCCATATTACGATCACTTCGTATCGAATCTTTTTCTCTTATCGCTCATCCTTTGTTTCGACACTTTTAACCACGTAACTTATCGTCATGCATTACATTTTCTGTTTCTATAGCTATAGCGATTGTAGGTAATATAGCTTGGCTTGGAAGCCTAGTCTATCAGGATCACTGATATCGACCTGGGTGAATAAAAGGAATCATGCCAAGATCATCTGCTTAATGTTACCAGTTCAGTGTCCAAGACGCAAATGCGGATCTTACGTGCAAGAGCTGGGACATGCGCCTATTTTTTTTATCAATTGGCGGATTTATTGATAAGTTTGTTTGTTTACCTCTCGACGCGACCGCTGTTATCAGTTGTTTGAATGACACTGCGCAGTGTTGCGTTTATCTGTTCAATAACATTTGGGTGCTGCAGTTCGGAGCAACTGATACACAAGCTTGCTTGCCACACACTTATTTTAACAAATCAGATAAGACCTAGTTCTGACATTTTACTATTAATTAATACAGTAAAAGTATATATATTTCTCAACTGTTTAGCATAATGAATGGAACTTGTTTTGTTGCCCATTGCTGGACCAAAGTTCTGGCCAGCCACGCCATTAAAAGGACGTGCCAAAACCTTCTAACCAGTAAAAGTTTTGTCTGGTTAACACAAAAATGTGTAAGCGGTACATCTGTAAGGTGTCGTGACGCGTTAGTACGGTATACATTTTTATACAGAACTAAACGTGAGATTTATTAGTGTCAAATAGGTGTGAAAGTTTTCGTCCGTTCCACCTAGTTACATTGTAGTTACATTGATGTAACCAGCTGGACATTTTTATTCCAAGTACCTAGTTACATTATTTAAAAATGTAACTTTAACGTAACTAATGAGACTTTTTTGTTCCACCTAGTTACACCGTAGATAGGTACCATGAAACCTACTGGAGCCGATACTTCTGACGCGTCACGACCACACGCCCGACACAATATACTTCCGGCCTGACTTAAAATGTCAGAGTTTTCTTAACAAACGTTGAATCCGGTTGTTATTGCCAGATATCGACCAGCGCACGATAAGCTGGATAGGACGGAAACGGCTCTTATTGGAGAGATCTTTTCAATCTCCCGATAGTCGAGCGAACCGTGATCCTTTTCCGGACATAGGGTGTTTGTTGGCAAGATTGTATTCCGATTGCAATTACTAGAAATTGTCTGCTGTCTGAAACTTTTAAATGTTTAGTCTGTAAAATTGAGAGAAGGAATTATAACGACGATCTCTGTGGCACAGTGGGTGAAAGCCCGCCTGATACGCGAAGGTTGCGTGTTCGAATCCCGCTGCGGGACAAAGTTTGTATGGTCTGCAAATATTTGTATCGTGTCTGGGTGTTTTCTATGTACATAACTACAAAAAATATTTGAAAATGAGCTCCATTCACACGAGATTATTTTACAATTCTTGCGAAAATGTTGAAGGAATATTCCCAGAAAAGTAAGCAAGAGCTGCCAGGGATGAAACCCGGCTGCAGGTATTGATCGACACCAGCTTTAGAGCAGTGCTAATGAATTAAAGCGTTGAATGCCTGAGCTAAGTGAAATACCACGTAATACGGGCTTTGGCTCTTTGATCATCGTCAATTTTTCACCTGAAACCTTACCAGTTTGTTAGTAGTAGAGGGTAATCTTCAGATGCAATGCACCTCTATTGAAAAACTCAAGTTTCACTGGTATGAAATGTAGGTACATTATTCCCGTTACATTATTGCAGCTGCCAGTTGACAAGAGACTGCTCGAGCAGTTCGTGTATGGACTGCTCGAGCAGTCACACTTTTGCGGGCACCACATTGGAACGTGTTGAGTGACAACACTCCAATGTGATGCCGGCACCACGAATTGGCTTCAACTTGGTTCCAAAATTAGAATAGCCAATGACAATGCTCCGTTTGTGTCGAATAACCGTAAACGGAGCATTGCCATTGGCCATTCTAATGTTAGATGGAACCAAGTTGAAGCCCATGTGTGGTTTCGGCATGAGGATCGAGTTTGGACGGTTATTGACACAAACGGAGCATTGCCATTGGCCATTCTATTCGTAGCCAATGTTGGAACAAAGTTGAAGGCAATGTGTGGCCGCATTACGGTCATTCACGAGTTCACGAACCTATATAATGATGTATCGAGTACATCATTATAGGTTATAGGCATCGAGGTAGTATTATAGAGCCACAATCACACAAATAAAATGTAAACGCCAAAACTCGGCGCACGCTACGTAGTGCGCAGAGTTTTTTTTTTGCGTTCCATCGACATTGAACATTAAAACAAACGAAATAACGTCTACATTCAAATGTCAAATGTCAATTGTAGAACATTGAATTTGCACGCACATTTTTTGAGTGTTGTCAGCTATTAGATTGTGACTCTTTAATACTACCTCGATGGTTATAGGTTTAATTTAATTCAACATTAATTATCTGTTTCGATAATGTTGTAATTGTTTTCAAAGTTACACGCGTATTTTGTTGTAGGTATACTTCATGATGATGTAATGGAATGTGTTGATAATAACTTTTAATGAATGGCTTAGCATCCGCTACTAATTAACAGTTATTAATAGCGAGTTTTCACTATAATTTCGAAGTGTGTAAAATGTCCAACAATGATATTTAAAAAAAAAATTATATAGAAAAGATGGATAGGTTATTGAGAGTCTCAATAACCTGTCTATCTTTGGTTTTGCTCAATTTGATACTGGCCATAAGTCACTTATACGAGATCCTATCTACAAATAATATGGACTACTTATAGTATTGTTGTAACTTTAATTCCAACTTCAGCATGCCATGTCCGAAGCTCCCCCACTGGTTATCTAAAATGCACCACGTAAAATGTAGGTTTGGCATTTTATTCCAGCTACAATATTATTTCGATTTACCGAGAAAATGGAACCATATACTTACACTACTTTGTAGTTGAGTTAGTTATTGGACATTTTACTAGTACGAGTTACCTGTTTGTGCAAAACAAACACTGCTTTTAAATATGTATTCAATATCTTTGTTTAGTTGCAGGCTAAATATAACTAACTCGTCAACTTTACACATTATTAGGATTTCGTCTAAGGATTCGAAGTTTTGTAACTTTCCAAAGTTCATTGGCACCTTTGTTGCTACGTCGTGTTATTGAGCCTACTGTTTATAAATGTATATTATTAGCTATGTTATTAACGAATTCTAGTGTGACAATTTTAATTATGTTAAATTGACTTAGGCTGGCAACACATATTAAACCCTTCAAGTACAGCAAGCAGACCACAACAAGAAGGTATGAAACTTTAGTTAACCAGCCCCCTGATTGTGTACACTTGTCTCGTATTGTATCCAAGTTGTATCAATGCAAAAAACACAGTAAATCGCAAAAACAACTGTCAAATTATAAGTTATTTACTATACTCGTTCCAACCGTTTATTTAACTTTTGACAGCTGTAATACTGACTCAAATAGTGATACCCTGACCCGTTACCGATTCGATTTATTTACTTATTATTATATTAATTATATTATATTATATACTTATTATTATAGACTATAATTTACTTATTCAGCGTTAAATCTGACAGTTATCATCAATCCGAGACAAGTGTACACAACCCAGGGACAGCTCTGTACTTGTTTTGCAACAGTACATTGTTGTAGGAGTTATTGAGCACACTCCATGCTCCATCTGATGCTGAACAATGTAACGAGTTTGCTTCAGTTAATTTAAAGTTCAATGTTTGTGCTGAATTCTCGAGATATTCTATCGCTAGAAGTGATGATAAGATATTTTATTACTGCGCTTGAAAACTTATTGCATACGTTGTCGAAATGAGTCTTCATTTTAGTCTGACTATAAATCACCTAATTCTTGATAAGAATAAACAGTGTCTGCGATTCTTGCATTATAGAATTCCTTACGTTATTTTTGCGTTTACTGGATTTTTACTACAACTATTTTGAATCCTATTATATTTTGCAAAACTAAGAGTTCTCTCTGTCTTTGATATAAGATGTCCTTTCAAAATGTCGTAAGTTTTCTTCTGTCCCTACACTGAAATGTTCAATAACTCGATTTACGTTCCACGTTTTATATTCTCGCAATTCCTACTTCAACTTATCTTTTCCGTGTAAAATTAAAGCTACCAGGAATTCACCGTGTGTGCCACCTTTATTGATTTATCGTATTCGCTGCACCGGCATAGTACCGACACGACTGATATATTATTCACTACAAATACGGCTGAATGAATCAGAGGCATGTGCGCGAGCGATATAGTATCTGATAGCTACTTTTAACCGAAATTAATCGATCAATACAAAGTCATACATGCAGCTCTCATAAGGCTCAACTCACACCAAAAGAGCGGCGAAGAGCAACGAAGCGGAGCGCAGTTTCAGTGTCATATGAATTTGAACTTTATTTTCATTACTCTAATACCTACTTATTATCGCATGAGAAACTTGACCGAGTCGCGCGGATGACCGCGGCTCCGCGGGAATTCCGGCGAATTTGAATACGCGCGCCTTCTCTGCGATAATAAGTATTATAGTTATAGAAATAAAGTAGAAATTCATATGACGCTGAAACTGCGCTCCGTTTCGCTGCTCTACGCCGCTCTTTTGGTGTGAGTTGAGCCTTAGTCATTATCTGGGGCTTGTAATAATCTTGGGGATCGTAAGAAACGTAACTTTTCGAATCGAATGCATTCTGTGAATCGGCCAACTGAATTTTCGCCAAAATATCCAAGAAAGAATGTAAATTTACTTATTTTACATTGCAAATCGATTTGAAGTGACACAGAATAGTACTCTGTTCCTGGAACGACTGATTGCCGAGCCGGTAAACGAACTTATCGGAAAATTGCTTTCTAGAATATGAAAACAGCCTTTTGTAGTCGGCTGAATCATTAATTATGAATTTGTAAAGAAGCTTATTTCCATTTATAGTCTGCTTTGTACAGTTAAATGGTTTGAATATAGAAGACACATGTGGGGAATTATATTGAAACTGAACGAACGGGGTTTTGAACAGTAATGAAAGTGCATTATTTATTTTATACACTGTCTTTTTACACTCAAAGTTATCAGTAAAAAAAGCAAACAAAATTGTAATCCAATTTACAAGTAAGTATACATTTTTCACTAAACGCTTGACGTATTTGTACTCTAGTCAAGTTAAAACACTAGACTAGTCTCGGATCCAATATAGGACTGACTAAGGGTCAAATGAACCATTTACTCTAACTAATGGATGTCCGGTACCAGCCAGGCTTTACCAAAATAAATGCCTGAATGATGAAATGTTTTCAGTATTGCACTAGAATCTATTTTGTAATTGATCGACTCGGACATGGCTTTGGTGATCGTATTTTGTTTAATTTGATATAATTTTTTGCTTTCTCTATCGAGAATTAATGAATTTATGGTTATACGGTGTTGTAATCCATGCAGTACATAGATACTTGGGTCTCTGACTCATATTAAGAGGATATTTCCTTTTACTAGGATACCGTCAAACGATACATAATAATATCAATCGAAATTCGTGGCGTGTTGAATTAATCCGCATGACAATGCTCAAAAATAGTTTGTATTATGGAAAGGAAACCCGCAATGTAGAATAGATAACTGAACCATAAAATTTTTCCTTGTACGGAGCAGAACAGCTCAAAGCATAGTAAGAAGCTTATTCAAACCGCAGTGTTGTTGTCTCCAACGTCTATTCAGCTCGGCTCTAAGACGGTATGGCAATGGTAGATTGTAAACAACTTCTGCGTCACAAACACGTCTAGTATCTGAAGAGCTGTTTATTGAATTGTTGCACTGCAGGCGCTTGTTATCTTGATGTACACTGACGGTTTGAAAATGTTCGTCACCTTAGAGTCGGTTTTCGCTTGCACCAGATTGCAAGAATCAATTTTTATTGTACCAACATTTACCAGTGACGTTCCTTTTTCAAGTTTCAAAAGGGATTATGTCCTCGTGCTCGTTGAACGAATCAAGTTGAAAACCGACGAACATTTTCAAACCGTCACTGTACAATTGGCTCGTCTCATTTAGCTCATGCACCATTATTAGTGAACCAGCTTCCGAATAAACACCAACCGAATGTGTGTATCAACGTTACGTATTTTTGGCGATTCGGTGTTTTTAGTATTTCTGAGGGGTAGTTAGTTACTCTACATCCAAACTACAAAAATAGCATACATTTTGGTTTGTCTGTAACGAATGGTGAGTGATTATTTGGCACCACGTCGGGCGCCAACGAAGGAGCTAGCTATTCATGAAACACTGAATAAGTTGTATTATAGGAAAGCTCATTTGGCCGAGAAACGATGTCGGTACGGTAACTTTGTAATTTTGTTAGTTGAATCAATAGGGTAAATTTGTATGAGCAAGTGGCCAACTCTGGTGACGGATTTTTTAGTTTTGTTATTATGTTGTAAGGTAATTAGTGGCGCCCAACGCGGTACCACATTAGGCTGCTCACGCCACTCACGTGTTTCATTCGGCGGCGCCAATTTCAACTTCAGGCTAAATTATGAAAATTGACGGTACATATTTTACAAGAAAATGTATTAAAATAAACGGTTGCTACAAAGTAAAGCTTCTAAGAAATAAAGAGACTTGCAAAATAATGAACTCTGAATTAAGCTCTACGACGAACATTCATTAGACGGCAAGCTTAGATTCTTGATATATAATTATAAAACGATATATCATAATATAAATGGTATGTTTGAAGCTTGCTGATAAATAAGATGGCTTTTGAAATTATTTAATTCGTGCGGCTAGCTACTCTAGTCTACTCAGAGTGTAAGCGTAAATTATTTCAAAGCTAAAATGCTTTCACATTTCAATCTCTGGCATAAATTATGGTAAAACGTAGAGTGGTTTTGCAGTGCTGACTGGCAGAAACATACGGTTTCCACGAGTATGACTCAACTTTTTTTGTTAAAATACGGGATTACTCTAGTGAAAATAATCTTCGAATTAAATACTGATAATATTTCGGTTAATTTGAAATGATTATGATATTTGGTTGTGTGTGTATGACTACCCATCGAGCTGGTGGACCCCCTATTACGGTGTCCTTGTCTAGGCCACCACTCGGTCAGCATTTTGGGTAGATGACATCCGCAAAACAGTGGGTTGCACGTGGCTAAGACTAGCGCAGGATAGAGGCGAATGGCATTCACGAAGGGAGGCCTATGCCCAGCAGTGGGTTAAAAGTGGCTGAAGATGATAATGATGTATGACTAATGTATGAATATAAACTTTTAGTACCTACCTACACTACACGTCTTACAATGACGAAGTTTGTTATTATAATTTCGAATCTACGAAAGTTTTTAAAGTAAAATGGTTATTTACTTCATTTCAGATGCACACTACGTTTCCCTTCCACAAATATTCGGCTGGAGTTTCAATCTCTGGTAGAGGAGAGTGGTGCTGGCGGCAGTTCTGCCCCGATGCCCCCTCTCCGCATCACGATACCCACAGACAGTGACGGCAGGAGTCCTGCCCCTTCACCGACAGGTAAGACTTATTTAAGGCATCTGTCCTGCATGCAGTAGACCGCTGAAAAAAAAAGCTAGGCCCACACCACCAGGTTCTTGCTTGACTCTTGCCCTGGTGTAGGGAGTCGCGTTGGAACAGGCAGTAGAATCCCTACAGGCTGTTATCAAGGTGTAGGGAGTTTATTAGGACTCATGTACCGAAAGGGTTTTAAGGACGTGACATGTCAAAGTGGTCTATAAAACGATCGCGTACTGAATAAATAAGAAAGAAAGAAAGGAAATTAATTATTCTAGTAATTATTCTATTCTAGACCTCAAGGATCGATTAAGTTTCATTTTACATGCTATGTGATTCTAATGCCTGTTCCAACTTGACTCTCTACACCAGGGAAAAAATCAGGCAAGAACCTGGTGGAGTGGGCCTAGCTTTTTTTTAAAAGCGATCCCTTAACAATCTTAAATAATCTAAATAGTCAAGCTTCAGTGGGAAGCCAGTCGAATACATTTCAGTGGGAATACATTTTGAGTTTCGTAAGCACTGATCTCTCCCCATTCTGCGTAGACAGTCGAATCTGTTTGCGTTTCTCATTAAGTTGCCTCTGCGTTTCAGGTACAATAAGCGCGGCGAATAGTTGTCCGACGTCGCCGCGAGGGGCGGGCTCGTCGGGCCGGCGGCACGTGGACCTCGGCCTAGTGGCGCACTACAGCGCACTCGCAGAGCCAAGGCAAGGCTCGAATGGCACAGGGGTAAGAATTGAACACTTTTTAGGATACACATACTCGTTGAGACTGACGACCTCTGTGGCGCAGTGGGCGAAGGCCCGCCTGAGACGCGGAGGTTGCGGGTTCGATCCCCGTCACGGGACAAATGTTTGTATCTTCTACAGATTCTTCAACACGCGCTGGTCAGCGCTGGGCGCTGCCATTTAAAATTAATATACAACTGTGCTTCAACATGCTTCCTTTGTGTAGAACGGACCAGCGTTGTCAAGCGCCGGTAAGCGCTTATAAGTTTCCAGCTTTCTTTCTGTATACGGCCTAACTTAAAAAATAGGCGCCATTTTGCCGCAGGTTCTCTTTAAAGGGTTGCAACTACTAGTGTTTAAACTTACAGGTGTCGGAGTCCGGTTACGGCAGTTCGCGCGACGTCCGCGACGTCCGCGACGCTCGCGAATCCCGCGACGACGCCAAGCCTCCGTACAGCTACGCGCAGCTCATAGTGCAAGCCGTGGCTTCCGCGCAGGACAAGCAGCTCACACTCAGCGGGATATATAGTTACATCACCAAGCACTACCCGTATTACCGCACGGCGGACAAGGGCTGGCAGAACTCTATACGTCACAACCTATCGCTCAATCGGTAAGGATGTTGTGTGGCATTTGTGGAAAGAAAAAATCATTTATTCTTGTAGGACCTCAAGGATCACTTAAGTTTCGTTTTACATGCTAGGTGATTCTAATGCCTGTTACAACGCGACTCCCTACACCAGGGTTTGTATCGAACAAGTGGCGATCCGTGGTAGAGACCACGCCTCTTTCCCATGGGGATAGGCCTACCCCCATGGGAAAGAGGAAAGAAGGAGGAAAGAGGCGTGATTTTATGTTTGTAGGTATGTATGTATGTATCGAACAAACGCTGAGCCTGCGTATTCGAAAAAAGGAAGTGTGTATAGGTTTTATGATTAACCCCTAAGGGGATAAACACGTATCTTTTCAACCGTCATACGGGCACCACACATTGGAATGTCGGAACGTGTTGGTTCCAACGCTCCAATGTGGGGATTGATTTTGGACGGTTATTGGACACAAAGCTCTACCAGTAGTGTCAAGGGAAAGTAAAATTTCCCTCCACTCTACTACCAAGCGGTAGTGCCTAAGAAAATAAAGGAAACGGCGTATTGCCATTGGCCATTCTATTCGTAGCCAAGTTGAAGCCAATGTGTGGTATAGGTCGCGGTCACTTAAAAAGAGCTTGGTCGGGGAAGTAGCGGGGGTATGTTTGCGCCTGTGTTCACTCGCTGACGAACCAATAGCACTCGCTAAATCAATGGTATGAAGTGCGCCGCAACACCTCTCCACCAATCATCGACCACGGAGCAGTTTGACAGCCAGCGCTCTTTTTACGTGGCGCGACCTATACCCGCATCACTAATCAAAACAAATAATTAGAACTCCATCATTTTTGGGCTTGCAACAAACTAGCACTATCCCATTTGTGGTTTTGAATCAAATTTCAATACAGGGGGCGTATCATCAGTTTTCGAGTGGTGTAGTTAACTATCCTCGCTCACGTGTCAAGTATTCTAAATGTATGGAATGTTTAGTTCATGCAAGTTACCGGGGGAGGCGCTGCACTGGATTTTCATACATTTGTGATACTTGACTCGCTAACGAGGATAGTATCCAATACTGTGGTTAACTCGTGATAGGCCCCCTGAAAGCTAGTTTCAAACTGTAGTAGTAAACGGTGTGATTTCAGGTATTTCATCAAAGTGCCGCGCAGCCAGGAGGAGCCGGGCAAGGGCAGCTTCTGGCGCATCGACCCTCAGAGCGAGGGGAAGCTCATCGAGCTGGCCTTCAGACCGCGGCGGCCTAGGGGCGTGCAGTTCCGGGCGCCCTTTGGCCTCTCCTCCAGGTAATTCTAGGCCTCATATGGATCCTGCCCCTGGATTGTGTAACTTGTCTCGGGTTGTATCCATGTTGTATCAAAGCAAAAAATCACAGTAAATAGCGAAAATAACTGTCAGATTTAACGCTGATTAAGTAAATTAGTAAGTAACTTACTTAATTACTGTAATTTTTGACAGTTGTTTTCGCGATTGACTGTGATTTTTGCTTTGAAACAACATGGATACAATCCGAGACAAGTTACACAATCAGGGGGCTGAGCAAGATTGGGCTAACTTCGATCAGCTCAGCTACGATTTAAGAGCGAGGGCAATCTGATTGAACTGGCCCGGGTGCGAGCAGTTCCGGGCGCCCTTTGGCCAGTCCTCCAGGTAATTCTAGGCCACCTAGGCCTCATATAGACCCTGCAGCTTTGCACCAACCTCTACACTACAAGTATCCACAGCATTCTAGTAGCAACATCTCTTTCAGATAGGCCAGTATCATACTTCACTCGGGAGTTCACGGTTTCACGTGGCCACCAACTTAAGCTCATCCGTGACCCTACCCACTTACTTGCTGCTTATCACTTCTTCAGCAACAGGGTGGTCCACAACTGGAATGCACTACCAGATGACATTGTTACAGCTACTTCTATCAATGCGTTTAAAAACAAGCTCGACATCTGGCTACAAACTAACAAAACAGTGCTCAAAAAGATAAACCAACCATAAACTACCAATGACTGTTCCAACACTGTGTGATATAGACATACAGCTATAGCTGCTCGTCTATCATCTAATAAATAAATAAAATAAATTATTTGATTATCTGTAGATAAACCTAGACCTTTTTTTTTTTTAAAGCGATACCTTAACAATCTGAATAGTCAAGCTTCAGTGGGATGCCAGTCCAACAAAGTGAGGCATGTCAAAGCAAGTAAAAGTAATTGTAAAATTAACAAGATATTAATACCTCAGCAAAATATTGTCTGGCATCACACGCTACACTTGGCTGACTTAGGTACCTTATCTAGTTAATACTAAAGTCCTTAGTGCTAATGGGCCTTTCTTCCAGGTAACGAAGGCTTGGGCTTACTGCCCTGTATAAAGAATCAGTCTCGGTGTTCTGGAGTTATTTCTTGGAAGTACTGGTTTGTTTGTTGCCTCATTTATGCTTCTAGATCGAACCATAAATAGATATACATAGATAGATGAAAACCAGCGCTCCAACAGTCATGATGCTGCTTGGAGCCAATGCTGAGGGGTAGCCTTATTTTCTCGTCACTCGATTGTCAATAAGTATTTCTCATTTCTGTTAAAAACCATGTCAGATGTGGGCAGATCCTTATGTAGTGAGTGCGTCGCTATAGTAAAAAATAATTTTGAAACATACTTAAATATAGATCATAGAATGCAAGCGCGTCAAAAACTCCGTCATTTAAAGTAATTCCATACTTCATTATCATCATCTCAGCCGTAGGACGTCCACGGCTGGACTTAGTGCTTTGCCACACTAGACCGAAATTCCGCCGCCGAAGTTCGGCGACGGAATTTCGGTCTAGTGTGGCAAAGCACTAAGTCCAGCATAATACTTAGGCCTCCCTCATAGATCTACAGTTACTTTCTGCGGCCTTTATCAGATCATCCGTCCAGATGAATGGAAGAATCGAAACATTGTCGGTATCTAAATCGATTTAGGTACAGACAATGTTTCGATTCTTCCGGAGAATCTTCATCTGGGTATGAGTGTGGTCACTCCTCGCGGTCGCGTCTCACGCTGATGTATTATAATGTCTAATACAACTCACGATAGTTTTGAATTCAAATTCATATTTATTTATTGCGTATTGTTAGTAAGAGATGGTTGGTGATACAGTTTAGTACATCCATAATCAGCGTCTTGCGAATGCAACATTCGTTAACACAATTAAACAAGCAGGTATTCTTCAAATGCATTATTATGTTATGTTATGTTATGAGCCTGTAATGTCCCACTGCAGGGCAAAGGCCTCCCTTCCTTCTCTCCATTATTATAGGTAATTAAAAAAAAATATATATAATAAAATGTCAAATTATGAGTAATATAAAATAAGAAAGAGTAAAGTTGAAATGATTAGTCATCTTATACGACATGACAGCTTTATAAGGAACCTCATAGAAGGAAAAGTAGAAGGAAGACGAGGAAGGGGAAGACCGAGACTTAATTACATTAGTCAGATAAAAGAGAAGGTCGCTGTCATGTCGTATCAAGAAGTAAAAGAGATCGCATTGAAAGAAGTATATGGAGGAAATTGCATCATTACACCGACAAGAGCTGAGCTCTTAAGTTTTATATAAAGAGTTGAAAGTGAGTTTATAATAATGGTTTGTGTTGCAGGAGTGCGCCGACGTCGCCGTCGCAAGTGGGCGTGTCAGGTCTGGTGACGCCGGAGGAGCTGTCTCGGGAACCCACACCGGACCTCTTCACTGGGGAGGAACACGACCAGGTAACACTACCACACTACTCCAACAGTCATGACGCTGCTGGAGCAAATGCTGAGGGTAGCCTTATTTTCTTGTCACTCGATTGTCAATGTAATTTTCATTTGTATGTTACCCATGTTTATGTTGATGGAAAATAAAAACTTTTTCTATTCTATTATATTCTACTTACTGTAGGGTTACTGGCGGTTTTTGTGTAGTATAGTAATCTATCCTCGATTTTCATACATTTGTGATACTTGACCCGGTATCGAGGACAGTATCCAATACTACGGTACTTAGACTGCGCAAACGATGTTTTACGATCGAGCAGTCACTTTGCGCGTTAACCTGCTAGTTCGAGTCGCAGTAAGTTGATATCGATACAGCTGTTGCATCGTGTTTCATATGCGTTGGTATCGATACAGAAGCGCTGTTGCATCGCGTTTCATATGCTCTGCTTAATGCTCTACATATAAGAGGAAACTTTGTTATTTTTTGTTTATCTTAATTTAACTAGTTATGAGATTTATTGTACTGTTTGTTTTCAAAATAAAATAAATCGTGCAACTGTAAGAAAATGTTATACTTTTAATATTTTTTTCGCAGGGTCGCGAGCAACGGCTGTCCGGCAACAACAACGCGCCTCAGTATCTGTTTCCTCAACGCAGCGGTGTCAGCCAATCAGCGCCCGGCTCGCCAGGTAACCTACAAACATCCAGAAAAACAATAGGCATCGGAAACAATCGTATTACAATACAAAAATTATCGTCAATAAGTGGTTTGATACTAATTTGATTATTTACGATTAGCTGCGCCCCACGGTGTTGCCCGCGGTGAATAGTTACCGTTCCCGTGGGAATATCGGATCAGAAGTAGCCTTCTTTTTAATCCAGGGTACAAGCAAACCTGGTACCACATTTCATTCAAATCCGTCCAGCTGTTTGAGCGTGAAATAGTAACAAAGATACAAAGATAATTAGATACTTACACACTCACAAACTTTCACCTTTATCATTAGTAGGAAATATTAGTAGGGTAGGTAATATATTAGCAGGCTAATTACGTATCTCGCGACAGCAAAGCGACAGCGATAACTGTATGTTTTGCAGATAATTGTTCTGGGCCTGTTGTCTGTTTATTCTGGGTTAAGAATAATTATATAAGTGTGCAGAGTTCTAATTGAATCTTTGTGTCAGGGCACGGATTGACTTACAATGTGATGGCGGGGCATCAGATCACCGTCGTCACGAACGGCGCGGGCGGCGAGAGGGAAGGTAAATAACACATCATTATTATTCTCTTATTCCTTATTATTATTTCTTATTATTTGACGACCTCTATGGCGCAATGAGCGAAAACCCGCATGAGACGCAGAGGTTGCGGGTTCGGTCCCCGCTGCGGGACAAATGTTTGCATGATCTGCAAATATTTGTTTCGTGTCTGGGTGTTTTTCTATGTATAATAATATGTATGTATTTACAAAAAAAATGTATCTATGTAGTTTATCAGTCATCTGGTTACCATAACACAAGCATTAAATTGCTTAGCTTGGGACTAGATGACGCCGTGTGGAATGTCCAAGGATATTTATTTATTTATTATTTTATTTATTCTTACTAGAGAAAAGATAATAATCTACGAAAAATGGTCTTGGTTCATTTAAGCCCATTTCCACCCACTGCTGTTGGTAAAACAGTAAGTAAGTAACTTCGTATGAGCAAGTGGCCAACTCTGGTGACGGAGTTTTTAGGCTAAGTCGTTAAGCCATGAAGCCGTATACAGAAAGGAAGCTGGATATTTATAAGCGCTTACCGGCGCTTGACATCGCTGGTCCGTTCTACACAAAGGAAGCATGTTGAAGCAGTTGTTTATTAATTTTAAATGGCAGCGCCCAGCGCTGACCAGCGCGTGTTGAAGCTTGTCGGGCACCGTTCAGTGCTCATCGGTGCGCGATCATATATTTTCCTGCGCGGGTTACCAGCGCTGTCAAGCGCCGGTAAGCGCTTATAAGTTTCCAGCTTCCTTTCTGTATACGGACTGAGGCATTTAGGCCTAAAAACTCCGTCACCAGAGTTGGCTACGACGAACGAACTAACGAACGATATGATAATTTATTTATTATTTTACAGTGTTAAACCACACTTTAGGTATTGGAAATTTCATTATAAATGAAAGGTGATATTCTAATATCCCTGTAGATGACGCTCATCGGTGCTTTAACCGATACAAAAATCATCTTACTAATAGTTTCAGGCCTCGGCTTAGAGGGTCCGTAGCCTAGTGGTCAGGCAGCTCGGCTTAAGAGCGATCGCTTGTATCTACGCAGGTTCGAATCCTGCCGGAGCCTTTAACTTTTAGTAAGATTTTTCATTTATAATGGAACGATATGATCTATCCTGTTGCAGAGAAGTACGTGGTAGGGACCAGTACAGCCGGCAACTTGGTGTCCATCCGTGAAGACGAGCCTCTGCATCAGCACGACAACTACTACGCGTGAGTCCCGTCTGTCCTGTCTTATTAAGGCTCAACTCACACCAAAAGAGCAACGAAGCGCAGCGAAGCGGAGTGCGGTTTCAGCGTCATATAAATTTGATCGTTATTTTCATTACTATAATACTCTATTATTAGAAACTCGAACGAGTCGCGCGGATGCCCGCGGCGCCGCGGGAGTTCCGGCGAATTCGAATACGCGCGCCTTCTCTGCGATAGTAAGTATTATTGTAATGAAAATAAAGTTCAAATTCATATGACACTGAAACCGCGCTCCGCTTCGCTGTTCTTCGCCGCTCTTTTGGTGTGAGTTACATAGGCGTGACGTCATACGCTCTAATTGATGTTTAACCTAACATGGCGGATGCTGTAATTCTAATTCTATTTTTTGAAAATTTATTTTCATAAAATTATATTTATTATGAATCTTGCTCTCATAAAAATATGTACATTTTTCAGGATCTATGACTGTATGACATATATTTACTTAGATAAATATTTTTTTGTCGCGTATTGGCATGCCTGTTATAAACAAAAGAAAGTGGCGAGATCTCGTATCTGAGGCCAGTAGGCCAAACATGTGCAACGCGACGAGACGACAAATGACATATCTCGATAATGCCAAACTGCTCTAACGTACTATGCTAGAGAAGGAGAGAAAATTTTGTCGACGACGACAAGGTTTATCGTGTTGCACATGTTAGGCCTACAGGACTTTACTTTGGGTCCTTAAGCCAATGGAGTATAGGTCGCGCCACGTAAAAAGAGCGCTGGCTTTCAAACTGCGCAGTGGTCGATGATTGGTGGAGAGGTGTTGCGGCGCACTTCACACCATTGATTTAGCGAGTGCTATTGGTTCGTCAGCGAGTGAACACAGGCGCAAACATACCCCCGCCACTTCCCCGACCGCGCTCTTTTTACGTGACGCGACCTATAGGTAACCTATAGGTACTTTATAAGTATGTACAGTATCTAATAATGTGTAAACATTCCAGCGGCGGGTACGGCGCGGGGGAGGAGGCGTGCGGCGCGGTGGGGGGGGAGCTGGTCATAGAGGAGGCGCCCGACGACCCGCCGCACAAACGTGCGAGGACCAACAATGTGAGCATACACACCTAACATCAATCTGACAAGTGCGAGTCGGACCGTTTTGTGAAGATCTCGAGCGTCTACCCTGTTGTCGTTATTATTATCAAGCAGAAAAGGGCAAAAATATCACGTTTGTTGTTTGGGATATTTTTTTTCTAATTTTAGTATTTGTGGAGTATTAGTAATAGCAAGGACGATATAGATAAATAGGGTCCCGTTTTTACCCTTTGATTGACGGAACCCTAATAAAAAAAGCTATGTTGGATGAGTGGAATGTCCCTCCACTCTTTCATCCCACTGCTGGGCAAACCAAAGCTATGACGGATTGGCCGAGGATGGCTGAAAGTGTCAAGCAACTGGTAGGGATGGGTCGATGGCTTAGTATAACCCGCGCAGATAGAGAATAGATCTATAAATGGCGGCGGGTAAGGTACGCACGGTTGGCAAAACAAGTTCTCAAACATCGATTTTTATTGACTTTTTTTGTTGTTGCTGGTTTTTGAACAAGACAGGCGGTACCTGCCTAGCTAAATGATTATTAGTTCTCTACAAGACACAAAAAAAGGATTTAGCTTAAAAATGTACGAATCAGACAGAGAATTTGAAGTAAATTTTATTTAAGTAAATAATAAATAATAAGTAATTTTTTTAAGTAAATTTTATTTTTATTTATTTATTTTATTTTTTATTTATTATTTTATTAATATTTTATTATTTATCTATCTATCTTGGTCACGCCAATAAAGCAACCGCGTAAAATAATGTGTAGGTACCATGTAATTACCTTCTTTCTTTATTCTCGATATAGTAGCCATCGATAAATTAGTCGCCATCGCTGAGCGTGCGGCGCTATACTTTAACGGATGATAACGCTCCAAGTTCTTCTCTTCGTCAAAGTATTTTATAACGTTGTAAACAATCGCACGTGCATCACTGTGAAGAATCTTTCCACGTTTTCGTGAAGCCATTGTCAATCAATCACAAAATGTCAACGTTCGTAACAAAAACCTAACGAAAATAAATAACAATCAAACGTGGAAAGCGAATCCTGACTGACAATTTTTTTGTATAATTTTGACAATTTTTTTGTAACGCGTACTTTACTGTGTGAGTATAGACAGCGATAGAGAGTGAGCGAGAACGCATGCGAGCGGACGCCATTTACAGATCTTTTCTCTATCTGCGCGAGTTATACAGACGTTTTTATCCCTGAAAAAAAAAAAGACTTACCTGATGACAAAAGTCAATATTTCTCATCTCATGTTTATGTTAATGTAAAATAAACATTTTTTTATTATATTCTATACTAAAAGGTTCTAACTAACCATCTGTCCATAATAAATTCCAGATGGACTTGGACGACCGGCGCGCGTATTGACGCGCCGCCGACCCGCGTGAGCTGTCAGCTGTCACTGTCACCTGACAGCTGTCGGCTGTCACCCGGCACCTGTCACATGACAGCTGTCACGGAGCGCGGGCGCGCGTCAAACTCGCCCCACGCTCGAGGCGCCGACGCTGGATGATATGATGAATGCGATAGACTCTTCGACCAATGAGACTCATTTCTTACACATCTTTTTATAACTTTTAGTATAACTATTTCTGTGTATAGGTCGCGCCACGTAAAAAGAGCGCTGGCTGTCAAACTGCGCAGTGGTCGATGATTGGTGGAGAGGTGTTGCGGCGCACTTCATACCATTGATTTAGCGAGTGCTATTGGTTCGTCAGCGAGTGAGCACAGGCGCGAACATACCCCCGCCACTTCCCCGACCGCGCTCTTTTTATGTGGCGCGACCTATATAACTACTATGACTTGCCCAGACTATGCTTGCAGTTGGATTATTGTATGTACAATTTTAGTACTTCAGCTATCCGCTAGAGGCACGAGAAGTTATCATATCTGTCAAATAACTATGGTACCATGTGTATCAAAAAAATGTGGGCATGTACCAAATATGTATTTGGACATACCTCTGACTACCCCCTTAGACATCTTCAAAGGATCTAAAATCACCTAAAGATCTGAAAAGTAATGTCTACCGCACTCTGGGAATACAGTCGTGATCGTATTTCATTTATTTATTTTTAGTACTTTAATTATCCGCTAGAGGCACTGTGACAAGTTTTATACAGTCATAGGCTTGGACATGTCATGGTAGATACACTTTTACGACACCACAAGACACGTCTGTCGTAGATAAAATAAATATTATGTAATACACACGGAAATTACGTTAAAATATCTTCGATGTACGGATAGTTTCGATTCAGATTATATAATAATAATAATAATAATAAAAATCTTTATTGGGAACAGATACAGTGGTACAATTTCATGAAAGTCGATATATTCTGAACTTGAGATGAGACTTGAGATGTGGTCACGCCGCGCTCGCGACTTGTAATTAAATTAAATAATTTTGTACTATTTCTATAAACATCACGCGACTTTTTGTCGATAGATATTCAATAGTAAATATGATAAAGACATGTTTATATAGATCGAGGTTTAGTAAATGCACTAATGACATAGTAAAAAGTAACTAATGACATAGTAAGCTTATTCCATAGCTATCAAACATATCTTAGCTGAAACTCAAGCAATCAATTCAAGCCTTTGAGATTTCAAAGCTTACATTTTATTTTCTGTACCTACACACAGGCAAATTCGTTCTGTAGTTTTTGCGTGAAAGAGTAACAAACATCCAACAATCATCAAGCTTGGGATTAGATGACGCCGTGTAGAATGTCCAAGGATATTTATTTATTTATTTTTATATCCATCCATTCATACAAACTCTCGCGTTTTTTAATAATTAGAAGTTGGACACTTACAGAATTAATAAATAAACGGGAAATGTCAAAGCATGTTGCTGCATTGAAAAAAATATCTTAAATATCTTTATTTCTAAGACTAATTTCCGTTGTGTTTAAGTTTGTTTGCATGATTATTGAGTAAAGTAATACTCAGTTAAGAATTTAGGATTAAAAAGACAAAACACTCAAGTTTTAATGTTTTCTAAGTAGGTACATTATGTATTGAGCAAAAATAAGGTAAAGTTATATATTTTATTGTTATTTCCTCAACAGTGACTGACGGTAGAAATACCAATGACATTATTATGTAAATACAACTTGTATATAACAATATTTAAACTTATATTAATATTGGCAATTCGGAGTATCGCAAAAGCTAAACTTAACTAACTAAAAATGTTGCCGTCCCTTTCATAGCGATGGGAATAAAAAGGATGGCATTAATTTTAGATAGTTTAGCTTAGCGAGACACTCCGAATTGCTACTAATGTATATCTTAGACAATACATCAACTAAATTATATGTTTCATTGACTGTAAAGGTATAATTATTATGCCTCCTCAAATTTAAGTTGCAAAAATTGAAAATAGATTATTCTATTGTTTAAAGGACCATTTGATTTATGAATCCAAATTTTTATTCTAGGCATTATCACTTTCTTAAAAAATTAAATTGTAACCCGCTTACCAGTTGCATAATTTTTTTTTCTTTAATTTATCTGCGATCGGCTGTGTAGCCACAATCAGATCGGCTGTGTTAGTCGCATAAATAACACAAATAAGGTAGTAAACGACGAAATTATTTCAGACGAAACAGTAAGCGCAATATAACGTGACCCGACGAACGTATGCCCTCCGGTCGCGCATTATGAAGTAGTATGAAAGAGCTATACAGTCGTATTGACAGTAAGTGAAACAGAGACAGTGATATTTCCGACCACTGCGACTCAAATCACAATTACGTTCACTCCGGTCAACTTATTGCGCTTACTGTACTTGTGCATGCAATAATTTAAAGGGAAGTGTGTGTACGCTTCTATAAAGTTCCAATCGATTTACAAAAATTATAAAACCTCATTAAACGTCATCTTTTAAAAAAGTATTATAAAATATCAGATTACTTTGATGACAAAAACGCTTGGGACTAAATATGCTCCAACTCAGTTTATATTAAGATTGGACCGCTGAAATAAAAGCTAGGCCCACACCACCAGGTTCTTGCCTGATTCTTTCCCTTGTCTAGGGAGTCGCGTTGGAACAGGCATTAGAATCCCCTAGTTTTAAGGACGTGACGTGTCAAAGTGGTCTATAAAGAAATTTTGAGTTTGAGTTAGGCTCAACTCACACCAGAAGAGCATCGAACAGCAGCGAAGCGGAGCGCAGTTTCAGTGTCATACGAATTTCAACTTTATTTTCATTACTATAATACTTATTATCGCAGAGAAGGCGCGCGTATTGGAATTCTCGCGAAGCCGCGGGCATCCTCGCGACTCGTCGAGTTTCTCATGCGATAATAAGTATTATAGTAATGAAAATAAAGTTGAAATTCGTATGACACTGAAACTGCGCTTCGCGTCGCTGCTCTTCGATGCTCTTTTGGTGTGAGTTGAGCCTTAAAATATTTTATAAGTAAAATTTGTATTACAATGTTTGTATATCAAATTCCACACACCATTGGTCGAAGGTCTCTCAAGGACGTTAGCAATAATAGAGTACGAATGATAGCGACGGCGTATTGCTAGTATATTGACATAATTATCAGTGTAAATTAGACCCTACAGTGCTAAGAAAAAAAGTGTTGTTTTGAGTGACAAAACGTTTTAAGTTCATATTAAGTTGTGCTGGCTAAAGATTTCTAGGAAAAGTGAAGTGTACCTTACTATAGAAATCTCAATTCACCGTATGCTTGGGCAGTCCGGAATAGAGGTTCTCCGGCTAAAATAGTATGTTATACTCGCAGTTGAAATTATATGGACATCTAGGCTGTAGATGAATTATATTACCGAGTCTCCGTAGAATATAGATCTACTGATGATCAACTTGTATAAGGTCAACACTCTTCAACCATTAAGGTTGGGACAATTTTGAAAGATTATTAAGTTGTCATCATAAAATAAAGGCAATTCGGAGTATCGCAAAAGCTAAACTTAACTAACTAAAAATGTTGCCGTCCCTTTCGATGGGAATAAAAAGGATGGCATTAATTTTAGTTAGTTTAGTTTAGCTTTTGCGACACTCCGAATTGCCACTAATATTGCTTTACTTCAAGAGTATTGTTTAAATTTATGTTGCAATAAAAATATTAAAAATGCACTTAAAATCAGAAAATGTTTAGAGCTAGTAATATTTTACACATTTTAAAACCATGGGCGACTAAAAAACTAGAAACGAAACACCAAATTCTCTTCTCAATAAACTCGCCTGTGGTTTCATGGCCTTTTATCTTACTCACTTTCATATCGTTAAAAAGAGATGGCAGTAATGATGGTTATAACACTTGTCCTATTATTATGTATTAGGTAGTTGATAGTCTACGGAGGCTCTGTCCAGATGTATTGATGATGCTATGATATGCAATGCAGTTTATATTTAAGTGTAATTCTAGTGAAATTGCTCAGGCAAGCGTCTGCCGGCTAAGCGAATATTTTATTTCATTTATTTTATTTTGTATGTACACGAGCTTTAAATCGGATTCTGTTTCCGAAACTCAAATTGACATTGTTTCCTCAATTGTACATAAACGCGAATAGCCAGCTTCAAAAATATTTTAGGTTTAGACAAAAGGAGAAAGGTGTGATTCGGATCACAAAAACGGAACCAACCTCTTCATTTCTTGTCAAAAGTTCAGTTTTTCTGTCGCGAAGTGTAATGTTGACCGTGTGCGATATCGCAAGATAAATCTTGGGCTATACCTACCGAGAATCAAATGCGTGTGACTTAAGTTAGTGATTTATCATACGACAACAAGTGCGATTTTTCGATAACCGATAGAATGGCTCAAATATTACAGTATGTTTCAACGCTGTGCAATTATAATTATAAAGTAAGACACGATTTACAAATGTCTAAACATTCAAGGATGGTTATTGGTTAATACCTATGCGTATGAGCGGTCTCATGGATGTATAAAGTCGTGTAATTGTATGAGAATAATTGTCAATACATTCCATACAAAATTCTGTACTGCTAAGCATTGAATCATACTGATTGTACCCAGTTAATCCTCTTTTGCGTACAAGTTATCTAGAAAATATGAAAAAAATAACTAGGTTTTATATAATTTCCGAATGTTTGAAGGTTGTAATATAGAAAAGAAGATACTTTACGCAGAGGGTGTAACATTTATGTTATTTAATACATATAACTCATACAGATAGTATTAAATGTAGCTTGAGATAATATTTGTGAGAAAAGGCAATGTATATGAATATTTTTGATGCTGGCCTCTCAATATTAATGAACATGTACTAAGTGCAATGACTATTTTAAGCTTAGTTCAAATAAATACTTAATGTAACCTCCATCCAAGCGTTTTATATAAATCCTTTTTACTTGGTTTTGCGACGCAATTGACGACTCTGTGGGGTTAACACCAGTTTACCGTAGTAGGTATTGGATATTGTCCTCGATACAGAGTGTATGAAAATCCAGTGCAGCGCCTCCCCCGGTAACTTGCATGAACTAAAAATTCCATACATTTAGAATACTTGACACGTGAGCGAGGATAGTTAACTATACGAAAACCTCTTTAATGGTCTTTAGTGTTATACTTAGTTATTTAATTTGTTTTTTTATGACTGTTTGTTTTCCTAAGATGTAAAAAATAAAAAATAAAATAAAATAAAATACCTACCACTCGAAAACTGATGATACGCCCCCTGACCACTGCAAACCACCAAACGATACAGGTGTAATCCTGCCATTCTTTCAGAAAGACATCAAAATTTCGCTTCTCTCGCGCGACTAATCGTATACTGTACTGAAATAGCACACAAGTGTCAAATCCTACAAATCCGATTAAATTCCCAAGTGAGTTAGGATCGGATTCGGGTCGTACGTAGGGATATCCTACTGGATTTGTTTACATGGCGGATAACACAACTAACTGTTAACTTCAAAAGGGTATTGCACAACACGATGCTTAATGACGTGATACCGTCTTTTAAACCCCTGTAGGGTTACCGGCGGTTTTTGTGTAGTATCGTAATCCTTGCTCACGTGTCAAGTATTCTAAATGCATAGAATTTTTATTTCATGCAAGTTACCGGGGGAGGCGCTGCACTGGATTTTCATACATTTTTGATACTTGACTCGGTATTGAGGACAGTATCCAATACTACGGTAAACTGGCGTTAAGTAGAAGAAGAAACACTTTATTGTACACAAAAGAAAACAATTGTCTCGTGGAGTCGTAGCTCCGAAACGGATGGACCGATTTGAATGTAGTTTTGTTTGAAAAATGACCATAACGAGAGTGTTCTCAGCCATGTTTGGTGTTTGGTTTGAACTCAAAGCTTTAGGTTTCCACGATATTAATCATTCAGGGACTGATAATGACCAGAATAGGATGAACAGGAAATAGTGTGATTGATTCCAGAAAAACCAAGCAATCATTCGAGTGAGCTTGCGTGTGAAACGAACGAACGTAGGTAACTTAGGTAGATAGGTACCTAGGTACATTTAATATAAACCGGCTAGCTATTGGGGGCAATTCGGGGGTCGCAAAAGCTAAACTAACCTAACTAAAATTATTGCCATCCTTTTTTATTCCCATCGCTATGAAAGGGACGGCAACAATTTTAGTTAGCTTAGTTTAGCTTTTGCGACACTCAGAATTGCCACTATTATCAGCATTGAGGGGAGGAACCGATGATTGATGTCTTTGACCCAACTGGCGGAGTTGGTGTGATGTGAATGAAGTGTTTTTTTTTATCTAAAAAGCCAATAGTGAAATCACACCACAAATTGTAGTTGCAAGTAACTAATAAGTTTTGTTAAGGTGGTTGTATGCGTCTAAACAGCGCCGCGCTATTTTGTCTTATTAGGTAGTACCCTGAACAAAACAATTAAAAAAATATATTATGCAGTTTGTGTGTGATCAATTAGTCAATATAAAAAAAAGTAAACCTACCTTGTAACAGAACATGTTATTATTGGTCTCGTCATCCCCTTGACCAGTGTCTTAGTTGAAGTAGGTATTTATTAGATAGGTACTTATGTATTTACAAGTAGGTGAATAATGTTTTGCTAAGTTGGTCATTATCGCTCAAAACGTGGAAAATAGTATCACGGTTTAATGAATCATAGTTAGGTTTCTAATTACCTACCTCATCAATGCATTTGAACCGGATCTTTACTTACTAAAGGCATAGTTAACTGCCAGTCTCAATACCTAACTATCTTTGGTTCAGCTTACTGTCGGTAGATATTTGTCATTTTTTGTATGGAAGAAATGTCAAATATCTACCCACAGTAAGCAAAATCAAAGATATACTTAGGTTACTTGAAACTGGCCGTAAGTTTAATCATGTTCTCTTTAATTTTACGCTCATAAAGTTATGCAACGATGAATAACATCGATTCACAAGAAATTCTATAATTATCACTTAATTAGAAGTCTTTTGCACTAATTAATTTATATCTCAGCATGCAATTGTGTATCACGGCTGCTTACTAAATTAGCTATGGTAGTTTTGTCTCAAAAATAAGATTTGATATAGGTACCTATTCGAGGCACAAAATGTAGGTATGTTTTCTCCCAAATCTCCATTGGAACGAGCTTATCACATAATCGATACCTCGTCGATAAAAGGTTAACAAAAGATACTACACATTAGGTACGGACTAACAAATATTAAACAAAACATGTGCAAATTCCCACAAAAAATATTAAACATTCGCAGACAATACTTTATCTGTGACGTCAAAAGCTAACCCTGAGGTCATTGCTATAGTAGTCGAGGGAACAAGCTCGCATCGCTCAGTGCACAGAACATATTTACTCTGACGAGAAGAAGCACGACTTCATACAAAATAAATGCCAACACGAAAGCACACTAGCGCCCCATCTTTTGACAAGAGAAACTTACGTTTGGCGGGAATTTTTAAATTTTGTTGCGCTCGATTCAAATAAAATGGATTTCGATCCGTTGTATGAATTCGCTGTAACTATCTATCAGAAGAATGGCCAATGTAATACATTATTATTGACCATTCTTCTGATAGATAGTCACTAGCAAAGAGCATGTAATAGTAGTCACTAGTATAATAATGTATAAAGGTAGGTACCATGAAAACATCACTTAATCATTTCTGATATGAGAAATTCGTTTATTTTAACTGAATTAAGTTTTGTTTTTATGATAAAATATAATTAGATTAAAAGAATACAACCCTTTTTAAATGTTTTGTTTGAAGAATATTTATTTTTAGATTGGTGGCTTTTCTTGACGCATCTTCTGAGAATTGCCTATTTTTCTATACACAAAAGCGTTTGACACAATATTTGCTATATTAGTTGTTGACATTATTAGAAACATTTTATTTTTTTCATAGTGCTCAAGCATCCACTCATTTTCAGCAATAAGGCAAAAGACCCAGTTATGCATTGATCCATTAGTTTTTACATTTTCATCTGGCTTCTTCATTTTTTTCATAGTCTTATTATTTTCCTCAAGTTTCTTCTGCATTTTGCATAAAGTTTGCGTTTTCTAGAGGTCAAATCTGCAGATCTACTTAGATCCAACTCCCTTATTCCTTTTGCAGTCTTTGGAACCTAAAAAAATTAAACGCCATGATTAAAATAATTTTATTTTATAAAGAAATATTGAAACCAAGATTATTACATTTTTTTATTTTCAACCTTTTGACTAAGTATTACAAAACACAACATAGATAGACACTGTCTACTAACCTCTGGTACTGTTGTAGTTGATATTTCTAAAGTTGATTCTTCAACAGGTACAGTAGTCTGTCACCAATGCCTAGAAATCAAACAATTTTTTTTTATTTAAAAAAATGGGCTCTGTCTGACACTTTATCTTACTAGACAATAATTAAGAAGATAAGGTAAACAAAGGATTTCCTTCAGGCTACAAACAAAGTTGGGCCTAAAAGTTAAAATTGCCAGGCAATGAAATAAAAGGCCTCACTACTATTGGGAAAGTCAATCCAATCAAAGAACGAAATATAGAAAGAAAAATCATTTATTCTGGTAGGACCTCGAGGATCACTTCAGTTTCGTCTTACATGATAGGTGATACCTACTAAAGTAGTTGACTGAGACTCACGGGCGAAATTAAATAGGTATCTAATCTAGCATAAAATTAAAAGTACATAATAACAATTGCCTACTGATGAAAATGAACTTACTTGAAAATCCACATCTAGGATAGTCGGGTTTGTTAGTGTGGCTTGTTCTTGAAGTTGAACTTTGATCCTGGCGTAGCTTCAACATTATACTTTCTGTTCCAATTGGAATAGCAAAGTTGTTCAATCGTTTCCTAGAACTACTGCTGGTGTATGATCCGTCATCGAATTGCTTAGGTACTGCATAGCATTTTATGCTGTTGATTTAAGCTTCTAGGTGACTTCTCAGTTTCCAGCTGGGTAGCAGTAATGGCCCATACTCGTGCCCTGAAATCATTGAATGAACAAATTAGACATAGGTTTGTGTAAGTAAATTTAAATGGAATTTCAAAAGCCCGGTCACTTACATCAAGGATCCATGTTTACCGGGTAGAGGAAATCTGTGGAAACGCAAGTTCACACTCGTCATTTGCAGCAGCCATATGACATTTTTGCGCATTTTCTTTGCAGTTCTGAAGCAGACATCGTGAATAATTAGAATTTTGAAAATTACCACTAGAAAGACGATAATTTAGTTCACAAAACCGCACACAAAACTCAATCAATGACAAAACAAAAATGGCGGCAAAGCGAACGAATTTTGTTCCAAGCTTAATTTTCTGTCGGGCTATATTCCACTGATTTAAAGCATAAATTAAGCTGTCTCTGTCTTACGTATAGCGTTCTCTCTTATGGCAAACTGTGCCCTGGTGTTTGCATTTGATGCTAAGGAAGTTGACCCCCCCTGGCTCAGTGCGATTCAACCCGCTAAAATGTTCGCGCACATCGCTTTTCTCCTCCTAGCTACACAACTCTCCTTGCAACAACCCACGGAACAGCCCCGGAAAGATGAATCCTGGAGCATCCAAACGTTCCTCGATCAAGGCAACAGCATGAACTTATTCTTTCAACAACAGAAGAATAGAGTCGAAGATATCTTCACCAGCAGCTATAAAGGAGCCGTGAAGATTAAGGACTCTGTCAGCGAGTATGTAGAAGACCAACAGAAGATTATCGCGGAAGAAGTCAACAACTATATGTTGGAAAGTGGGAAAAAACTGACAGACACGTTTTCGTTCGAGCCTGAGGGTAGACAAATAACGGAAGAAGAGAAGCTTGATAACCCTGATGTGGTGCTATCAGTCCCTGCCATCGCACAAAGAAACGGATACGACTCCGAGACTCATACAGTCATGTCTCAGGGGTATGTGCTCAATATCCATCGGCTACCGCGGTCCAAACACACCGGAACCACTCCGAAGCAAGCCGTCATTCTTCACCACGGTCTGTTCGCCAGCTCCGCCGACTGGATCCTCAACGGACCCGACAAAGCCTTGGCCTACGTCCTCTCCGATGCCGGCTACGACGTCTGGATGCCCAATATGAGAGGTAACAAATACTCACGAGAGCACACTTCATTGAAATCGGACACAAAAGCGTACTGGAACTTCTCTTGGCACGACGTAGCGATTTATGACCTCCCTGCTATCATAGACTACATAATAAAAGTGAAAGGAGCGGGCTCTAAGATCGCTTATATCGGACATTCTATGGGAACCACGATCCTCTTCGCGATGCTGTCGTCCCGACCAGAGTATAACAACAAATTGGTTGCTGGTTTCGCGCTCCCGCCTGTAGCTTTCATGTCTGACATCAAAGGTCCTATTAAATCCCTAGCACCCATCGCCAGCAACGTTGCCTATATGGAGATGGTGTATGGATCCCACGAGTTTATACCCAAAAACTCTGCTATTGGAAGCGTTGCGAGCTCTTGCCATGTGGACAATATAGAGGGGAAGGCGTGTAAGAACGCTGTCTTCAGCTTTTGTGGGTACAACGAGAAACAGTTCAACAAGACGCTACTTCCAGTATTCCTTTCTCATCTAGGAACTGGCACTTCTTGGAAGACTGTCGTGCACTTCGCACAGGAGATCCAGTCTGGTGGAAAGTTCCAGAAGTTCGACTACGGAACTCATTACAACAATAAACTATACGGAACCGACACTCCTCCACAATACGACCTGAGTAAAATATCGTTGCCTATAAAGCTGTTTTGGGCGAAAAATGATCTGTTATCCAGTGAGAAGGATGTGAAAACCCTTTATGAGAAATTGCCTACAGGGAGTGAAATGTACATGGTGCTTGATCCCAATTTCAATCATATAGATTACCTGTGGGCGATTGATGCGCCTCATCTCTTGAACAGAGAGGTTTTGAGAAGCCTGGACAAGGCATTTTTAGATAGATTTTTCCTAAGATTTGGTTGAGTTGTTTTTGTAAAAATATCCGCATTGATAAACTGTGATAGCCCATTTGGGTATTTTAGTTATTAAGTTTAAGGTCATGGGGTCATTATGACCGCTGATACTAAATGTATTAGGTACTTTTCGTTTTGTGTTGATGTAGGTAGGTACTAATTAATAAATAACCATTTTTACCTTACTCTGTTTTCTTTTTCAAACTCAAACTCAACATGTATTTATTCAGTACGATCGTTTATAGACCACTTTTATTTGATCGAATTTAAACACTTCTTAATATGCACATTCGGTTGACTGACATCATTAATTTTTTATCTAGGTAGGTAGGTACATAAGCATTGAATGTTTCTTGGTAAGATAAGAATGAGAGGGTACTCGTGTAGCAAAGAGCACTTTTATAGGTACTAAACAATATTATCAGAATTACCTACCTTTCAATGACCTATTCCTAGGATTAAAAGGAATAATTCCAATCCTCTACGACGTAGCGCCTACGAAAGTGCTACGAGATTTGTCGTAGCACTTTCGTAGGTGACAATCTGAGATAATAAGACTCAATGAGAAAGTCTTGCGATACAATTTATTTTATCCTAAATACGTCTGTACCTAGGTAGGTACCTATCACAAATTGTAAATGTGTTTAGAATTTGATATTATCGGGTATTTATATGTTTGTTTTAATGTGTTTTGTTCACACCTAATCACTTTACCAGAATAGATGGGTGTAGAGTAGATTCTATAATTAGCTTATTAGTTATTATATGGTACCACGATACGATAGCGAAATCATGGTAAGAAATTATACCTACTCTTATTACGTGCAAAATCTCTCCATTTATCCTGTAACGTGTAAAAATAATAATAATAATAATACTGTCTTGGCCGATTTCGACCACAGCGACTGTTTGGACTGGATAGGCGTATTTAACTTTGAGTACTTATTAGAGGGTGTGGATGTTCCACCCTTTGGTGCGCTCTCTGGTGGCTTGCATACCCGAGTTTGTTGGTGAAGGTACGAGCGCACTTTGAGCATGTCAATACTCCGCCGACGTAGTTGTAAATAATGGCCACTGGTGGTCGGGCCTTGAGCTCATCGCGCTTTTTATCGAGCTCTTCGCGACGCTCAGTTTCAAACGCGTTAACCTGTACGTGAATGAGACGTCGCCATTCAGGCCGTTGCGCTGCTTTTTCCTCCCATTGAGAGGGCTCTATATTGCAACTTTTCATATGTCTTTTCAGAACATCTTTGTATCTCAGGTACTGGCCACCGCTTTTACGCTTACCGTACTGAAGTTCTGAAAAGAAGATGCGCTTCGCCACTCTACTCTCCGACATACGAGACACATGTCCGCACCACCGGAGCTGTCGCCTCATCAGATACACCTCAATGCCTCCGACGTTTGCTCCTCTCAGGACGTTTGTATTCCTGACACGGTCAGACCATCGGATGTAAAAATAATACAGGAACGAAGAGTGGCTGTTCACGTCATGTATCATTTGTCAAACACCAAGGATATTTGCTCGTGTCACACAAGGGCGCGGACTCAGAAATGTACAGTTCTTAGGCCTCAAATGATTGAACACTCGGTAAAGCTTTGAGTAAAGAGGACGACCAAATGTGTTTGGCCTTGGGATAAAATGGCCGGTCTACAATTTATTTTACGAATTTACTAACTAATGAAGGTACTTACTTATTTATTTTACAAAGAAATGAATTAATTATTTTTTTAAAACTTGATGTTTCCCATTGCGGGAAAAATGGCAAGTAAATAATACCTAAGTACTTATAAATAAATCATTTAGGTGATTAGATTAGATGTGAACGTTGACTCTAAACTTAATTTAACCTGTTACATTTTTAGTGTGGTAGAAGCCATCGATCGACGTCGACCAATCTATTGCACTATCGGCCACCCATCGATTGATGATCGATTGGTTTGGTAACACTCTTAGCTATTTATACGTGTGACCAAAAAAAACTTACGTGACGTTAGGACTGAATTTCAAAACACCTTAGCATACCAACCACGTAAGCAAAAAATAGGTAAAAAAAGTAAGTTCGTGTGAGTAGGTAGGTACCTAACTTAGCCAACTCTAGTGACGGAGTTTTTAGGCCAACTAGCCTAGGCTATCCCGATGGCCTCCGTCGTGGCCAACGACTTAAAAAAAATAGGCGTAATATTATAATAGTGGCAATTCGGAGTATCGCAAACTAACCAAAAATGTTGCCGTCCCTTTCATAGCGATGGGAATAAAAAGGATGGCTTTAATTTTAGTTCGTTTAGTTTAGCTTTTGCGACACTCCGAATTGCCACTTCTGTTTAGATAGGTATGTCCTAAGTGCCATTCTGTCTCGTCTATGTCCACATCGACGTCGAGCTTTTAATAAGGAAGAGTAAATTAAGACGTTGCCTTGGAGCAGGATTTGTGGCGACTCTCATTACTTAGGTAAGTAGGTACCTATATATACCCATTGGGGCCCGTCAATCAGCTGTGATCAGGGTAAGCGTCTATTATGTTATAGAAGTAGGTATCTTTATTAGTAGTATCTTTATTATTAGTATTATGCGTAGTACCTACCTTTATCTTTATGACTTCGACGGGATTTTTAATTTATAATAACTGGATATTTCTGGATCATGAAATACAGTTTAGGTATAAGTAATTCATTCAGTTTACAGGATAGGTATTATATGTAAATTAAGTATTATAATTTTAATTTTAGGTAGGTACTTTACTTAAATATACTTTCGAGACTGTTTCGCCAGCTCGTTGGTTCAGCAAGTCTCAGATACCTAATAGTGCTTAGGCACCATTTAATGAAAATATAAAACAAGATGACGACCTCTGTGGCGCAGTGGGCGAAAGCCCGCTTGAGACGCAGAGGTTGCGGGTTCGATCCCCGCCGCGGGACAAATGTTTGCATGTTCTGTAGATATTTGTTCCGGGTCTGGTTGTTTTTCTATGTATAATATGTAGGTATGTATTTACAAAAAAAAATGTATATAAGTAGAATATCAGTCATCTGGTTACCATAACACAAGCATTAAATTGCTTGGGACTAGACGGCGTCGTGTGGAATGTCCAAGGATATTTATTTATTTTAGGATATTTAAGATAATCTATTGACAAAGGCATTTGTTACCACAGATATTATTTGAAAGTATTTATGTAGCATATGACAGATATGTCCAGGAGTGTAGTAATGATGATGATGCTTTACTATTTCTATAGGCATTAGCGTAAGCAAATGGCGGCAACGCTTAGAAAACACTTAAGATTAAATGAAACGGAAGTCGTTTCTGGCTGAATGGATGCCGCGAACCAACAATTTTAGGGCACTAACAGATAGTATGCTTTTGAGATACACGATGAAGCCTAAAACATAGGCTTTGAAAATGAAGGCTTTTACAAAAATATAGCCACTCGGCCACGGAACCCCAACTGGAAATTATCAGTAAGATGATTTTTTTTCTTGAATCGAATCCCGCTAGAATACCTATAAACTTTTAGTAAGATTTTTCATTCACAATGAAATACCTATAGGTACCTACCTAACTAGGTATTAGTGTGGTTTAGCACTATAGCCAATAAAATTGGACCGCTGAAAAAAAAAACTAGGCCCACACCACTAGGTTCTTACCTGATTTTTTCCCTGGTGTAGGGAGTCGCGTTGGAACAGGCAGTAAAATCCCCCGTGCGTGTCAAAGTGGTCTATAAACGATGTACCTAATAAAGAAAGATTAAATTGAGATAGTAGGATAAAAAGGATCAATATCTAGAAATAGATTAACATTTAAGTATTTTGTATTGATTGTTGTTTATCCAAAAACAATTTTATGAAAGCTACAAATTAAACCGAGCGGAAGACGCTCTCGACTGAATGAATAAAGTATACCGCAAGCTTTAGATAGATTAAAATTCAATGAAGGAAATGATTTGGGCACGGACAATTTACAACTTAGCAAGTTAACTTGCAAGTTATTAGTACTGAACTGAGTTTGCTGGAGATTCTGAGTAAAATAAAAAAGGTGTACCGGATCGTTGCATGTGGAATTAAATAGATGGTCATTACTTACTCTAATGTTTGCGCTTTGAGTTAGTTTTTCTATTAATTGTGTTCAAATCTCGCCAGAATCGCAATTGTTGTTAAAATGTTTCATTTGTAGTAGGCATTAGATTAGATGAATTGACATTATCGGTTTTCAATGAAAAGTTTTTGATCCTTGATTCAATTGTTTGTTTACTCAATGTTTCAACTCACTTCGGTTTAATTTTAATTCCAAGAGATAATCTAGTCAGAACATGTCAACGAAGGTTCATTATGCTAATGGGTTATAGGAATTGTCTAATTCATAATTCATGGGACACATTTAACCAGCCAAGTTTGAACCATAGAATAAATAGGACACTGTTTCTGTCTTCATAGATACGAAACTCTACTATTTGGTAGGTACCTAAGTGCTTACTCTATTAACGTAGTCATTGAAGGATTATTATTTTGTGGTAGGTAATGTAATACTTACCAATGCCTTACAAATCCTTTAAACAATAAATATTTACTTATTTGACATTCACACAGCGTCCCCGAGATTCAATGTATTTTTATTTTGCCTTGCAACCGCTCAAAATCTCGCCTAAATAAAAGCATAATGATAGACCTATGGGTATAACTAACGCGTTCTAGTTTCTCAGAAAGAAGTTTCGCCAGTCATTTCTGTGTCGCCAAAGAAATCTGTTTCGCCCAAAGCGAAACCCGTGCGGTACCTACCTATGCACTTCTATCCACAGCGGTAGCGAATACTGCACAGGCCGCTCTACCCGCGGAACTTCATAGAAAATACCTGAGCGAATACCTATCGCGTGGGTTTGAATAGGCGTTTAAAGGGTCAGACATTTTTATTTTGAAAATGACGGTAATGTTTGTAGGCTTTCTCTAGAGACTGTTTCATTTCTACCTGAAGGCTCTGACTTACATTTTCTATTCTGCGTTTGAGCCAAGAAACGGGTCGAATCGCCAGAAATTATACGACACAATTGGGAAATCATTGGCCGAGAAAACAGAGCGTTTATAAACTAAGTACGTTGCAAAATGCCGGCGGAATTTCGAGTCAACAGCTGGGAAATAGGTTACCTATCGATTCGTAAGCTGCGATTAATAGTCAGGATTAGTATTCGAATAATATTACAGTATAAAAAAAGTATTAATAACTAATGTTCGTATGAGCTTGGGAAAAGTATAAGGCCGCCGTTAAAGGCCTCTGTCATTAGATTTAAAGCAGGGGCCGACAATTTAACGTGCCCTCACTCACGGAAGCTGGTAATGCCACTTGCGATCCACCCAACTGTGGATGAACTGTGAAAACTTGAAAGTTTGTTTGTACTTACTATGTATTAATTTAATGGATATTTTGTAGCTCTTCCACGCAAAACTAACAAACTGATTATACATAGGTAGTTAGTAATGGCCTCGACCGGCACATAACACATGCTACATTTTATCCTTTTTTGCAATCGAAGCCACTGGCGAATATAGTAGAACTGCTAAAGACATTTCTACATAAAAGCTCTAAAATCCGTCTAATAATTTTGTCTGGCTCTTACTAATTAATTTATCAAGCGATCGGACTGAAATACTTAAGTTATTTGCATAGCTGGGCATTAACTCGTTAATTCGTTAATCGTTAATTAACGAAGTTAACATTTTGATTAACGGATTAACTTTTAAGTTAACTTTCAAAAATGTTAATTTTTATTTTTTTTTATTTTATTTATTAGGTTCACCAACAGTTTACACATGAAAGAAAAATATTAGTTACAAACAATCGTCTTAAAACTACATGCGAAACCAATTACAGGTAAACACAACATGCACAGTAAGCTAACAGTTTTCGTTGTTATAAATAGGGTTTAACAAAGTCTCGTAAATTATAGCAGGAACTTGGTATACATATACCTACATGTATTAATCAAGAAAACTTAACGGGAAGAAAATGATATCTATAGAAAAGAAGTAAATAAAAAGATAATTACAGGAACTAAAACATTGCTACATAATTTAGTTAGTAGATAGGTACTTATAGATAATACTCGTAGTTAGTACTTAAACTTTAGGTACTTAGGTACTCGGAATGACACGAGCTATTAATACAAACATTTCCAAGAGAAGAGAGAAAGAAATTAGTTCTGAAAAGAGGAATGAGAACATAAAAGACACGTATACCTACACGTTAATAATGATCAAGGCAAAAACTAGATGAGAAGTGCTAAAAAATAAAGTAAGTTCATAAAAACATTATTATCCCGATATCTGGCCATGACATGTAATGTAATGTACCTACTATTTATTTTAAAAAGATGCAGAGGGTTAAACAGTGGGAATACCTACTGCGTAGTGATACAATGACATGATCACCAAGCTAAACTACTTGGGTTGAGAAATAGATACAAAACCTAGTATAAATTTAAGTTGAGCGATTTTATGAAAGTATATGTCTAAATTCTCAAACTCATTATAAAGCCTGGATAGACGAGAGATGGGCGAGTTTTTACCAAGGACGGTCCTACGGAAGGGGAGTACAAGGGGTTTGATTTTACAACGGGGATATTTGCGTGGGACTTTGAACGAAAATCTTTCCAAAAGGGGGGAGCAGTCAGTTTTATTATTTAATAGCTTATGTAGAAACTGAAGATCAATTAAGTCTCTGCGTTTCTCTAGAGAGCTGACATTAAAGAATGCTAGTCTTTCAGAATATGATACTTTTTTTTTTTGCTAATTTTGTACCTCGAGCTAAGTGCCATAGAAATCGTTTCTGTATTCTTTCCATTCTTAGCTTGTGTATCGCAAAGTGAGGACGCCAGACTGTGCTACAGTATTCAAGTATGCTACGTACTAGAGAGTTATAAAGTATTTTTTTGGTTTTAGTGTTCTTGAACACAAGACCATTTCGAATAACAAATCCAAGCATTCGTGAAGCCTTTTTAATAATGTAGTTTATATGCGGGATAAATGTTAGCTTGGTGTCGATCATTATGCCTAAATCTTTAATACAAGTAACCTCTTTAACGGTTTCTTGTGCAATAGTGTAAAAAGATGGTATTATAGAATAGAATAGAATAGAATAGAATATATATTTATTTCAAAACACCACATTATTATACAGTAAGAGGATACAATGCTTAAATGTTAATATATTTACTTACCTATTAAAAAATTAAAGACAAACATTAACATCAAAAATGTGTTCGTGGTGATGAAATAGCCATTAGCTCAGCTTGGTACTGCCGCATGTTGCCATACTGCAGTGCTGGTATTCTGCTAAGGGCTGTGTTCACGTCACGGACTTCCCGTTATAGGGTTAATGAAATTTTTAAATATATATCTACTTACAATTACATTCTTAAATAACATGATGATAATTCTATAACAAAGTTCAAAAAATACAAAACAAGAGTAATGACGAGGAGGAGAGAGTATAGGTAGGTAGAGCGTTCCGCTATGCCAGCCAAGGTTGGTTTATTTGAGTTGAAATTAAATGTTGTTTAAATTTTACCTTAAATGTGTTAACATTATTTAAATTTCTAAGAGGTGGTGGAATATTGTTCCAACACTTGGTAGCGGCATAGCGGAAGCCGCCTTCAAACGATGCAGACCTATGTGCTGGAGTGACCAGCACGAACAAAGAAGCGTCTCTTACGGGAAATCTTCGCTCCTCACTGGCCCACCTTAATTTTTTAAAGAG
The DNA here is from genome assembly GCA_963582015.1 of Xanthorhoe designata. Classification (NCBI taxonomy): domain Eukaryota; kingdom Metazoa; phylum Arthropoda; class Insecta; order Lepidoptera; family Geometridae; genus Xanthorhoe; species Xanthorhoe designata. The sequence continues at coordinate 698,026 of OY757042.1, read as the reverse complement.
GTACACTGGCTTTCGACTTTTGATGACACCAAAGAGAAGAACAGCCAAATGTAGATGTCTTCTCCTTGACATTTTCAACAGTTTTGTTGCATTTAGAAAAGGAGTAACGTGAGCGCGTGGGGGTATAGAAAAACTGAATCTGGCACAGGCATTATGGACCCGTTGAATGAGTTTTTCTGTACGGGCAAATAATCTGGGACCATAAACGGTGTCTGAATAATTTAGCTTGGATAGGACAAGTGATTCGCACAGATTAACGCGTATGTCTTCGTTAAGGCAATTGCGAATCCGATACAGTACCTTTAAACGATAAAAACAGTTTCTCACACATTCAGCAATATGCCTTTCGAAACGAAGCTCACTGTCCATTAGAACTCCTAGGTTTCGTGCCTCGGAAGTGCGAATAATAGGCTCTCCCAGTATACCAATATTAGGAGCATTAAGAATGATGTTTTCGATTTGTTTACGGGTTCCTAACACCAAATATTTGGATTTTGTGGGATTTAACACTAAACAATTTTTTTCTGACCACAGAGCTATTCTATCCAGATCACTGTTTACCCTGACCATTGCTTGAGAGGTATCACTAGGTGGAAATGACATATAGAGTTGTAGATCGTCTGCATATAAATGATACCGACAGTGGATTATGTTGATTTTTCTTGTAAATTTTATGTGTAAACACTTTTTTGGATTTAATAACATATCATTATCGAGACACCACTCATTAAGTCTATCCAAATCATTCTGTAGCAAGACAACGTCTTCGATCGATTCTATTCGTCTGGTAAATTTTAAGTCATCGGCGTAAAGAAATGGTGTAGAGTTCAGAAAACAGCTAGTAATATCATTAATAAAGATATTAAATAGAACTGGTCCCAGATGAGAGCCCTGCGGAACGCCCGACTGTATCTCCTGAGGTTGTGAGTCAAAGCCACCCAAGACAACATAAAACGAGCGTTTTTCCAGGTAAGATTTAACCCACAATAGCAATAGTCCATCAAAGCCATACCTGGCCAACTTATGCAATAGCAAATTATGAGAGACGCGGTCGAAAGCCTTAGAGAAATCTGTATATATGGCATCAACTTGCTTATTTGAATCTACAGATTCGACCAGCGTTTCAACGAAAGAAACGAGATTAGACGCTGTTGATCGTCTGGCGATGAATCCATGTTGGTGAACAGTGAAGTACTGCTTCATGTGCTCTTGAACGACTGGACAAATCAGTGATTCGAAAATCTTTGCGAAAGTTGATAAAATGGAAATAGGTCTATAGTTACATACCTGATGTTTGTCCCCATCTTTGAAAATAGGAACCACTTTAGCGATTTTCCAATCCCGAGGGAACATGCCAGTCTTTAATGACTGTGAGTAGATACAACACAAAGGCTCCGCAAGGCTCTCATGACATTTAATAACAAAGAATGCAGGGATCCCATCAGGACCAGCTCCCTTATTGCCATCCAGACTTTTAAGTTTTTGTAGTATTTTCTCAGGAGTAATATTAACGGACATAAGACTATCACCTGCAAAATTGGATAGGGACTGGGAGACATTATTAAGGGTGGGTTGGTTATTACAGTACACGGATGAGAAATAGTTTGCAAAAAGGTTACATATTTCAGGGCCGTTTGAGGATTCTGTTGAACCATGTATTATCTTAGAAGGAAGACTACTTGCACCGTTGCTTTTAGATTTTATGAAAGTCCAAAACCCTTTTATGTTAGATCCCACCATATCTTCAATACCAGTTATATACGCATGATAACACTCAGTACTCAACTTTTCACATAATTTATTCAGTGATTGCAGCCTTATTAGGTCTAAAGGATTTTTGTACTTCTTAACTCTCTGCCTTATTGTTTCTTTTCTTTTGAGCGATTTAATTAAATCACGGCTAAACCAAACCGGATGTTTGTAATTTGCAGGGGTGTGGAAAGGAACAAATTGATCGATTGCTGATTTAACTATAGTATTAAAGCTTTCAAGCATGTCGTTTACATCTTTACAGCCAGAGAAGAGCCCGAGCCAGTCCTGGTTATTCAAGTAACTATTAATGTCAGTATAATTTGCCTTTCTAAAGTTGGGGATTCTGATATCATCATTACATGCCATATGATCTTCCTTTACCAACGGAAGGGTAAAAGTAATTGGGGGGTGAAACGGGTCTACTTTAACAAGATTGTCCACGGCAGAGTCGATTTGACATGACGGTATATTAGTAAAAATTAGGTCTAGTATTTTATTTTGACAATTAACAATAGTATTACACTGTCTGAGATTATTTAAGGACGCAAAGTCCACAAGACATTGTTCCAGGGATGGCAGTGCTGTTATAGAACTCTGCTCATGATCACGTTGCCAGTTAATACGTCTTAAGTTAAAGTCGCCAACGATGCAAATGGGTACATCGCACATCTCAATGATCTGGTTGCAATTTGCTAAGAAATGGTCTAATATTGGTTTCTTAGTAGGGGAGGGGAGATAAACTGCGCAAAAAGCTACCCTTTCAGTACCCCTTCTATTAGTTAGGTCAATAGTTATCCACAAGTCTTCACACATGGATTCCCATTTATATATGCGGGTGGATTTGATTTTTTTAGAAACAGCTATAATAGAACCTCCACCATCTTTATCCGCGTGAAACCCCGATGATTCACGATCCCTTCTATACACCACATATTCATTACTAAAGAGTTCGGCAGACTGAATACCCAAGTTAAGCCATGTCTCAGTAAGAATAATAACATCATAATTAGAACTACAAAGGTTACGATAAAACACATGTGTTTTTGTTCTCAATCCACGTACATTTTGATAATACACCTTAAGCAATGACATAATATAATTATATTAGGTATAGAACTTATTATATTTTCAATAAACAAAAGCTGGTACACTACACAGCTTATGACGTAATATTCCACTAAGACAATTACTCCAAGTTATGTAAGGAATCTAAGTTTTTTATAATTTTATAGTCCGAAGTTTCGGTTTTTCTCATGTAAATTCTTCCGTTGCGCACCCAGACGAACCTGTAGCCTTTCTCTTTAGCCACCGACCTAGCCGCCGCATGAAGTGCTTTGTTTGAAGCAGATAGGTGCTCCACGATGTAAATTGGGGACTTATCTGCTGTAAGTCCAATGTGCGTGCTATTTAGCCTATTGTTCGGGTTAGACTTATTAAACTTTATTGATGAGGCAAGGAACGTGTCCCGGACCCTCGGCGAGTTAAACTGGACCACAATGGAACGGGGTCTGGTAGAATTCTGGTTCATCTTAGCGGTACGGCTGCAGCTTTGAATGTTCTCATCCTTAATATCGCAATTAATAATGCCGCTTATGTTTTTTACGATGCTTATCACGTTCTCGTTTTTTTTCTCGGGTACACATTGTATCTCAACATTATTTCCCCTAGCGTACTGTTCTAGCTGGTTTATTTTGGCAGTTAAGTCCAAGTTTTCTAGTCGTAAGGAAGCATTTTCTGCGTGGATTTCCTTCAACTCTTCGGTAATAACGTTTTGTTGAGTCATTACGCCTTCATATTGCACATTGATAAAAGAGATCGAGGCTTTTAGATCTAAGATTTCTTTTTTAAGCGGAGCCAATTCCGCAGCAACGGAGGATCTCATCTGTTGTCCGATGCGAATAAATAAATTTTCCATTTCGCTTGTAAACAACTCTTGCACCACCGTTCTAACATCATCACGGGTTAACGGAGATTCTTTGGGCGGCGAGTTTAATGCAATCCTTTTATGCGGTCTATTATTAGTATCATTCTTACTCTGAAGACGTAATGGCGTGTTGTCATTATTACGATTTTTCGGTTTCGCAGTACAGCACAGAGGGCAAGTCCAGGTAGGCGACGAGACTTCTTGCCCTGGGGTTATTGTTTGTACTCCAGTCGATGCCATACAATCAACATGGTATCCTTTCTGACACATAGAACAGAGAACATGGTCACTATCGTCATTATCAGCACCACAGCAACCCCATTCAATTGATTGCAGGGGTTCTGACATTTCAAAGTCTATTTATAAGATTTGCTTCACTAGGACAATACAAACAGCAGCGTAGATTTCTCGTAAAAGATAGTGTACGGTAGATTTCTGTTCAATGACTACAACGCAACTAAAAGATCGTAAGCGCCATGTAGATCGCGTCGCTTACGACTTATCGGTTCTTATTAGCCGAGCACTACACAGTCACAGAATGTTTTGTTTATTTACGAGTTAAATAATGAATAATTAACTTAAATTATTTCGCAAGTATGACCCTTGACACTTGAGGTATGCACTAGATAATAGTTTAACAACAAACTTTGAATATTTACTAGTGTTTACTAATAAAATACGAGAGCGTAAAGTGTCGCGAACGAACGAACGGAACGAATTAACGGAAGTTAACGGACACGTTAACTTCCGTTAATATGCGAGAAGTCCGTTAATCGTTAATCCAATGCATAATAGTTACCGCACGGCATCGGCACCGACAAGTGCCGGGCGGCGCGTGGCAGCGAGTGAAACAAAAACTAAACTAGATATATTTTGCCAGCGCGTGCGAGTGAGAAAGAAAACTGCGAAGAGTTTTTTTCGTTTGATCATTTCATTACTTAGCGCCGGTGCTTAGAGTGACTAGTGTTTTGTTTGTTTGTTTGTTTGTTGTTATTATAAATTACTGTCAGTGATCATTTGCGTGTTGATAATTGATAAAAAAGAGTGCAGTGTAATTTAGTTAGATAGAAAAAGTGTACTGTGCAGTGTAGTAATTATAATAAATATTAGTAGCAGCTTTTTGTTCACTTCACTTCTTTTATTTTGGCTTTCGCACGGCTTGTGCCACGCATTTAGCCACTACCATGTGTTTTTAGTTAGTTTAAAGTTTAGTCACAAGGTCAAGTCAAAGTCATAGTCAGCGTCAGTAAAGATGTGGGATCTTTACTAAAGCTTTTCACGGACTATTTGAGAGAACTCGAAATGCAACGATATCCAGTTTTGTTTCATTTGCCCACACTTATGTACGTTCACGAACACTTAACAGTTAATAATCCACCATTATTACACATTAATATTCGCTAAAACACAAGTTTTGGAAAATAAAACAAAAAAGGCAACATGGCACCTCGAATTTCCGTCAAAAAGCCCAGCTTTTTGTTTTGGCTAAACAATAGCTCGTGATATTATCTACATCCTTTGTCAGAACCTAATCAACAGTCAGACCAGACAGATGAAGATAAAAATTGTATTCAACTATTTTCTAAACAGGGCATTAGCCTCGAGTCGGGTACGCGCTGACGTGCCCGGTGCAACCTTATTGTTTTCGATTTTTTTTTATTATTTTTAGTCTGTACTTGTTTTTTCATCTATTTGCTTCCGGTTTTCCCGGCTTTGATTGGTGAAGAATATAGAGATGCTAATTTGATTGATAGTTTCAATTCAAAGTCAAACTGACATTTTCTTTCTATAGTTTATATTTTTTATTGTAGTGTTAAACCACACTTAGGTTTCGGTGCTTTAACCGAAATATTATCTTACTGATAGTTTCGTCTTAGGCGTCAAGGGCTTCGTGTCCGAGTGGTAAGGCAGCCCGGCTTAAGGATCGCTTGTATCTCGCGGGTTCGAATCCCGTCGAAACCGTAAAATTTCTAGTAAGATTTTTCATTTGTAATTTTCTTTCTATCAAAATTCGTTTGTTTTCCGAATTTAGTGTGCCAGTTGGTCGAGAAAATGCAATTTTACACATATTAACGGATTAACGATTAACGTTAACTTGCGTTAATTCTTCCGAAATGTAACGCTTTAACGTTTAACGAAGCTAACTTTTTTTGTAACGGATTAACGTTTAACGAAGTTAACCATTTGATTAACGGTGCCCAGCTATGGTTATTTGACAGAAAACCATGCGGTTAGAGCGAAAACTAATAACGTAACATCAGTGGCAGTATGCGCCATAAACACCTTGCGCTGATAATAGTTCTACTAAAATACAGGCCTTTAAGCTTTTATAGTTTTTATTTTATGTATTTTCACAGTATTAAACCAGACATAAGTAATGGGTATTTCTTTATAAATGAAAAATCTTACTAAAAGTTAACAGCTCCAGCAGGATTTAAACCTGCGTAGATACAAGCGATCGCTCTTAAGCCGAGCTGCCTGACCACTAGGCTACGGAACCTGTACGCCGAGAGCTGAAACTATTGGTTAGATGATTTAACGGTTAAAGCACCGATGAGCGCCACCTACAGGGATGCTAGAATATCACCTGCTCATTGATTGAAGTTGCATTCAACACAAATGACCAGAGATGTCGCTACGCTAATTCTATACTTTATAATATTTTACAGTGTTAAACCACACTTATAAGGTAATGGGTATTTCATTATAAATGAAAAATCTTAATAAAAGCTATCAGCTCTGGCAGGATTCAAAACTGTTTTTGGCTATTTGTCTGACTTTGACAAACACTCTGTATATCGATGGTGCAATTTCACTTCTTCAACTTTCAACTTTCAGTTACCTAGGAAAGATTGGACCTTACTCAACAATGGTAGAAGGTAGAAGGAAAGCGCTCCCTAATATTATTTAAAGGTACGAGTAAAAAGCATCTAACATAATTGGCGATAAGTATGAAATCTATAAGTAGGTACCTACCAACCTAATTTATGGAAAAATTTGGTTAAATAGGTACCTACCTACCTGCGCGGTATTTTTGCTTCCACAGCGGCAGCGAATACATAGTAAAAAGAGCGCTGGCTGGCAAACTGCGTAGTGGTCGATGATTGGTGGAGAGGTAAACGCGGCGCACTTCATACCATTGATTTAGCGAGTGCTATTGGTTCGTCAGCGAGTGAACACAGGCGCAAACATACCCCCGCTACTTCCCCGACCGCGCTCTTTTTACGTGGCGCGACCTATACGTCCGAACAGGCCTTTAGATGTTTAAAATCATCAGGGAGTGGATATTTACCGAGCTTTTGGTATTTTCAGTATCATCTCGTGATCTAGGTTTTAAAAGCGCATATCGAATAGACGAGCACTGTATCCTAAAGTAAAACCTATTACTCAGTCTGTTTGGTTGAAACAATAGATAACGCTCTATTCGAGAGCACACCTACCTAGGTAGGTAAGTAGGTACTTGAAGTCTTGAAATTACGTACATTAAGTGTGTCGTAGCTTTGTAGTTCGTGCTTGCTGGCACCTTTGAAGGTTTATTCACTTAGGTACTTAGTACCTACCTACCTAGTCTACTATAAGTTACTAATGGAAAACTAGAGACTTCAACGCAGTTAATGGGTTTATTTGTTTATTTAAAGTGTTAAACCGCACTTAGATATTTAATTAAAAATCTAACAAAAATAAGTAGGTACCTACCTACCTAAGTAAGTTCGTATGAGCAAGTGGCCAACTCTGATGACGGAGTTTTTAGGCCGTTTTTAGTTTTTGGTTTTTTTAACAAAAATAAATTATAAGACGACCTCTGTGGCGCAGTGGGCGAAAGCCCGCCTGAGACGCAGAGGTTGCGGGTTCGATCCCCGCTGCGGGACAAATGTTTGCATGATCTGCAAATATTTGTTTCGTGTCTGGGTGTTTTCTATGTATAATATGTATGTATTTACAAAAAAAAAAATGTATCTATGTAGTATATCAGTCATCTGGTTACCATAACACAAGCATTAAATTGCTTAGCTTGGGACTAGATGACGCCGTGTGGAATGTCCAAGGATATTTATTTATTTTATTTTAAGTAAGTACTTAAGTATTAAAATTATTTATTTCTTTGTGTGTTTAGTTTATAAATTTACCTACAAATAACAAAATAGTTTTCCGAAATCAAGACTACGCAAGCTGTTTCAAAGCAACGCGTGGAGGTGGTTATAAAAATGCAAATGGTTCCAATGCAATATGCGAGTAAGAATGAGGAATGGAGTGGCATGCAGAATAAGAATCTGCTAATGGAGTTTCAATAAGTACCTACATAGGTACATAAGTACTTAGTTAAAATGTCAGAATTCGTACCCTCATAAAATAAACCTCAAAGGTCAGATTCAAAATTCAAAAAAATAAGAAAAATAACCCTATTATTAATAAGTATAATAATAAGTCTGTAAAAATATATTGTAATATGCCTTGCTATAATTTATAGTAATATATTATATTAGGTAGGTATAGCTACGTGTGTGACGGGCTTAATGTGTTGAACAAATTTATGAACTTTCAATGTGCTCGTATTTGTTTAGAGAACATCATTTGCAGTTGAAAACTCAGAACTCAATTTAATTGAAGTGTAGTGGTATTGTGGCCGCAGTATAATTTCCTTCGACAGAACGAATCTGGATTGGAATCCGCAAAGTCATTAGGCAAGCGTGGAAACCAACGCTCGCAGTGTCGCGTCATTACTTCTGTGGAAGACATTGATGTAAAATCTAGGTATCTATAGTAGAGGATCCCACCTAACACCGACCTTCACCCATTTCGTAACCAGATTAAAAGTTTCCGGTCTGTTTGGACTGATTCTTAATATAAGTATATTATATAGGTAGCTACTTACTTAATTCTAATCTCGGTTTGAACAAATCTTATAATCAACTCAAATACTTAAAATTTTTATAAATATATATTTTTTCTAACTGTCGTGATTGCCAAACGAACTATATAGGTACCAAAGGTATTGTAATAGCTAGGTACCAATAGCTTTGTGGAGAAGTGAGCTCACACGTCACATAAATTGCATTGCAATTGACACTACGTCAATGTTATACTAAAAACTCCTTTGGGAACGGAAGATGGAACCGACACAGTTTATACCTTGGTAATAGGTAGGTATCTATATTTTGTTGAAAATAAAATAGATAAATAATTTAGAAGTTATCAAATCATGCAGATTAAAAGGTCTTAAAGTTTATCTAAATTGAACAATAACTTCCTTTAAACTTATCTCGCAATAATTGTTTTGAAACGCACGTAAGTAAATACGTAAGCAGATGGCAGGTAGGTATATATGTATCTATATTAGGTATGCCAATAATAGATATTAGGCGGCCTAATGTTTTTGGGTACCTACGTGTTGGATAGTTTCTTGGATAGTTAATAGATACAAAAAAAATTAGGATAAGTAGGTACCTAACCTAGGTAGGTACATAATATGTATCATATATGATACGCGAATGATAATGCTATAATAATTAGTGACTTTCACTTTCAAAACTATCGTGAGTTGGTATTAGACATTATAATAGCATACGGGAAATTACGCACGTAAAATTTTCGTCGATTTAGATACTTACCGACAATGTTTCGATTCTTCCGGAGAATCTTCATCTGGGTATGAGTGTAGTCATTCTTCGCGGTCGCGTCTCACAATCTCAATCGACGATAATTTTACGTGAGTAATTTCCCGTGTGCTATTATAATTACTTAGTGACTTATTTTTAATAAAGGAAAACAATAATAATCACGAATTAAATGAGTGTTATCAAAACTATGTAACTAACATAATAAATTAAACAGAAAATAGTTTTCTAATTTTGACATGTACAAACTTAATGGTAATTTAAAACAACAAATGAGAATTTCGATGTATCACTAAAGAAACGTATTGATTTACAAAGGAACACTTCGTCTCAGATTGTAGGCGTCCAGGCGCAGACCTTGCAGGCTCAGGTTGGTGATCTTCCATTCTCCATCAGGGTACACCCTGCTGCTGAAGACAACCTCGCCTTCACCGCAGAACAGCTCCAACGAGCTGGCGTCTAGGAACAGCCTCCAGGAGTGGGAGCCGATGGGGGACCACTCCACCTGCCTGACATCTCCGGCCCTGTCTACAACAACTTTGCCAACTTTAGGGTCCCATTTCAATATCACGTGGCCTCCACCGTTTTGACCTTCAATAAGCAGCTTCATATTCTTTTGCAAGTCACCCGTAAGAATGATCTCTGCAGCCTGGCCTAGATGGATCTCCTGTTTTCTTCTCAACTTCCCACTGAATATCTTCTCTTGTCGCAGAGAAACCATTCCTTGTAAAGGTTTCTGCAGAACTCTGTCTCCAGCCAGAGACAGTTCTCTGATGATGGTCATTGCTCCTGCCCAGCCGTCAACCTCCTCAGGATGTGGAACTTCCCACATGTTGAACCACGCGACCACGTATCTCTTGCCGTCTTTCTCCATTGTCTGAGTTGCGTAAAAGTCGTGTCCATAATCCAATTCCTGGAAGTGAGTCTCTTGTTTAAATTCAAAGTCACGATAGTTGAAGTCGCCAATGATGAAGCCTGTCTGGTGAAGATTCTTGTACCTATCTCCAACTGGTTCCATTCCTTGCGGTGACCACAGCAGAACGTGTTTTCCGTCTAATTCGAAGAAGTCTGGACATTCCCACATGTAGCCTAGATCTCCACTCGACTCTCCTAGGACACGTAGGAACTCCCACTCAATAAGATCTGGCGATCTATACAGTAACACTCTGCCTCTCTGATCATCAGTTTTGCTGCCGAGCACTACGTACCAGTGTTCTTCGTGTTTCCAAACCTTTGGGTCACGGAAGTCTGGGGAACCGTTAGGTGCTGCTGGCAATACAGGGTTCCCTGCAAACTTGCTAAAATCTACTCCATCGTCACTGTATGCTAAAAACTGGGTCTCATTGTAGTAGGGTTCTGTTTCTGTTACCTCGTGCGCTGTGTACATAAGAACCATAGTATCTCCATCGACAACAGCACTACCGGAGAAGCACTGCTCTTGTTCAGGGAGGAGGGCAGTAGGCAGCGTGTTCCAGTTGATTAAATCGGGGCTTGAGGAGTGGCCCCAGTGCATGGGACCCCAGACTGAGTCGTACGGGTAGAACTGGTAGAAGAGATGGTACTCTCCTTTGTAGAAAGAGAATCCATTGGGGTCGTTCATCCAGCCGACGGGAGGGGCCACATGGTAGTGCAGTCGGTAGCGCGGGTTGATCTCTGGTCGCTTGTCGGCGATGTACTTTTCTAGCTCTTCTTTAGCCTGGTTGCTCTGCTTCAGATCCTTAGAGAGTGCGGCTGCGCAAACGCAGAGCAAGATTACGAGGCTCCAGGGAGCCATGATTAGATTTGTGATATGTGACATTTCCGCACATTTATATACTGTCGTGTGAGGGCCTGATAAGATTATCACATCATTCAGATTCTGAAGTGTTTTGTTTGGCTTAAGGGAAGTCTTGGTAGGTACAAGGTCGATACTAAATATTCTATTTTCGTGATTTGTCTCGTTACATTTTGTTGGGTCATACCGAATAACCAACCAGTTTATAGACGTAGGTATGCTAAACTTCGAGAACTGTCTGGATGCTGGATAATTAGAGCTCCACTATTTGTTGCTGGTTTAGTCTCTAGGCTCTTATATACGTACCTATGCTAAACTTCGAGAACTTTCTGCCACAGTCTGGGAGCTAGATAAACAAGCTTCACTATTTGTTGCTGGTTTAGTTTAGCGAAGGGATTATTCTCAACGCAAACGAAGCCATGAATACAAACAAGAAACAAGACGAAAGATTTTTGCTTTTGCTTGAAGATTTTTTGCCTCTAGTTTCGTAATTTCTAGCATAGTGCATTTTTTATATACCTACTCGTACCTCTTCAAAAAAACCTCCCAAGACTCGAACAGTAAAAAACTCAAAAATCAAACCGAGCAAGCTAGCGATTTGCGCGTTTATTCGCGTGGTTCTAACCTGGACATAAAGTGGCCTATGTGTTATTCCAGGTCATAAATAGGTAGGTACCTAGGTATTCCAAGTGTCAGTCAAATTCTTTCAGTAGTTTTTGCGTTAAAGAGTAACCAAACATCTAGACATCAATACAGATATGAATATATGGATTGTAATCGCGCAAGTTTAAGAAAAACTATTGATTTCTTGATATCATAAGAAATGAATCATGCGTGGCAAAAGCCGGCGTAGCCAAAATAAAGAAGAAGAGGAAGATATCATGAGAATAGTCCCTATTCATCGAGGAGTAACACCGGCAAGCTTCGGAACTGTTCCACGAATAAATACAATAACTTTGTCCAAACTTAACAACAACTGACTTCTCCTGTATCAAAATAATCAAATGACAATCTTACTTTTATTTAGTGACAGATGTAGTAATGTGCAATATTGACCTTTGACCTTGCAATGTGTAGTCGCGGACACCCTGTAGGTTTTCAGACAGGTTTTAGGGTGCCAAAATATGGGTAGGTAGGTACCTATATACTTACAAGTTTATAGCTTATCTCTAATTCCGAGGTGAAACTTAAGTAGGTAAGTACCTAAGTACTTTCGGAAAGGGAAGAATGGACTTAAAATATTTTGTTGACGGAATGAGATTAATAAAGTTCGCCTGGAAAAACGTTTTTTCCAAGATAGGTGTCTATAAAAAGATTCGACGCCTTCGTAAGTCAAGGTATTAGGTAAATTAAAATAATCATGGAGTAAAAAGGAATTTAATAATACAACCCTATAATTACGAGATTATAATATTGGGGGCAATTCGGAGTGTCGCAAAAGCTAAACTAACCTAACTAAAACTATTGCCATCCTTTTTATTCCCATCGCTATGAAAGGGACGGCAACAATTTTAGTTAGCTTAGTTTAGCTTTTGCGACACTCAGAATCGCCACTATTACCTACCCAGCAAACATCCTCGGGTAAGCGAGAATTTTTGCTAATGTTGGATGGAACCCTCCATCAATTTAGGCATTCACATAATGTAATGCCGAGCAAAAACGTCAATTTAAAAATTTATGCCGCGGTTAGAATTCAATAACCAGTACCGTGAAACATGCCAACTTTGCCAACATTTTTCGAATAATTTCAATTTTTGGATAATTTTTCTATGGGAACGTAAGTATTTTCTTTTAGCATCTGCAATTAAAAGATAATGAGCATGTATTATTTTATCAGATTTTATTATTCATCAATATTTAATTAAGTATTTTATTCATTTTGATGGCGGGCAAAGTTATCTGGACTTTTTGCCAACATTACCCACATTGATTTTTGACGCAACTAAGGCCTCTATACAGATGGCACAAAGTCCAATACAAGAATTTTGGCAAAAATGGCGTTTACTTTATAAATGAAAACGATACCATGAAAGGTTTCCTACCAAAGTGGCTGGGCAAAGTTACCCTAACTTTTTTCCTCTTTTTCATACAAACCGCACTTCGCTTTTTAAAAGTACTAGGGTTGGCACATCTCAGTAAACTGATCTTAACGTATTTTTCTTCTTTTTCTGCAAAGTATTGTAATTCGCTTTAAATTTTAGGCAGGAATTCACATTTTACCTACTTCCTTGAAGTTTAGGCCAATATAATCTACCTATTCCGATCACTGGTAATACTATAGGTACTATAGAATAATAAAAATAATAAGTTTCGTAAGTGCCAACCCTAAGCTTATTTTGATGGCGGGTAATGTTGTCAGTAGTAGATCGCAACATCACTGGGTAACTTTACCCACCATTATAACTTTAGTTTTAAAAGACCTTCAGCAATGATAATAAAATATAATACTCTTAAAGTGTTTTTGCATAACTTAATATAAATTAAACTAACCTGTGTTTTCGCCATCACGCACAATTAACTTTAGAACTTGTACTAAAATTTGCCCGCGAAAATACGCACCACATTCTACAAGTTCTAAAAAGTGACTGAGTGAAGTTAGCGACAAACCTGATAGACTGTGTTACTAGACACATAACCTACTTTCTATCTAAGTCAATAAATGTTACTATAGTATTCCGATACTTTTGGAATTTAAAGATTTGCTTAAAAATTGATTTTCGGGCAAAGATACCCTTGGTGGCAAAGTTGGCATGTTTCACGGTATTTGAAGTATGTTACTATGTTACCTACCATCCAATAGCACCATTTCTTAAAAACACTTACTGCGAATCTTTCAGAATTTTTGAAGAGTTGTGCGGTTTGAAATAACTGTAGGTAAGTAAGTAGGTACCTACCTATTACGTTTGTAGGCTCAACTCACACCAGAAGAGCATCGAAGAGCAGCGAAAATAATAATAATGAAAATAAAGTTGAAATTCATATGACACTGAAACTGCGCTCCGCTTCGCTGCTCTTCGATGCTCTTTTGGTGTGAGTTGAGCCTTAGGTGGCTTAACTGGTTCTAATTGTATTTTGTACAGTTATGTAAGTAAGTAGTAGTTTAGTTTCTGCAAATAAAATCCATCCCATAATTACCTATTACATATTTTTCTCGCACTCAAAGGGAAAAATACAGTTCAACAAAATACACCTCGAGACTGAACGCCAACAAAACCATACCCACGGTTTCATTGACTAGCTCGGGTATTATTAAGGCTTCGTTTAGTCCCATGATATAAAATAAGTAAACCTAGGTACTATTATTTATTTTTATTTCGATATAAAGTCTATTTAAAAACTGGACAGCGACACATGCGCCCTTTGCTATTAATTGCATTGACCCCGACAAGGCCTAATCTGTTTAAAACAGCACCCTTTAAATCATCTTTCACCCGATGGTGTTATAAAGGGTGCGATTTACAGAAATAAAACGCCAAAATTAGAGTGTTATAAAACGGTTATCTAATTAATCTTTGTATAATTTGAAAATATTACGCAATTTTATGTAGCTTTGACTTAGGGTAAACCTTTTGAAGCTTTTAACATTTACTGGGATTGACTCGACTATAAAAAATAGGTAGGTACTTACCTAGATATCCCTTTGTAGGTATTTAGGTAAGTACTTCATTTTTATTGTGACCAAACCACACTCTACCACCTAGTATTTCATTATACCTAAATGAAAAATCTTACAAAAATTTTAGATTTTGTCGGGATTCGAACCCGCAATAATAAAGCAATCGTCCTCAAGTCGGACTGCCTTTAACCAACTCGGCCACGGAACCCCTGTTACGCCAGAATGTAATAATTGGTAAGATGATTTTCGATTAATTACTTATATAAGTACCTAGTATCAACGAAAGATTGAATTCCGCTTATATAGATGGTAAGATTTTTCATTTATAGTTAGGTAGGTACCTAGGTAAGTATCCCTATTATATTGTTATCATGCCGGAGGCAATATAGGTAGGCCTTTATTTAAACTGTGGAGTTCAGCAGCCAATACGTATGTCTTTCAATCTATTAAATTGGAATAATTGTACGAATTACCTAATTCTTAATTCTTATTAGTTAATAGCTGTTGTTTGACCGTTTGACGACCCAAAAATAAACATTTCATAGCCCACGAGAGAAATATTGCTTTCAAAAAACTCAAGGGGCATTTCAGGATGTAAAGTCAGATTACCTAACAAAAGTTGTAATGAACACTAAAAATTTATTTCTTAGGTTTGTATATAAATATAGAGAATTTTTAACGCGTACAGTGTACCTACACTACCTGGGGCTCGTATTCAGAGACCATACCTACTCAAGCGTAAATCGTGTCTCAAGCGCTGATTCACACTCAGTTTCCAAAGAGAACTGTCAAAAATCAATGCTTGAGCTGAAACTTAAGTCTGAGTGAAGACTGAATACGAGTCCAAAGTTAAAACATAGCCACAGTTATGCTAAGTTACATTGATTTGATACATACTATCTAAAATAAACAAGACCGATAAGTGGATAACAAAAAAAAAAGTAATATTACGTGAACAGTTATTTATTTATTTATTATAGGTACACAGCACAGACGCATTATCTTAATTGACTCCTCGCAAAGTCGAGTTACAATACAAATTGTATTATGATATGAGTAATAGGATAAATAATAAGTTAAATGACAATAAAACTAGGTAAAAGTTCAAGTGTCTACTCTTTGAATGAAGTACCTACCTACCTCCTACAGAAAGATCAATTAGGTACCTATAGGTACCTAGGTATTATCAAAAGTTTTAGGTAGGTAATTAAGTACTTAATAATTTTCGTATGTAAAGCAATAGTTTCTTTCTAACATATTAAATTGATTATAATCTAAATGATAAGTGACATCTGCTAAGATCGAATGTACTTAGTTGGTTCGTATAGAGAAAAAAAATAACGATAGGTATATTGAAAAATAGGCATGGAGAGTTGACTCGTGAGACAACATCGTGTATAGAGGCCCTTAAACGTTTCGTTCTGTTTCTATCGTATCTATTATGTAGTGAACTGCCGGTCGTGTTGTGTGTTTACAAGGTCTGTGCTTGCATCTAGACCACATCCTACATATCTAGACTGTTCTAGATAGCCAGACCCAATTTCTGAGCATTGAACTGATTTACCTACAGACTGTGTAGGTATCTAAAGTTGTATGGACATTTACACGATTGTGAAGAAAGGTAGGTATGTTTTTGGGTATTTTTTATATAAGTATGTAGATTTATGTAGGTACCTGATTGTACCTACTCTCTGCTTCCGTGCTACTTACTGATCATAATAGAGGTTCTTAGAAGTCATATAGAGGCTGAACACCTTCCACATTTTGATTCATTAGTAAAGTTCCTAATATGACACTGGTCACGTGATTTGACCATTGTTAAGATTATCTGCGTTCGAGAAACCGGCTATATGTAATTTATCTGAGTAGGTAGGTACCTACTTACATTTTATTTTACAGAAGATGAACAGCACTTGTGGCGCGTACAACCAGGGTTCTGCTGGAGAAGCCTTCACCAGCCTGGTGACGCATTTACTGACAGCCCAATGTCTGCTGACTGAGTCATGGCCTGATGATTACTCCAACAGCATCACTGGTATGTTTAATAGTATTTCGACTTTGGGACTAATAGCCCAGTGCTTAGGCCTATAAGGCTTGCCCAGCGTCTAAACCATCCTCTCAGCTTAGCTGGACATATCCACAGGAAAGACGTGTGGGACTGACCAGCCGGGCTTAGGGCTCAGGATACCGGGCTAAGAGTTCAGATCAATTTAAGTTAAAAACCTTTGCGTGCTTTTAAAATTTTGCTTCAATTCCCAAAACAACTTTTTTGTACCTAAGTAAGTACCTAATTTGTTTTCAACGAGATTTATTTATCAATACTAATTTTTAAATTCATAGTCGTTCTCTTTCAGATGGTGATTATTTTGATTTCATCATTGTCGGTGCAGGCACGGCTGGCTCGGTGCTGGCGAACAGACTTTCCCAAATCGAGGAGTGGAAGGTTCTGCTTATAGAAGCTGGTGGTGACCCTCCCTTGGAGAGTATTGTGAGTCTACGTTTGTTTATTTATTAGTTTAGTTGTTAAATCAGTTGAGTATAGGGCACTGGTGACCTGTAGCACAGGTTTTTATACCTATTTCAGGCACCAGTCTCTCACAAAACATGTTCTTACCTCTAACCTACAATTGTTTGAATTTATCATTATTTTTAACTGTATTTTTTTAAATAATTACCTAAGTAGGTATATATTTTTATTTATGTTTAAAATTCGTCATTTGATTTGATATTTTTTTTTGATATTTGATTTGATTTTGTTTAAATGCGGCATTAGTACTTACTATGCCCACATTTTGCAGATGTAAGCATTCCGCAAATGACAGTTACAAGCTCGTCACCATGAATTAAAAAGCTAACTTGTTTCTTCATGATGGTTTCTTTCACTGTTAGAGCTTGTGTTGTGTGTGTAGTAAATATTTTTTTAAGCTATCTTTTATAAACGTTTGTCGACCCTACCTATAGGATCGTTTGTAGATCATTTGTGTTATTTACAATTATTTACATAAGGTCTTTTATTAGAACTTTGTCTAAATTTACCCTGGTGTTGATAGGCACGACCTAGGTAAATATATTTTTCTCATTTTAGATACCAAACTTTTCGACCGCAGTGCATCACACCAATCACACATTTCAATATTATACAGAACTGGATGAATCTACTAACCGAGGTTGTATAAATGGCAGGTCTTATTGGCCACGAGGAAGGGTTCTTGGAGGAACTGGTTCCATCAACGGTCTCCTTCACATGAGAGGCAGTGAGGGAGACTACGCACCTTGGCATCTAGAAGACGGTGATGGTTGGGACTGGCAGACTATAAAAAACTACTTCAAGAAAAGCGAGAAAGTCATAGATCCATTTATAATCACGAACCCTGAACTAGCCAAAGATCATGGAACGGAAGGAGAATTTATCATTGATCAATTAAACTTCACGCATGCTGGTATTGCAGAGAAACTCACTGAGGCGTATAATGAACTAGGATTGGAATATTTGGAAGATTTAAACGGCCCGACGCTAATGGGAGTGGGAAAGCTTAGAGGAGGTAACTACAATGGTCAAAGAGTCAGCACAGCCACGGCATTTTTAAACCCAATCAAGAATCGAAAGAACTTAAAAGTTTTGAAGAATACCTTTGTAAGAAAAGTTATGTTTGACGGCAAGACTGCAAAATCTGTGCAAGTTCGTATTCGTAATATCGTAGAGACTTATTACGCTAGAAAAGAAATCATCATCAGTGCTGGTACAGTAAATACTCCTGTGCTGTTAATGATGTCTGGCATTGGGCCAAAAGAACACTTGAAAGAGAAACATATTGACGTTGTGGCAGATTTGCCAGTTGGTAAAAATTTGCAAGACCACGTGAGGATTCCTATTCCTGTTACTATAGACACAGGAGCTCAACAAAGGGATGAAAAGTTCTGGCTCAAAGCTGCAGCCGAGTATATGATTGATCAATCTGGACCACACGCAACTAATTATGATCAGCCCAATATCAATGCTTTCCTTTCTGTACCTGATGGAAAACCTTTACCTGATGTCCAAATAGATCATAATTACTTTTTACGAAATACTTCATACGTCTACAATACGTGTAGCAAGTCCCTTTCTTTTATAGATCCTATATGTAAGCAATTTGTTGATTTTAATGCTGACAAAGAACTGCTAATCTTATACGTCTCACTCTGCAGACCCTATTCAAGAGGTAATATATTATTAAAAAGTGAAGACGCAACAGAATATCCTAAAATATATTCCAAGTATTTCAGTGACGAGCGTGATATGGACATCTTTATTAAGTCAGTAAAAAGAATAGTTGAAATTGTTAACACTCCTACTTTTAAAGAAATAAAAGGAGAACTGAAAAGAATACAGTTTGAAGATTGCGATGGATTCGAGTTTCAGAGCGACGAGTATTGGAAATGTATGGCCAGAACTGTAACATTCAACGTGTACCATCCAGTTGGAACGGCTAAAATGGGTAAAGTGGATGATCCGACGTCTGTAGTCGATAGTAAGCTGAAAGTCTATGGCGTGAAGGGTTTAAGAGTAGTCGATGCAAGCATTATGCCGACGATTCCGAGTGTTAATACAAATGCAGCCGTTATAATGATAGCAGAAAGAGCATCAGATTTTATCAAAGCGGACTATTTGAAAGAAAATTTGAAAAATGAACTGTAAATCTTGTTGCGGCCAAACCTAATTTTTAAGACCTTATGTACCAACTTGAAACAATGAATAAATGAATAATAAAATGAATAATATGAATAAATTACTAGTAGGTAATATAGTACTACGAGTATAGTATTAACTACGAGTATCTTTTGACGATTAAGTTAGAAAAATATTGTTATTAGCTTATAATTCTTTAGGTATTTTATGTATTAAAATTGGTCGTAGAGTTGAGAAGTGATGGAAAAATATGAACAACCAAACGTATTTAAAATTCTGACCAACATAAAATATGGTTTGTGCTTTGACATCAACCTTTTTTTGTAAAGCAAATTTTTTGATTGTAACAATTACTTGACAGTTAAAAATGTCAGAAATGTTGATGCTACTTTTACTAAGTTTTTTGCTGCTAAATAATAATATTTTAACGATTGAATCATTTTTAAGAGTATTAGAGAAAGGTGTGTTACCGTTGGAAAAGAATTCAGTTGCAATACAGTTCTATATAGATATAGAAAACGAAGATAAACTAAATGCTTGCAAACTACGGTCCAGACCTAAAAAGTGCTGCTTATCTGATAATGAAAATATTGACTGTGATATCATTAATATTTATGGAGATTATAACGATATTTTAAAACCAAAATATCGTGACACAATCTTGTATATTTATCCAAATATAGTCCAGTATGATCAAGTAGGATATTGCACTTTTGTCTTAGAACAGCGTTGCGGTAGAAAAAAAACTAAACGAGAATCAGTAAAAATCCCTTTTGATACAAGACTCAGTATAAAATCATATTGTCTGTTGCAATACACCAATGGGCAAAAAGTAGCTCCTTGCGAAACTCTCGATCAAGACTCTTTGAACAAGTGCGCTCCCGTGAACTGTGACGTAAAATACGCTGGAAGTAAACCATTCTTCGACAAAGAGGTGAACAAGTGTATGAAAGCAGTTGAGTGTTTATCTGATCCGAAAGAAGATTTACCAGACGTGGTCTATGTACCCAAAAGCAACACTTGTAGGGATCTCAACAACCCACTGACCATTGCAGATATTTACGCTATAAGCACGGGTCTAGGTATAATCAAAGAGTCTCCAGAAACTGAAGAAGTAAAAGTAACTTTGCAATCAAACTGCTCGACAATATCTCAGAATTTAATGTTTTTGAAAGACATGTTGTATGGAAAACTGTTTCCTATTAAGTTTAAGGTAGATTTCAGTAAAAGTTGCAACTCTGCAATCCTGTCTATACTTTCATGCATTATTGGACTGAGTTTAGCTGTGTTATTATTCGTGGCCTTACTACATATAATTGCATGGACTCACAAAGAATGGAGTAGTGGAGAACTGAAAAAGAAGCTGCATAATTTCAAGAATAAATTAAAATCATCGAAACCCAAGAAATGCAAGAAAAAGATGTCTAAAGTAAATGAAGACGTAAAAAATAATTTGGTCAGGGAAGTAATAGTTTCAGATTTACCTTTGGAGCTGAGAGACAGTGTGGTTGATATTTGTGATCAGATTGATGACGAAGTGAAATGGAAGAGAAGGTATAGGATGGGAAGAGGAACAGCAGGAAGTCAAGTTCATTTTGAAGATGATTGTGATACATCAACCACATCAGATCTAGATTATGAAGAAAAACAAAGACTATTGAAATAACTAATAATTATAATGACCTATCTAATAATCTTTTTGTTTATTTTTCTTTTATTCAAGTTGTATCTGCGTTTTTGAGCAGCGCACTCTCTGCGAGTCTGTAGCGTCTTTTTGCAGATCAATACAAAATAATAATTATTTAAAAAAAAAACAGAATTGAAGTGAAAGTGGGTGTAGCATAGCAAAATGAACAAAATCAACATAATTTGATCTATTTTTTTTAACTATTTTCGTTGTAATAAATTGTAGTACCTACTTGCTTACTTTGTGGCTTTCTGTAAAAGAAACCATGAAAGTTATTTTTTAGTTTTATTAAGCTATTGCATAGCTTCTATCGCGGGCCTTGAGCGTGGAGACCGAATCCAGAAATTCCGTAACGAAAATAACCTAACACGCAATGCACGCACGCACCCAAATGCAATAGCTTTACCGCGGCAGTCTTCGAGTTTTTTTTATACTTTTTGTAAAACCTGTAAGGTGCTTCATTCACCCTACTCTTGCATAGTCTATGGTTACTACTCGTTTTCTATGTTCCGTCAGTTCGTAGTTACATGGTTACATGCTCTTTGGTTCGTAGTATTAAACTCATAATCTGTGAGTCTGTGTCTTTCAGAATTCGGTCAACAACATACCATGTAACCCTATCTCTGATTTCTTAGAAAATTTAATTTTTTCTTTAAAATTTGCAATGCCATATCCTCAGAATACATTCTGAGGCCATATCGTTGTCCGTTTCCAACGTTCGGTATGAGGTAAAGTGCAGCGCTCTGGGAGCCGTGAGGGGTTGCTAGAATGCTGACAATCAGCTGCTACGCTTTCCACCCGTTGGCTGCACGTTTCGTGCGCCTGTGGAAGCGTGTGCAGGTGGTGTCTGACTGGCTGGCTTGTGTGCTGGGCATGCTATGCTGCCAGTGTGGTCAGCTCCCTCCCATGTCTGAAAGCAGCTCTGATATAGATGATAAGGTATGTAATTGTAGCATTGTTTGTATTGTATGCTTAATGGCATTTGATTGGCTTGTCACCAAATGTTATGCAGGTAAAAATGGGCTGATACCGAATATGTATTTGGACATAATGTACCTGTGAAAACCCTCTTAGACATGTCATCTTCAAATGACAATCCTCTAAATGTTAATTGGGAATAGTTAAAAGTAAAAAATTATAATGTGAAGTACCTACAAGTACCTACCTTCTGTTGCCTAAAATAAATAAATCTTGAAATAATTCAGGAGTTCTCCATCATGGACGCTGGCCTATATGAGGAGCCGTTGGTCCCGGAGCGCGTACAGATAGACTTAACGCCGAAGCCTCAAGATGAGCCGCTGGAGACCAGCTGCATCCAGATTTGCGACCTCATCCGAAGCCAGCCGGCGTTCAAAAGCCTGATGCTTACTCCTTATCAAGTATGTATAATGTAGTACTTGCTAAGGAGACTTCAAGAAACGCAAGTCAATTAGAATTTCTATTGGAATTTAATCAATTTCGTTACTTTGAAAATGAAAATAGGAAAGTTAATTTAAGCTACTATTGTTCTCATGAAGCATTCGTGGCGAAGCTAGCTAAGACGCTCTTGCTAGATCGTTGAAGTTAAGCAACGTTTTGAGCGGTCACTACTTGGATGGGTGACCGCAAGTGGCTTTATCAGCTGAGCGCTTCCGTGCTTCGGAGGACACGTTAAATTATCGGTCCCGGCTTTTAAAGTCATTAAGCCATGCAGGAGGCCTTAAGGCGTCACCACACCAGTGTTGGCCACTTGCTCATAAGTACGAACTTACTTACTATTGTTCTTTCTTATATTGTCTCACTACATGAGACTGTGTTACATGGGGATAATTATGTTCTCTAAATAGCTGTACTATTACAATTTATATTGTCTTTCTTATGACCTGTTATTGTAATGTTCGTCTGTGCTCTGTGTTGTCCAAATAAATGATATACTCGTATATTATAGCTTTGAATTTTCGCGATTCAGCCTCAAAAACTGGCTACTATCTCACTTGAGTACCCAGCTTGCCTCATCTCATCTTCTTTTAGATAACCATCCAGCACCCGAAGTCCCCGAGCGTCCCTATACACAATCAGCTACCCCTCGCCAGTGGAGACAGAGCCATACCATCATTGAAAACTATCATGCAAGTCCCAAAAAAAGAAGGTGAGTAGGTCCTACCTATAAATTTTATAAAGTGAAACTGGGCATCGGTTCCTTACTGAACCACATCAAGATTTTCGAGCCGAGGTCAAAAAGGTTTATGTGGCTAAGTTACCAAACGTCCCTAAACTCTAGATAATTATACTCTAGATAGGTTAAGGCACTCCGGCTAGAGGAGGATCGTTTGAATCAAAGACGATTCATATCTAGAAGACAGACAAAGGCCATACACAAAATCGTAATCCTGATCCCGCAGTACCAGATAGCCTGGAAACTTTAAAACATCAATTTTATCCAAGAAATTTCAATACTTACTTAGTAGTAGGTAGCAACAATATTCAATAAGTATAATTTTTTTTATGTAATTTTAACTAGAAAGTACCTAATTGAAATTTCTTGGATAAAATTGATGTTTTAAAGTTTCCAGGCTATCTGCTACGGGTTACGATTTTGTGTATGGCCTTTGTCTGTCTTCTAGATATTAATCGTCTTTGGTTTGAATTAATGTGAGTTCTGTGGCCATCTGTAGCGCAAGTCACAACTTCACAAGCACAATTTTTGTTAATTTTTGTCGTATTTTTTTTCCAGGAGCAGTTACAGCAGCATTTGACAGCAATGAGAAAGTAAAACTATATTGTTAAAATTTGTGTTTGTGTTCGTAAGGTTTTTGCAATAAATTTTGAGTCTTTGAAGATGTTTTTTTGGAAACTGGTCGAAATGTGGTCACTTTGTCACTGTAATGTTAAGATTTCTAACTAACTTATGGTCTTATTGAATTAATGGCCTAGAAAGTTTACATATATTAGGTATCTTTTAACTATTACCATTGTTTTCAATAGATGCCCCCAAAAACATTTTTTCAAATATCTTCAAAAAGAGAGCCTTCGAGGAGATCTCATCGAAACATTTAAGATGACCTACCAGTACAATCAGTCAAACATTAAAGACATCTTGAGAAGAAAAGATAGCCACCTTCATGCGGCCACCAACTTATCACTTCTTCAGCAACAGGGTGATCCACAATTGAAATGCACTACCAATGACGTTGTTACAGCTACTTCTATCAATGCGTTGAAAAACAAGCTCGAAAACTGGCTACAAACTAACAAAACAGTGCTCAAAATGATTAACCAATCATAAGTACCAAAGCCTATTCCAACACTGATATAGACATACCAGCAATAGCTGCTCGTCTATCAGCGATCAACAAATAAATGAAATGAAATAAAAAAAATGAAATATGTTCACGACTGTGTATCCCGGGAGCGGTAGACATTTCTTTCAGATCATTAGGCAATTTTTAGATCTTTTTGAATATGTCTAAGGGGGTAGTCAGAGGTATGTCCAAATACATACATATTTGGTACATGCCCACTTTTTGCAGAAGTTAACTTTCCATACGTGACAGGTTGCAAGCCCATCGACGCTATTAGAGAAAAAATAATAAATAAATGAAAACAAACATAGTTAATTTCCAGTTTTATTATAAGAAGGTAGATATATTTATAAGATTATATAAATTGTGAAATACCAGTAGCGGATTTACGCCCGCAGTCGTCTGGGTTACAGAGAAGGCTCAATAGAACACAGTTTCTACGGAATCTTCAATAGCTCTCCGGTTTTTTCTCACAAATAAAAGGCATGATCCAGTCGCAAGGTGCGTCGTGGAGGAATCCGTTGTTCCTATGGGTGCATCCGCAGAATTCGCCACGTGGCTGGGTTCCGTTGTTGGGTTCCCCTGGTTGCCATTTGTTGTACCCAGCTTCTAGTGGGGTTTGACCTAGAACACAATATTGAAATGGTTGGATAGTCAGAGATCCTATGAACTTGAAAATATATTTACAGAAACTAAACTACATATTTACATAACTGTACAAAATACAATTTATTTACAATTTTTTTATCAAAATACAGTTGAGCCACTAAGAAAACAACTTGAAAATACTTTTTTTTATCCTAAAATAAAAGAAGAAACATTTTCCCATACAAACATATCAATGACAACAACTGTCAAATTGATTTTAATCATTCCATACCTACAATCAATACAATAGTTCGAGAAACCGACTGTAAATAAAACATAACCGCATTTAACTCGTTTTTCTTTTGCATATTATGTTCTCTTCATTTTGCACGCTTTGGTGTATATTGTGTGTCGCTCTAATAAAATAAATAAATAAATAAAATCTATTAGTCTGTGTCCTTGAAACGTTAAAGTTGACCTTTGCGTTATTTGCGCAACCTTTACAACAATGTTAGCTATTCGCTAAATATACCTATACCTAATGCAATTTTAATTTAAGTACATACCTACCGTTACTATAATTATTATAGTAGGTACTAACTTTGATGAAAATAAATGAACTGACTTCTGTATACTGAAAATGAATAAAATTAATATTGAATGGTCTTCTACCGGGGACCAATGGGCATACAGGGGCCGAATCTGTGCCGAGTAGATTCTGACCCATTTTTAGCGCGATATTTTTTTTCTATTGTTTTGTTGTTAAGAAGAAGATTTAATGTTTTCCAAAATCACTATTTTATGAAGGATATAATTACCTACATTTAAAAATATTTAACTCTTAATTGTAAATACCAAATAGGTTCCAAAACAGGTTCCTCAATAATTTCGTTAGAGAGGATGAAAAAAGTTCGATTCGTAATCTTGTAATTTTACCTAAATTTATTTAAATGCAACTACCTATATTTTTTTTTTTTTTTTTTTTTTAATCTTTATTTATTAAAGAGGGTTTAATCAACAATGATTACGACACCCTCGAAGTAAACTTACAGATAAGAGCTATCTCCTACTTATACCAATTTTAACTAATTTTACTAGCTCTTTGGCTTGCTCCGACAGAGGGAAAGCCAAAATAATGTTACAGTTACCAATCAAAAATAAATCACCATATCTATTAGCAAACATCATTCTTTCTGCTTCGTTCCGAACACATTCCACAATAATATGGTAGGTGTCTTCTACTACATCACACTCTGCGCAATTAGGTGAAGTAGTCTTACGCATAAGGTAGCCAAAACTATTCAGTGGAATGTGTCCCGATCGTAGCCTCATTAAAGTTACTATGTCAGATCTGGCCATATCCGAACCTTCAAACCATGGGGATCTAGATAGGCATGGTTGTATGGTCTTATACCAGATTCCTTTACTTAGAGACCTCTCATCAAAATATTCCGACCACATTTGTCTACATTTAGTTTTCACTAGAGGGAGACAATCGCTGTGATAAGGTAAAAAGTTCATTGAAATACCGTCCCCGAGTGCCTCCTTGGCGAGACGATCCGCGTCCTCGTTGCCGGATAAGCCTACATGAGACGGTACCCATTGTAGTGTGACATATTTACTATTGTTTGCCAGGTCACCTAAGGACCTCAAAATGCTGTAAGCTATCGGAGCGCCACGATAATTCGTGGTGCACCGAGCCAGATGTTGAAGGGCACTTCTGGAGTCCGTTAGGATGACATAGCAACCAGGCCCAAACGACTCAATATAAGATGTTGCTTCTGCGATTGCAATTAGCTCAGTACACATTATAGAAATATTTGATTTGATTTTAATTTTAATTGCTCCGTTTGTTTGCGGGTCGAATATGGCCAAACCTGATTCATCATCTAATTTAGATCCATCTGTATAGATTCTGTAATAGTTTTGATACTCATTACGTAAAAAATCGTCACACATTATTTTTAAGGAATCTACACTATAGCTACGTTTTGATTGAGTGACGACCACAATATTATCTTTTATATTAGAAACATCCACACTGCTTACCCACTTATTTAAAGAAAAATAATCATTTTTAGGGCTTGAGTAAATAGGTAAGTTTTTATAATCATTGTGAATCGTAATCATTAACGGTTTGACCCTGCGTCTCCATAATATGTTTTGACTATGAATACTTAAATCATTTATTAAACGAATAATTTCACTGTCCGATACCGACTTTTTCCGCAACCAATATTTACCGGCAAGATAATATCTACGCACACAAAGAGGCGGGAGGTGAAGCTCGCATTCCATAACATGTATAGATGTGCTGCGAATGAATCCACCTATAACACGCATACATTGATTCTGTACTCTGTCTAGTTTAACTAGATGTGTTTTACAACTGTTTCCGTAGATAAAGCTAGCGTAGTCCAACCTACTCCGTATACTAGACATGTATAGGCGTCTCAAATGAAGGGGGTGCATCCCCCACCCGGAACCAGCTAATACTTTAAAGATATTTATAAATTTAGAAGTTTTTTCCTTAATCTCATTAATGTGTTTTGCCCATCGTAATCTTTTATCGAACCATAAACCTAAATATTTGAAATTGTCAACTACCTGTAATGCCTCAGATTGGTTTATTCGAAGACATACAGGGTGTCTAGAATAATTATTTTTAAAAATACAGATTTTACTTTTTGATGAAGAAATACATAGGCCTATCTTTGCAAGTATTATTGATAACTTTTTTAATGCTCGTTGTAATCGTTCCATCCCTATATTTGAATCACTGCAACTAACGTATAGGACAAAATCATCGGCATATTGTGAAATGTGGACCTCTTTAATTTCCCTGCATACATAAATAGTCGCAATATTAAAAAGAAGGGGAGCAAATGGATCCCCTTGAGCAAGTCCACGATATGTACTCCTGCAAAAATGAGAGTTTCCAGATTTAATTTTTAGATTTCTTACTTTTAAAAAGTTCCAAACGTAATTACACATTTGAGCACCTACCCCAATATCCTCCATTGTTTGTAGAAGGCTAATTGTATCTACATTATTATATGCGTTATCAATGTCTATAAAGCACGCAATCGTACATTTTCTCTCTAAGAAACCCAATTGTATGCGCGTTACTAGGCTAGTTATATTGTCCAAAGTCGAGCAGCCTTTTCTGAAGCCAACAGTGTCAGGGGACAAAATATTGTTTTTCTCAACAAACCATTCTAATCTATTGATTAGTATGTTGTGAAAGATTTTACATATACATGATATCATTGATATTGGACGTAAAGCAGATGGAGATTGTAAGTCACGTCCTGGTTTAGGTATCGGGACTATCGTGATATCACGCCATTGTTGGGGAACGAAGCCTGTTTTGTAAAACTCATTGAATAATGTTGTTAAAATAGTTTTACCGTTATCCGGTAGGTTTGCAATCATTGAGTAGGATATATTATCACCTCCCGGGGACGTATCTTTATGCCTTATGCAGTTATCAAACTCTTTTCTTATTATTGGGGATTCCAAATCAAAGTTACTTGAAATAAAGACGGGATCTTTAGGACGAACATAGTCAGGGGTCAAGCTTTCAAGGAGACGGCTCGCCTTTTCTGCGTCAACATGAGAGTATGAAGAATTAAGACCTTTAAACCATCTTATTTTACGCCATAATTCGCTTTGGGATGTAGAACTATCTATTGATGAACAATACTCATGCCAGGATCTATCCTTTTCTCTGCGTATAAATTTTTGAGCTTCACGAATTTTCTCTTGCAATATGGATAAATTATTTGGAGTAGGATTGCGTCGGAATTTAGAAAGTGCAAGGCGTCGTTCTGCCACTATTTTAGATACGGAAGTACTCCAATAAGGTTTGGGGGTAAACTTACTATTAGGGTTGTGGTTGATTTTAATCAAAGGAATGTGGTTGTCCGCTGCAATATTGATGTAGTCTACAAAGTAATTATAAGATTGTTGAAGGTTGACTGAGATACGAAAATCAGAAAAATTTGTTTCTAACAATTCCTTGTATGAAGACCAATCAGCTCTTTTCAAATTTCTTTTTTCTGTGATGTCATTGTTAGAATTAAAATATGTAGTAATTTTTATCAAAAGGTGATCACTACCAAGTGTTTCACTTAAGGTGGTCCAATTTAATCTTATTGCGATATCTGATGATGCGATAGAAATGTCTGGGGAAGATTCCTGTAAGATGCTATTCACTAATTTGAGTCGTGTATGCTGGCCATTATTTAACGTTATAAAAGAGTTATCAATTAGTGAGTCAAAGATTTGTGAACCTCTCTGATCAGTTTTATAGGACCAATTTGTATGATGTCCATTGAAGTCACCGAGAATTAACATTTTGTTGGAGTTTACTGATGAGAAAATATGATCCCAGTCACCTTGACTAGTCCTAAGTGGTAGTGGAG
Source organism: Xanthorhoe designata (assembly GCA_963582015.1). NCBI lineage: Eukaryota > Metazoa > Arthropoda > Insecta > Lepidoptera > Geometridae > Xanthorhoe > Xanthorhoe designata. The sequence continues at coordinate 668,693 of OY757042.1, read as the reverse complement.
CGCAATATAATGAAATCAAATTTTCTATCTTGTCACAGTTATAAATCCTAATTCCTATAATTTCGATACCAGAGTTGATGCTATCTATGTTAAATCTCACAGCTTGAATGGATTTATGAACTAAGATTGCCACGCCCCCCCATCCAGCATCTCTATCTTTACGGAAAATATTGTAATCATTTACCTTAATTTTAGCTTCGGGTACCAACCATGTTTCACTAAGGGCAGCAATGTGGATGTTTTCTTGAGATAAAAATTGCTCAAAAGAAATTAATTTAGGTCTTAAACTTTGACAGTTCCACTGTATTATATTTAAACGAAAAATTTTTGACTTTGTGTTATCCATCTTGATAGAAATAATCAAAGATGGTCTGCAATATTGGCCAGTCCGGGATAAAGTCAACTAACATAAACACTAAACATTCTACACAGCACTTGAAACCCATTTTTAATTTAGATTGTATTGATGCTCCTCTCAAAAATAAAATGTCCTTCAATCTCTGCAACAACTCCTTTATATTTGTACTTCTTTTTGATTTTGGTTCCTCGGGTGGAGAATCTTTTTCTTCTCTTCTGCTCGAAGGTATTTCGTTCTCTGGGTCCTCTGTCCAAGTCCATGGAGAAGGCGCCGCGTTCTGTCGATTTCTAGCAGGACGGGGTGAAGGTTGCTTATTATTATCATTGTGTACATCGGCTTTTGTTTTAGTTACTTCTGAGAACAATGGCGTTGAAGATGTGGATGGAGCAGTGGGTTGGCAATATTCCGGGAAGAGATTCCTCAAGTACTCAAAGTTTGGCTCAGTTTCGATGTAGGGTTCCTTATCAGGTTTTTTAGGATCAGAGCGGGGAGATGAAACATACATAGTTAATGCTCTTTTATAAGTACAGTTGAAATCGGCCATAATTTCTCTCAACTTTTTCTCTTTTAAGAAGGAGGGACAAGATTTCGCCATTGACATGTGACTGCCCTTACAGTTTACACATTTAAAGTTTTTCGTCTCACAGTTAGCGTGATCATTTCCACATTTAGGGCATACTATTTTATTTGAAGGGCACCTTTTTGTAACATGACCAAGCTTCCAGCACCTTGCACATTGTGAGACCGGGAAGACGTATGGATCCACCTTAATACGTAATCCATCTACAGTGACGTAGCCAGGGAGGGATGGGCCCTTAAAACAGAGACGAACTGATTCACTCGCCTTCCAACCATCTTCTTCCTTGCAACGTCTTTTCAGACGGTATATAGACGAGAGTTCTGCACTTTCGGGGCTAATTATGTTTTTCAAAATTTCTTCATCTTCCAAGTCAACGTCTACATTTTTGATTACTCCAAACGATATATTTTTCTCCATAGCGCGGTGAATGCGCCACCCTTTATCTAACAGATCTTGGCAAGTCTCTAATTTAGAAGCGCATAGTTCAGTACTGACATCAACACGAACCTTGAAAGGGTTCACGAATTTAACACGTTCAATATCAGCTAGATCATAAGATTTGAAAATTTTTGCTAGTGCAAACAGCTTAGGCATTTTATCGCTGAAGGAAATGTACATTTCGATATGACGATTTAATTTTCTTTCCTTTGATTTAATTTCAGTCCATTCATCCTGATCTTCTGTTTCTAATCCTCTTTTGATTGGGGCTCTTCTCTTCATAGTAGGTCGACTTTTAGAACTTTCAACTCCATCCATCTCATTGTTATCGTCTTCTTGTTTTAATTGTTCACTCTCGTTCTCAGTTATTTCTGGTTCTCTCAAACAACTGTCGCTATTTAAAATAGCAAACCGGTTTACATGCTCGATTTCTATGTTATCCATTATGATGCAATAAACGCAACAAGCGCATCGTTATCAGTAGCCCGGTCGCCAGGTAGTCCCCGACGCACACAGGCGCACCGAATAACAAAGGACGCGCGCTCGATGTGACCTACGATAATCACTTTCTACACAATCACCTCGCCCGAATGCCGAAGCGAGACTGACCTATATTTCTAAGATAATCTAAGCGACGATGTTATAGTATTGACAACAAAAAATTAGCGATTTAAGTTCGTTGAACCTTAACAAAACATAGATATCTAATGTCCTTTTTGACCTACCACCGCGTATCGCACTGTCATCTGAAATCTGTGTGGATTATTGAGGTAATCACGTTTTTATCAATGCACCAATACGGCGTGGAATTAATCCTTCAAATTTAAATAAAAATAATCCGATAAGTCGTAGGTACCTACTTGTATGCTATAAGTATTCCACGTAACACTTTTTTCAGTGAGTGTTTTTTGAGGCTGATTCCGTCAATAGTGGGCCGATTTTTTTAGTTTGAAGGAGTAGGTACCTTATGCCAAAGACGATTAATATCTAGAAGACAGACAATGGCCATACACAAAATCGTAACCCTGTCCCGCAGTACCAGATAACCTGGAAACTTTAAAACATCAATTTTATCCAAGAAATTTCAATACTTAGCAGTAGGTAGCAACAATATTCAATATAAAAAAATTTTAGGTAATTTTAACTAGAAAGTAATTGAAATTTCTTGGATAAAATTGATGTTTTAAAGTTTCCAGGCTATCTGGTACGGGTTACGATTTTGTGTATGGCCTTTGTCTGTCTTCTAGATATTAATCGTCTTTGGTCGTAGGTACTTGTATGCTATAAGTATTCCACGTAACACTTTTTTCAGTGAGTGTATTTTGAGGCTGATTCCGTCAATAGTGGGCCGATTTTTAAAGTTTGAAAGAGTAGGTACCTACCTATGCTTACTCCCAGATTACAGGAAATTTATCTATTACGAAATTAAAGTCGATTTTATGAAATTTTTAATTTATGAATTTAATTATTCGATTGAAGAGGTTGCCATGCCCGAAATATAACCTTCATGCTAATTGTTAGGCATCGAGCGTCGGCCGGCGAGCCCGACCTCCCCAAGGCCGCGTATCGACATATTTACATTTATTTTTTGCTACTTTTTTTAAGGATCTAAAACCTGCTTGCAAAGATTCGGTGCAGCCAACCGGACCCTCTCCCCCCCCTTAGCATTCGACCATTCCACACAGCGTCATCTAGTCCCAAGCTAAGCAATTTAATGCTTGTGTTATGGTAACCAGATGACTGATACACTACAAAGTTTTTTTTTGTAAATACATACATAATTATACATACACACCCATACACGAAACAAACCTGCAGAACATACATTTGTCCCGCAGCGGGAATCGAACCCCTAATCTCCTGCCCTGCGTTTCAAGCGGGCCTTCACCCACTGAGCTACAGACGCCCAAATACTGGAACGCTACTTAAAGACCGTATTAACCATTTCAGATGCTCTCACTTGTCAGGTTTGTATGGACAAACGTCAAATAATGTCAAAGTTAGCCACTTACATTAAGTAGCACTTCAGTGTTCGGGAGAAAGGTCATCAAACATACCATGTCAAACATACAAACGTACCATGAACGGTTAACCAGTAGCCACCATCCACATCCATGTATGTACCAATTGAGCAGTAAGGATGAGGGGCGAAAATTGTGTTGTCAGGATGCCTCGCGTAGATCTCTTTCAAGACCTGGGCTTCCTCCTCGCTGTTTATGATGATGAGGTGGCCTTCCTCCGCCATGCACGTCCGGGATGCCTCATTCCAGCTGGATCCAAACTGATGGAACTTATAGCAGCTTCCCGTGCGAGCTTCAAACTTATATTCTGGAAGAAGAATTAAATATTAAATTTTTGATTAACTCGTGACGCTAAAAGAGGGTTGTTTGTCTGTGGCACCCAAGCTCACGGGTTATCCTATTTGGATGTGTTTTTTTATTTGAAAGCATGTTTCCAGGCTGAGGTTCTTAGATGTGTTTTATTAAAATTTGTTCAGCCGTTTTAAGTGCTTTTTATGGCTAGGAATCTTGGATGCATAATGGGTGCTTTCATTCGGTTTTATGCTTCAGTTCTTTAGCGATATGAGCACATTTTTTAAGTTACTAGGACTTAATCGCGAAGAAATCATTTATTTACCTCGACTTTTTGAACTCATGATGATAACGAGAGTCGACAACAATAACGTTCGAGACTTGTCTATGATTCGGTTAACAAAAGAATAACAACAATAGGTAGGTACCTACAGTTTTTTTGGTGTTGTTATTTTACAAACACGAATCTTCTTGTGTCAATCAATCAATCATTTATTTATTTCTCTCACAAACAATACATACAGTTAAATAAGTATGAATACTTACCTAAATTATCATTAAAATCACAAACTTTGCAAGGCTCATTTTTGCTAAATAACTCAATTGCTTTGTTACCAACGAATAATTGGGATAAAAATTGGTTGATATTGTTCTAGGTACACTACACTGCCTACTGTTTGTTTTGAAAAATATAAAAAAAACAAACATAATAATAATTATACCTACTTACATGAAAATAAAATGAATTAAAAATAAATAAATAAATGCAGTAAAAATAATCCAAAAATAAGGTGTCGGTTCTAACTTATTACAAAAAAATGTTGTGAGAGACTGGTGCCAGAAATAGGTATACAAAATAACCTGTGTTACGGGTCACCAGTGCCCTACTTCACTGATTTGCATAGGAAAAACGTAAACAATAAAATTTTGAGCAAGAGATATCAAATTTTATTGTTTAGGTTTTTTACCTATGCAAATCAGTGAAGTAGGCCAATAAAAGTCTTTAGGTATCTATCTGTCTTTTTTTTATTTTTCTGGTGATAAGTAATTAGGTACCTACTATAGTCTTGTTAGTCTGGATATTAAATTTTCAAAAATAATTACTAATTCTGAATCATATTCTACAACTAACATCGCTGCGACTTTTAAAACTCCAATATGCAAAAACAAAATTTTGGAATAGCAAAAAAACGGATAAGGCTTATACGAGTATGTTCAAAAATTCCGTTCCGTGACTTTAGACGACTACTTTACTTACTTATAAACTTACCTACTTATAGATTATTTTTCTCATGTAAGTGACAAATGTCTTTTTGAGAATTAAATTCTTTAAACATAAAAATAAGTACAACAGTGCCTTTCTTACACAAAAATATACGTATCATAATAAACGTTAAAAATATATTATCATATCGTCTTTGCGACCTTACAACTGAAAGTCGCAAAGAGGATAAATTGATAATGAACTGCATTGTTTAAATAATATTAAATATTTTTGATTATAGTGTTAAACCACGCTTAGGTATTTCATTTCTAGAATACCTGTAGATTGCGCTCATCGGTGCTTTAACCGAAATATTATCATCTTACTGATAGTTTCGTCTTCGGCGTCAAGGGCTTCGTGGCCGAGTGGTAAGGCAGCCCGGCTTAAGGGTATGATCGCTTGTATCTCGCGGGTTCGAATCCCGTCGAAGCCGTAAAACTTTTAGTAAGATTTTTCATTTAAAAATAGTAAAGACATAATCTTACCAGCATCGTAAGTCCCACATGCGCTGTTCATCACTATGCTATAATCTGCCTTCTTATAACACACATAAGGGAGAATGTGACTGCATTTAACATCGCTTACTGTGGATAATTTTCTACTTGGAATTTTTGCATTTATGTATATATCCATCGCGAGGCAGCTTTCTGAGTTTTCCAAATTATTGGGCTCGTAATGTCCCCAGGTGATCGACATTTTAGAAACTGGTACTCCTGAAATTATTGTATTAAGAAGATATATACTTGGATTCCACGCAGCGCAATTTAGTCCCAAGCTACCACAGTGTTAATATGGTAACCAGATGACTGATATACTACTTATACACATTAATAAAAAAAAATGTAATTATGTGTCCCGCAGCGGGGATCGAACCCACAACCTCTGCGTCTTAGGCGGGCTTTCACCCACTGCGCAACAGAGGTCGTTGATAAGTTTTTATGAGCCACTGTATAACCTAATCTAGGTCCTATTCCGAGTTTTATCTCAAGACTGTGTTGATAATTAATTACAAAAAGCTATACAAATCTAGCCTGGTAGAGCTATCTCTATATGTTACGTGTTTGAATGACGGAGAAGGGAAAACCCAGTACTGATTCTCCTATAACGACGCCGGTATCTTTAGCAACGGTATTCCCCTACCATTTCCTTCACAATCTTCGAGAGGAGTGACTCATACTCAAATGAAGATTCTCCGGATAAATCGAAACAACGTCGGTATTTTTATGTAAGTTCCCGTATGTTATTACGAGTGTAATGTAGGTAGGTACAACTCACGAAAGTGCGAATAGGTGTTTAAAGACATCTTAAAATTATTATTTGTTTCTTGATTCTCGTCAGGTCGGCTCACTTGAGTCGGAAATTTGAGCCAAGTGCACATCATTTTACTATAAATTTTTATTGATTTTAGCCATTTTGGTCCATAAATTACAATCAAAAATCTAAACCAAAGCTTACCTTCAATAGAAGCGAACATTCCTTTGGCATATTTGGAATGAACGCCAATAAATATAGAATAAACCGAGTCTGGAACCTGTTTTAGGATCGCCGCATGCAACTTGTCGGTAATGGGTGCCGCTAAGACGGCTCCTGCGAAGACCACAATATACATTGTATAATATATATTAATCTATTTAATATGACATGGAGGATATTCCGATATCCCTATTCCTTTCTTTCTTTCTTTCTTTCTTTCTTTCCTACTCTGTAAATTCTATCACAACTATGATGCGGGTACAACACATTGGAGTACAGAACGTGTTGGTTCCAACTATCCAATGTGAGGATCAATCTGGGACGGTTATTGGACACAAACGGAGCATTGCCATTGGCCATTTTATTCGTAGCCAATGTTGGAACCAAGTTGAAGCCAATGTGTGGTGCCCGCATCAAGCATTATCTCTGTGTTTAGGTCAAGGTTTTGTCCAGATACGTGACGGCTCACTTTTCATACAAACGCTCGTACGTGATTATGCCGTTGTAACAGATCTTTCTTTTAAACTTTTGGACTAATAGGTATCTTGTGCACTATACCTAGGTTTCTATCGAAACTAAAAATCTAAATTTTGAGAAACAAATTCAGTATAAGCTTCCAAAAACCTGCTTTTAGCATAAATTTTACCTGAACTTTGGCCGTTCATAATGTACTCATAAATTGTAAAAGTAAAGAAAATATTGTCATAGAAACCTTGCAAATCTTATGGAAATTCTAAATGACTAATATTTATTTTACAAACTTGTAAGGCTTACTGAAAAACACGTATTTCCTGGAACACTTTTTATGAAATTTCCGCACACTATTTTTCGAGTGAGCGAGTGAGCGGCGAAAGTACCTACTGAATGCCGAGCGCTGAGGCGCTATCTCTCTATTTTCGCGTTGCTTCTTTTTCTAGCATTGCGCTGGATGAAACAACAAGCTTTTCAGCTATGCCCGCGTCGATGATAGACGCACCGGGAAGGGCCACCTTAAGCTGGTTTAATAAAACGGAGTTGGAGCATATTCAAGCCCAGATATTTTTGTCATCTAAGTACTGCATGCGCTGGTACCTACCGTATCCGGTAGACGTATATTTCATTACCTATGCAATCCGGAAAATCGGAACCGGTAATTCGGCGGACCCGGTATCAATAGGTACCTACGTCTACCGAATTTAACCTACACCGGATCCGGTGATTTTATATTTTGGCAAAATAACCGCATTGTCACGAATGTGGCTAGATTTTAAAGAGTGTCTATTTTCCATGTTCAAAATTGAGTATGAAAACGTCTGATTTCTATTTTCAAGAAACTTCATACAAAATACATTGCAGAATCCACGCATAATGCGCGCGGTAGGGTATTTACCGCTTCCCAAAGCGTGCAGCGTTTACCACGTAGCTCGGGTCTGAATAGACCTTACCATAGTATAGGCAAGTATAGGTACCTTCAGCATGGCAGATATCTCGAGCATCACTCCATATGACAGGTTCAACGTGAAACTTCAGCCAACCATCAACGTCCCTATTATATGCGTAATCCGATCTATATAACGGCTCAACTGAAAATAAAAGAATAATTCTAAAATTCATTTATTATCGATTTATATATAAAAAAAATATAGAAGGCGTTGGAGGGACGATCTTGATCTTGAGTGGTGGGAGATCGCCAAAGACAGGGGTCAGTGGAGGATTTTGGGGGAGACCTTTGCCCAGCAGTGGGACATAGTAGGATAAAAAAATGACATCTTTATCGTCACCAACGTCACTTGAAATAAACGAAAACGAAATTTAATGATTAAATGAAAATCTTACGAAAAGTTACGACTTCGATGGGATTCGAACCCACGATGATGCAAGCGATCTATTAGCAGAATATTTCACTGCATTGACAGTTTTCTAAAAACGTTCAATCAATTCTGATATGCTAAAATGTAAAATTAATTAAAGGAACGATAACCTCTACATCAGATAAAATTAAAAATTATTAATTCAATTAAAGACTGCACCAAAAAACAGTATTATCGTAACTTTACAATTTTTGTTTTTTGTTCAAACAATCTAGATAGTGGCTAAAAAGTCCAATCAGAAATTGTTGACGCAAGTGATAACTAAATAAAGTTATTTTATTATTATACTAACACTCACCATTATTTCCATCAATACACGTCAGGCATAAAAAGCCTAGGAATATTAAAGATTTACTAAACATGTCTTTTAGAATTCCTAAAACCTTTTTCGTTTAGAACCTCGGTACTTAAAACACTGTTTTCAGACCCACACTCGGGGTACGAGTGATAAATCCGGCTCATTTTCAAAACACAGAGGAGGTCATAGTACGGACCTTATCGATCGAGCGAGCGAAGCGTGTGAAGATCCAGTCTTTGCCCGTGGTTCATCTACAAAGTCAGGAGGCAAGCTTTGCCTACACTTAACGGGACACTGGTAGTGCCTGGGACATTGTTGAGATGGAGACTTGCCCGCATCTAAACCATCCTCTCAGCTCATCCGGCCCTATCTACAGGAAAGACAATGGTCTTAGGCTATATTCTGTGAGCGTTTGTATTAACAAAAAAGAAGGGAGTTATAAGGTTGTAGTGTGTATCTGACAACAAACGTGTTTTTCGATAGCGTTCATCAGGTTTTTACAACCAGTTAAAGTAACAGGTTGGGTAATATCGTTTTTAAGGTTTCGTACCCAAAGGGTAAAAACGGGACCGTATTAAGACTCCACTGTCTGTTTGTCTGTCTTTCACCAGGCTGTTACTTCATGAACTGTGAAAATTTTCTTGTAAAAAGATGTAATTTTCACAGATAATGTATTTCTGTGGCAGCTATGACAACAAATAGGTACTAAAACGAGAATAACAATTTAAGGGGGCTCCCATACAACAAACGTGATTTTTTTGCCGTTTTTTGCTCGATATCAATAACGGCAACAGGTAGACGCTTGAAATATTCATAGAACATTTAGTTCTATAGGAATTAGAATAGAATAGACACTTTATAATTCAATTAAAATACGTATTTAAAAATAATTTACGAATACTATAGATTCTTATTCATTTCAGCAAAAATACACTTGCCATTCAGACTCTCACAAGTCTAGATCTTTCGTAAATAATTTTAAAAAATTAAGGAGCTCCTACACAAGAAACGTGATTTTTTTGCCGATTTTTGCTTGATAAAATATAATATTGTATCTGATGTTGTATAGATACGGAATCCTTCGTGCGCAAGTCCGACTCGCACTTGGCTGATTTTATTGTGTTGTGACCTGTTATCAGACTGCCTGGTGTATAATGGACACATTTGAAGATAGACCCTTATATAAAGACCCATTGTTTAAAAGCTGCTAACAATTTTAAAAACCCTAAGAAAAGTTGAACGGGCGGACCGTTTAAAAAATAACTGTCAATTGTGTAGGTTAGAAATCATGAATACAAAATGAAATAATAAACAAGTGGAAAAAAATATCTATTATCTATGACTTACGATTCAACAGAAAAAAATATTAAATTAATATCCTAATTTTAAATATTCCAATCAACAAAAAAATTACCTATGTTACAATATAATATTATCAATAACTTAATTTTGATTTGCTACTTCATTTTGAGGGTGGGCGCACTTAATACTAAACAGGATAGGTGAGGTACTAATTAGTTCGCTAAATCTGTTCCAAAGTCGTAAAGATAAAATAAAAAAAATATTGCAAATAAATACCGAGATTTATAGATAGTCTTGTAGTAGTAGATATGTCCTTATAAATAATAATAATAATGTTGGGATCAAAAGCAGCCTATTTGTTAATCCAGGATTTCACGCTAAAACTGCTGGACGGAAAAAATGAAATTTGGTATTAAAATTGCTTATACCCTGGATTAAAGAATAGGCTACTTTTGATCCTGGTATTCGGAACGGGAATTATTCACCGCTGGTAACACCGCGGGGCGCAGCTGGTTATCTATGTTTCTGCAATAGTCACCTCTACGGAGTAGCCTCCCGTAAATCTCTCCCTACGTCTCTTTCTAATCTACAACGTGATATCATAATTGGTATGTTATCCCGGAAGGGGGATTTTGTGACCATGAAAATGAACAGTTGTGTAGGTGCTAATCTTGTGAATTCTAATTTTCAGTTTTTCATACAAAAACTTTTTTGGTAAATCTATCATCTATCAATATTTTCATCGCCCCCCTCGTACGTCACACGGGCCACTGGCCAGTGGTTGGGGTCACCGGCAAAGTTCAGGGATCAGCTGATTATTATAGGGTTGCTCTGTGTTTATTCCTGAAGAAAACTTTGCTAGTCATTTCTTCAATGAATAACATCGAAATTCCAAAAGTCGTAGAACAAAAAAAGTTGTTCACATTGATGAGGTGAATGACCCCTTTTCGGGATGACATACCAATTATGAATCACGTTGTATAAATGTTGATACTCTGTATTTATTTGCAATGGATTTTTTTTAATCTTATCTATAGCACAGCTTAATAAAGGTAGTGAAGATACTTGCTAATTAGCTTGTCTGTACCTAACCAGTGCCTGATTGGTATCAATTGTGTAAGTTATGTTCCAATTCTGATCTTTTATTCTTATTAATTTATATTTATAATTTAGATTGTTTAGACATAAAAATTGTTTTTCCCTATTTACCCAACAATTTAATTTGTAGAAACTTTTGAAAACCACCAAAATAATGCAAAAAATGTGAAATACGTACATAAAAAATAATTAGATAATAAATAATGCTGTTTCTTTTCTTTTAGAATTTATCAATTGGTATTTGACTTTTCATTCAGTGGCCATGTTTGGAAAAACACTTGCATTTCTGTTTGCGCTCCACCATGTTTTGGAGATCGGTAAGTATTTTATTATAGTTTTATTGTAGCGGTCCAATTTTTAGATTGCAATTTAAATTAAAGGTTTCTGTGAGGTTTTTAGGCCGCCTAAAGGCCTCCGGCTAATCCTAAAGGTATGAAAAATAATGCCTATACCTACAGGCGCCTGACCGCCGGCGGTCCGGCTCGCGCGGGCTAGTATAAACCGTTTTTTCACCTTGTTATAGACTACTTTTGTTTTGTTACTAACTAACACAAGTTGTTACTACGTTTGTTGAACAACTTGTGTTAGTTCAGAAGAATGATAAATATAGTCGTAACTTTCGCGATCACTATAAATATTTTAGAAATAAATGGACACAAGATTTTATTGCGCTATTTACCTTATTGACATCCCGACGTTTCGGCTATGTTACTGTTACAATAGACATTGTCGGGGGCAGCCTATAACTAGTGCACGCACGACTACCTCCACTATACAACGAAGCTGAGATGCAGATGCATAGGTACTCCAGTCTGCCCGTGACCATGGCTATTGCATGCAACAAAGTTGTCAGGATGAACCAAAATAAGGTAAAAATGATCACGACTCTATTCCCAAGGAAAAGAAGATAAATTATTTCAGTTCTTTTTATAAAACATATGCAAACGGGTATTTATCACGAATTTTACCTTTAATATTCACCCGACGTTTCGACCGTGATAAATACCCGTTTGCATATGTTTTATAATGTATTCTGATCGCGAAAGTTTAAAAAAGACAGTTATTTTAAGTCATTTAGATATTTCGAAGATGTCTAATGTCTGAGGGGGTTCAGAGGTATGTACTTAATAGAACATTTTGCAGAAGTTAACATTCCATACTTGACAGGTTGCAAGGACATCGACGCTATTAAAAAACTAACTGGTTTCCTCACGATCTTTTCTTTCAAATAAGGTAAATAACGCGATTAAATCCTGTGTCCTTGTATTTTTTGTGTTCGTCGAAAACATCGCTTTACTTTAGGCGGCCTAAAAACTCCGTCACCAGCCCCCTGATTGTGTACACTTATCTCGATTGTATCCAAGATGTATCAAAGCAAAAATCACAGTAAATTGCGAAGACAACTGTCAAATATTAACGATAAGCACAACAAGACGATCGTTGTTGCCGTACACAATCGGTACTTAAAGGACGACTTTATTGCAGCCGCCAAAAAATGTAAAACCACTGCTGCTGACCTTGGTCTCAGCGGCACCAGCCGAATTTACATCAACGATCACCTTACGCTGGATAACAAAATCCTTTTGAATAAAACCAAGGCATTGGCCAAGGAAAAAGGTTATGCTTTTACCTGGGTGAAAGGATGTCGAATCTTCGTAAGAAAAAATCCAACATCTCCAGTGATCTCTATAACTTCGGATTTGGACTTAAAAAAGTTATAAGTTGCTGTGATTATATGTTACTCCTCGCTACTTCAAAGCTTTTAACTTTTGCGAGCCTTCGCCCTTTACGGTTGGCGAGCGCTGGCTCGACTACCGGTGCACTCGGTGCAACTGCTTGTGCTCGCTTATCGCTACCGCTACCCTCGAATGTAAGTCAAATGGTCATTGTCTATTATTTCTTTTGTATAGCTGATCATTTTATTGCCCTATTGTTGCTAATTACTTGTATTATGGATTCCTATTGTCCATTTGTGTTATTATTTTTTTATGCAATCATTTTAAATCGTTCTATGCCTATCCTATTGCTAATATTTATTTGTTTCAAAAATGACTTCGTTTAAAATTTACTATCAAAACGTCCGAGGACTTCGGACTAAAACCACAACATTCTACAGAAACGTCTCGTTAAGCTCGTATGATATTATCTGTCTTACAGAAACCTGGTTAAACGATAGCTTTTTTAATAACGAACTTTTCGATGATCGATTCATAGTTCTGAGACGGGACCGTGATTATGAGTTGACGAGACAGGAAAAAGGTGGTGGGGTTTTAATAGCGGTGCGTCGGGACCTAGCAGCTGAAGGTCGGCCTGAGTGGTCTTCCAGTGCCGAGGATCTATGGGTAACGTTGACTCTTAAAAACCGTAGTACTCGATCCACCTACAAATTGCATGTCGGTGTCGTTTACATATGCGATCAGAATCTGGGACTTTCAATGTCCGTGCAGTTAACTAACTTTGCAATAAATTTATCAAAAATTGTATTAGAAAATCCATTAGATAAAATAGTTGTGTTTGGTGATTTTAACATGCCCCAGGTCTCATGGACAACCGACGTTAACGATGGAATATCCCTTATACCTTCCAATCTTCAGGGTCCGCACCAGCTTCAATTTATTGACAATATTAATACGTGTAATCTCTTACAATACAATCATGTAGTGAATAATTCCCATGGTCACCTGTTAGATTTAATTTTTTCAAATAACGATGTACTTGTCGAGCCTTGTAATTGTCCTCTTGTCTCTGAAGATCCTCATCACCGTTCTGTCGTAACTACAGCAGAATTTGTACAATTGCACTCAATTAAACCGCGCCCGTTTACAAAATATCTGTACAATTCGGCTAATTTCGCTTCCATCTGTTCCAGCCTTAACGCTGTTGATTGGCACTATGAGTTAGGTCACAGAACTATCGATGATGCGGTCGCTTTTCTCAATAGTATTATTTACGATTTACGCGACAATTTTGTATCGTCTACGCTCGTTACACCAACCCGCAAATACCCGTTATGGTATAAACGACCATTAGTTAAATTATTACGAGAGAAGGCTAAGTTCCACAAAAAATATAAAACGTATGGCAATTCGTACGATCGAGATTCATTTGTTTTATTGAGGAAGAGAGCACGAGAGATGGAGGAGAATATGTACAACTGCTATATTACAAATATTGAAAAATGTATTAAAAAAAATCCCCGCGCATTCTGGTCATATGTCAAAAGTAAACGCCACTCCAACTCATATCCCTCTGTGCTTGAATATGGTAACCGATCATCTGATAATGGTGACGAAATATGTAACTTTTTTGGCGAATATTTTCACTCTACTTTTCTTGATCGTCCCTCATCAGATGTTCGCTCTGATCGGACTGCCTCACAGTCAATACTTGATTCATGCATAGATATATCTTCAGTAGAGATTAATGAAGAGCAGGTTTTTAAACTAATGAAGTCTCTAGATTTAAATAAATCTGCTGGTCCGGACGGGATACCGGCAATATTTATTGTTAGATGTGCGAAGAGCCTCGTTCTGCCTCTCTCTCTGATTTACCAACGCTCTTTATGTGAAGGTATTGTCCCTGCTATTTGGAAGACTGCCCTCATCACGCCAGTTCACAAAAAAGGCCCCAAAAACCGGGTCGAAAATTATAGACCTATTTCCAAACTATGTCTGTTCGCGAAGGTTCTAGAAAAAATTGTTTATGCACAATTGTATCCCGCCTTAAAACATTCTATCTCGTTAGATCAGCATGGCTTCTTAAGAGGTAGGTCTACAACATCGAATCTTTTACTGTGTGCTGAATTCTTGTCTAAGCATATGTCTGAACCCTCCCAAATCGATATTATTTATACTGATTATTCTAAATGTTTTGATCGAATTGACCATTTAATCTTATTAGAGAAGCTTCAGAGAGTAGGTATTAGGGGTAATTTGTTTAGATGGTTTTCTTCCTATGTCCAAAATCGTTGTCAAACTGTAGTTCTAGGCGGCTACTCTTCTCTATCCTTTGACATACCATCTGGTGTCCCACAAGGATCCTTATTGGGACCGCTAATTTTTAACATTTTTGTAAATGATGTCGCATCCTGTTTCTTAAATTCAAAAATACTTTTATATGCAGACGACATGAAAATTATGCGGAAAGTTAACGATTTCAGCGATGCCCGCTGTTTACAAGAAGACCTTGTAAGATTTCAAGATTACTGCTCTTTAAATAAATTAGACTTGAACGTCTCTAAATGTTATGTGTGTAGCTTTTCAAGGAAACAAAATAAACTCTCTTTTAATTACACGTTCTATAACTCTGTCTTAACTAGAGTAGAGACTATTAAGGACTTGGGCGTTCTGTTTGACAGCAAGATGTTGTTTGATCAACATATTGATAGTGTCGTAAAAAAGGCATCTCGATCGCTTGGTTTTGTCATGAGAATGTCGTCAGAGTTTCAGAGTATTAAAACCTTCAAAATACTATTCTGTGCATACGTACGTAGCCATCTTGAGTACGCCTCCCAGGTGTGGAACCCCTGCTACGATGTATATTCTGCACGAATTGAGAGTATACAAAAGAGATTTTTACGCTATCTACAGTATAGAGCGCATTTATTTTTACCTGATTATGACACCAGATGTCGCAAATTTCATTTTCTCCCTCTATATAAACGTAGAGAAATGGCTGATTTGACTTACCTTCTTAGTTTAGCAAGTGGCACGGTAGAATGTCCTGAACTTCTTGAGCAAATAGGTCTGCGCACAAGCAGAGTTGTAGTGAGAAAGCCTGACACCCTGTTTGTGCCTACTGTTAGAACAAACTATAGGCAAAATGCCTTTTTATTAAGGGCATCTTGCTCATTTAATTCTTTAGTTAGAAAGCATAATGACATTGACTTATTCTTTACAAGTACAAGTAAACTCAAACGTTTACTTTGCGATGTTTACTTTGAAGTGGCGAGTGAGGGCTAATATTTAGGTTAACCTTTTCTTTTTATTTTTATTATTTTTTTAATGTATGTGTGTAAATTCTTTCATACAATTCTTTTATTATGTACTTAAACATATTGCCTACTCTGTTTTACTTTTAACTTGTTTATTTTGTCGTCTACTGTCTGTTTTTGCATTTGTTGTTATACTACATGTGGGAACTAGTAATTGGCCTTCGCGTTATATGTAGTCCTGGCTACATATTACATATTGTGTTATCAATTTTATAACCTAGCTGTTAGTTTCCCTAAGACTGTGAAAATAAAATAAAATAAAATATGACCGTAATTAAGTAAGTTACTTACTAATTTACTTAATCAGCGTTAAATCTGACAGTTATTTTAGCAATTTACTGTGATTTTTGCTTTAATATAACTTGGATACAATCGAGTTATGTGTACCCAAATGGGGGGGCTGAGTTGGCCACTTGCTCATACGAACGAACGAACGATCGCTTTACTTCAACAATCAACAACGTAGAGCCACGAGAACTAGATAAAGGATAAGAAAGATTGGATTTTATGAGTAAATGATTTTGACTTGTAATTGCTATAAAGTTGCAAACTACTGTGTTTTCAGGAGCTTCTTGTAGAGATGGTTACTGTTACAAATTTGAAATAGATGCCTGGCTGAAGCTGCATGAGGTGCCAGCCACGTGGAGTGACGCAAAGATTTTATGCCGTGATGAGGGTAAAAATAATTGTACCTACCTACCTACCTACATGTGGCCTAACCTACTCATTAGGATCAAACTTCTAGATTTACTGAAACTAACCTGCTTTTACGTAATGTTATAAAATAAATAAGAACCAGTTGAGCTTTCTTAGGATCGTTGGGAACGATCTATAGGTATTATAAAACATATACAAACGGGTATTTATCACGAATTTTACCTTTAATATTCGCCCGACGCTTCGACCGGATTAAACAAGCCGTGGTCGCGGGAAGACTGATTAAAGGTAAAATTCGTGATAAATACCCGTTTGCATAATATGTTTTATAATGTGTTCTGATCACGAAAGATATATAGGTAGCTCAAAAGATCTAAACCACTGCCAGTCGGAAGCGTGTCCAAACTAGGCAGCATTACAATGTTAAATGCCACTGATCCTTTGAGCCAAATAGGTACGTGCCAGACCTCGACCACGCGTCACTTAGACCAGACAGCCTGGAAGTATTTTAAAAACACGATGGATCCAGTGCACTGAGCTCCTCACCCTTGCTTGTCCAGAAAGGGCGAATTCACCGCGATTCTCTCGCACATATCACGGGCGATGTTGTGCGCAAAATTTTCTCTCTCTCCATTCGCTCCATTGCCCTTGATTTTTACCTATACACTCGATCTGAAGTTCCCGCGTAAACTAGACGCAATAAGGTGTCTCTAGTATCTTGACACGCGCGTATTAAATAAATAAATAAATAAATATCCTTGGACATTCCACACAGCGCGCGTGTTGAGGGTCTAGCGAAGCTGCGAAGTGCATGCGGTTGACAGGCGTATTTTGAATTCTAGCGACACTAAGTGAATGCAATATATTTACTTATTTTTTATTTTTTTTTCATAATTCATTTATTGCGAAAATGGGTACAACAAAAGTCGACATGTTAAATTAATAAAAAAACATACAGTTCAACCATTGTTTGCGCTCAGACCTCGCCAACGCGCGAAATGATTCGCGGCGTATTCGCACCTTCTGGACAAGATCTATCTACAATCGCTTTCACCATAGACAGATAAGATAAGATAAAAACAGTGTAAAAGAGTAAATGCATAGGAATTGGCATTCAATGACGATCAGAACCTTTATCAGAAGTGTGATAAAGCAAAGGAATAGGCAAAGATAGAAATAGATTCAATAAATAGCGATTGTAAACGGGATAATCTGGAGGAAAGTCATTATTTAGACATTTTACATCATTTTAAACTTACCTACTGTTTTCAGGAGCCATACTTGTCTCACCTTTAACAGTAAAGCTGAAGAATGCGATATTAAGCTATATTTCGGATCAGGATCATACAATTGACGCAATATTCACAGGGGTGCACACAACTTACTCCAAGGGCGTCTATACTTCTCTTGAAGGTAAATTTACTTACTTAAACGTGAAAAAATAAACACCTGTATTACTAAGTACCTAGGTATGTATTACTATATCAACAATACTTAGAATTAAGATGTTTTTTTTTAACGCATGTTGTGATACCCTTTAATTATGAGAGCACTAGTTTTTGTTTTCTAATATTTGGCTATCTATTGATGCATGTGCAGTGTAACCCTATGTTGGGTATCCTTAAAAATAAATAAATAAATGCCAAGCCATCTATATATCCAATGAAATAATATAATGAGTACTTTTAAAGTTTATTTAACACTTTTGTTTATGATAATCCCAAAGATATAATTTAGACGTTATAGGAGCATACATGACATGTATAATGTAATAACTGAGAGAAATACTTTAGAAGCAATAGATGGACTAACCGGGCTCCCCACTGAAGCTTGACTATTAAAAATAAGAAGACGTGTGGCACTCGGAGAAGACTGCCGCGGCTATTGCATAGCATTTTTTCGGAGTGGGAGGTGTTATGTTATTTTCGTTACGGAATTTCTGGATTCGGTCTCCACGCTCAAGGCCCGCGATAGAAGCTATGCAATAGCTTAAAAATAAAGCAGATGGATCTCTGAAAACCAAGGCTCCATACATTCTTTGTTGCAGATTATTTCTTAGTGTGTCGCGTTGGAGCAGGATAATCACCTAGTTTTTAAGACGTTCCAAAGTGATCCTAGAGATTCTACTGAAGACATTTTTGAATGTAAATTAGAGCTTTTAAAATTTAGTTTTTTTTTAGGTGTACATCTGTCAAAGCTTGCTGTCAAATGGGCTTCCGGTGAGCCCAATAACTACCAGAACTCTGAAAGCTGCCTTGTGATGGTGTCTGGTGGTAGAAGGATCAATGGCACCATGGCTGACGTCGATTGTAACTCAGTTTATCCATTCGTCTGCTTAAAGAAACACATACCCAAAGAATTTACTATATGTGGGGCGCAGGATCCAGGTAATTAACGGTTATGTTTAAAAAAATATCGTTGGACATTCCACACAGCGTCCTCTAGTCCCAAGCTAAGCAATTTAATGCTTGTGTTACGGTAACCAGATGACTGATATACCTACTACAAAGAAAATTACTTATATGTTTTTTGTAAATACATACATATTATACATAGAAAACACCCTATAAAAACATTTAGTTTTTATATAATTTGTTTTACTCTCTATTACCAGCACTTACAACAGCTATGGAAGAAATGCCAAATTTTCCTTTAACTTTAAGTTATTAATTCTGATTTATGTTATTTTATTGTATTTAGTAGCAAATGCTGAGTGGTGACCAATTTGCTTCACTCATATTTCCTACAAATAATTGTACTTACCTGTAATGTAATGTGTATGCGTGAATGTAAATAAATATTTTTCTATTTCTATTTCTATTTCTATAAACAAAACTTTTTCTTTTCTACTCTATAATAAAAAACCTTTTCATTTTGCGAAACAGAATACAACTATAATGACGTCACCAAGAAGTGCTACAAGTTCCACCGTTACGGCCGGACTTGGCCCAATGCGTACAGGACTTGCTACAGCGAAGGGGGTCACCTGGCCATCATCAACAGCCAACAAGAAAACAATATTATCAAGGACCTGATCAACAATATCCCCGAAAATACGGTCTTCTCCCAACATACAAATTTTGTTGCTCTTGGCTTCTCAGACCCGAACGATGGTGGATCTTGGATCACTGTACATGGTAAGCCCTTACTAAATTGTAAATATACAATCAACTGATGTACCTATAACAATACATTTATTTATAGAAGCTAAACTAGGTACCTACTACATATTTATATAACTCAACAAAATAATATTAGAACCCGGCCATCTTAGGGTCGTTTTAAACGATGTATAGGGAGCTCAAATTGAAGCAACTGGTACACGGAAGCGTGTCCTTGAAACTAGCAGCGTTCCTACTGATATTTAGATGTTTGTGAAGATGGATGGATGTTTGTTACTCTCAATATTAAGAAAAACAAAGGATTTGGCAAAAACTTAATAATTGTTGCTTGGGTAACACATTGGTAAGTGGAGAGTACCTACTACTCCTATACCTGAACATTTAAAATCTCTATGTGTTGCTTTCTGGCTTATCTCCAAAGTGTATTACGATCTGCAGGATTTTTTTAGTAATTGAATGTATTGTGAGTTTTACTAAGTAGTTATTCAATATTTCTATGTTGTACGTCCGAAAAGGGCAAACTGTTTGCACTTATATTTAAACACAAACCTACCACCTTTGTAAAAATTTCAACAGTTTACAAAAAAACGATCTAAACACATTATAAAACATATGCAAACGGGTATTTATCACGAATTTTACCTTTAATATTCACCCGACGTTTCGACCGGATTGCACCAGCCGTGGTCGCGGGAAGACTGAAGTATTGGAGGTACCGCCACAGCAAAGCGAAAGCGTTTATTCAACTACCCTCACTTGATCTTCATAAATGTCAATTAGGGCCGGTTCACACTAGGACAACACACTACACTAACAGTGTCCACATACTGTGAGATCATCTCAGTATGTGGACACTGTTAGTACCTTCACTACTTCAGTCTTCCCGCGACCACGGCTGGTGCAATCCGGTCGAAACGTCGGGTGAATATTAAAGGTAAAATTAGTGATAAATACCCGTTTGCATATGTTTTATAAAACGATCTATCTATCAATTTTCCAGGTGAGACTCTGAGAGAGGCAGGGTATGAGGGATGGGCGCATGGCGAGCCCAACAACGCTTCCCAGCCCTTGGGAGAGCTCTGCGGAGTGGCGACTAGAGGCAACGGGGCCTGGAACGATGTTCCATGCTGGTGGTCTATAGCTTTCATGTGCGAGAAGGAGCCG
Source organism: Xanthorhoe designata (assembly GCA_963582015.1). Lineage (NCBI taxonomy): Eukaryota > Metazoa > Arthropoda > Insecta > Lepidoptera > Geometridae > Xanthorhoe > Xanthorhoe designata. The sequence goes on along the minus strand of OY757042.1, from coordinate 647,784 downwards.
GAACATAGGCCCTGAGTTTTAAGCTATTGCATAGCTTCTATCGCGGGCCTTGAGCGTGGAGACCGAATCAAGAATATATTTTTTAATTATGGTTTGGTCTAAATTTAAAATGATAACTTAATTTTTGGTTCTTTTATAATAAATAGTTTTTGTGTCCTGACAGATCTTAATAAACAAAAATGTTCTTTGAAACTGACTTTTTATAGTATCATATTTTCATATTTTCATACATAGTAATGCTTTTTATAAACTAATTTCTTCTTACATTACTCGTGAAGAGAAACTATATGATTGGCACAAATTTCATCATATTTTCAATGTCCTATATAAAAATTGTTTCCACCGGGAACAAATAGACGATATCAGCTGTAAAGATGGTACCAGTTTAAAAACATATTAATGGTAATTATACCTATCCACAAATACAGCTAGTAGCACCCACTGCTGGGTAAAGGCCTCTTCTCTATCACACCAAGCCTGAAGGTTTTATGCCAACCGGATCCACTGTTTTCCCATCTCCCTTTTTACATTAAAATTGAAGCGCTCGTGGCGAAGACGTTCTTGATAGATCGTCCAAGTTAAACAACGTTCTGGGTGACCGCAAGTGGCATTATCCGCTGAGCGCTTCCGTGCTTCGGAGGGCACGTTAAATTGTCGGTCTTTTAAAGTCGGTAAGCCATGATGGAGACCTTAAGGCGGCCCATAAACCTCCGTCACCAGAGTTGGCCACTGGCTCATACGAACGAACGAAAAGTAAATTAGAGTAAATAAATAAATAAAGCCTTTATTCTACTACTGTTTACAGATTTTCTTACTTACTAAACTAAGCATGCAAATTAGAGTAAAAATATAAAAAATAAGGCTAGCTAAATTGACAGATGAATTTAAATATACTTACCCCATGTAAGTATGTCACTGTGCAACGCATACAGGTTGCACAACGGGCTATGGAGCGCTCCATGTTAGGCATACGCCTCATAGACAGGATCAGGAACACCGAAATCCGGAGACGGACCAAGGTCCAAGACGTTGGTATCCGGATTATGAGACTGAAGAAGAACTGACACTGACTGGAGGTGGGCGGGACATTTGGCGAGACGTGGTGACGGCAGGTGGTTGTAGGGCCTTAACAGAATGAAATCCCAGGGGGAATACACGCAGTGCTGGCAGACCACCTGCCGATGGGTCGATGATATTGTTAGGGTCGCCAACAAGACCTGGATGCGATCGGCTCAACACCGAAACGAGTGACAGTCATTGGAGGAGGCCTACACCCAGCAGTGGGTTGACACAGGCTAAAAATGATGATGATGAAGTATATCACCAATTGTACTCATTACGAACATTCTTATTAGGCAAGTGGATAAATAATTTTGCCGGCTACCACGTACTCGTATCATACAAAGATGCCATGATCATTGACCGTATCGATATGAAAAACATGATAGGTACTTTGCACTTTGCCGTCTGACGGCCCGGTGACGGAGCGGTCTACTGGGTATTGTCTTCTATTACATAGTACATAGAATACTTTTTTGCCTGTTCTATCATCGGTTAAGGTTATCGGTATTGTTGGTAAAGATATTACAAAAGGACCTACCTTAAGTAGCACCTAGAGTAGTACCTAGTAGAGCATTAAGTACCTTAAGATCTTTGCTGTCATTCATCAAGGGCGAAAGTAATCACAGAGATATTACAATATACCTATTACAAGATAAAGAGGCAGACTGCAAAAAATATGGCATGACGTCATTAGAAAGAGAGCAGCTATCATGATCTAACAGGATTACAAAAGCAAAGACGTAGAAGTATGGAAGTGACGACCTCTGTGGCGCAGTGGGCGAAGGCCCGCCTGAGACGCGGAGGTTGCAGGTTCGATCCCCGCCACGGGACAAATATTTGCAAGTTCTGCAGATATTTGTTCCGGGTCTGGATGTTTTTCTATCTATAAATGTATGTATATTTACAGACCAGGCAAAAAATATTCTTTGTATTCAATATTAACACCCAGAAGAACGCTCTGTCATTCACCGTGCTGTCAGACGGGAATCAAAGTGCTGTATCATGTTTTGTAGACGTGGGCAATATGACGTCACTAGGTAATAAGTATAAAATAACTAGCTATACGCGGCAATTGTAACCGAAACACTAGTTTCGAGTCAAAATATGCCGGGTTCCTATATCCAACTAACGGATGTCCGTAGGTCGGTCGTCATAGCAACATTGTTATCAGACACAAAATGTATAGCACTTTTTGACCGATAATAACGTTGCTATGACGACCGACCTACGGACATCCGTTAGTTGGATATAGGAACCCGGCTTCATATGATTTTTGTAACTATACATTTTTGCCGTTCAAAGCCGTATTGGTCAAGTGGATAAGTACTTCGACTTTCGATCCGAAGGTAGTGGGTTTGAATCTGGCCGTGCATCAATGGATTTTTCGCATCGTTAAATTTATATGCGCTTTAACACGAGCATAAAACGGTGAAGGAAAACATCGCGAGGAAACCAGTTAGCTCTTTATTAGCGTCGATGGGCTTGCAACCTGTCACGTATGGATTAACGGATTTTATTAGCAAAAAAGATGTACTTAACGAAGTACTAATAACAGCCTGTGCGGTGCGGTGGATGGATAGGATGGATGACCAGTCAAGGTCGATCAGTCAGGGAAACACAATATAGTAGGTTGGTTATACAGGTTTATTGTGAGACCGAATTTACTTAGATTGATTAGTATTTTTATAGGATGACAGCGCGTTTTCGTCAGCGAGATCTAACTTCAGTGCTGATCGCGCCATCTATTATGATAATAACTAAATACATGTCTTACAAACATACAATATGCGTTAAACATTAGTTATGATGATGATCATGATCATGTTCATGATGATCATGTTCCGGCTCCTTCTCGCAGATGAACGCCATAGACCACCAGCACGGAGCATCGTACCAGTTTCCGTTTCCTCTTTGCGCCACTCCGCAGAGCTCTCCCAAGGGCTGGGAAGCGTTGTTGGGCTCGCCACTCTGCCATCCCTCATACCCTGCCTCCTTGAGACTCTGACCTGGAAAGTTCACCAAAGACACTTAAAAAGCTAGCCCCACACCACCAGGTTCTTGCCTGTCTTTTTATCTGGTGTAGGGAGTCACGTTGGAACAGGCAGTAGAATCACCTAGCTGCTAGGTGATTCTACTGCCTGTTCCAACTTCGTCTTACATGCTAGGTCCTAGCATGTAAGACGAAGTTGAAGAGATCCTTGAGGTCCTATCGAATTAAACGATTTTTCTTTCTTTCAAATATGTTATCCAAGCAACTATTTATTATCAAATTTTTGCCAAATTTGTGTAGTTCTTAATATTTTGCGAGAGTAACAAACATTGTAGGAATGCTAGTGTCTTGTGCACGCTTCCGTCTGCTACTGGCTTGGATCAGTTGGGCTACCTATAGATCCTTAAAGACGGCTCTGCTCTAATATTATTACCTAAAAATACTATGATATATGCATAATTATATTATTAAATACTTATAATATGATTTAATATGTATTATAATAGGTACATCAGTTGGGTATATCTTAAATCTAGGACAGTAAGAACTTACCATGTACAGTGATCCAAGATCCACCATCGTTCGGGTCTGAGAAGCCAAGAGAAACAAACGTTGTATGGTCGGAGAAGATCGTGTTTTCGGGGGTCTTGTTGATCAGGTCCTTGATAATATTGTTTTCTTGTTGGCTGTTGATGATGGCCAGGTGACCCCCTTCGCTGTGGCAAGTCCTGTACGCATTGGGCCAGGTTCGGCCGTAACGGTGGAACTTGTAGCACTTCTTGGTGGCGTCATCATAGTTGTATTCTGTTTCGCAAAGTCAAAAAGATCACTTGTAAAGTACATTGAAAATACCAACTACGATATGGATCTAGTGTAGGTATAACCTGGACGAGCAGCGAGCTGCCGAGAGGGACAAAAATGCAGTGAATCCACAGTTTCGTAATAAAGAATTCGAAACATCAAGTTTCCGGCCATACAAAAAAGCGGCACGCGATGAGGGACAAAATATATAATGCTTTGTCTCTTTTACTTACAAGAATGTTGTAAACAGGGTTATTCACTATAAGCTACAAAAAATTACAGGGCCTAATTTTTGGGTCGTGAATAATTTTGTTTGGCCGAATCAATATAATTCCTAAACTGATTTAAGTTTTTGTATCAAAATTTTATTTTTATTATTTTGTTACGACATAATACTGTGCTCTATTTCTTACTCTCTCTAAGTACTACGAAGTATAAATAAACGCATGCAAAAAAGGAATTATAAAGATTGTGAAGAAACATAACCGTTAATTACCTGGATCCTGCGCCCCACATGTAGTCGATTCTTGGTGTATGTGTTTCTTATAGCAGACGAATGGATAAACTGAGTTACAACTGACGTCACCCATGGTACCAGTGGTCCTTTCATTGTCACTGGACAGCATCACAAGACAGCTTTCAGAGTTCTGGTAGTTATTGGGCTCACCGGAAGCCCATCTGACAGCAAGCTTTGATAAATGTACACCTAAAAAAAACTAGAATTTACTCTACGATCATGGCACTTTAAAAAACTAGGTAAATCCCCTGTTCCAACGCGATACACTAACCCCCGGTTCCTATATCCAACGTACGGATGTCTGTAGGTCGGTCGTCATAGCAAAGTTTTTTATTAACACAAAATGTATGAGACTTTTTGACAGATAACAACGTTGCTATGACGACCGACCTACGGACATCCGTTAGTTGGATATAGGAACCCGGCATAAGAAAGAATCAGCAACAAACAATCTGTCGGGCCTTGGTTTTCAGAGATCCATCTTCTTTTCGATTGCAGTTTTGAAAATTAAATGTCCTATCAAAAAATAAAAAAAATGATGATTACAATTAGACAAGTTTGTAAAATTAAAAGATATAGGTAACCCCCTCTAAGTACACATTTAATTATTCATTATACATACCATTTTCTTTTGGAAATTTAGATAAAAAAAACGATTTTTCATCCCCACTTCCACCCCCCCCCATATCTTGTAAACAACTTAACCAATTTTGATAATAGGTAGGTTACCACCGCTGGAAAACCAGCTTTTAAATAAATAACTGTATTAAAGTCGGCCCACTCGTTTAAGAGCTACGGTGCTACAGACAGACACACACAGGCAAACTTATAACAAGGGAAGGAAATTGACGCCGATCGGTTAAAAAAAAATGCCACTTGTAAGATACTTACTATGTTACTCAAGATTTTGAACTTACGGGATGTTTATTTCTACACATTTAAGTGAGTAAATTTACCTTCAATTGAAGTATAGACGCCCTTGGAGTAAGTTGTGTGCACCCCTGTGAATATAGTGTCAACCGTATGATGCTGCTCCGACAGATAACTTAATATCGCATTCTTCAGCTGTACTGTTAAAGGTGAGGCGAGTATGGCTCCTGAAATCAGAAGGTACCTAAATTAAATACACATTACTATGTCTAAAAAATCATTTACTTACCTATATTAGTAGTTAAACCTGGTAACCATATCACAAGCTTAGGACAAGATGATGCTGTGTGAAATCCAGATTGCAATCGCTTTGTATTGAATCCATTTGTATCAGCTATTTCTGTTTTTGGACACACTTCTGACCACGGCGTACAAATTGTATTTAAGACCTTGTCCTGAAGATGCGAATTTCCGCGAATCGTTTCGCGCGATTTCATTCGCGCGAAGACGTGGTACTGAGCCGCCAATACGTCACGTCAACAAGCATCGCGCGAATTTAAAATACGCGTGTAAGAGCCTGTCCAGATGGGGCGTTTTAAGCGCGAGTGCCCTCGCGTGTAAACATTCGCGCGTTCTCCAGATACTAGAGCGCTACACATTCCGTCCAGATGCTGCCGTGCGATTCCTTACTCGCGCGTAAAACGCGAGCAACGCGCTGGACTCTCGACTCGCGCGTGTTGCGCGTGAGTGTAGGTAGATACTAGAGACACCTTGTTGCGTCCAGTTTACGCGCGAACTTCATAGCGATAATTATGAAGGGCAATGGAGCGTTAACATTTTACCAAATGCATTGGTCCTTGTGAACGTAACTACTATCTATTTCGGGCACGCTCCGACTGGCATAGGTTTGGATCTTTTATGCTACCAATAGATCGTTTCCAGCGATCCTAAGATGGCTCAACTGTAAATGTTGAAGTTTGAACTTCATGAGTTTGTTAAACTACATGTACCTAATATTATTTTTACCCTCATCACGGCACAAATTTTTTGCGTCACTCCACGTAGCTGGTACCTCATGCAGCTTCAGCCAGGCATCTGCTTCGAACTTGTAACAGTAACCAGCTCTACAAGAAGGTCCTGAAAACACAGTACATAGTTTGCTTTAAGGCTCTTTTAAAATAAAACCTACTTATAAATTCAATCTATCTAATCCATTATCCAGGGGATATTGTTCTCGTGGCTCTACGTTTTTGATCGTAAAGCGACACGTTTTGAACAGTTATCTGTTATAATTACCTACTATATTCGAAGTATCGCAAAAGCTAAACTTAACTAACTAAAAATGTTGCCGTCCCTTTCATAGCGATGAGAATAAAAAGGATGGCATTAATTTTAGTTAGTTTAGTTTAGCTTTTGCGACACTCCGAATTGCAACTAATATCCTACTAATATTATAAATGCGAAAGTTTTTGAGTATGGATGTACTTTTGCTTACAATAATATAGCTTATAAGTATATCAGAATAACATACCCCTAAGTTTTATAAAGATATTAGTGGCAATTCTGAGTGTCGCAAAAGCTAAACTAAGCTGACTAAAATTGTTGCCGTCCCTTTCATAGCGATGGAAATAAAAAGGATGGCAATAATTTTAGTTAGCGTAGTTTAGCTTTTGCGACACTCAGAATTGCCCCCATTGTGTAAATTGTCCAAAATATAACGATAAGTGTCAAAATAGCATAATATTCCATTTGTATCTGTCCTGTCATAGGTAGGTACGTGTGTTCATAAAATTAGATAAATCTTTTTGTAACCGGTCTCCCGCGACACAGGCTAGCCTAGTGCGGGGACCACCAGTAATAACTTGTTTGTAATTTTGTTTTTATTTCTAGTAAATAAATAATTTGTATTATATGTATTGTAAGCCAAAAAAAAAAAGCCATCTGCGACCTATTCTGGCGTGCCCTGCAGAAACTGAGGTACATAATGTACCTATTATGGAAATATAATTATAATATTTATCTTAAACTAGCTGACCCCGCGAACTTCGTATCGCTTAACAGTCGATTCTTTGTGTTTTTTTAATTGCAATTTTGGAACCATCCTCGTACTTCAAGAAATATTCTAAAAAAAGAAGTACCAAAATCGGTTCAGCTGCTCTCGAGATTTGCGCTTAGCAACACATTCAGCGATTTTTTTTTTACTAATTCAATATAGATAGAAGATAAACTAATACAATATATTTGCAAGTATAGAAGATAAGCCTACAAAAAACTCCACGACAGCATTATATCAACCTTTTATCTGTAAGCCATTATCGCCAAAATAGTAAATACACGAACTAGGTACATAAAAAATGTATAAGTCGCGGTAATTTATTTTCAATGCAGGTAGTAACTTATTGACCCTCAATAAATACTTTTATCGCTTCTGGTATTTACCTAAAGTAGATAAACTTTGTCTTGCACCCTACATCACTTGGACAAATATTTTAATACCGGTACATGGTGCCGGTGCCGGCGGCGGTGTGTAAGTAAATTTCAGTAGCTACCTATAGCTTTTGCATTACCATCATCATCAATAATGCATCACATCCGTACTATCTATCCTCCCAAACTATAGCGTCTAGAATACTTATTAGTGAGATTATCATTAAAAATACTTAATTTGAATTCACATACACTACACAAAGAAGGTCTCTCAAGGTAACTCTGATACGGCTTCACGTCTAAACCGCAGAACCAATTTAATTGAATTTTGGTATAAAGATAGCTAGGACATTGGCAAAGAAAACAAGCTACTCGAAATACTAACCCTATGCAGACGAAGTCGCGGGCACTAGCTAGTAGTAAATATTTTAAATACTTACTTTGTTTTTTTTGTATAACCTTCAAAAAGCTAAATAATACATTTGGTTTTATGACTTTAAGTTGCATAAGCATTAAGGCCTATTCAAACCTACGCGGTAGGTATTCACTATCCAAAGCGAAACCCGTGCGGTATATAACGCGCCATGTAAAAAGAGCGCTGGCTGACAGGTTGCGCAGTTGGTAATTTATTTTTAACATTATCTTATCATCGCGCATAAAATTTTTAGATTGGGAAATGGTTTTACATAACAAAGTAAGAAATAATGATGTAAATAATATTTATGATGTAAGTACCTATCTATATTTTTTTAGGAAGCGACTCATAATAATGTAGTTGATAATTTAAAACATTTAATTTTATGAACAACAAAAGCAACAAAATATAAATCAAAATCTATACTTAATATACTTAATATAATCTACAATGCTGCGAGTGAAAAGCGAAAAGCTAGTTCAAAAAGAAAATAATAGGCCTGGTACTTTCGTGCGCGAGCGTACCCATGCGCAAACATACCCCTCCACTTTCTCCCAGCTCTCTTTTTACGTGGCGCGGACTATACCTATGACCGCGGAACTTCATAGAAAACACCTGAGCGAAATACGCGCGGTATGTAGGTACTATCACCCAAAGCACCGCTTCACTACCTTAAGGGTGCTTTTTCTGTGACGCAACTAGCAGTTTACACCGCTTTGCAACATTCGAACACCAATAGCAACAAAGTATTTCGGTGCTTTGTTATAAAGTTTGAAGAACAAAATAATAACAGTAAGTTTCAATGGTAGAAGTCATCAAACAATTATTGCTTTTAGATGTTTATGACTTCGATTGGTCAAAATAAAAAGGGCAGGATCAGCTAGCTAACATCTTGCAAGCTAAACTGTTTCAAAATTGGTAAAGCGACGCTTTTGGTGATAGTACCTTTACCCACACGGCGGCAGCGAATACCGCGTTGGTTTAAACAGGCCTTTATATGATAAAAAAAGTATACAAAGAGCGTATATTTACCAAAATCATGACATTGAATCTACTTATAATAGGTAGGTACCTATAGCTTGACTCATCGCGAGAGCGTCACACGTCGCCGTCTGCATTACGTGTGTATTTTATGATTTATTATTGTATGTTAGTAAGGTATATAATCTATGGGCCTTAGAATATTATTTTGAATATTATTATTTTCCGGAAAAAATAAAAATAAATAATTTACTATATTTGGAATAAAACAATTATCAGAAATTGATGAGGCAAGTGATAACTAAATAATGTTAACTAATTACTAACACCAAAGATAATTGCAAAAACTCACTTTTCTCATGTTCTTGTTCTCCATCAATACACGACAGGCATAAAAAGCCTAGAAATATTAAAGATTTACCAAACATTTCTTAAAAAATTATAAAAACAATGTAGACCCAATAAGGCCTTAGACATCGGTCTAAGTGTGAACACTGAAAACACTGTTTTCAGTCCCACGTTCGGGATACAAGTGATGATTCCGGCTCGTTTTTCAATGTATAATGAACCAAAACACAGAAGAGTTCATAGTACGTACGGACTTTATAATTATAGGTCTTACGTCAGTATACAGATAAGCTGATCTGGATACCTTTACTTATGCTTACCTACTTATGTCTATATTAGTTGCAATTCGGAGTGTCGCAAAAGCTAAACTAAACTATCTAAAATTAATGCCATCCTTTTTATTCCCATCGCTATGAAAGGGACGGCAACATTTTTTGCTAGTTAAGTTTAGCTTTTGCGATACTCCGAATTGCCACTATTATTTGATTATGATTACTAACCAATTACTAATACTGCACATCTGAAATGGATAACTGTATACTTATGTACGGTCGGCCAAGAAAGTGGTCTACCAGTTTTGACAAAAGTTTCTGTGAGATCTAAAAGATATTAAGGTTGTTTTTCCTTGCGTATAACCTACCCTTGTACAACAAATATTTCTGATTCTGATTCTGAGAAGTCGTTTCTTATGATGTATCAAAATCATTTTTTTATCATATTTTTATACCATGACGTTAAAGTCGAGTGTTTTAAGGTTGTGAGTGTGTATCTGATAACAAACGTGTTTTTTGATAGCGTTCATCAGGTTTCACAACCAGTAACTGGTAACAGTAACTGGTTTATTATTTTTTGGATTATTTATTTTTTAGGGTCCCGTTTTTACCCTTTGGGTACGGATACCCAAAGGGTAAAAACGGAACCCTATTACTAAGACTATGCTGTCTGTCCGTCCGTCTGTCTGTCACAAGGCTGTATATCATGAGCCGTGATCGCTAGACAGTTGAAATCCTACTATAAGATCTTTCAATCGTCAAGGGCGAAAGTAATCACAGAGTGGTTCCCAATAGATATTATAAGACCAAAAGGCGACCACAAAAAATATGGCATGACATCTTCAATAAAAGAGTAACATAAAAAACAAAGACGAAGATGTATGGAATAAATGAGTGGCCTACGCCACAGATTATATAATACACTAGCACAGATGCCTCATCTACTCGTAGAACATTGAAAACAATCCTGAGGCCCTAGCCATGTTAAATTTCGACAATCGCTTTCGATGAGAAACAAAAAAAAATGTATAGGAATTCACATTCGATGACGAAAACTCGAGCGATCAGAAATGTCAAATCAAAGGTGTAGCGATGATAGAAATCGAATCGCTTCATAGCGAATGCCGGTTGGCTAGGCCCTCTGAATTTGCGGGCAATTCGTCGGGCTATCCCGTTTTATCTGTGTTTCTGAGTCAGTGCCATCTAGCCTACGCCAAGGAGGTGACTACTACCTAACTACTTAAATATCCATGGACTTTCCACACAGCGTCACCTAGTCCTAAGCTAAGCAATTTAATGCTTGTGTTACGGTAACCAGATTCTTTTCTAAATAGGTAGGTCGATAGTATTATGCATAGAAAACACAAAAACACGATAATATTTTGAATAGAAATGTATATTTTGTGAAATAACAAAATAGATTACGAATAAGTCACTTATTAGACCTTGCAATATATAAAAGTAGCTTTTATTTAATCGTGAAGATCTGGAAAGAGGCTGCTGGTGTTTTTCTCGCAGATGAATGGTATAGGCACGTTGCACCAGACGTCGTTGAGGTTTCCATTCCTTAACATACCTCCGCAGAACTCTCCACGGTCACCGGTACGTTCCATAGTTGCGTTGTCTGGCTGATTGTTCTCGAAGCGACTGAACCCAGCCTGGTGCAAGGTTTCACCTGGAGACCACAAATAAATATAAAATAAATATCCTTGGACATTTCACACGGCGTCATCTAGTCCCAAGCTAAGCAATTTAATGCTTGTGTTATGGTAACCAGATGACTGATAAACTACATAGATACATTTTTTTTTGTAAATACATACATATTATACATAGAAAACACCCAGACACGAAACAAATATTTGCAGATCATGCAAACATTTGTCCCGCAGCGGGGATCGAACCCGCAACCTCTGCGTCTCAGGCGGGCTTTCGCCCACTGCGCCACAGAGGTCGTCGAAATAGATGAAATAAAAAAAAAACAGTCGCACATTCTAGGGAAAATCTGTCTAAGGCGCAAATTATACGGAAACGGCGTAAGGTGAAGGCGCGGCGCGGGCAACTTGCCGCTTCAAAACGTTTCAATACAAAACGTAGGTAGGCGACACGGTCGGGCGATAAGATACTAAACTTTACTCAAAGTAATTATTAATTAAGGTTGTTTTACATAAGTTTTTGTAGAAATAAATTCTATGCATTGCATTAAATCAATTAATTTACCGTGAATGGTCATCCAAGAGCCATGCTCGCCCCAATCATGGAACCCAACAGCTGCAGTACCAGGGTTTTTGGATGTAATCACGTTATCTGGGTTCTTAGCGTACAGCTCTACCAGCACTTTAGACTCCTGGTCATCGTTGATGATGGCCAGGTGAGCCCCTTCAGCAGTACAGGTCATGAAGGCACGGGACCAGGGCAGGCCATTTCGGTGGAACTTGTAGCAACTTTTTGTGCGAGCGTCCAATTTGTATTCTGCACAAAGGTTAAAAACATTATGATTATGCAGAGGAAATGTAAGTACAAGAGTAGGTACGTGAAATCTTTGAAAATGCATTTAGATAAAACATTTTATAGGTAAATTTTGACCAAAAATAGGAGTGAAGTTACAATAATTCGCAGTAAGCTGAAAATTGGTAGGATTGTTCAAAACACCTTGTAAAAGTCTCAAAAACGGGTTTTCGAGATTTTCAGCAAATTGGTGTATCTATACAGAGTGAATTTTTTGAGAGGGGACAGCGTAAGGGCAGTACCTTAACCGTTATAGTTACAGGAAAACGTTTTTCCATCCATAATTTTTTTTATATTCTGAACTGCATAATTACAGATTTTGGAAAAAAAATCAGTCAGCAAAAAAATTATATTTTTTGACAAAAAAATTTTTTGATGACTAAAAATGACAGAAATCGCGAAAAACTATTTCATATATCGGTTAACAGAGTCAAACTTCTAAATTAGCCAAACTTTTTGCTGTGGGTAGCTCCATATAAAAACACCCAGACCCGAAACAAATATCTGCAAAAACACAAACACTTGTCCCGCAACGGGGATTGAACCCATCCTCTTGCGTCGGCAACCTCCTGCGTCTCAGGCTGCTTTCACCCACTGCGCCAAAGATGTCGAATACTTGTATACCTGTGTCGTGAGTTCCGCATTCGTTGATAACTAGATTCTCGTACTTCTTGTAGCACACGTAGGGGTACGCAGTAGAGCAATCGACGTCATCGAGAGACCCTGTATTATCAGCCGTCAGCATCACTAGGCAGCTCTCCGAGTTGTTCTTATTGTCTGGCTGTCCTGGTGCCCATATCACCGGTATCTCCAGCAATGGTACTCCTGTTTATCATAAAATATTAATAAATAAAACCAGACGCCAAATGAATCCAACAGCAGGACATGGTAGAATGTGATAGATTTTGTAAGCTTGTTATATTTTTATCTTTGCTTTTGGTTGTCGGGATTTAAACGTAAAGTTTTTTGCCAGAAACCAGGAAAAACCGATTTTCAAAATTATTTTCTTCTTGTAAGAAGATATGTTTCCGAGGTGGTCCCACTAAAACAAAATCTTTGGAGCTATGAACAGAAATGCACCTCGAGAGTGCAAGAAATTGCTTTCTTCTTAAGAAATTGCAGTTTATTGAGTAAAATATTTTCTGTATTAAGTAACCATTTTGTTATAAATAAATTACCTTCAATAGAGTGGTAGTCTCCTTTGGAGAAAAATGAGTGGATACCAGTAAAGATGGTGAATATGTTCTTCTCCTTGTAAACATGTTCCAGGATTGCTGATCGGAGATGGCGGGTCAGTGGAGAAGCGAGGATAGCTCCTGGAAAGGTAAAAAAGTCAGGTAATCCATATTATATTATTTAGCGAACATTTAGGCCTCCTTGAGGCCTCTGTAATGATCCGGAGCACCATTCACATAAAACCGGGACTGACAGTTTAAGACCCTTTGAAGTATGGAAGCTTTCAGCTGCTTCATTAACCTAGCCTTGCTTAGCGCTCGGTTAGTCCATCTATTGCTATTAAAATATTTAATTTTCTCCCAGGAGAACAATCCAATATGGGTTATTCCTCATGGCCGAACTATTTCGCCTAACTGATTCGGCTACGAGGACTAACAAATCCTCATGGTCAAACTCGTATCAAAAGTGCTTAACATAAGCATTTCTGGCGCTTCGGCGGCCGCTGCCGCGGCGCGCTCTTTAGTGGTCACTGTTCAAACATAACCTAACCAACTGATTTCGATCTGGATGGATGTAATTTTTGATACGAGTTTGTTCATGAGGATATGTTAGTCCTCGTAGCCAAATCAGTTAGACGAAATAGTTCGGCCATGAGGAATAACTTCCAATATGCGCTATAATGTCAAAATTATTTCTTTAAATTTTTTTTAATTTTTTTTTAACAGTAACAAAAGTTTCATTATAAATGAAAAATCTTACTAAAAGTTAAAGGCTCCGGCAGGATTCGAACCTGCGTAGATACAAGCGATCGCTCTTAAGCCGAGCTGCCTGACCACTAGGCTACGGACCCTCTACGGTCCGGGTGTATCTACGCAGGTTCGAATCCTGCCGGAGCCTTTAACTTTTAGTAAGATTTTTCATTTATAATGAAATTTCCAATACCTAAGTGTGGTTTAACACTGTAAAATAATAAATAATTTATAGTAACAAAAGTGTTGTTTACAAGTACTCATTAATTATCTCCTTGGTATATGGACAGCTTGGCATTATCGACGCGACTTTTGAAAGAACTTGAGAATGATGTTGTGATGAGGACTTACCTTCAGCATGGCACCGCAGCCTCGCCTCCTGCCAGACGGCGGGCACGTGGTGCAGCTTCAGCCATCCGTCAGCGCTCCTGCTGAACTTGTAGTCGAATCTAAACTGCTTTTCCTTCTGACCTGAGTGAATTATTTATTTTGCCTTAATATTTTTATCAAAAATAAACAAACAAAATTACCTTGTTTTAACGTAAGACAACGATAGAAACAATAAAGTGCATTTAAAGAGCTTCTAATGATGTATAAGTATTTCATCACTGTTTATTTCTGGTATTTATATATTTATTACGAATATCTAAAGAAGATAAACTCTGTCTTGCACCCTACATCAGTTGGACAAAAATTTTAATAAGTAACAAGGACGATATACTTAGGTATTAAAAGGACTGCTCATCCAATACTTCAAAACGTGATTCTAAAATTAGTTATTAAAATGCATGATAGGTGTCGCTAGGAGTTTCCTTTCCATAAAAAAAAGACAACTTTCCGAAATCGCACATACGAGCGTACGCGCCACACCTCAGTCCCAGCAGGCGGGCAGAGAAAAAAAAAGACCATAAAAAAAAGCCGTGTGGATAAGTACCTACTTCGACTTTCGGTCGTGAGTTCGAATTCGGCCGTGTATCAATAGACTTTTCGTGTCGAAAAATGTATATGCACTTTAACACGAGCTTTAAACGGTGAACGAAAACATCGTGAGGAAACCCGCGGCTAGCCAGCCCCACACGTATTGACCATTGTCTTTCCTGTGAATATGGCCGGCTAAGCTGAGAGGATGGTTTAGGTGCTGGGCAAGCCTATTCCATCTCAACAGGCACCACAGTGTCCCGTTAAGTGTAGGCAAAGCTTGCCTCCTGACTCTGTATAAATCATCTAGTAAAGATGTAGAGGCATAAGTTTTTTTTTGAGTACACACCTAGATGTCAATACCCTGTCTATTGTTCTAAATTTAGAAAGGCACCTATCCCCTAAATCACTAAACATGTTAATTGTTTGTTTGTTGAAAAACACGATTATGTTGTATTATACGTCGGAAACATTTTGTTGTGTTAGTAGGTACATACATTTATGAATAATAATCTTTTATGTACATATTTGCATACAACACCTAATGTTTGTAGGTGACCCATACTGTATGGGTCACCTACAAACATTAGGTATGGGCCATACAACGAAACAACAAAATAAAGGCAGGAGTAATTTCATGGACTTAAAAACAGCTGATACAGGTCGCGCCTCGTAAAAAGAGCGCTGGCTGTCAAACTGCGCAGTGGTCGATGATTGGTGGAGAGGTGTTGCGGCGCACTTCATACCATTGATTTAGCGAGTGCTATTGGTTCGTCAGCGAGTGAACACAGGCGCAAACATACCCCCGCTACTTCCCCTCAGCGCTCTTTTTACGTGGCGCGACCTACCTAATACAAAGTCAAATTCCACTGACAGAAACATTATTCTATAGGAATGCTCAAATACTTTTGTTGATTTTATAGGGCACCTATCCTCCTTAGCATTAATATAGTGCAGCATGTATCCATATAGGTAGGCAACTATCCCCAAGAGAAAGGTTCTACGTAAACTCAATTTCTGCACAATTTGTAATTATTAGGTCTACAAAAATAACGCTTAATGCAAAATAAAATATTTAACTAGCTATATTCACAGGAGTTATTCGTGGTAAATAAAAATTCGAGGCTCTTCTACACAATGAACAAGGGTCTCTCTAGGTAACTCTGTCTGTCTGTTACGCCTTCACTTCTAAACCACAGAACCAATTTTATTGAATTTAGGTATAAAGATATCTAGGACCTTGGCGAGGAAAATAAGCTACTCGGAGTATTAATCCTATGCAGACGAAGTCGCGGGCACTAGCTAGTAGCAAATATTTTAAATACTTTGTTTTTTTGGTACCTATCACCTTCAAAAAACTAAATAATACATAATTTGTTTTTATGACTTCAAGATGGGTAAAGAAAACCAAGTAGGTATGCGGTTAATAACATTACTGTTCACACAAAAGCAGATTTCCCTATCCTAAGCGAAATAAAACCCAAAGCGAAACCCGGTGTGGTACATAGGATCTAGCTGCGCAACTTCAAAGAAAATTATTATTATTAATATTTATTATTAGCAGCCCTTAGTGTCCCACTGCTGGGCAAAGGCCTCCCCCCACACAAAGAAAATACCTGAGCGAAATCCACGCGGTATGTAGGTACTACTCTACCCACAGCGGCAGCGAATACCGCGTAGGTTTAAACAGGCCTTTATATGATAAAAAAAGTAAGAGCGCATTTACTAAAGCCATGACATTGAATCTATAACAGGTATAGCTTGACTCATCGCGAAAGCATTTATTGTTGTAAGAAAGAAAGAAAGAAAAATCATTTATTCTTGTAGGACCTCAAGGATCACTTAAGTTTCGTTTTACATGCTAGGTGATTCTAATGCCTGTTCCAACGCGACTCCCTACACCAGGGAAAGAATCAGGCAAGAACCTGGTGGTGTGGGCCTAGCTTTTTTTTTAAAGTTGTTAGGCTGAAAGGTATTATGGGCCTTATGCCCGTTTTCACCAACAAATCCTAAATTTTAAGTGACACCTATCTCATTTTAGGGAACACCTTAGAAAGAAATGGTTTTCACCACTCCCAATCCGTCACCTAAAAGCTTTAAGTGTTACCTAAATTTAGGGGGCCGAAATTCGGGGTCCTAAAGATAGGTGACAGTTGTATCAGTTTGTGAATGTTTGCTAATATTTATAATTATTAAAAATGAGTGATTTCATTGATGTTATTGAGGCTATAGAAGTGATCACAGATCGTGTATTATGGAATCGACCATATTTTTACAGATATTTTGTGAGAGAATTGATTTCTTCCAAAAGTTTGAGGACGTGGACTTTTTTCGAAGATAAATCTTAACTAAAGGAAGTGTCCTTTTCCTGTTGACAAAAATTGAATCAAAAATTGAGTTCCAGGACAATAAAAAGTTCAAGCACACGAAATAACAATTATCATAAACTCGAAACGCAATATGTATTTTATTTATTAGCCTTTATTACAGATAAAAATGTACATGGTTTTTATAATTAAGTAGGTATGACATCGACAATTATTCAGCACTGTTATCTGATTGCCCCGTCTTGGCAAAGGCCTCCTCCAACTTCTTCCAATTCTCCCTATCTCTTGAAATTCGAATCCATGTTTTCCCTGCAAACTCCTTTAATTCGTCTTCCCACCTTTTGAACTGTCTTCCCCTCTTGCGTTTATTGTAATTAGGAAACCAATTCATCACAGTTTTAATAATATGTATAATAGCAAAACAAACATGTCAAATTTGATGTCAAACAAACACTATTTATTTTTAAAGCATAGACAATCAACATACAGCCTACATGTTGACAGTAAAAAACCAGAAATTGAATGAATGAAATTGAATCGGTAAAATACATCACTTATAGTTAGGTAGTGGTTCGCTAGGGGTCACCTAGCTTGGTGAAAATGAATTTAGGTAGGAGGGGGATTTAAGGGATCACCTAGCTTAGGTAATACTTAGTAAGGAGACTGTTTAGGAGTCGTTGGTGAAAACGGGCATTAGAATATTTAATTTCATTGACAGTTTTCTAAAGATTATTCGACCAATAATTAATCTTAAATGCTAAAATGAGAAATTATATTTTTAAATTTTTTAAACTAGGCTGTAGGTAGGTATATCTGTTTGATTTCCGAATAAATAAAATTAAAAAATAATAATTTATATTTGGATTAAATCAATTATTGGAAATTGTTGAGGCAAGTGATTACGCTATATAATTACTAAAACCAAAGATAATTGCTTACACTCACCTTTCTCATGTTCTTGTTCTCCATCAATACACGACAGGCATAAAAAGCCAAGAAATAGTAAAGATTTACCAAACATTTTTTGTAAAATTATAAAAAACAATTTACGCGTAATACCTAATGACTTAGGCCTTAGACATCGGTCTAAGTGTGAACATTGAAAACACTGTTTTCAGACCCACGTTTGGGATACGAGTGATGATTCCGGCTCGTTTTTCAATGTATATAATGTGAACCAAAACACAGAAGAGTTCATAGTACGTACGGATTTTATAAATATAGGTCTTACGTCAGTATATAGATTAAATAAGCTGATCTGGATAGGTACCTTAAGCCGTACTGGGGATCAACGAAAACGAAGTTTCGTGACAATTTTTGGGGTCAGTTTATGTTGGTGGATACTGAATTCGTAATAGTTCACCAACATAATTAGAACCCGACCATAATTAAATAATCTAGACTTATGTCTAGATTATTTAATTATGAATACTAACCAATTACTGTACTGCACATCCGAAATGGATAACTGAATAAATGTACGGTCAACCAAGAAAGTGGTCTACCAGTTTTAACAAAAGTTTCTGTGAGATCTATTAAGATATTAAGGTTATTTTTTCTTGCGTATAACCTACCCTTGTACAACAAATATTTCTGTAGGTATCAAAATCATTTTTTTTTATATTTCTAACCACGACGTTAAAGTCGGGTGTTTTAAGGTTTTGTGTATCTGATAACAAACGTGTTTTTTGATAGCGTTCATCAGATTTCACAACCAGTTAAGGTAAAATTAACTGGTTGGATTATTTGTTTTTTAGGGTTCCGTACCCAAAGGGTAAAAACGGAAAATAAAAAATCAAAAATATTAAAATCAAAATGTATTTATTCAGTACGATCGTTTATAGACCACTTTGACATGTCACGTCCTTAAAACTAGGGGATTCTACTGCCTGTTCCAACGCGACTCCCTACACCAGTAGGCCTAACATGTGCAACACGATAAACCTTCTCGTCGTCGACAAAATTTTCTCTCCTTCTCTAGCATAGTACGTTAGAGCAGTTTGGCATTATCGAGATATGTCATTTGTCGTCTCGTCGCGTTGCACATGTTAGGCCTACAGGGAAAGACCCTATTACTAAGACTGCGCTGTCTGTCTGTCATCACACCAGCGGGCCTAACATGACATGTGCTACACGAGAAATCAACTCGTCGTCGACAAAATATTCTCACATGGTGCGTTAGAGCAGTTTGTCATTATCGAGATATTTAATTTGTCGTCTCGACGCGCGCACAGATGATGTACTTATTTCTGTTGCCGCTATAACAACAAATTTAGCAACGTTCTAACCGGTCACTGCTAGGATAGGTGAGCGCAAGTGGCATTAATATCTGAGCGCTTCCGTGCTTCGGAGGGCACGTAAAATTGGCTATCCCGGCTTTTAAAGTCGATAAGCCATGATGGGACTTTAAGGCGGTCTAAAAACTCTAAGCAAATAGTTTAAGTTGTAGTTAAATTAAATACCTACTTAAATATGCATGGACTTTCCACACGTCCACCTTGTAATAAACTAAGCAATTTGATGCTTGTGTTATGGTAACCAGATTCTTTTCTAAATAGGTAGGTCATATAGTATTATGCATAGAAAACACAAAGACACGATAATATTTTGAATAAGAATTTATATATTGTGAAATAAAAAATAGATTACGAATAAGTCACTTATTAGACCTTGACATAAAAAGTAGCTTTATTTAATCTTCAAGATCTGGAAAGAGGCTGCTGGGTTTTTTCTCGCAAATGAATGGTATAGGAACGTTGCACCAGACGTCGTTGAGGTTTCCATTTCTAAACATACTTCCGCAGAACTCTCCACGGTCACCGGTACGTTCCATAGTTGCGTTGTCTGGCTGATTGTTCTCGAAGCGACTGAACCCAGCCTGGTGCAAGGTTTCACCTGGAGACCACAAATAGATGAAGTTAATAAAAAAAATCAGTCGGACGTTCATCTAAGGGAAATCTATCTAAGGCGCAAATTATACAGAAACGCCATAAGGTGAAGGCGCGGCGATCTGTTAAATTGGTAAAACGCTCTTAAATAGCTATTTAATCTTCGGGCGATAAGATACTAAACTTTACTTAAAGTAATTATTAATTAAGGTTTTTTTCATTCGTTTCTGTAAAACTAAATTCTATGCATCGCATTTTAAATCAATCAATTTACCGTGAATGGTCATCCAAGAGCCATGCTCGCCCCAATCATGGAACCCAACAGCCGCAGTACCAGGGCTTTTGGATCTAATCACGCGATCTGGGTTCTTAGCGTACAGCTCTCCCAGCACTTGAGACTCCTGGTCACCGTTGATGATGGCCAGGTGGGCCCCTTCAGCAGTACAGGTCATGAAGGCACGGGACCAGGTCAGGCCATTTCGGTGGAACTTGTAGCAACTCTTTGTGCGAGCGTCCAATTTGTATTCTGCACATAGAGGAAATACATAAAAGCACATGAAATTTCTAAAGATGAATTTAGCTAAAACATTTTATAGGTCAATTTAGACCAAAAATAGTAGTGAAGTTACAATTGGCAGGATTGTTCAAAACACCACTATAAGTAAAATCAAAAACGTCATCATTGATCAGACACCTGGAAAAAAATACTAGGGTAAAAATCTTAAAAACGGGTTTTCGCGATTTTCAGCAAATCGGTGTATCTTTAACAATTTTTGAGACGGGACAGCGTAAGGGCAGGTACTTTAACCGTTATAGTTACAGGAAAACGTTTTTCCACCCTTATCCCAAACACTTGTCCCGCAGCGGGGATCGAACCCATCCTCTGGCGTCTGCAACCTCCTGCGTCTCAGGCGGCTTTCACCCACTGCGCTAAAGATGTTGAATACTATACCTGTGTCGTGAGTTCCGCATTCGTTGATAACTAGATTCTCGTACTTCTTGTAGCACACGTAGGGGTACGCAGTAGAGCAATCGACGTCATCGAGAGACCCTGTATTATCAGCCGTCAGCATCACTAGGCAGCTCTCCGAGTTGTTCTTATTGTCTGGCTGTCCTGGTGCCCATATCACCGGTATCTTCAGCAATGGTACTCCTGTTAATCATAAAATATTTAATAAATAAAACCAGACGCCAAATGAATCCTGAAAGAAATGTCTACCACTCCCTGGGATACAGTCGTGATCATATTTCATTATTTTCATTATTTCATTGTTGCCAAATGAATCCAACAGCAGGACATGATACTTGTGATAGATTTTGCTTTCACATTCTAAGCTTGTTATATTTTTATGCGGTCTATTGGTTGTCGGGATTTAAACGTAAAGTCTTTGCTGATTGAATGCTAAAAACCAGGAAAGTAGTAAAGACCATCAATGTAGACCGATTTTCAAAATTATTTTCTTCTTGTAAGGGGATGTTTCCGAGGTGGTCCCACTAAAAGAAAATCTTAGGAGCTATGAACAGAAGTGCACCTCAAGAGTGCAGAAAATTGATCTCTTCTTAAGCAAATCGTTCGTTCGTATGAGCAAGTGGACAACTCTGGTGACGGAGTTTTTAGGCCACCTAAAGGCCTCCGTCATGGCTTAACGACTTTAAAAGCCGGGACCGACAATTTAACGTGCCCTCCGAAGCACGGAAGCGCTCAGATGAAAATGCCACTTGCGGTCACCCATTCAAGTAGTGACCGTTTAGAGCGTTGCTTAACTTCGACGATCTATCAAGAACGTATTCGCAACGCAAGCTTCGCTACGAGCGCTTCCGCTTAAGCAAATGAAGTTAATTGAGTGAAATGTTTTCAATATTAACTATTTTATTATAAATTACCTTCAATAGAGTGGTAGTCTCCTTTGGAGAAAACTGAGTGGATACCAGTAAAGATGGTGAATATGTTCTTCTCCTGGTAAACATGATCCAGGATTGCTGATCGGAGATGGCTGGTCAGTGGAGAAGCGAGGATAGCTCCTACGGAAAGGTAAACGAGTCAGGTAATCCCTATGATATTATTTACCAAATTTTTAGGCCACCTTGAGGTGTAGGAAGGTACACTTGCTCTAGTGGAATCTCTGACATCGTTTCAGAGCATAAATGAAAAATCTTGCTAAAACTTTCGATTGCGGCCGAATTCGAACCGCGATGATACAAGCGACTGCCTTAACACTTGGCCAGGGAACCCCTAAATGCCAGAATGAAACTATCAGTAAGATGATTTCGGTTAAAGCATCAATTAGCGACATCTACAGGGAGCTAGAAGAATTAAAGGAGAACACCTGCTCATTGACTTTGCATTTAGACCAAATCCATCATCGCGATTCACGCCGGAATCGAAGGTTTTAATAAGATTTTTCATTTAAAAACGTTTCACAGCTTCGACACTCATCCTTGCAGCGCTTAGCTACCTCGCTTATCTCTGGCAAAAACGATTAATATCTAGAAGACAGACAAAGGCCATACACAAAATCGTAACCCTAAAAGATAGCCTGGAAACTTTAAAACATCAATTTTATCCAAGAAATTTCAATTACTTTCTAGTTAATTTTTTTTTTATATTGAATATTGTTGCTACCTACTACTAAGTATTGAAATTTCTTGGATAAAATTGATGTTTTAAAGTTTCCAGGCTATCTGGTACTGCGGGATCAGGGTTACGATTTTGTGTATGGCCTTTGTCTGTCTTCTAGATATTAATCGTCTTTGCTACTACTAAGTATTAAATTTCTTGGATAAAATTGATGTTTTAAAGTTTCCAGGCTATCTGGTACTGCGGGATCAGGGTTACGATTTTGTGTATGGCCTTTGTCTGTCTTCTAGATATTAATCGTCTTTGTCTCTGGTGAAAAAGTCTAAAGACTGTGTGCTCTGTGTAGAATGTTGGGGTTATGAAGACTTACCTTCAGCATGGCACCGCAGCCTCGCCTCCTGCCAGACGGCGGGCACGTGGTGCAGCTTCAGCCATCCGTCAGCGCTCTTGCTGAACTTGTAGTCGAATCTAAACTGCTTGTCCCTCTGGCCTGAGTAAAATAATTTATTTGTCTTTGTTTTTATCAAAAATAACAAAAAAAGATTATAGGCCTAAGGCTGAGACCACGGATGTCCACTTGCTACGCCACGTACTGCTACGTACTTTAAATCTGAAGATAAAGTACTTACCATGACAAAGCGTGATCACTAATATTGTTAATAAAAGTTTATTTAACATTGCACATGTGATTCTATTATGAAGGACAAATCTGTACTGAATTAATTATTGATTTTCCTTATAAATTAAGGTCAAACTTGTACTTACATTTACTTGTTTGTGAGACAGTTCAAGTAAGATATTAAGTTGCAAAGGCTAGAGTTGATTATCCTTACTAAAGCGCGTCACACACGGTTTAGAGCATATTTTAGAATATCGCTCACCATATAGAAATCCTATGAACCATCACACACGACGAAGTTAATTTATATTTTATCTTCAGTATCTTAAGATACCGAGTGAATACGCAAATATGGAAATATAATACATAATATTTCGTATCTTAATATGTTACGTTAGGAATACGTGTGGCACCAACGAAGACTCGTAAGGAAATGAACAGGTTTTTTAATATTATCGTATCTTAGCCGTGTAATATTATATTATAATATTTTATATTAGGGCATCATAGATAAAATATTATAGCATGTTTACCGTGTGTGACGTGCTTAATTCTAAAAATAAAGTAAGGTCACTCTAAGTATAAATAAATGATAACTAGTAAAAATACAGTAAAAACAAATATATTGTTTCAAACTTAGAACAATAATCAAAAGCCATTATTATGAATCATAAGATGCGTCTAGCCTTTAAAGAATCTGTGTGATTGATAATGCAGCACCTGCAGAGTTTGTACGGGTTTAGAGTAAAGCTTTGCAAATATTTAATTGACTGGCAGACGCAGCAGGAAACTCTACATCACGATACAAGTGCCATTTAGCTCTGGTGCATGTGCACCAGAGCTAAATGGCACTTTTATATGTAGCATTATTCTGATTTTATAAGCTTTTTGGTGTATTTTCTTTTTTCTTTGTACCTAGTTTGTTAAATTGTTCTATGTCCGCTATATGAAAAGGCTCTGACGGAAGACCAGCGCTGGTTAACCTGGTTATCCAGTATTATGCTGAGTTAGAGGCCCTTTTTTTGTAACAACTGTATTGTAAGTTCTTGTTTATTTATATTTTTTTTTTAATGTTGTATTGTTGTTGTTGCAAAAATAAAAATATTCTTATTCTTAATAACCGTCATTGTGGATGAGTGCCCATGAAAGAGACAGTTATATTGCAAATGACGTGGAAAAAAGAGATAACGCAAATGGTACGTCGTCTGTCGCATACAAAAAAATGTCATGGCTTCGAGGCATGATGTATTTATTATTTATATCAATGGTTTTTAAGCAGCCTCTACGCTACTGATCATGATGGACAATCACAAGCGATCACGAACGTGTAGAGGGTGTTTTCGCAAATAATTGCCCATGATTGGCGAAGATTGAGAGTAACCTGCCTGCTCATGGGGGGCATTCATGGATTATTCATCATAGTCAGTAGTATAGAGGCTACTTTACATCTTATCATACATGATTTTCATTTCCTGATAGTTCATTTTGACGCGTGCGTCATACGACCTCATGTCGCCTCGGGTGGTCGTCGCACGGTCTGCGTCCCGCGGCTCGTAGTCACACGCATGGCATGGACAGCACGCACAGCACTCGCAGAACGCACAGCATGCGTGCACCGCACTCCATGCACCTGCAAGGATAAGCGTTTGAGGCGATTTAAAACACGTAGGTATGTAATACGAGCTTTGTTCGACTGGCTTCTCACTAAAGATTGACTATTTAGATTATTTTAGATTAGCATCGCTTTTAAAAAAAAAGCTAGGCCCACACCACCAGGTTCTTGCCTGATTCTTTCCCTGGTGTAGGGAGTCACGTTGGAACAGGCATTAGAATCACCTAGCATGTAAAACGAAAAAGTGATCCTTGAGGTCCTACAAGAATAAAATGATTTTTCTTTCTTTCTTTCTTTCTTCGCGTTTTAACGTTTGGCGATCGTCAAAGATACGGCGTAGCATGGGCATCAAAGCAAGTGGTCTATCTGTTTTGACAAGTGTCTGTGAGATCTGAATATCGATATGGTTGACCTTTTCTTGCGAGAATGCGAACTTGACACATGACATGACGTAAATATAAGTAAACCTATTCTTCTTTCTGCCCTTATCCCACAATGTGGGGTCGGCACAACATGTATTCTTCTTCCATTTCCCTCTATCAGACGTCATCTCAGCACTCACTCCTATCTTACTCATGTCATCCCTCACACAGTCCATCCATCTTTTCTTCAAGTATAATGGAATGGTACCAAGTTTTTTGGCCATTTCAGCATATCTCAAATACGGGGTGTCGACTGCATCATCGATGGGTGCTTGACAGATCCTGACTACTTTTGGTTTGAGGAATGTGTTTCGTTCCTGTGCGGTGACACGCTTGGTGCGTCCGAAGAGGGGACACGGACTGTTTGGATACACTTTCTGAAACGAGTAGTCAAAATCAGACCATATTCATTCTAGAATCACCTAGACCTAAGACGAAACTGAAGTGATCCTTGAGGTCCTACTGGAATAAATGATTTTTCTTTCTTTCTTTCATTCCCAAGATAAGGCGGCAATTAGTATTGGAAGAATCCCAAGAGGGTAGTAAAGGCACGTTGAAATGATTACTGGTTTGTGTAGGTACTTATTGTTTCTACATCACACCTATTAAAATACCTACTAATTGTTCTTCACACTATTTCAAGTCACTGTTTTGAGCTTTTTTATTTTGTGCGCATATCAATTAAATACGAACAATTTAATGATTATATACCAGGATTCTATAATCAAATCGGAAGTCCAGGTACCTAACTGTTCGTCTGGATTTGCTTCTGGCTAGTCCCTCAGAAATAATCATCGATGTATGTAGGTACCTACCTACCTAGTCGTATTATAATCGGTTCTTAATCAGTAAGTAGGTACCTACGCAAGCTTTTAATTTTTGAAAGTTGACTTTTAAAAATGGGTCAAAATCACGTTCAATTTCGATACATTCAAAGGAAGCTAATAAGAAGCGTGTTATTGACATCAAACCATCGACTTTTCAAGATAGATAAATAATGAGTTACTCACTGTTGGCCATCTCCTAAAACACTCTGAGAGTGGTTTCCTCTCGAGAAGCAGTTCTGCAGATGTGTTCTGCTCCTCACCTTTCCATTCTCTCCTACGGCTTTTGCAGACTGGGTGACATCTAAGAAAAGTCGTTAAGCAATGACGGAGGCCTTTAGGCGGCCTGAAAACTCCGTCACCAGAGTTGGCCAGTTGCTCATACGAACTAACTAACTTACGGCTACATTTGGCAACCAGGCGCTGTCGCAGACAACCTTGGGTCTAATTTGCTTTGTGAAAGAGGAAAGGATATACCTACTATGAAATAGATATCTAGGTACTACGTACTACTATTTCCTCAAACATTGTGGTGTCCCAACGGGGCTCTTGTTGCGGCCAAACCTAATTTTTAAGACCTTATGTAGGTACCAACTTGAAGCAATAAATGAATATGAATTGAATTGAATATGAATGAATATTATGAATATGAAAATTATTTTCACTTAGGAAGGTATCCTGATCTTTCACCATTCATTGTTTTATTCAAACTAGGTACTACAAACATTTAATTTTAAAGAATCATGCTTCCTTGGTTATGTCTAACTTAGATGTCTCTGACTTACTGGCACAACTTTGCGGTTTCCTTTGGATCCCTCTTTAGTTTTGGTAATTGAATCATTATATTCGATCATTACACGGAATTTTATTTTTGCGTCTATTCAATAGGTGACATACTTTTTACTTGACAAGGTGCTTTCGCTGTCAACCTTTGATTGGCTTTTACAAAGTACCAACACTGTGACTGACGTTAGCCTCTGCTTCTTTTTGCGGCTAGATGCATCAAAAGTTTTTCCATAATAAAAGTAAATTTACCTATAGGTATAATTACTTAACGTAAACAATAGCAATTTCTTTAAGACCCTGACTATTATAGCACACATCCTTGAAAGGTTTTTCAAAGAAAAAGTTAACTTAAAGTGCGTAGGTAGGTACTTGATCGCCAGGTAGCCAGAGGTAACTTTAAGTGAAAAGTTAGCCTCAAAAGCCGAATTCATAATCGCAATTTAAAAGCTGTTAAACATCCGGTCGGGCCTTTAAACTTTTAAATGAACTTTAGAGTTATGTTAGGTTTACCTGGATTACTATTTTTACACAGAACTGAAACTCAAACATGGCTAATATAAAAAAAAACTTAGGCCTTTACATCTTTACTAGATGATTTATACAGAGTCAGGAGGCAAGCTTTATGGCACTACATCGGTGTAATTTTAAAGTTATATTTAGTAGGTAAGTAAGTAAGTAAGTAAGTTCGTATGAGCAAGTGGCCAGCTCTGGTGATGGAGTTTTTAGGCCGCCTTAAGGCCTCAAGCCATTTAATTATTTCATTTAGTAGGTAAAAAATATTTATTTATTTTAAATTTATACTCATCATCTCCCTGTCCTTTTCCCACTAAATAGGGCCAACACAACATTTTCCTCTATCACTATAATATCTTCATAGATAACTACTATGAACTAATTTTTTAATGTTCTACCTTCGAGTGAAATCCATGGAAAATCTAGAGGTACAAAAATATTAAAGTTAAGTGGGTCTCTTTAGGTATTTTTTTCATAAATTAAAAAATAAGTAATTTTATGAGTTTTCATAGTTTTTCTTTTCAGGATAAAAAATAATCTCTTCAAAGGTCTATCTCTTCTTTGCAGGCAATGGAGCGCAGTATCCTCGATGTCAATATAGACCTTATAGACTGCAAATGAAAAATCTTACTAAAAGTTAACGACTCCGACAGGTAAAACCCGCGTAGATATAAGCGATCGCTCTTAAGCCTAGCTGCCTGACCACTAGGCTATGGAACCACTTACGTCTAGAGCTGAAACTTATAAGATGATTTCTCGGTGAAAGCACCGATCCACACAGGTGATGCTAATCGGTGCTTTTTAACCGAGAAATCCTCTTACTATTAGTTTCAGTTTCAGTTCTATGCTCTATTATTTATTGTAATGTCGGTAAATAAATTAACGGTTTAGGTCAGCGGTTCCTTAGAGCCAAAATAGCTTAGCTCTCTTCAAATACCTTTTGTTTTAGGGAATTCCACATCAAAGGATAATTAACTAATTATTCGCAACGAAGAAAGACATACAATATAAACCTGCTGAGTAGTCGTAAGACCATCCTACTATAACTAAGGTACCTACTCTTATAAGAAGAAATAAACTTTTTATTACTTAATTATGATAAGTAATTGGTTATTAAACTGAAATAAAAAGTGGCCTGTTATCTTTACCTACTTCCGATAGGTCCCATTTGTTCTATGGTGTTCCATAGAACAAATGGGACCTGACGTAATATTATAACAATTTGATAAAATATTGTCCCTATTTGTGCTATAGAACAGTTTGTACTTTTTGTTTCAAATTGTTCCATGGAACAAACTTAGTACATATTTGCATGTAATTTACGAATGAACATAAGCTACCTATATTTTATCAAGGTAGGTACCACGCGAGCGAAGCCGCGGGCGAGTAAGCTAGTCACTTTAAACACAATGTAAAATGCACTTGGTAACTCTCAAAATTAAGTTCACACGAGCATGTGAAGCTAGTTTTGTAAGTACTGGTTGCACCATTACTCGGGTTGCCAAATAGAAAAAGGAAAAAGGAAAAAGGAGAAGTTCGCATAGTTAGTGTCAACTTTATAGACGAAAAGGCCGAAAAGGGGGTTCTGTCCTACATTTTTTTGTAAATACATATTATAGAAAGAAAAACATCCAGATCCGGAACAAATATCTGCTGAACATACAAACATTCGTCCCGTGGCGGGGATCGAACCCGCAACCTCCGTGTCTCAGGCGGGCCTTCGCCCACTGCGCTACAGAGGTCGTCGTGATTGTTGAAACGCATTTTTTTTTGTAACAAATCGATTTATAGAGGTAAATGCTCTTACACCTTGTGGGTATGTACGTTAGGTTCTTTACAGGGAACAAGTCGGTTCGTTAAGTAATTGCATGTTAATTTAATTTACGCGGTTCCAAAAATGTTGACGCTGTTATAATAATAATATGACCACTTACACGAATTCGCCGAAATTCCCGCGAAGCAGCGGGCATCCTCGCGACTCGTTCGAGTTTCTCATGCGATAATAAGTATTATAGTAAGTAATGAAAATAAAGTTGAAATTCGTATGACACTGAAACTGCGCTCCGCTTCGCTGCTCTTCGATGCTCTTTTGGTGTGAGTTGAGCACGCTTCTTATAATAAAAGCCTCTCACACTCGCCCACCGATCGCCCGCGAATCCGTGAACAACTCGCGAAACAGAGGGTTGTTCCCATTTGGCCACGAGGAACAACCCGAAACAGAGGCCGTACTCGGGATCAACGAAAACGAAGTTTCGTGTCAATATTCGGGGTCAGCTTATGTTGGTGGATACTGAATTCGTAATAGTTCACCAACATAATTGGAACCCGAAAATTGTCACGAAACTTCGTTTTCGTTGATCCAGAGTAAGGCCCCAGGAATGTAGTTTGCATTCTCATACTCTTTACGACTTCGCGCGCGTTCACGTTTTGTCGATATTTTATACCGTGCCAGTACCTACCTACAGTAATGTTCGTGAGAATATAAGATTTACGGCTGTTTAATAACGGTTGCTGTGTTCCGAAGACTGAAAAGCCACTGCGGTATTATGATAAATTTATGAACCGCATTTTACCTACTTGCTTAATTAGCAAACACTGTTGTTTGTAAACAAAATATTTATTATACTTTTATTTAAAGTGCAAGTAAAGTAACTATAAATAAACTAAGTAAAAATTACTTCAATTCTTTGTCAATTCATCAAACTAAGTAAAATTTAAATGTAGATAATTAACTAAATTAACTTTATATGCAAAAGTTTTTATTTCGTTCCGTATTTGGGCATATCTCTGACTACCCTCTAAGGCTGCCTGTCCATTGAATGGAGCGAGCTGGCGGAGCAGAGAAACGGATATATATTAACCAATAGGATTGCTTAAATCTTCGCTCAGAGATTTTATGCAAACCTATTGGTTATTATTTATCTCTGAGCGAAAATTTTATGCAATCCTATTGGTTAATATTTTTTATCCGTTTCTCAGCTCGGCCGCTTGCTCCGCGTCATTCTTTAAAGGATCTTAAATTGCCTAAAAGATCTGAAAAGACATGTCTACCGCAAAAGCGCATAGTGCAATTGTTTTACTTTCAACTCACACAACCTGTACATCACTACGCGTTACGAGTGAGCGCACGCGATATGATAGTCTATTCACATGTTTTACAAATCAAATTGCTTGAAAAATTATAATTTATTAAATAAAATAGGTATCTAAAGTTAGGAAATCAACTTCCTCTGCATGACACAATGGGAGAGTGCTGGAGGGTGTCCGGGAGGATCCATACTCCTGGTGGATGGAGGAAGAAATATTATTGGAAAATTACCAATTAGTACAAGACTGTGTGTTAATCCAGGTTATAAACTATAAACATTCCAAGTTTCAGCCAAATCCCTTCAGTAGTTTTTGCGTGAAAGAGTTACAAAAATCCATAGAACTGACGACCTCTGTGGCGCAGTGGGCGAAAGCCCGCCTGAGACGCAGAGGTTGCGGGTTCGATCCCCGCTGCAGGACAAATGTTGCATGATCTGCAAATATTTGTTTCGTATCTGGGTGTTTTCTATGTATATTATGTATGTATTTACAAAAAAAAAAAAATATCTATGTAGTTTATCAGTCATCTGGTTACCATAACACAAGCATTAAATTGCTTAGCTTGGGACTAGATGACGCCGTGTGGAATGTCTAAGGATATTATATTATATTATTATACAAACTTTCGGGTTTTTAATATTAGTGGGATAGAATTAGCTCTCTTTTGTCTTTGGGCAAACGTCACAAACAGCTGTCCCTCTACTCTATAAGTCAAAAACGATGCATCGCCACAATCATTGCAGGTCAGCATTTGTTGGTTAATCCTCCGACTTCAGTGTACACCAATTTAAGCTGACCTGCGATTATTAGCACGATGCATCATTTGTAATGTTGGTACCTACTCATTTAATTAATAAGTATTTGCATGCCTAAGTAGGTAGAACATAATTGGAAAATTACCCTAGTCTAAGACCTATTTGTCAAACATAATGTTCTTGTAAATAAAATTATCTTTATCTTTCGTTTGTAGAGTAGACCTACTGATCCTTAGGACTTAGAAACTTGAATCAACTTGAATGATTCATACTAACTTGGGATGCTTTGCGTCCCACTCCTGCATTCTCTGGCAGAGGTCCACTGCACGCGGGGAGGAGGGAGCCTTCGAAGCCTCCCTGCGGCGGCAAATGGAGCAATGGGAACCACTGCATCGACATACTGGGAAAAAAATATCCGTGTAAGTTAGCCTATACACAGTGCACAGAGAAAGTGTCCAAGTGCTATACCAGTCTTTTGAGCGCTGATCCTTCTTCTTGGCAATGTGCTCTCATTGTCAAGGTACTCCCTGGAGCCGAGCGAGCAATGTGACTGCTGGAGCTTGGCTTCGAAGGTGCGGTCGATCAAACCTACCAATAAACGAATTATTTATTTTCGACAATCATAATTTATAAAATCACGCCTTTTCCCCTAAGGAATCCTCTTCCACCTCATTCACTCTGTACTTATTACATTCTTCATACAAGCTCGTCGGTTTTAGGTATGTACCTCCGGCCCGGCCCTACTCTAGAATGACATCGATCATCATCAAGATTTATTCAAATAAAACATATAATAATAATAGTGAAAGAGGTTCCAATCAATGAAAAGTTGAGGAGCAATAGGTTGGCTTAAGCTAGTAGAGAAGAATATCAAACAGTAAACCTCCTCCTTTTTTTATGTCGGATAAATACCCCTTCAATTCAAATAACTGGATACCTTTTCACTCCACTATTTCAAGCATCGATACAGCGATCCTCTCCCTCTATTTTGACGTCGATTAAAAAGCGTTGAATACCTTTTCCCTCCACTATTTCAAGCATCGATACAGCGGTCCTCTCATGCACAGTCTGTTCTGGAATTTCATCCAGTTCAACTTTAAATGAAGAGACACTTGTTTCGAAATTTTTCCGATGAATTTTCGGCTCCTGAAAAAGTTGAAACTGCAAATTTAATTTGGCTTAATTTGGTATGGAGTTTTTTATAAATTGGACACGTAGTTTGTGAGTTTGTGAGGTGGTAGCGGGTAATCTCTGGATCTACTGAACCGATTTTGAAAATTATTTTACCAATAAGCTACATTGTTTAATTACGACTTCTGTGGCGCAGTGGAGAAAGCTTGTCTAAAAGAAATGTTTGTATGATCTGCAAATACTTGTCTCGAGTTGTCGATTTGTCTTATATTTATTTATTAAAAAACTATAAGGTTTACACCAACCGGATACACCATCAAACTCTGCAGCTCAGGCTGTTTGTCAATAAACTCCCAGAATGCGCAGCATTTTCTCTGGACATAGTCATTATCCACCTCCTCATCAGGCGTAAAGTCCAGGACAAGATGCTGGGCCATCAGCGGCTCTCCACAGGACCCATCGCTGAACAAACTGAACGACTCTGGTCTTTGAGGGTTGCTGGTTGATGCAGACCAGACTGATTCGTTCATTTTGAGTGTGGTTTGACTATTCGATGCCATTTTTCATGAAATATTTTTTAATTCATTATAATGTCAGCTGAGATTCTAAATTATCAAGTGTACGTCAACTAACGTCAATCTTTTTTTAAGTGATCTATCAAGGAGTTTAATGCTTTCGAACTTACTTAGCCCTCATTCGCACGAGAGCTTTTTTAACGTCCATTAAAAAAGCGTTCAAATGACGTTAAAAAAGCTCTCGTGCGAATGAGGGCTTTACGTCCAATGTCCAGCGCAGAAAATACAACACTGCTCGATAAAAAACCGTCGCGTTTAAAAAGCACTGACGTGTGAATATATACCTACTTGGGAATACATTTTGTTCTATTTGAACGCTTTTTTAACGGACGTTAAAAAAGTTCTCAATGTTGGCACGCTAATGAACGGCGCGCGACTCAAAAGTATTGATTGAGCTATAGATTTTTAAATCCAATTACAAAAGCGAGATAATTTACCTACTTATACCTACATGATAATTAGTCACCAGTGGCTACAATGCTCCAGTTGAGTTTTATTTAAGGTGTTGTTCCTTTATTACAAGAAGAAGAAGAAGAAGCAAGCCAAGCCATTGTG
The DNA here is from genome assembly GCA_963582015.1 of Xanthorhoe designata. Lineage (NCBI taxonomy): Eukaryota > Metazoa > Arthropoda > Insecta > Lepidoptera > Geometridae > Xanthorhoe > Xanthorhoe designata. The sequence goes on along the minus strand of OY757042.1, from coordinate 614,078 downwards.
CTTTAAACTTCGCTTGGTTGACGAAGTTTAAAGTTTCGTTGGCCTCTTTTTGAATTCGTCTTTTTGAAACAAAGGTTTTATTGTAAAAGGGTAAAAAGCAGTTCAATTTTATCTTTGAATAGTAAAATAATACTTCAGTACAGTACAACGTGCGTGATATTCATTTTTGAAGGGACCCTCTCTGCAGTGCAGCACAAGAAAGAGAATAGGTATAATAACCAAAGAGAATATATGAATAAGAATGAAGACTTGATCACAGAGTGATGATGTTTGACAACAAATATACTTGCGAATAGACAACAAGAAGAAGAAGAAATAGACAAATAATAATTGAATCAATTTGACTAAAAACAAAAAATCTCAGAATAAATTTCTCTATTCTGAGCTAAAAATGTCGAAATCTAAATTAAAAAAATCTCATTCGTCTATCAATGATGAAAACATCCCTAACAACAGCCAAAATTATACGACTGCTGTTCTGAGTAAGAGGTTAAAGTCTGAAGAAAGAATAATTTCACATAAAGATCAGTTGGCTACTATTACATGCTCTTTGCAGTTGGCAAGCAGTGCTGACACAGAAAGTACAGTAACAGAGAAAGTCGTAGAAGAATATGAAGAGGCCGTAGAAGAAGATGATAAGGCCATAAAAGATGATGAAAATACCGTAGAAGAAAGAGTCTTTAAAGGTAAATTGTTTAAAAGTTCACAAAAGAATGTTTCTGTGTACCCTACCATGAGATTTCCCAATCAATCTTTACGCACTACGTACGGTACATAAGATCATTTTGCTAGATAAATAATTTATGAAAACTTGTCACAGTGCGCCTTTACTAACTACAACTAGTTAAAGTACTAAAATGACATTATACAATAATAATATCTACCCTTTGGAAAGTCATGAATCTGTTTTTTTCTCTGGCTCGAATACCACATAATTTCAGAAGACAAAGTTGGAAGTTTCTCCAAACCAGTTTACCGTGGAGATGGTTTCCATCGTGCTTTGAACTTCAGAGTCGAGGAGTGCGGAGAGCCCTTTCGGAACCAGCACCTGAGGATAGACTTCTCACCAATCGAGGGAGTTGATGATAACGAGTTTATCATGAAGAAATGTCATGATTTCTGGACGATGATTGAGGAGAACCCTCGGATACATGGGCTACGGGCTTCGCCGGTAATGTTTTGCTATACATACATCACCGAATTCACTTCTTATATCATTATATTGCTGGGCATAAGCCTCTCCTTGCATGTGACAGTCTCAATGCAGAAAAAAAGAGACACGGGAATTCATCGTCACAATTTGAATGAGTGACGCCAGAGCTGAGCGATTCTGTGCTTCATGGCAAAGATGATATACGGTTAGGTACCGATTAGCGCCATCTACAGGTAACTCGAAGAAGTATCTGAAGTTGCATTATGCCGGGTTCCTATATCCAACTAACGGATGTCCGTAGGTCAGTCGTCATAGCAACGTAGTTATCTGTCTGTTATCGCTTCCGTGCTTCGGAGGGCACGTTAAATTGTCGGTCCCGGCTTTTAAAGTCGTTAAGCCATGACGGAGGCCTTTAGGCGGCCTAAAAACTCCGTCACCAGAGTTGGCCACTTGCTCATACGAACGAACGAGTTATCTGTCAAAAAATGCCATACATTTTGTGTCAGATAACAACGTTGGATATAGGAACCCGCATTAGTTAACGACTAGAAATTCTGCTATAGCTAATTCTATAGGGTTCGAATCCGGTCGGAATATATTATATTATGACTTTAATGTTGATTTGTATGGCGATTAAATATTCTACCAATATTTAAACAGTTTCAAAGCTATGGTCCGACAAACATACCTACAGAAGCCGTTAATTCTGAGTAATCTTTGAATAATTTACACCATTCTGTCCATCTTTCAGGAGTCGTATTATGATAAGGGTTTAGTAAGGTCTACCTTTTCTGAGCATACTAAGAATGTTGACGCAACTGCTACAAACTGGCTGAAACACAGTCCAGGTAAATCATTTTGTAATCAAGTATTTATTCATAATGACGTTGGGTTCGAATCCCGGCCGCGCATTAATCGTTTTTTTAACTGACTTAAAAAAAGGAAGAGGTTTCTCAATTCGACCTTAAAATATTATATTTTTGAAGTTTGAACCGTGATACTTTAAACCGTTTGAAGTTTTAACTAAAAGTGTTGCTAAAGCATTGTTAAATTATTATGAATTATTAAGTTTCTGTTTTTGAATATGTTACAGAAATTATATGTGAAGCCTTCGCCACTAAGAATAAAAAGCTTTATTGTGATGACACTGACAACTGCATGGACTGGGCTATGAAGACAGGAAGGAAAAAGGACCTTGGACGCGTGCGCTTAGGTTTGAATTTTCTTCGTTTACAAATTCTCTGTCAATAATTACCAGAATTGATTAAAAATAAAATTCATAAAGAAGTCTCTTAGCAAAGATCAGCATTGCCATTCAGCGTGACTATGCAGCCAAGTTTATTTACTTATCTACTTACTTATATAGGTAGTAGTTTAGTTTCTGTAAATAAATTAGCAAATTATCTTAGTACCTACAAGTATAATGTTTAAAGAAAACTATGGACATCATTCATCGTATTTTCTTGTCAGTCGAAAAAACTTACTCCATATTATTCTAAAATCACGGCAACTATCGCAGTAACAATACTGTCAGCACTGAATTGACTTCCGGTGGCATAGAACATGACTTCCGCCAGTCCGGAAACGGAACTTCACTAGACTGGTTGTATTAAAACGAGATATATTCCTTGCATTCTGTTTCCAGGAAAAGTTAGATTAAACAGAGTTCAATTTAATTTGACTCTATTGATGTCATCTTTTTATTAATGTAATGCTTTTATAGGTCAACATAGTTTAGTGCCGTGGAGGCCAATATAATTGTGCTTATATCATATTAATTACCAGCGCTCCAACAGTCACGATGCTCTTGGGCCAATGCTGAGGGGTAGCCTTATTTTCTTGTCACTCGATTGTCAATATTTCTCATTTCTGCTACCCATGTTTATGTTGTTTTTTTTCTATTCTATTCGATTCAAGACTTTTTTATGTAAGTAATAATTAAGTTCAAAATTCAGCTGTGCAATCGGTTTTTCGTTTAAAAAAATAGATTTATTTAGTAACAAGAGCTAAAATTACATCGAAGGCATTAACAACTGAAATCAGTTTTTTTTTATTATTTAAAAATTTACCTGAAAGTTACATCAGGAATATCATTTATAAGATCTTCTCTTGGTAACTGGTAATAATGGAACCATTTCGGTGTAATATTATCTCTCATTTGTTTTTCCAAACAAAAACAAAGAATAATTTATAGTAAAGAAAATATTTGTTTAAAATAGAACAATCATTTTTTAACCCAGTCTTAATTTATGTTATGGACATCGCTGAGTTTACCTAACTTAGGAAAAATACGCATTTTTGTACATTGTACCTTCTTTTTTTAAATCAGTTAAAACGAATCGAAACTTTTCCTTATCTTCTTCCAAAAGTGCACTTTGCTAATTCTTGATGCATCATGCCTACAGAACTCGACTCAACCTACTTGTATTTTAGTTTGAATTTTCAGTAACACGCTCACCTAGCAAATATGTGCGAAATGGGACTACCTGATGACGTGTAAAATATTCATGGCTTGTTTTCTCGACAGGGCTGAGCGTGTAGAGCTCTGACTTTAGATAACGAGCTTTCTCATTCTCGTCTAGATTTAGGTCAGTCCTACGTCATTTGTGTATTATAATAACTGTTTATGCAAGTAAGTACCAGATTGGTAACATAAATAAAAAAAACGAATGAGATGGCGGGACGAACTAGACGCATTTGAGACTGGCGGACGAAGGCACTGGATTGGCGTGACTGGCGGAAGTAGGGGGAGGTCTTTGCCCAACAATGGCACATGGTGGGCTAGTAATAATAGGTACAATTTTTATTTTCTAAATTATTTTGTGGTTGAAATTTATGCCATACCAGGCGATCCATCGAGCTCCTCACGCGCGTGGCTGTAACGCACTCCATAGGAACTTCTGGGAGGTTAACGCCAGTTTTCCGTAGTATTGGATACTGTCCAGCTGTTTAGCGAGTCAAGTATCATAAATGTATGAAAATTCAGTGCAGCGCCACCCCCGGTAACTTGCATGAACTAAAAATTCCATACATTATGATACGTGATCGAGGATAGATTATTAAACTACACAAAAACCGCCGGTAACCCTACTGTTGTGGATGTGCCTCGCGCGATGCAAACTAGATTACTTATTGAGCCGTGATAGTCAAATTTAATTAACTGACCACGCGGATCGCACGATGGATCGTCCTGTGTGGAACTTTGGACCCGGCTATCTGGATCATTTTTCGGATTGGACAGGGTTTTACACATATAACCCAACTAGCAAAACTGTGATAACAGCCAATCTTTTATCACTGAACACTGATATTACATTTGTATATAAGTAAGCTTTCGTCAGTTCCAGGTGTATCAGTGACTCATCAAGGCGTCACCAGGAAGTCAGGAGTAGCCTCCACCCCTGGAACCCTCACGGACGCGATAGCGCTCTGCAAGCAGATGGAGGCCTGGGACTTGTCCCATCAAATAGCCATTGAATAGAGAGAATTTAGTAATCTTTAACTATAAGTCATTTATTGTTTTCATTAAGTTTTCAATGTTTGCTTTTGGATTAACATAACACGTGAAATACTAACTTGCAAACAATATGATGAACAAAATGTTTTACTGTTCCAAAAGATTCACAAATTCAAATTATGAAATCAGACTCTGTTTTACTTCAACATGCAACTAAAATACTTCTGCAAATGAAGGTCTGTACAATCACAGTAATGGACATGGTAGCATTCTTCTGAGTGTTGTAGTAGGTACCTAGGTGTTATGTTCATAAGCGAAGCGTATTTAGATGATACCAGAAACTAAAGGGAAAAAAAGACTTCAGAAGGTAATCTCCACACAAATCTAAGTGCTCTCGTAAGTTAACGTAGCGGTATTTATCACGAATTTTACCTTCGACGTATATTTGAATGATTATGATTGACGTAACTTAGAAGTTTCAGGGCATCTAACCTGCAAATCGAATCCGAATCCGTCGACGATATTCGAAACGATGATGACGTTTTATCGCGTCGAACTTCGCGTCGAACGAATGCCCATAGAGTACCGATCCGCACGAAATTGATGCCGAAACTTCGTTTTTCGTTTTGCAGATTTTTTGCAGGGTTTAATATGGTGATCAGAGTCTGAAGAGCTAGCAAATGAAGTAAAGATAAATAATATCTTTATTTCTGTTGGAGTTGAAGTATTTATAAATTTTAGATTGATTCTTATTTACTTATTGCTTTTGCTCTCTGCACATTGCCTTAAGCAAATACCTTACACTCACATTCTTTGTTTCTATAGAACGGTATTGCATTAGCATGAATGTTGAAGTAAAGTATATTGTGCTATTCCATTTTCAAGTCAATATCAATAGTGCTTAGGTTCTAAAAATCTGTATGAATAAATGGACGTATCTTACTCTTTCACGCAATAACTATTGAACAGTTATTGCTCAGTTACTGTTCAGTAGTTTTTGAAATTGGAATTATATAGTTTATGACCTGGAATAACATAGGCTACTTTTTAATACAATTAGCGAATATACACAGCGAAGCTGCGGGCTAATAATCTTATGCCCGGCTACGATACATGACTCGAATTTAGCTCGCCCTAACTTTTGTTTATTTGAAGCTTTTGATCTAGCTGGATGGTCTTGAGGGATCGCTGAAGTCAAGCAACGTTCGGAGTGGTCACACTAAAACAACAACACACAAACTAAACGTTTGGACTTATGACGTCATAAGTGGCATTCACACAGTTAGCACTTTCATGCTTCACAGGGCAAGTTAAATGATGTATCAGCCACACCACAGCCCTGCTACTCTGCAAAACGAAAAACGAAGTTTCGTGACAATTTTTGGGTTCTAATTATGTTGGTGAACTATTACGAATTCAGTATCCACCAACATAAGCTGACCCCGAAAATTGTCACGAAACTTCGTTTTTCGTTTTGCAGAGTAGCAGGGCAGAATAAACGATTTTTGATTATTTCTACGAGTTTTCCTCAAATTACATTTAATAATTACATTTGCCCTGCAGTGGGACGATTATGGCTAAATAATAATAATAATAATAATACATTTAATATCTAAGATGGCTTATTCCACTAATCCCCGTTGACAATCCCTGTTAACGGGGATTAGTGAACTTTTTGTTCATATTTCCCCGTTGACGGCGATGCGAGCTCGTAACGGGGATTAGTGAACTAATAAGTTCTTAAATCCCCATTACGTTATAAATAAAATACTAAGACTATTAAGAATCATGTACCATTACTAAAATTAAGGCCTCATTTCCACCGCATTATTAAGCTTTACACAATTACGTATCTACTTGGTTGAGTGTGGCGGGATTGTGTACACAATGGTTCCTTAATTGCGACTCAACAATGTTTGCCCGAAATCTTGTATAACAATAATTTGATGATATTGCAAGGCACTGGCGTTCAAATTAATTAATAAATTGATCATAGCGATAAGTATTGCGTTAATTTTAACGCGATAAAGTGAGTAGCTACACTAGAACAGTCAATGTCAATGCAAAATAACGTCCTAACGTCAAACGGCAATGTAATGCCGTTGTAAAAGTCTTGTAGCTACACTAACATTAACGTCCATCATCGCGATAATTAACGGCATTTTCCGTTAGTAAAATCATCAAAATAATTTAATTAACTTTAGGATTAATCTTTTGAATTTATGATCTTCACATGTGTAAAAACACAGCATGCCTATATTTTTTTCCTAATTTACACGCACCATCTAGTTCTGATTTGAGAACTAAATTGTCTAACTAATCACGGTTTAGTTTCGCCTCAGTATAATTTCAAGGAATACGTGACCCCGATGTCAGCTTACGCAACAGCTGGCGCCCTTGTGGCTTGAATAATTCGTGTCCTAAACTTCAGCAAAAAATGTGACGAAAACTGTTTTCCAAGTTGTTATTGAAAGCTGAGATTAGGTACTGTTTTCGCAAATTCTTTGAACCTCAACAACTGGCCTCTATTCTATATACGATTTAAATCCTACTCATATTAATGCATTCCGATTAAAGATGAATAGGTAAATATTTCTTACTCTTTCACGCAAAAAAAAACTGAAAATTTAAATAGACATAGTTTATGATCAGGAATAACACCTATGTAAGTACCACGTGGGCGAAGCCGCGAGCGAATAGGTACAGTATTCATTATAGATTGAACTCTCTTGACAATGGTCTCAATTCAGATGTCGCCAAAACTAAACTAAACTCGTTCGTTCGTATGAGCAAGTGGCCAACTCTGGTGACGGAGTAAAAATAAACTAAACTAATTTGACAGCACTAAAAATGTTGCCGTTCCTTTGATAACGATCGAAATAAAAGGGATGACATCAATTTTAGTGCTGTCACATTAGTTTGGTTTAGTTTTGGCGACATTTGAATTGACACCAATGTTTCTCTTCTCAATTTGCTCCTCGACTAAAATCCGTTCAGCTCCGACATCAAAGCATAAAAAACCTGGCAATTTTTCATAAAATATTATTCAAATAAAGTCTTCCTAAGAGTAATGTTTTGCAAAAGCATAAATCTCGTTACTGCATAATTTATATTTATTATCCATCTCAGTTCCACACCGCAAGTAGTCTAAATGCAAATGTGGTGCATACCCTACATTGCGACTTGCAATTGCAAGTAAACCTTCAGTTAAACTGGTATCTGGATCTGAAGAGGATAAAACTAATGCCCTATTACAATAAGGACTAAACTGCCACTAACATTCGATCTATCTTTAGTATAACCAGAATTTTGTTTTTTCATTTGTATTTGTTACAATAAAAAAGCAAAAATCTGGTTACAATAAAACTCAGGTCTTTACATCTTTACTAGATGATTTATACAGAGTCAGGAGGCAATCTTTGCCTACACTTAACGGGACACTGTAGTGCCTGGGACATTGTTGAGATGGAATAGGCTTGCCCAGCACCTAAACCATCCTCTCAGCTTAGCCGGCCATATCCACAGGAAAGACAATGGTCAATACGTGTGGGGCTGACTAGCCGCGGGTTTCCTCACGATGTTTTCCTTCACCGTTTAAAGCTCGTTAAAATGCATACTTATAAATTTTTCGACACGAAAAGTCTATTGATGCACGGCCGGATTCGAACCCACGACCTTCGGATCGACAGTCGAAGTACTTATCCACTTGGCCAACACGGCTTTTTTGGGTTAAGTACAATAAAGGAAGGCCTTAAAGCCGCACACTTGAAGTGGGACTGGGCTGGTCATGTGATTCGGATGCATCCAGATTGTTGGGCGAGACCTCAATGGGTGCCAGACGCGAGCAGACCCAAGAAAAGATAGCGTGACGATTTGTATGCATTCGAACCATCACGGCCGATGGCCGAATGGCCGGCCCAAGCATTGAAGCGCAAGTCTTGGAAGTTAAGGGGGCTTTTCCCCAGCAGTGGGACATGAGCGGTTAATAAAAAAAATTGTATTTATTGTATAGCGTCCGCTGCGCGGCAGTCGGTTCCGCTTCGCAGTCGTTTTGTTCGCGCAGGTGTGGACGAAACTTGCTCAGGTAACTTTTTACGTTTATTTGCTAAAATATCAAAATCAATGAATGAATAAGTCCACTGAAAACTTAGCTTTAGAACCAGGTCTGAGTTGCGAGGTATTTTCACGAGCGCTTGACGCATTGTCCTGTTTTATATACCTAGACTAGAATTAAATATCAAAGAAACACGTTTTCTTTCAGATCTTTTTAATCATTTTAGATCCTTTGAAGATGTATATGATCTAAGTACCTAGTCAGAGATGTTCATACTATAATCTATTAGATGTGACCAAATACATACGTGACAGGTTGCAAGCCCATTGACGCTAATAGCTACCTGGCTTCCCCACGATGTTTTCTTTCACCGTTTAGTTAGACCTCGTGCTTAGAAATATTTTAAAACGAAAAATCCATTGATGCACGGCACGGCCGGATTCGAACTCAACTTTCTACTAATGATAGATAGATAGATAGATAAAGACTTTATTGACACACACACATTACAGCACAGATGGAAAGGTTTACAGAGTAGAAGAAGCACAGAATAGTACAAAAAGGAAAATGATATAAAAATAAAAAATAAAAGTAAACAGGAGGTATTTATAGGTAGGTAATGCAATAGGCCTGTGCTGAAGTGGGTGAGTCAAAAGTGACCAGTCTCAGTCTAATACACTTGGCCAACACGGCTACTAGATTTATGACAATATAGAAATATAAGTATTATTCTTTCGTCATTGATTCTTACAAGGTTATATCGGCCGAAAAATCATTCAACATGCAAAGCTGGCTTTACAAGTAAATTACACCAAGCTTCCAAAATTACAATTTTAATTTAAAACTCAGAATTATTTAAATTGAAATTCAGATCTACAGCCTCATAACGAAACTCTCTGTAACCTGTTCGTTTTGCGAATACCAAAGCAAGTTAAAATCCAGTAGGTATTTGCTGACCTTTAAACTTAAAATTTTTGGATAATTACAATTAGGGTTTCCTGCTCAAATGTTGCTAAGTTCATATGAGTAGGTAAGTGGACAACTCTAGTGACGGAGTTTTAGGCCGCCTAAGAACTCCGTCATGGCTTTACGACTTCAAAAGCCAGGATCGACAATTGAATGTGCCCTCCGAAGCACGGAAGTGCTTAGATTTTTATGCCACTTACGGTTAAGGGCAAGATAAGATATCTATCACGCATGTAGGAGCCACACTAACGGGAAATGTGTAGCCACAAGACTAACTGTCGGTTTCTCAAACGCAGATCATTTATCTATTCATCTTTAATTAGTTAGAGTTATAATTCTGACCAAAGATAGTTGTCAGAAGTCCGGTTTCCGAGCTATCGTTTTTGTAATACTAGTGTGGCAGCGCTAATTGAACAACTTTTGTGGTTACTCAATTACAAAATCGATTACAGACAAAAAGTATTAAGTACCTACTGGATGTTACAAAAACTCCTGATCATTTATTTCCAAAATATTTTCATAATTTGAATAAAATATTTTCATAATTTGAATAAAATATTTTCATTATTTAGAAGCCAAAAAAATGATTTTTATAATTTTTGTCTGTATGGATGTTTGTTCCCGCATCACGCAAAAACTACTGAATGGAATTAAATGCAGTTTTCATCGATGTAGGTATTGCCAGAGGTCAAACTTTTTTTGATTTACCCCTTAAAGGGTTGCAATGGGGTGTCAAAGTTTGTATAGGAATATTTTTAAGGAAAGTGCAATTAGATAGACACTTGGGATGTCAAAGTTTTTATGGAAAGTATGTTAGCAAAAACAACAATACATATTTTCTATGTTGACTGTACTTATATGAGTAATTATTTCGATGAGCAATCATAACGGTAAATAATCATTTAAATAAAAATGACCGGTAAGTATTCATTTGAGGTTTTATTGTCGGCCATTATAGACGTAGTAGAGTGGTACAAAATGATAAAAGAACTTGTATTCACGACTTTGGTGATTTTAATCTCAATTTGTTTTGGTAAGTTACTATTGAAATAGAAATCCTATAGTTTGTATACAAAAATAAAATCATAACAAAATGTATTCATCGAATAATAACAGAGTTGGCCACTTGCTCATACGAACGAACGAACGATCGAATAATCGATGATTACTACTCCGAAACTAATAGCTTAAACAATTTTGTTGAATTGCACAACAATTATATACCTACTATTATGTACGGTATCTATATCTCATCCTACTTATATCCAAATTTCAGGATGGTTTTGCTGAGGAGAAGACACTCGAATTCATTAAAGAATTTTTAATTTTTGTAGGCTAATTGCCCTAAAACTCTTTCTTTAAAAGCCTATCTTCACTCGTCCGCGGATCACACACGAAGCCGTGGACATCCCGCGAAGCAGTAGTGTAGATTACATGCCCATATTCTTCATGCTGATCCGCGTCTCATTTCCGTTTTTTGTCGGTATTATAGAAATATATCGGTATTATCCATCATGTAAATAAGGTGAATACTTGGGATCAACGAAAACGAAGTTTCGTGTCAATTTTCGGGGTCAGCTTATGTTGGTGGATATTGAATTCGTAATTGTTCACCAACATAAACGGAACCCGAAAATTGTCACGAAACTTCGTTTTCGTTGATCCCTAGTAAGGCCTCAGACTTCCCACTGAAGTTTAACTATTTAGATTGTTAAGGGGCGGCCTAATAACTCCGTTACCAGAGTTGGCCACTTGCTCATACGAACTCACTTTTTAATATTTTTCCAGGTCAGAGAGGCAAAGACTATAGGTTCGACTACAAGTTCAGCAGGAGCGCTGACGGATGGCTGAAGCTGCACCACGTGCCCGCCGTCTGGCAGGAGGCGAGGCTGCGGTGCCATGCTGAAGGCAAGTCCTCATCACAACATTATCATGCTCTTCAGAGAAGAGTAATGTTAATTACGAGTACCTTTATAAAAGCTGTCACGTGCCCATTACGTTGGGGTAATTTTTCATCTGTAAGAAACGTTTTCGTAGTTTTTTTTTACTTTGCAAGTCTGACTCGGTACCACGAATAAGCCTTTTCATATTACGGATTAACATAAAGCCTATGGGCATTACAAATAATATGGCTTTCTAGGTTAAAGAATTTTCAAAATCGGTTCAGTAGATCCAGAGATTACCCCTTACAACCTCACAAACTCAAAAACTTTAATATTTTATAGTAATAGGTATAGTATAGAAGTATAGATAATCTTTGCATCACATGCATTAACCCAAGCTATAAATCAAATTATCAACAAGTTTGAACTCTTCTGCATTTCCAGGAGCAGTTCTGGCTTCTCCACTAACCAAACAGCTTCGGGCGGGAATCCAAGAGTTTGTAGCCCAGGACAACATCACGAAGCCATACACTATATACACCGGCATCCACTCCACATTCTCCAAAGGAGATTACCATTCTGTTGAAGGTCTGTTATAAGACCTGGTCTTAGATAGAAGACCTGCTAAGGTTTACGATGATTTGAAGATTTCTCTCGACAAATGTCAAAATACATGATACACAGGGTGGTATTTTTCAATGCCACCTGAACGGAAAGTAATCTTAAAAATGGAGATTCCAAATTTCACTCAAAGGAATCATCATACATTTTTGTATGAACCGTTTTTGTTAACTCTCGCAACCACTATACAAGTCCAGATTTTACAGCAGGTAGTTGTAAAAACTTCAAACAAGTCAATACATTTTTACAGGTGTACCATTGTCGAAAATACCTGTAAAATGGGTGCCAGGGCAACCCGATAACTACGCCAACGAAGAAGGTTGCCTGGTGATGGTGACGCAAGATGGTGGCCTAGCTGATGTCAAGTGCTCTGATCCATTCCCCTACGTCTGCTACAAGAAGAACACCAAACTAGTGATCAGTGAGTGCGGAACTTCTGACCCGGGTAAGAAGACAATAATTTAATGTCTTGTATAGAGTAAAGCATCTTCGTGTTCTTCTTGGGCTGGGCTGCTGGTCTGGACGAGTACTCTATGTGCATTGTAGGCACCAAATATTACTTGGTTATCATCGTCTTTGCGGTAAGCACTGATTGCGCGGATAGCTTAAACAAAGTCACAAAAAGTAATCTGTGGACATGCATTAGAATCACCTAGCATGTAAGACGAAACTGAAGTGATCCTTGAGGTCCAACCAAAATAAACGATTTTGCTTTCTATCTTTATTTTTGTGTAAGTACCAGCCTACCTATCAGTCTTGTTACTACAGCAATTTTTCAGTAGACTATTCCTAAAAAAACTATAAAAAGACTATTTCTATCTGTTGTGTGAGAACGTACCATGTCTTACGTATGTAAGAAACTACATGGTAGTAGCTAGCAGATGATTTTTGGAGTAATAACACCGTGAAATTTGAATCATTTTCTGAACAGAATACAAGCTGGACTCCCGTACTGGAAGCTGTTATAAGTTCCACCGACGTGCACTCCCCTGGTCGCGCGCTTTCATGACCTGTACCGGTGAAGGAGCTTATCTAGCCATAATCAACAGTGACAAGGAATCGACAGTGCTAAGAGAGCTGTACGCCAAGTATCCGGACAACGTGATCACTACCAGAGACCCTGGGTACGGAGGCGTTGGGTTCCATGACTGGGGCGAGCATGGTTCTTGGATGACCATTCATGGTAAGTGATCCATTAACGCCATTGATTTAATGTTATCATTCTTCGATTCTTGCTAGACCTTTGAAGATTAATGCAAGTGGCATTAACAGCTGATCGTGACCACTTTTGTGTTCTCGTTAAATTGTCGGTCTTTGACTTTGAAGCAGTCATGTCATGTCAAAAGATTACTTAACAACTCCATCATCAGAGTTAGCCTGTACAATATTATGTATATCTTCCCTTCAAACCGTAGGTTAACTTAAATGTGTAGATAATTATAATTTTCTTTAGATACTATTTTTAGACGTTTAAGTTACAGGGTTATAAAGATCGCGTATTTTTTCGTTTGTGACAGTCAACAAAAGTTTTCTCTTTTTCTCCCACGTCTTTTGTTACAATCTTGCAGGTCAGACCCTGAATGAGGCTGGATTCGGCTTCTTCCAGCCCGGACAGCCTGACAACTCCACAAGGGACCGTACTGGCGACAAAGGGGAATATTGTGGTAGCATCTTCAGAACTGGAAACTTGAACGATATCTGGTGCAACGTGCCCATACCCTTCATATGTGAGATGTTGCCAAACAGCCTGATTCCAGATTCAGAAGAATAATGACAGTAAAACTGGACGTTTCTAATAAAACACACCATAATTTGCTGATAGAAAAGCATTTTTTATTTTAACATTGACTGCACACAATATTACCAATCTTAATAACAATAAAAAGTCGAAGCACCTACTTTGAGACATAAACATTCGAGACATTTTGTATTACTTACTTTAAATTGCGTTTCCAACAAGAATGAACTGAATCTTCTGAAATCTGATGTTGGCTAAACATTAGCAAACAAGTGATATCTTGCAAACCACGTCTGCCGCATATCAAACGATGGGAAAGGATCAAAGAGATCCCATGAGTCATCCCACGTAGCAGACCACAATCAAAATCAATAACAGTACCAAATATTGCCAACATCTGGGTCATACAAGGTCCTACATTTGGCCGCTTGCTCCTCGTCTGTGCTGGAGTTTGTGAAGACCTGAGAGGGAGTGGCGTCGATCCCCGCCGCATGTCATATTTGCCTCGGTTCAGGTGTTCTCTATGTAGGTAGGTAGGTAGGAATAATTAACGGTTCCTGAGAGAATTCATTAGCAAAGCGCATTTCCAAGTTTTTTAGCTAAGTGAAGTAAGTTGGGTATTAAGCTCGATTATCGAGCAGTTGACGATAAGTTCTGTCAGCAAGTCTAGATTTAAATAATATGATTGTAACACATTAGGTATAATTGTTTGTGTACAAAATAATTTGTACCTAATAACTTGGTTTTTCTCAACTTCAAACATATTTTTATCCATTCTGTTCATAAAACTTGATGCATGCTGAGACTAAGTAGTGTCTCGTAAGGATAGCCAGTATAAAATCGTGCAAACCCACAAACAGGTGTGCATAAAAACATTCAAAGGTACTAAATAATGTACGGTACGACGCAGTGCAGCGTTTGCTACGATTTGCTACGAGAGGAAGTGCTACGCGTATTCTACGCACGTAGCGATGCTACGAAGGCCTAAGCGCTTATAGGTGCCTTTTGGTTATTTTATTACCGAAACCATATTCTTTTCTGTGTTGATTTTGAAACATTTACGTGCACTGTTAGTACGCAACGATAACTATTTTAATAAGAAAGCGATTGAGGCACATCAACGTCCTGAGCGGTCACAATTAGGATGGGTGACCGCAAGTGGCATTATCAGCTGAGCACATCCGTGCTTCGGAAGGCACATAAAATTTTCGGTCCCAGCTTTTAAAGTCGTTAAGCCATGAGCTAGTGCCACTAGGTCATTATGAACTTACTTAACTTACTTGATATCTTATAATTTCAAAATTTGTTAAATGGAAACCAAACCGATATTTGAACCAGCAGCCCTGATTAACTATACCTACCCTACCTACGCATTTTTCATTAGACGTTTCCTGTGATCCTTGAGGTCATACTGAAATAAATAAACTTTTACTTCTTTCTTGTTTTCCTATATTATCTTTTGCAGCGACTGTGGATTGTTTCATTTTTATTTTCTGAAGAAATAAAATTGCTATCAAAAGTTATTGGTTACGTAATATTTGCAATTTGTATTCAATTAAAAGTTGTTGTGTTGTTCTTAAGTTTCCCAAATTAAACGAGAGAGATTTGTATGTAACAAACTTCTCGGAGTCTTTTGAATTAAACAGCGTTGTGTGTAAATAAATAAATGTCCTTGGTTATTTCACACAGCTAACTAAGCAACTTAATGCTTGTAAAAACTTCCGTGTAATATTAAAATAGTGTCAGGAAGCTCTGAATGTGAAATATTAAGCCTCTTACGAGGGTTATGTGTGAAAATAACGCATTTTAGCTTTAGGCACTGAATAAGTTAGACTTTAGCTACCTACTACCTAAAAGTACTTTAGGTGTGGAATGAAAGATCTCGCAATAGCCTGCATCTAATTTTCATAGACGGCAAAGTTTTGAAATATTTCAATTTTGTACAGTTACTCATGTAAAATGTAGTAGTTAATTTTCTGTAAATAAATATCTCTATTAGCATCGTATTTCGATCAACCGCCACGGGACAAATGTTTGTATGTTCTACAGATATTTGTTCCGGGTCTGGATGTTTTTCTATCTATAATATTGTATGTATGTACAAAAAAAAAATATCTATGTAGTCATCTGGTTACCATATATTATTATCATAAGCATTAGTTGCTTAGCTTGGAACTAGATGACGCCGTGTGCAATGTCCAGGATATTTAATTATTTATTTATTTATCGTAAAAAAAAAATACTAAATAAAAAAAATATAATTATATTGCAAAAGCACGCCACGATGACGTTCCGTATACTTAGTTATTTGTTGATTGAGTTAAAAAAAAAAACAAGTTAAAATCTGGCCTACATGTATAAATAACATCGTATTAGTGCTCATGAAACTCAATCTTAAAGCAATTTGTGTGCAATAACCGTGTTGTCTCAGAAACCACTGATTGCCTTACTCGACCTCCGTTCTCATAGGAAATCACTGGCTTGTTTAATTTTACATTGCTCGTTCTATAACAGAGATAATCTAGCAGGTTCGTGCCAAGGCGCATGTAATATAATTAAATTAGAAAAACATTCTTAGCATTACCACAGATAAAAGAATACTAGGTAGCATTACCACAGATAAAAGAATACTAGGGCATTACTTATTAATTATTCTGGTCGAAGCAAATGCAATGGCTCAAAGAGTTAGCTTAGAAGCGCTCGTGGCGAAGCTTGCTAAGACGTTCTTTGATAGATTGTCGAAGTTAAGCAACTTTCTGAGCGGTCACTACTTGGATAGGCTACCGCAATTGGCATTTTTATCTGAGCGCTTCCGTGCTTCGGAGGGCACGTTCAATTGTCGGTCCCGGCTTTTAAATTCGTTGAGGAGTTCCCAACTCGCACTAAGAAAACTGGTACCAGGTGGTCGAGTTGGGAATTTAAAAATTAATATTATTTTCGTTCATCATCTCGTACCACTTTTATAAGCCATGACGGAGGCCTTTAGGCGGCCTAAAAACTCCGTCACCAGAGTTGGCCACTTGCTCATACGAACGAACTAACGAAAGAGTTAGCTCTGCCATTCAGCGCAGCATAGCTACCAGTATGTTAAGCATGCTTCCGTCTGGCTTGGATCCGTTAAGCTACCTATAAAAATAAGCTAAATGGTTTCCTCACGATGTTTTCCTTCGCCGTTCAAGCTCGTGTTAAAGTGCATGTACATTTTTTTGTAACGAAAAATGTATTGACGCACGACCAGATTTGAACCCACGACAAGCCCACGACCTTTGGATTGAAAGTCGAGGTACCTACTAATTCACTCGGCCAACGCGGCTTTTATAAGCAGGCACAAAATAATAAAGAGATATTTGATTACCCCCCGTAGGCATTATACTTTCTTGGACAATTATTTTTATTATAAATAAAAAATCTTACGAAAAGTTACGACTTTAACGGAATTAGAACCCGCGATGATGCAAGCGATCGCCCTTCAGCCTCACTGCCTTTAACCTCTCAGCCACGAAGCCTTGTGATGTCAAAGACAAAACTATCAGTAAGTTGATATTTCGGTAAGCACCGATTAATTTCTTGGACAACTTTAAATAATTAATAATTGCTCTTCTTCTTCCTGCCCTTATCCCACTATGTGGGGTCGGCACAACATGTATTCTTCTTCCATTTCCCTCTATCAGACGTCATCTCAGCACTCACTCCTTTCTTACTCATGTCATCCCTCACACAGTCCATCCATCTTTTCTTTGGCCTACCTCTACACCTATATCCATCCACATTCATACCTAACACTCTCCTAGTAACATGACATTCTTCCCTCCTCATAACATGACCATACCAAGCTAATCTATTACTCCTCATCTTTTCATTCACTGGAGCCACTTTCACACTTCCTCTTATGTACTCATTCCTTATCCTGTCCATTCGCGTCACTCCACACATCCATCTTAACATTCGCATCTCAGCCGCATGTATTTTTCGTTCATCCGTCCCTTTCATAGCCCAACATTCAGATCCATACATTACGACAGGTCTAACGATTGATTTGTAAATTTTCCCCTTGAGTTTAAGGGGCATACGTTCCGGAGACCTGTCGCCATTTCATCCATCCCGCATTTATTCTACATCCCTGTCAATCTCACCATCATTCTGTATGACAGAACCGAGGTACCGAAAATTGGAGCAGGCTGGTAGGGATACACCGTTCAAAGCAATATTGACAAAATTGGAGGGACCACCGAAGTCGCAGAACAAGTGTTCAGTTTTCGTTCTACTAATCTTCAATCCGACACTCTCCAATTTGTCCTGCCATTTTCCCAACCTGCTTTGTACCTCTGTTGCGTCTTCACCAACAAGGACAATGTCGTCGGCGAACAGCATGCACCAGGGTGCCTCCTCCTGTATGTTTAACGTCAAGGCATCCATTACCAGGAGGAACAAATACGGGCTTAACGCCGATCCCTGGTGCAGGCCTACAGCCACATTGAACTCGTCGGTGACGCCAGCTTCGGACCGAACACGGGTACAAGCTTGACTGTACATTGCCCGAATAAGCTGTACATACTTCCCAGGCATTCCTTTCTCTTTCATCGCCCACCACAGAACCTTACGGGGTACTCTGTCATACGCTTTCTCCAGGTCAATAAATACCATATGCAAGTTCTTACGTGCACTTCGGTACTTCTCGCACAGTTGGCGCAAGGCAAATATGGCATCAGTTGTTCCGCGTCCAGGCATAAACCCAAATTGGCTCTGTGATACCTCACTCTCATCTCTCAATCTTCTCTCTAACACTTTCTCCCATACTTTCATACTGTGTGACATGAGCTTTATACCTCGGTAGTTGTTACAGACCTGTACATCACCCTTGTTTTTGAAAATGGGCACTAGCGAACTATTGCACCATTCGTCCGGGATCGCCTCTTCTTGCAGCAACTTATTGAAGAATAAAGTCAGCCACTTCCATCCATCCGCTTTCAAAAACTTCCATACTTCCACAGGAATACTATCTGGTCCAACTGCCTTACCATTCTTCATCTTTTGCACTGCCACTCTGACTTCTTCCAAGCTAATTTTATTCACCATACCCAAATTTACAGGCACACTTTTAACCACTCTACTCCAATCGTTCTCTTCATTCATCAACTTTTCAAAATACTGCTTCCATCGTACTTTTATTTCATTGTCATTCGTCAAAACCTTTCCTCCATCATCTTTTATGCATAAAATGCAATATGCATAAATAATTAATAATTGCATAATGCTTTAAAAGAATAGCAATAAATAATAAATAAATATCCTTGGACATTCCACGCGGCGTCATCTAGTCCCAAGCTAAGCAACTTAATGCTTGTGTTATGGTAACCAGAGGCCCTATCCATGTTACATTTCGACAATCGCTTTCGATTAGAAACTAAAAAAAATGTATAGGAATTGACATTCGATGACGAAAAGTCGAGCGATCAGAAATGTCAAATCAAAGGTGTAGCGAAGATAGAAATCGAATCGCTTCATAGCGAATGCCGGTTGGCTAGGCCCTCTGATGACTGATATACTACATAGATACTATATATATATATACTATACATATAATAGCAATAATATAAAATAATGTCTTAAATTTGACTTATAAGAATAAAGTTGTGGCTAGAAACGTTTCATTCTCGTTCATCTATGACACAATTTAGATTTCTCTTATATGAGAATTTCAAACAGACCCATTAATTACCTACCTTGAAATCAAATAGCGACAATGCTAGTTCCGCGCGGAACTCAAATAGCTTGTGGTTAGATGGCACGAATATACGTGATAAAGTGCCGGATAATTATTTGACCAGTTGATGTGAACAATTTGCTTAAAGCTTTTCATTTTAAACAAAATCAAACTCAATATTTATTTAATAAATAAGATCATAGTTATATTATTTATTTATGAATTAAGATCATATAGTTACATAAAACCACTTCCACACGCCACGTCCTTAAAACTAGGGGATTCTACTGCCTGTTCCAAGCGCGACACACCACTAAAAAAAAAAAAAATGAAATATGATCACGACTGTATCCCGGGAGCAGTAGACATTTCTTTCAGATCATTAGGAAATTTTAGATCCTTTTGAAGATGTCTAAGGGGGTAGTCAGAGGTATGTCCAAATACCTACATATTTGGTACATGCCCACTTTTTGCAGAAGTTAACTTTCCATACGTGACAGGTTGCAAGCCCATCGACGCTATTAGAGAGCTAACTGGTTTCCTCACGATGTTTTCCTTCCACTAAAGAATCAGGCAACAACACGAAAGTGTCAAAGTGGTCTTCAATAGGATCATTATAGAATAAAAAAAAATAAACTTTTGATCTGACTAAGCTGCTTGTGTTATGGTAACCAGACTACTGATATAAAACAAAAACAGAGGTGTTGCCTGTGATACTGATTATTATAACGATATTAAACCAGATAATCGCGTTGGAACAGGCATTAGAATCACCTAGCATGTAAGACGAAGTTGAAGTGATCCTTGAGGTCCTGCCAAAATATTTTTCTTTCTGTCTTTCTTTCAAGTAAACCTCAGCACTATCACTCTTCATCGCTTTCCTATAAACATAATTCAAGCTTCGTCGTTTTGTCGGATCTGCCTCGTCCCCGGCAAAGAGAATATAACCACTTGGTCCCCAGTTGCTGAGTGGACGCAGACGCGAACGCACGTATCCTCTCTCGAAGTCCCGGTTTCGGTATAGTTATAATAATTATTTTTCTTTAACACAGAGACAGAATTAGTTTGATTAAATAACAATGATAAAGTAATATTGGTTTTTGGTGGACAGTTTTTGTAGTGTTGTGTAAGTTTTGAAAAGTTTTTATTTTGTGAGTTTATTTAGACGAAGTTAAGTTTGGAGAAATGCTTGGTAAGTTTTTTGAAGATATTTAATTGGTAGTACTTTTAGATAATTAATTTTACTATTGTTCATTGCTATTAAAACTATAAATTAAGGTGACGCATAAAATAATCTAAAAATTACTTACTTACTTAGCTAATTAAAATATACTTATGTCGAAATATTTTCAATGATCAAATATTTAGTTCAACAAATAAACACCACCACCGTGATCATCATCATCATCATTTAATAATTCATTCTTTAGTTGTAATCATCAAAATTGACTTTAAGTGCAAAAATTTATTCAATAAACAGGTAATGGTCGAAAAGACCGTACACTTGAATTGAATAGAATATAAATTATTTTCTTTATTGAAAAAAATACCCACAAAAATAAAATAAATACTTACCTACCTACCTACAAATAAAATATAAATTAGGGTAAGTACTTAGTTCCCACGAATACTCGTATTATAAACGCGAATAGTTGTATGATGTATAGGTACCTAGATGTTTGTTACTCTATCATACAAAAACTTCTGAATGGATTTGACTGAAACTTAGAATGTACCTACATAGTTTATGACCTGGATTAACACATAGGCTACTTTTTACCCGGGGTATTACCAAGCAAACGAAGCCGCGGGCGTAAGGTTGATTTGACCAACTAAAAAAAGAAGAAGAATTTTTAATGGTATGTGTTAGGTATATTTTATTCCAATATGTTTATAAGTACTGTCTGCATCAATTGACATTTGTTTGTTTTATATTTCAGCAGCAATGGGCTTGCAAACCATCACGTTACGTTAGGAATGTTACTAAATCAGAATAGTACATCTTTCTGTATTCTTAGGTATGTACCTTCTTTATCTCTCAGTCTTTGATGGTGTGTGGGTACCTTTCTTTTTGAATGTAAGTAGTAAATTCAAAAAGAAGGTAGGTATCCATCAAAGACTATGTGATAATTTGACACTAGATGGCGTTGTGAGATCAATTTGTCACTTCGAAAAATAAATAAATAATAATAAATAAATTTTAATTTCTAAATTTTTAAATTTAAAATTTAACATTCCACACAGCGTCATCTAGTCCCAAGCTAAGCAATTTAATGCTTGTGTTATGGTTACCAGATGACTGATATACCTACTACATAGAATTTTTTTTGTAAATACATAGGTACTTAGAAAAACAACCAAAAACAAAAAAGACTGGATACAGTCATGCATGATCAAATAAAACTTTTTAACGGAGGCAATTTCATCTAAGACTCTTTGAATTAAGAATTTTCATTCATTTTCATTCATTCATTCATTCTTTGAAGATGTCAATGCGCAATAAATGTCAATGCGTTTCTATTGCGCTTACGCTTTGAAGGGCAGTAACTGTAGTGATCATGATCATGTTTCGTTTGTATCGAAGATAACTGTCGAATACCTCCTCCTTCTTGAAGTCGGTTAATGTTTTACCCTCTTCCGAAACCCGACCGAAGAATGTCAACAGTTACTTATGGTGTGCAATAAAACGTTTTCATTCGGAACATTGGAACCATTCTGTTAACATTTTGATAAATAAAACATTCGTACATTTCCGAAGGTTCACACAAATGTGTGGAACAAGAAATTGGTTAGGTACCAATACCTACGTTTGTTCGGCGACAAATGTTTCTAAAATTTAGAAACACACATGGTCACTGGCAATGTGATGAATGTGATGAAGCGCTCGTGGCGAAGCTTGCTAAGACGTTCTTGATAGATCGTCGAAGTTAAGCAACGTTCTGAGCGGTCACTACTTGGATGGGTGACCGCAAATGGCATTATCAGCTGAGCGCTTCCGTGCTTCGGAGGGCACGTTAAATTGTCGGTCCCGGCTTTTAAAGTCGTTAAGCCATGACGGAGGCCTTTAGGCGGCCTGAAAACTCCTTCACCAGAGTTGGCCACTTGCTCATACGAACGATGGCAAAGTTTCCTAATACTAAACTAATGTCTGATAATTACGAAATAACAAAACAAAATGGCGAACGCCCCGTGAAGTTATACAACTTCTGAAAGAAAGAAAAATCATTTATTCTTGTAGGACCTCAAGGATCACATAAGTTTCGTTTTACATGCTAGGTGATTCTAATGCCTGGTACTGAATACTGGGTTATTTGTTTTAACTATCACAATGTCCTTATGGTGCCTGTATGGGTGAAACAATTAGTGTCGCTATATATCCTAAACTATGCAAAATGAAACTATTACATAGGTATTAAAAAAAAGCTTATGATATGTTTTACAAACTGTACATTCAGTTTTATAAAATTCCTTTGTTCAACGTAATAATAAAATAAAATAGGCGGTGGCGCTAGTTTCACCCATACAGGCACCTTAAACAGAAACTATGACCTATTGTACCTTCTGATTAGTAGTTACTGATGAAACCACACAACAAAGGACATTGTCAAAATAAAGGGTCATCTGAACCCTTTGAAAGGATTGTATTCAATCAAAATATTATTGGTAATATAGCTTCGGGGGTATCCAATTGGACCTTTTAAATCTTAGAAATGGATGGAATTCGGGTCACTTCCTTTTCAAAACAAATTGTTCGATGCTTTTAAAATGTTCTATATCCTTTTGATTGGAAGATTTGTGGACAGAGGATGGAATTTTTGATTATTAAGACAACAAGCCATGAGCCGAGTTGGCCGACGGGGAGAATTTTGATTTAATGGTCAGGGTTCGAATCCCGAACAATGACCCAAGATGCATATCTACAATTAAATTGACTATCATCATAATTTGCATGGTCTAACCAGGTCTAACTAAACCAAAGAGAATAAAAACACTACGTTTAGTCAACATCAGTTGCTCACAATAATTGAATGTTATGTGCGCGTAATTATTGCATTCAATGATTGCTCTGGTACGTACAAGAAAATGGCATCTTGTAAACGGTACTTTAATGTGTAATAATGGTGGATTATTAACTGTTGAATGTTCATGAACCTACTTAAGTATGCAAATGAAACAAAACTGGATATCATAAAATATATAAAGTACTTACCAATTGAGGGGTTTAAATGTCAGTTAGCGGTACATCTAATGTATTTGTCGACGTTTTGGAATAATAGGTACTCAGGCCATTTTACATCTTTTCTAGATGATTTATACAGAGTCAGGAGGCAAGCTTTACCTACACTTAACGGGACACTAGTGGCAATTCGGAGTATCGCAAAAGCTAAACTTAACTAACTAAAAATGTTGCCGTCCCTTTCATAGCGATGGGAATTAAAAGGATGGCATTAATTTTAGTTAGTTTAGTTTAGCTTTTGCGACACTCCGAATTGCCACTACTGAGGGCCTAGACAATGTAACAATCGATTAGCGAAAGCGATAGTAGAAAAGTCCAAAATGTATTGGTTTGACATATGCCTTCGATATGTCACGTGATCTGTTACGTAGGGCCTAGCCAACCGGCATTCGCTATGAAGCGATTCGATTTCTATCATCGCTACACCTTTGATTTGACATTTCAGATCGCTCGAGTTTTCGTCATCGAATGTCAATTCCTATACATTTTTTTTTAGTTTCTAATCGAAAGCGATTGTCGAAATGTAATATAGCTAGCATTTCGATTCCACCAAACGAAACGACAACATCGAACGATTACTTCATACAAATGCCTAGCCAAGTTGCACTTTTGACAGTCGATTTCGCTTAATAGTCGAATCGTCTGATGGAAACGCTAGCGAACGCTAAGACCCTGTAGATATCGAAAGAAAATGGCGATTTCATAAACAGCTGTAGAAAGAATATCATTGGATGTGTTTAATAAGCGACCCTGGCTGATAACACCTGTTTTAAATGCTGCACCTGGGTCTCGAGAAGATATATACACAAGCCAGAAACTGTATTGAGCGTTGCTATGGTTTGCTGAAGTTTCGTTGCTGATAACACCTGTTTTAAATGCTGCACCTGGGTCTCGAGAAGATATATACACAAGCCAGAAACTGTATTGAGCGTTGCTATGGTTTGCTGAAGTTTCGTTGGAGAAGCTTGCTTAAAGACAGAGTTCTTCACTACCATCCTTATGTAGCTAACAGGATAACACTTGCATGCTGTGTACTACACAACATTGCAGTAAAGGCTCGGCTTCCAACACCACGTTTTAGCTCTGGCACAAATAATGATGGCAGTGATGATTACACCTCACAACCTAATAATTAACTCATGCATGAAAATGAGAATTCTAAGTGGATTATAAATAAAAGTACTTAAGTTACAAATATATTTTATTTTAAAACAAAACCGTCCATAACATGCTGTCTGTGTATGTATACTTATATGCGCTACTGCACGTTCTCACCTTGTCTACACTTATACTCAAGGTATCACACAAACTCACTCGCTATCAAGCCATACCGTGACATCGCTGTCCCTACTCAAATATTGTTGAAGAAAAGCTTCAGCAATATTTGTGAAACGGTTGAGGACATTGTTTCGCTCATTATTCAGTTCTACTCTTCGGGCTTCAGTCTGTGCCCGTCTCTCCTCCAACTGAAGGCGTCTCTGCTCGATAGCCACGAACTCACTCGTCGCTCGGTCAAATGGAGTTAGCGCTCGTCTTCGGCGCGCTCTCAAATGTCGACGATGGGGAGAGGCAACACTAGGATTCGGTGGTAGGCACAGGTGGGAGCGGGGTGAACGTGGTAGGCTCAGGCGGGAGAGGACTGGCAGCTCGGGTCGGTGAGCACCGTGCCGCGCCGGCCCCAGTGGCGCTGCCAGCTGCCGCCGGCGCTGACTCCAAAAGAGTTGGAAACTATTCACCGCTGGCTCGTGCTCTTGATTGCATTATCTTTATAAATCTCAATAAAATAATTCAAATAGGATTCCGAATTCATCAAAGTTGACAGACTCATTAGACGTTTGATGTCGACAACCATAGACTAAGCGCGCTAACAAAGAGAATGTAACTCTCGTTTACACGGTATTTAGCGATCAGACGAATAGACAAGGCGATCGCTATGCGAAGGTTACTTTGTCTACCAATCGAACTTCGCTATCGCTTCAGCGATGACGATTGTAGAAATCGATTCGCTTCATAGCGAATGCCGGTTGGCCCTCTGATGGAAACGCTAGCGAACGCTAAGACCCTGTAGATATCGAAAAAAAATGGCGATTTTATAAACAGCTGCCGAAAGAATATCATAAGATGCCCCCGGTCAGTTTAATTTAATCCAAAGATTTTTTTTATCAAATGTACTGGCAGGCATAAAAGGCATAAGCTTGTAATATATATTCCCAAGGGAGCATTTAATCGGGATCAAAGTCCCTATCACCCAAGTCAGCTCATACCAACAGACCAATCGCAAAAATCCATTCTGAAGTTTTTACGTGAAAGAGTAACAAACATTAATCCATCTTTCATCTCTCCATCCATCCCTACTTACAAACTTTTGCATTTATTATATTAGTAAGATTAAAGACAGAAGTATTTTATTGGTAAAGTACAATTACTTAAAAGTCATGTGAGCTTATCTCTAAAACGGTATGTAGGTAAGATACACTTTTGACATTTACTGTACTAGTGCAAAAGTGCAAATCATAATAATAATACAATTAGTAGAATCGGGGGCGTCAACCACAGGTGCATCGACCACTGGGGGCCTAAGCCACGAACCCGACAGATTTACTGCGAAATAAGCGATGACTCATTTGACGTTTGATATCGACAACCATAGACTAAGTGCGGTATCAAAGAGAATGTAACACTCGTTTACGCGGTATTTAGCGATCTTCGCTATCGCTTCAGCGATGACGATTGTAGAAATCGATTCGCTTCATAGCGAATGCCGGTTGGCTAGGCCCTCTGTAGTGCCTGGGACGTTATCGAGATGGAATAGGCTTGCCCAGCACCTAAACCATCCTCTCAGCTTAGCCGCTATAATACTCGTAATATAATAATTATAATATAAATAGTTACTAGCGCTTAGATAAACCTCTTTGATATAAAAGCGTTCAGAATCAGATGTCAAACAATAATACGCTTATTTTAACTTCAAGGAACACTATAATAACATCATTATTCAGTAGCTTTGTCTCAATTATTGGAGCTGGGAACACAGGCAGTGGTAGCACAGATAATTAATACCACACTTGGCTCTGAGAGTTAAAAACATATGAAAAGTAACCTACTTATTAGTTGGTTCCTAATATAAAAATCAATGGAGAAGTTTCCCTTTTTTTTAATGTGAATAAATTGTCCTAAGCATTTAAATAAAGATGGTGAAAGAATTTTTGGAATAAATCTTGAAAAATGACAAAGTTATTCAACTTTTACGGGGCGGCTTAAAAATAATAGAATCAAAAGGCTGAGATTTCCGCGTGTGACGTCAATCTACACGAGACACAGATTTGTTTCAATTTAGTATGAAAAAATGTCATACGATTCGCGCTTTTCTTCGCCGCGCCGAACTAAAACTTAAATAAATCAGACGAAAACACAAGATGTAGGCCTAGCATTGTTTTACGGTGATCCTACAGGTTCATACATCAAGCTCTCCTTATTTTAAGTTACTCTGAAACGCAAGTAACAAATAAAGTATTGATACTGTGAAGATTTATTGTGATAAAAGGAAAATGGAAAAAGATATCCTATTAAACCTGAGATGCAGATTTATGGCTGGTCTTTGAGAAGCTTCTTTTCCGTGAAAAATGGCGTTCAGAGCCAGGAATAGACGTACCTAATAAATACGTAAGCTGACTCGGGACTGTATCTTCAGGTAATATAAACAGAAAGTACAAATTAAAAATATGACAACCTCTGTGGCGCAGTTGGGTGAAGGCCCGACTGAGATACGGAGGTTGCGGGTTCGATCCCCGCCGCGAGACAAATGTTTGTATGTTCTACAGATATTTGTTCCGGGTCTGGATGTTTTTCTATCTATAAATGTATGTTTTTACAAAAAAAATTTATCTAAATAGTATATCAGGCATCTGGTTACCATAACACAAGCATTATGTTGCTTAGCTTGGGACTAGATAACGCTGTGTGGAATGTCCAAGAATATTTATTTATTTATTTAACGAATTGCCGGAATTATAAAAGTAAGATGGTAAGATGGTATGATGACAAGTGGCCGACTCTTGTGACGGCGTTTTTAGGCCACTTAAAGGCCACGCCGTGGCTAAGGCCAATGCGTGGCAAATCACCGGTTTTAAATTATTCCATGTAATAAAGTATTAAATGTTTTTCATTACCGAAGATGTCTTAAAACCAATAAAACTTTACTTAAATAAAAAAAAACATAAATAGCTATTTTTTCCTAAATCGCGTTCATTAATTCATTGGCCTAATCACCGCGCTCCTTTGTAAGCGAAGGCCTCGAAATAACGTTTTAATTAAATTTATTGGATGAATTTAATTAAGGATTCGTTTAAGCGCCCGCAGTATAATTTTAAGAAATAGTGATGTGACCTATACTTCAAATTCGTACCTACCATGTTGGCAGTTTGTTATTATAACCTAAAACTAACTATAATTCTTGTTGATATTTATACATATTTCTCAATTTAAGTATTTGTGATAAGTGGTCGCAGATAAAAGATAAGTAGATTGTGGGGGCAATTCTGAGTGTCGCAAAAGCTAAACTAACCTAATTAAAACTATTGCCATCTTTTTTATTCCCATCGCTATGAAAGGGACGGCAACAATTTTAGTTAGCTTAGTTTAGCTTTTGCGACACTCAGAATTGCCACTTGTGTTTCAATATAAATTACTATCAACACGGTTAAAAAACAACATTTTACAAATCGCCATCCAGTTCCAAGAAACGGTAAAGATGAATGGTATCCCAATTATTATAAGTATTTTATGTGAGTTCTTCTATTAAATGAGTAAATCTCGAAAGTATAGTTGCCTTAAGAGGCCGTAGGTAGCAAATATGTGGTTTGAATCGTATTAGATCTCAAAATCCGTGAAAGATACCACCTTATAATGTTTGGAGAAATTAAACTTTGAACTTTTATCTTGCGTTGTGGTTTTTTAGAAACACGATTGGTAAAAGTTTTCTCGATCATATATTTTTTTGAAAAATACATGTTTTTCACACAGTTTGCTATTTATCTCAGGAACAGAACGCTATTTTTGTTGGTTTTATGTTTTGACAAATAGCCTAGAAGTATTCATTTAGTTCTGGTTTTTTAATTTTTCGATTACTTGTTTAATTAACTTGTAATTAAATAAAAACTGTTTTTTCGCTATAAATTATGTTGCGTGTCTATCGTTCTGCGCTTCTCACTCACGAGTAAAAACATTATTCGCTCTCCCGCTCATTCCTCGGCGTTATGGCACACACTTAAACCTTCGCATTTATACCTTTTAACACAGACTGGCTTTATCTAGAAACTAGCTTACTCGCCCGCGGCTTCGCTCACGTAGTACCTACCTTGAAATATAACCTGTGGTCATTCGTAAAGTTTCTGACACATCGGTGAGAAATAATTTGAAATCGGATGAGTAGTTTCGGAGATTATCCCAAACATACAAACCAACTTTACCTGTTTATAATATTAAATATAGATAGATTGTCACGGCTATTTATCATGTTGTTTTGTTATTGAAGTTATTGAAGTATCATGTTATATAATATATTATTGACTGTACGAGATAAATAAATAATCTAGGAAATTCCACACAGATAGTGTCTTGACTTTTGATCCGAGAGTCTTATGTTTCAATCCGGCCGTGCATCAGATAGAGATTAGTCATGTGAACAGCCAAGTCCAGTAACGGTGTTAGTATGTAAGTAAGTGTTACTATTTCACGCTCAAACGGCTGGACAGATTTTAATGAAATTTGGTACCAGGATTGCTTATATCCTGCTTAAACGCAGCTAGTATTGTCATAATTATTATTGAGCAAAAGTCTCCCCTTTGTGCAACAGTTTGCCAATTTAGCTCAAAATTTCCAGATCGTCTCGTCATCTTTTCCTTTAAAGATTTTTTATAAATGGATTTTTTAAGTTTCATAAAATGTATGCGCTTTAGAACAAAAAACTAGCGGTGAAGGTAAATCTCGTGAGCGTATTAATATTTTTCATAAGCAGTTTACGTCAAACTTCATAAAAGTTTTTATCCTATGAAAATGAACTTTAAGTTAGAACTCCGAGGTTCTGTTTTAACTTTAACTTAGCAAAGTTTGATGCACACTACAGGAGTAATGGGGTGGAATTCAAAGTTTTGAGTTTGAATAGTTCAAGAGCTTATTATAAAACATATTATTATGCAAACGGGTATTTATCACGAATTTCACCTTTAATATTCGCCCGACGTTTCGACCGGATTGCAGCAGCCGTGGTCGCGGAAGTCTTCCCGACCACGGCTGGTGCACCCGTTTGTATATGTTTTATAATTTGTTCTGATGGCGAAAATTAAAAAAAGACAAGTTCAAGAGCTAGCGACCAAATTCAAAGATACTTAATCAATATTCAGTAGGACTTTTTAACTTATTAGATTGCATTTACTGGTAAAGTAAGTAACTTACTTACTATCAATCTATAGGTAAGTAATTTATTTTTGGTACATTTATAGATATACCTAGGCTTTTGATACCCACGACCAGTAATCAAATGAGTTATTAGCCCTGTGCTTGCTATTGAGGTGTTAATTATGATATTTGTTCTGCAATAACACTACCATGCTCCACACCTAGTAATGTAAAATTCTGCTCGCTGGCTCCGGATCTATAAGCCTCCGAGATAGTGGCGTAGCAAAGTAATATGAATGATGTGTGTAGTTTTGTTTAACTTAACACTTTAAACCTAGCTTCACACCACCAATCCACTTAGGTCTCACTTAGGACTAAAGCCCACTAAACGAGTCTAGAGGTTAAAATGCTTAAAGTGGCTTAAACATTGGGTAACTTTGGTACCAGGTGTGGCCTGAATCGAAATCTGAGTGAGACGGTGAATAATTAATTTCTGAGGAGAGACAGGGATGACATGAGATGAGCGGGCTAAGCGGGTATATAAATAAATGAGGCATTCCTCGTAGCGCACCCAGATGAACCGCACCTAAGTACTTCCACATAGCGCACCCGTTTTGGTGCGTTTCATTCAGTAGGTATAAATGTTAAGTTTTTATTCCTCATACACCAATGACAATGTAGGGTCTAGCGATGGGGTTGTTTTTATCTAATTACTAACTTATAGGTTGAAATTTATAATTGGCTTTCAACTTACATTTAACCAGTATGTAAATAAATAAAATTAGGGTTTAGGTAATTAAAAGTAATTTAATAATAATTTAAAGTGTTTTGGGTGTAAGGGTTTTCAAAGATCTTACTTTCTGTAAACGAAAGCTTATTTGGGACTTCTAGAAGTAGCGAAGTTGCACTTGGTGGCCACAAAACTCTGTTTTCGCTGCTCCTCCTAAACTATACAAAATAAGACTATTACAGAGGTATTCAAAAAAAGCTAATGATAGGTTTCACAAACGGAACATTCAGTTTTTTTAAATTCCTTTGTTCAACGTAATAATAAAAAAAGGCAACGGCGTTAGTTTGACGCATACATACACCTTAAAAGCTCGTGTTAAAGCGCATAAAACAATTTCGATGTGAAATGTTCATTGATTTGACGGATTCGAACCCACGACTTTCGGATCTAAAGTTAAAGTACTAATCCACTTGACCAACACGGCTTCTGAAAATACTCGTAAATACCTACTTAATTAGTAAAAATTAATTGAAGCATCAATGAGCTGTCCACGTGAAACGCTTACAAAATGAAACCAATATCAATATTTTTATTAAACTTTTCTACTGGAAATCGTATCTACATACATACATACATAAAATCTATTACGATTTTTATCTATTTTTCCACGTACCTATTCCCGAGTTTCAAACAATATCGTATTACTCGAATGTTTGAAGTTCCGCACGTGAATAGTAAATATTAAACTCATTAAGGAACCACTTTGTCATCACAAGTTTGTTACTGTTTTTTGTGGAACTACTTTAGGTGTCAATTTAAAGTATGTTTTTAAAGTTCACAAAAAACACATTTTTTGATGGTAACTGTACCTAAATGAAAAACTTCTGAATTGCATTTCCAGTAACTTTTCAATACAAATTAATTGATTTAAAAATTGAATGCGACGCAAACAAGACACTAACTCAAAATAGAGGCTATAAGTACCTACCTACATATTTATACGGCAAAAAAAAATAGGTAAAAAGTTAATAGGTAAGTAAGTTCGTATGAGCTAGTGGCCAACTCTGGTGACAAAAGTTTTTAAGCCGCCTTAAGGCCTCCGTCACGCCTTAACGACTTTTAAAGCCGGGACCGACAATTTAACGTGCCCTCCGAAGACTGAAGCGCTCAGATATTAGAAAGAAAGAAAGAAAAATAATTTATTCTGGTAGGACCTCAAGGATCACATAAGTTTCGTCTTACATGCTAGGTGATTCTAATGCCTGTTCCAACGCGACTCCCTACACCAGGGAAAGGAACAGGTAAGAACCTTGTGGTATGGGCCTAGCTTTTTTTTAATGCCACTTGCGGTCACCCATCCAAGTAGTGACCGCTCAAAGCATTTCTTAACTTCGACGATCTATCAAGAACGTCTTAGCAAGCTTCGCCTTCGCTTCGCTTTGGATAAAACTACATAACATTTAGTACAGAACCCTTAGAGACCTCGTCCGACTCACCCTTGAAACTCCAATATGTGTCAGACCATTACGTTATCAAACAAATGAACAGATTGCCGGACATTGGATAGATCAAACGGCTAATTAGTGCGCAGCCTGCTTAAACACGAGCTGAGTGCGTGACGCAAGTCAGTGTGTGTGTCACAGCGTGTGATAACAGCTGAATCACTTCATCTAGAGCCTTCTGGGAGCTAAAATGGCCGTTTCGATCAGTTCTGCTGATAGAAGTCATTTTTTAAATTCTAGAGCCTTCTGGGAGGCCGTTTCGAGCAATTCTGCTGATAGAAGTCATTTTTAAATTCGAACAATAATTTAGCACCTTTTTCTTAATATGACATAAGAAGGATATTGCTAAAGCACTTTATTCTTAATATAGATAGATAGATAAAGCATTTATTTGGAAAACACATAGCACAGACGAACATTACAATATACAAATAGGAAGGGAGACAGACAGTAGATTCAAGATTGTACCTAGGTAAGTAGGTACAGCTAAATTAGAAGCTGTCCCCGTTCAACATTGAGTAGCCATAGCGTCTGGCGTAGGTGTGGACCAAATAGGATCGGTCTCAGCATTATACTATTATAGATGATATGAATGTAAGAGGAGTGAGATCAGAGTTGACGAGTGATAGAGGAGAGTGGAAGACAAAAACATGTCATGTTGTGCCGACCCCACTTAGCGTGGGATAAGGGCAGGAGAATGATGATAAATTCATTGCCAAACCTCTAGTTGTAATAACACAGCTGAGCTAAGGCTAGCTGTGGCAGACTGTTTAAACGACTGTAAGTTTGCTTAGAGCTTTATTTTCGGAGCGGCTGTTTGGTCATTGTTCTCTAGTCGGAGGGTTTTATGCATTTGCCCTTTTTAGCTGTGTTTAATCACCACTAAAGTAGTGTGGACGCCCTTTTAAGCTTTGTTTAGTCTTTATTCGAGCCATGTTGGCCGAGTGGGACCTCGACTTTGATATAAAGGTCGTTGGTTCGTATCCCGGCCGCGCAACAATAGATTTCTCGGTTTGAAATGTTTTGTTTTGCGCTGCTCAATCCTATTTCATAAAACTGTTTAAACTTTCGCGACTTGAAAACATATTTAAAAATATTATTGGGACTTAATCGCGTATCAATCGTCGAGGTGAACAAATAATATTGATACGCGATTAAGTCCCGATAATATTTTTAAATCATATTT
The DNA here is from genome assembly GCA_963582015.1 of Xanthorhoe designata. NCBI lineage: Eukaryota > Metazoa > Arthropoda > Insecta > Lepidoptera > Geometridae > Xanthorhoe > Xanthorhoe designata. Next base: position 580,451 of record OY757042.1, on the reverse strand, counting down.
CATCTCAACAATGTCCCAGGCACTAAGTGTCCCGTTAAGTGTATGTAGGTAAATCTTGCCTCTCGACGCTATATAAATCATTATGTAAAGGCTTTATTTAGAATCAAAATCAAAGGCACGAACAAAAAACTATTGCTTGATTTCATAATAAATAAATATCCTTGGGCGTTCCACACACTGTCATCTAGTCCCAAGCAAAGCAAATTAAACGCTTGTGTTATGGTAACCAGATGACTGAAATACTGCTTATAATATTTTTTTTCTGTAAATACATACATAATATACCTACAATATACACCCAGACTCGAGACAAATGTTTGCAGATCATACAAACATTTGTTTCGCAGCGGGGATCTAACCGGCAACGCAACCTCTGAGTCCAGGCGGGCCCACCCACTACGCCACAGAGGTTGTCAAAAATTAGCGTAGCGTCAAAGGAAAGTGCAGTGAATACTTTATGTGATAATGACGTCTTCATTTCATGCAAATTTAAACTTTGTGTTCTTCGTAATAAGTTCTGTCAAACATTTCCGTGCAAGAATTTCGTGTGATGTCTTCATTTCGTTAGAAAGTGAACTTTACAGCCTTTGGAATAGGGTCTGTTAAACGTTTCGCTGTATTTTGTATGCTAGTTCGGCTAATGAGCTGCTTTTAAAATGAAGTGCTTCAAAGAATATAATAAAAACTTCACATTTACGGCAAGAAAAGTTGGGAAAATTTTTATGGATTTTTTTTTATCAACCTGTACCCTCCCACTGCTGGGCAAAGGTCTCCCCCAACTCTTCCAACCGTCTCTATCCTTTGCTGAGTCCCACCATCCTTCGTCAAAGGTGACGAGATCGTCCGCCGTGTTCCATCGTACCCAAGACGGTATTATGGTTTTTAAAGTTAATAAAAAATGAAATTAAATATATAAGTCAAATCTATCAGGATTGTAATTAAAACTTCATTGTGTTGCTCTGTAAAAACAAAGATATTTTATTGTAGGAAACCTAAGTTTAGGTACACATTTTAACTAAAATAAACAGTATTTCTTATATAACTTACCTGTAAAAACAAAGAAACGACATTTAAAGTTTATTAATTAATCTGTCGATTTCTTTACATTATTTCACTTTTTATTTTCACAATTTTTCACATCAACTCACATTATGACATGACAATGACAAAGTGACAATCTAAAAAACACCATCACTCATTCCTTGTCCATGAATCAAGTATTAATCCTTTTTCGACCAATACGCCATCTAGCGCCATCTTTTGATGGTGCGTTAATTTAAAACATGAAGAAATATTATTTCTTTACAAATATAATTACTCTTGGAGGACACTCCCAGGGAGCGGTAGACATACTTCCTAACGGGTCAAAGGTAAGTCCAAATAACTACATTTTGGTATATGCCCACGCAGATATTAACATTCCATACGTGACAGGTTGCAAGGCCATCGACGCTATTAGAAAGTTAACTGGTCCTCACGGTGTTTTCCTTCACCTGCTCCTAGGACCTAAGGAACCTACTTTTTAATCCCGTGCTAAATCCTTTTATCGCTGGCAACGTGGGGCGGAAAGCTTAGTCTATATTAATATTATAAGTAAGTAAAGTTGGTTTTTGTTTGTATGTTTGGGGTAATCTCCGAAACTACTCATCCGATTTCAAAAATTCTTTCACCGATGTGTAGAATGGACTTTCCGAATGAACATTGGCTATATTTTATCAAGGTATAAAATAAGCTTTATTTTAACACGTCAGTAAAAAGTAAGTAAGTTCGTATGAGCAGGTGGCCAACTCTGGTGACGGAGTTTTTAGGCCGCCTTAAGGCCTCCGTCATGGCTTAACGACTTTAAAAGCCGGGACCGACAATTTAACGTACCCTCCAAAGCACGGAAGCGCTCAGCTGATAATACCACCTGCGGTCACCCATCCAAGTAGTGACCGCTCAGAACGTTGCTTAACTTCGACGATCTATCAAGAACGTCTTAGCTAGCTTCGCCACGAGCGCTTCACAACACGTCAACACGGCAACGCGTCAGGTAAAACGTAGCTTAGTTACGCTCTGATAGGTCTTGTGCATTACGGGTCACTTAAGCTATTTAAGCTCATAATGCCCTGAGATAAAATATAATTAAATTTGTTGATAAAAGCTAAGTGCTAGTACAAAGCTTAATCATCGGAAAAAATTAAGTGGATTTCGTGTTGTGTTTCATTTTGTTCAATATATTCGCTTGTGGTACAGTTTGTTAAGTTAAAATGATGCTAAGTGACGCTCTTACCTATCATATTTGATAGAGACAAACGTCAAATGATGTCATAATTATATTAGCACCACTTACATTAAGGTGCCTGTATGCGTGAAACTAGCGCTGCCGCCTATTTAATTTTCTTATAACGTTGAGAGAGTATTACGTAAAGAGATGCGAAAACAGAGTTTGGAGGAGTAGGGAAGATGCACCATGTGCAACTTCGCTACTCCTAAACTATACAAAATAAACATATTACAGAAGTATTAAAAAAGCGTCGATGGGCTTGCAAACTGTCACGTATGGAAAAGTTAACTTCTGCAAAAAGTGGGCATGTACCGTTCGTTCGTTCGTATGAGCAAGTGGCCAACTCTGTTGACGAAACAAATATTCATGTACCTACCAAATATGTAGTATTTGGACATACCTCTGACTACCCCCTTAGACATCTTCGAAAAGATCTAAAAATTGCCTAATGATCTGATGAATACAGTCGTAATCATAATTTCATTTTTTTTTCATTTCATTTATTAAAAAATGCTTATATTGTTAAAAGTAATATATTTGTTGATAGGTTTCACAAACGGAACATTTAATTTAAAAAATCCTTTGTTAAAAGCAAAGACGATTAATATCTAGAAGACAGACAAAGGCCATACACAAAATCGTAACCCGATCCCGCAGTACCAGATAGCCTGAAAACTTTAAAACATCAATTTTATCCAAGAAATTTCAATACTTAGTAGTAGGTAGCAACAATATTCAATATTTAAACATTTTTAACTAGAAAGTAATTGAAATTTCTTGGATAAAATTGATGTTTTAGAGCTTTCAGGCTATTTTTTAGGGTTACGATTTTGTGTATGGCCTTTGTCTGTCTTCTAGTTATTAATCGTCTTTGTTAAAAGTAAAAATAAAATAAAATAGGCGGCGGCGCTAGTTTCACGCACACAGACACCTTCAGTAATAAAGAATTTCAAGAATTTGAATTTGAATTTAAGTAGCGTTTCAGTATTAGACGTAAGAAATCAGAACTAACATCGCAAGTCTTGTAGCAATCACGTTTACTCGTATCATAAAGAAAATATGAAACAACATCGAAGCAGTAATAAGTGGTAATATCGCTATAACTCAATTTGTCGCCGACGTATCACAGTGTCTCAGAAAAGCTGGCACACTACAGTTAGACTAGGTTTTTTTTTTGCAGTTACTAGATCATTTTTTTTCTTTGGGCATTCCACACGGCGTCATCTAGTCCCAAGCTAAGCAATTTAATGCTTGTGTTATGGTAATCAGATGACTGATAAACTACATGGATACCTTTTTTTGTAAACACCCAGACTCGAGACAAATATTTGCAGATCATGCGTACATTTGTCCCGCAGCGGGCATCGAACCCGTAACGTCCACGTCTCAGGCGGGCTTTCACCGACTGTGACTACAAAAAAGGGAAATAGTGCAGAGCTACTCTGTCAACCCATTTTGAGTGTCGATAAACTGAATTCACAAGTCGTCTCGATACTGAAAACTCGAATTCACTTGTCAACAAAGGACAAGTTCGGTCACTGAAGTAATTATATTCGAGTACGAATTTTCACAGAATGATTTTACTGATTACAATCTTATTATCTCTCTGACACTGAATAAATACAGAAAATGTAAGTGCTTGTAGAAACTTTTCTACTTCTAATTGCTCTATATAGAGCGACCCTGAATTACTTATTTATAGTAGAAGAGTCCATGAAGCAGTATTAGAGCAATATTAACTAGTAATATTTCAGTTAACTCAATTTGTCACCAACTTGGCTCCACCGCAGAGCGCCACAGTGGAGGAATAAAAAGCTGGTACACAACATAAAGTACGAACAAAGTTTTTCAACAGACATACACATAACAGATTAAAAACAATACCTTATTCAGTTCTGCAATAAAAAAACTTTTTCTCATTTCAGACCATGCTCTTTCTGCATAAAAGTAAAGATAATTGTAGGAAATTTTCGAAAACAGGGTTTGATGAAAAAACCAGTACGGTCTAATGCAACTTTACAACTTGTTGGTTGGTAATGGTTCGTTATTTTTGGAAAAGAAAAACATGTTGTGCCGACCTAACTTGGCGTGGGATAAAGATAGGGGAATGATAAGACCGATCAATGGCAAATTATTACATTAAGTTACCCACACAAGCATTTTTAAAGATCTGAAAAAATTTAAATCGATAATAATAATAAATAAATATCCTTGGACACTTTACACGGCGTCCTCTAGTCCCAAGCTAAGCAACTTAATGCTTGTGTTATTTTAACCAGATGACTGATATAATACTTAGATACTTTTTTTTTTTTTTAATATTATAAATAGAAAAACATCCAGACCCGGAACAGATATCTGCAGAACATACAAACATTTGTCCCGCGGCGGGATTCGAACCCGCAACCTCTGCCTCTCAGGCGGACCTTCGCCCACTGCGCCACAGAGGTCGTCAATGGATTTTTCGTGTCGGTTAGTTCTGTGATTATATTTCATTTTTATTTCAGTTATTTTTATTTCATTTGATAAAATGTCTATCCCGACTTCAGACCGTAATGTTGTTTCGTTGTAATGCTACCGAGACAACCCAGCTGTTTCTGATGTCACTGTGACTACACTCATTACTTAGCTACGAGTAACATTGTTACTTGAAAGTTCGTCAGCAAATAACTTAAGTAGGTATGTAGTATTTGAGTTTAAAGTTAAATTCTCTAATGCTGAACCAGAAATCTTGTTATAAACTAATTTAATATTCCGTTGAAACTTTAAGGGCCTTTAGCATTTTGTATAATTTTCAATCAATTTGATCGTTCCTGAAAATTTTCGGAACAATAACAATCGATTCTAGTGTTCTAAGTCGTCCTATTTACTTTAAATTTTAATGTTTTTTTAATCAACAATACTATTATTTTATTATTATAAGCGAGAAGGCGACGCGGCAGACCAAAACGGAGGTGGAGAGATGAAATCGACCAGTTTTTGCCGGACTGGAGGGTAGTTTCCGAGGATCGTGAGGTGTGGAAAGAGTGGGGGGAGGCCCTTTGCCCAGCAGTGGGATCATCACGGCTCATAATAAGAAATAATAATAATATTACTATCATGTATGTCAAGGTTTACCATCACGGGACTATGGAGTCCCGGACCTTTGGTAGGCATGCATGGGGCCGAAGCCAACACACAGTACCTATTATTATTATGAGTTATAATACTTAAAAACAAAAACGCCGCGTTGGCTGTATGGGTTAGTACCTCGACTTTCCGAAGGTCGTGCGTTCGAATCTTTTCGTTTCAAAAAATGTAAATGCGCTTTATCACAATCTCTAAACGGTGAAGGAAAACATCGTAAGGAAACCAGTTATTTTTCTAACAGCGTCGATGGGCTCGCAACCTGTCCGTGTCGAAAGTTAATAACTTCTGCAAAATGTATTTGGACCTTAGCGTATTTGCACATACCTCTGACTACCCCCTTAGACTTCTTCAAAGGATCTAAAATAGTCTAAAGATCTAAAAAGTACCTCCCTGGGAATACAGTCAGAACTCAGAATACAGTGATCATATTATTTTTTTAAAACAAAAATGCTATCGCTAGACAAATGAATAATGTAGTTTTGTCCTTTGCCTACCCCCTAAAACTTCCTCTGCAATACAGTACTAGTACTTAGTGAAACTGATCATGGTTTTTTTTGCCTCATGCTGCGCTCTTCTATCTTACGAAAAGCAAATCTTGTATCGCATTCTGACTCTTATGCTATGGGCGTCTTCAAGTCATAAAACTTTGTTACAAGAGTTTGCAACATGCTATACCGAGTTACTTTAGTCTTATAAAGCTACGCCTCCACTGTGTACTTATTGTGTGTACCTACTGTGTGTCCCAATAAGTGTTATTCCAGGTCAGCCAAATCCGTTTAGTAGTTTTCGCGTAAAGGAGTAAAAAACATCCATGCATTTCACGATTATAATATTAGTGTTTTATTATTTTGAACTAGCATTTCGCTTGCAGCTGTTTACATGAAAAAAAAATTAGATATGCTTTCATCATTATTTGAGTCTAATCATCCCCAACGTGAATAGTAATCGTTTCTGTCATCATGTCGACTAAATAATTGCTTTTACAATATCGGCCTCTTCTTTAAACGTCTTCTTTAAACATAAACTGCATTTTATCAGCTCGTATTTACGTCATAAATCATTTTTCTATGTAGAAACATCAATATAAAATTAGTGTACTGTCTCAAAAACCAAAAATAAATAAACCAATGATTTTTATGTTTTAATTTAAACTTCTAAACACTACAAGCGGGATCCGTTCCCAAAAATATTTTAAGTATTTTTTTGTAGCCACGGATACTGGGATCAGTGGATAAAAATATTTAATCGTTTTTCATTGGGAACCGATCCCGGTATCGGTGGATAAAACTTGGCGGTATCAGTGGCCAATTAAATCTGATCCCGGGATCGGTGGACACAAACCCAAAAATTTTTGTGCGCGATGTTATTTAGACCTATAAGTTGACTACTGCGCAGCTTGACTGTCAGGGTTACGCGATCTATTACGAGTATATTGCCATGTCGACCCTGGTGAGACGCTTCGTACAGGGCTGTTTAACCCCCGGTTCCTATATCCGTACGGATGTCCGTAGGTCAATTGTAAAAATATGTATGACACTTTTTGACAGATAACAACGTTGCTATGACAACCTACCTACGGATATCCGTACGTTGGATATAGGAACCGGGGGTTAGTGGACTCGTAGCTTTAGTTTTCGCGTTAGAAGCGTATACCATTACCAACTTTGTGAGTGTCGAGTGCACGCTCGGTAAAGTTTCTTACAAAAACACACAATGCCGAGCCCTAACTAGCTTTTTCGTAACTTTTAAGATAAGGTTAGAATTTTTTCATGAATTTCTTGTTTTACAACAAGTATTATACAGTACTAGTAATAGTATTATTTATCTGTGACCAAACCTAGTCACTATCTCATACGGTCACAACTTGGATGGGTGACCGCAAGTGGTATTTAGCGAGCGCTTACGTGCTTCGGAGGGCACGTTAAATTGTCGGTCCCGGCTTGTCGTTAGGCCATGACGGAGGCCTTAAGGCGGCCTAAAAACTCCGGCACCAGATTTGGCCACTTGCTCATACGAACTTACTTACCTACTTACTATAACTCATATGAACACAAGTTCAATTTCTATGACAAAGACAACTGAAAAGTACTCGTGCAGTATTCAATATTCCTCACCACACGATCAATCTTAGATCGATAATCGTGTGATCCTTGATCCAGGATCGAGGAGCATCGATTAGCCAATCAGTCGATTTTTTTCTCTATATTTTTAGGTTAGGATCGGGCGAGGCACAACTATATCAGACATTGCCGTGGAGTGGGTTACATTTCCGCTCAATTGGATTGTTATTATGTAGATTTACTTACTAAGGACAGGATACTATCAATTTTATTGACTGGTGCGACTTCTTATTGAGTAAGGTAACAGGATGTCTATGGCTGCGTTTCCATTGACGCGGTGCTGTGCGGAGATGAGCGGAGAATTAGCGGTGAAGAGTGGTGAGTGTTTCCACTGAAGCGGAGAGCATTATTATTTTGACTGGTGAGCAATTTTATTGACTGGTGCGACTTCTTATTGAATAAGGTGACGGGATGTCTATTGTTGGTAAAAAGTAACGAAACATTACTGTATTTTGACCGTAGAAATTCTATAAAATGTTTAGCCATTTAAGATCCTTTGAAAATTATACATTTTCGGGGGGTTAGCAGAGCTACCTATTTTCAGGGGTTATCAGAGGAACCCATATTTTACATCTAGCTAACTATTAGACGACCTCTGTGGCGCGGTGGGCGAAGACTCGCCTGAGACGCGGAAGTTGCGGGTTCGATCCCCGCCACGGGACAAATGTTTGTATGTTCTACAGATATTTGTTCCGGGTCTGGATGTTTTTCTATCTATCTACAAAAAAAAATGTCTTAGTAGTCTCATCTGGTTACCATAACACAAGCATTTAGTTGCTTAGCTGGACTAGATGACGCCATGTAAAATGTCCAAGGATATTTATTTTTATTCTATTGCAAGTCCATCGAGGCTAACTAACTGTTTCTTCACTTTTCCTTCACCCTTCAGAGCCTATGTTTATGTGCAAATATTTATTATAAAAAAACCATTGAACCTACGAGATTCGTATCGCACTTGCGGCCAACACAGCACTTTGTTAGCAACAAATAAAAATTCCACATCGGTCATTGTACGATATATTTTACTTTGCACTGCTTGCAGTTTGTCCTTGTTATCGTGACAATGCAGCTTCTTTATACGGCAAAGAATTCTCATAAAATGGCGAAAGTTTTTCAGTAGAATTAACACAATTTACAGGAAAATTATTTGGAATGTGAGATAAAATTATTGGCGATACGCTATACCAATGTTCAGAAATAATTTTTAAGAAAATTGTATGAATAAGAGGTATGTTTGAAAGTATGTTGAGGACAATTTCTGAAAACACAGCTTCTATTTGAACTAATTCACCTTTGAGAGATTCCAGATACTGGATAAAGGTTAATGGATTATTCGGGCTAGTAGTGCCGCTGGTAAGAAAATAAAAAACACGATGCAAATTATTTAGTTAAATTATTACATACATACATACATGCCTCTTTCTCATGGGGGTAGGCAGAGACCACGGATCTCCACTTGCTACGATCCTGACACACTTCTTTCGCCTCATTCACTCTCATTACATTCTTCATACACGCTCTCCGGTTTAGGGTACTTCGGACCTGGCCTTTCTCCAAAATGTCACCAATTTGGTCCAAATATGTTCGCCTAGGTCTTCCCCTTCCAGATGTCCCATTTACACCCGCCCATTTACGCCCGTTAAATTATTAAAGTATGTTTTTTATGTGTGCCAGTAGGCACTCATCTCCTAAACGACTGAAAAGAGTCTATATGAGAATTAAAAAATTTTGCGTTCCATTTTACTAACATAAACATAATAATTTGGTTGTGAAAATAATTGAGATTTTTTTCCCGTTGTCCCCACTTATGTTAGTTTAAACAATGGTTTCTAGCGGTGGTTGTTTTTAGTAAACTTTCATTTATCAGACAACAATGGACGATGCAGTGCTTGGACAAAATATTGGCGTAGTTGCTTTGTTCAAAGTTTTCTATCCTAAAAGGTGAACGTGGTAAACCGACTTCAAAAAAGGAGGTTCTAAAGACAAATTGCACATTATTTTATTTAAATAATTATAAGAAAATGATTATTGATTTCAAAACATTTAGATATTTGTCGTCACCATAGTTGGCCACCTGCTCATACAAACATACATGTTAGAAATTTAATTTTGTATCTTTGTGGGGACTAACGCCACTAATAAATTCCACTGGCCCCCATAAGGGACTGTCAGGGATTTTTTCCCGTTGGTCCAATTATGGGGACTAGCGGGAACCCATACTTTCGCTTCAAAAGAACCTCGAGTGCGACATAGAATAGCGATTCCCCCTAAATTACCTTTGATATTTGAGAGGGTTATTTTGTCCCTGGATACCTTTGACGAGCATTCATTAAAGTAGGACGTGAGAGCCGTGTAGTTAAAAGAATTAGGCCTAGACTTTCGGAAGTTGCGAGTTCGGATTCCGGTCACGCATCTTTAAAAACATAATGTTTAATGTTCCTTTATTTTACCACAGTGATAGATAAAAAAAAATAGTAATCATCAGTTAAAATAGAATAATATAATAATTATCCAATCGAACGAACGACCGAACGAAGTTATATCTGAACTGTGGTATTTTACTTTTTTCACTGACACTGAAAGAAGTTTAACTACCGAAACGAATTGTAGATAAAAATTCCTCATAAAGCCTTTCCATTTTATCGCAAGCATGATGTATTTATTCGATTTTATTTTCCATCTAGTGGAAATTCCGTTTTCCCCCGTCATACTCAATTAGGAGTGACGTCAAATATCCTGCGATGAGTTGACATTTTTGTTTTTAAATCTGGGCAGTTTTAGTAACAAACAACCACTGAATAGAAACAAACAATATTGAGATTATTTTCTTTTACCTTACTTTTTACTTAATTTTTACCCTTACCGCGTACCGACATAATGCTTAGTTTACCAACACTAGTCCCCGTGGTGGATGGTTCCTGTTCCCGTGGAAATACCGGGATCAAAGGTAGCCTATTTTTAATCCAGGGTTCAAGCATTTCTGGTACCGGATTTCATTTAAATCTGTCCAGCCGTTTGAGCATGAAAGAGTAACAAATACACTTACACACACACAAACTTTCACCTTTGTTGGTAGGATAGTAGGATATATTAGGAATTGATTGTCAGAATTTCTGGATCGTAAATTGTACGGATATACCTTTTGACCACAGTTACAGAACACTATTTGGAAGACAATATTTGTGTACTGGGACATGAAACTATGTAGGTATCTTGTTCGTTCGTTCGTTTGAACAGTTTGAAACACAATACCAATAGTAAGTAATATTCTGTTTGGTCCCAAATGGACAGAAATAGGAGGTAATTTCGGAGTAATTCCGTTGTAAGAAGATAAACTAGCTCATTACGAACACAGTCATGTTATAAGATAAGTACCTACTAGGTAAGAACCAAGAAGAATAGTAGCTTTCGTCTATGCATTACATTTTTAATGAATAAGATGGATTGTTTATTTAAAATTCACTTTATCTAACACAAGATAATTGGGAAAGGAAAATCAGGATACACACTATTGCGCTATTTTCCAATTCTTAATAATTTTTCTCACTTTTCTAAGTAAAACATGCGTTAATTTAAAACTTTTGTGTGTATGTAAGTATCTTAATGCTGTATGGCGGTCTATTTATTTATTTAATTTATTTATCAAACAAAATCCACAGCTCTCACTGAGAACCTCTCAGTATTTAGTCAGTGACATCAACCTTATTAAAGCATGAATGACGCCAGAAAGCCTTCAATATCCTATGAAATGAAAGGCTAGGTTTTGCTTTGACATCCGATCACCCACTACTGACTACTAGACCCAATTTCACCTGAAATAGAGATGCTTAAACATCAAAGTCAAAAGCATTTATACAAAATATCACATGCGCATCACTTTTAACCGTAATTTTGCACAGGTTTATTTTACGAAGTCGATTAACGAATCCGTCCGTTGAAGAATGTATAATTATGTGCAAACACCGAGCTGGCAGGGAAACGGCGAGCAGTTTTAGTGTTATAATTTTAAACTTTATCTTCATTAACATAATACATAGTTCCACAAAGCATTGTTTTGTCGAATCAAGAATACGAAATCGGAAAAACATGTCTCTTTTCACAGCAAGCCCAGACTTTTGCCATTATCGTTTGTCAATTCTATTAAGCTGCATCCAAACCCTCAGATCCTATCAAAAATAACAAAACAAGTGTTTTTAAAGCCATCTCAAGGTTGTCTGTTTAGGGAGATTTAGTTAATGAGATCTAGGCAACGATCGCTTTGAAGGGTCTATTCTATTGTTTTGACTTTGTAAGTGTTATTTTAAAGATTATTTTCTTTGTGGTATATAACTTAATTTATCTAGGGAGATCTATTTTATTTAAATGACATTAATAAACGATGACTCTATTGATTAACGGCCGGTTTCAATATTAAACTTACGAATGATCGTAGATTGATCGCCATAGCAACTTTGTTTAGACAACAAAAAATGTAGGACACTTTTTGACAGATAACAATATAACTATGGCGACAGATCCACGGTTATTAGTAAGTTAAATATTGCAACCTGGCATTAGTTAAGAATAGTTAGAGTTCTGGATATTCCTAGAAATCTAAATATAGCATTTAAAGAGTTTGAAAGAAACAAACAAGGTACTCTTTTCAGTACAAAGCAATAGAAATAGGCATTGGAATCACCTAGCATGTAAGACGAAATTGAAGTGACCCTTGAGGTCCAAACAAACGATTTTTCTTTCTTTTTTTGTTTATTCAGTAGGTAGATATATTTTTTAAATCTGGACTTGACCGTCATTCCTTAAGAAATCCAATGTTTTTACTCCTTGTACTTTGTTTTACGAGTACCTACTTTTGAACGATAAAGCGTAGCTAATATTTTAGACAGAAACTCTAATTTCGTAGTGTTATCTGCCCCTATAGCTCCTTAACTCCGTTGGTAGGACATAGTTTGGACTAAGTAATGTATTTAAGACCACTTGAATTATGAATAACAACTGAGAAGCTACGTCATTATTATAATCTATAAATAAATAAATGAAAATGAAAAATGATTTATTTAACAGTAAAAATAATATATAAGCATTAGCAATAATTAGAATTAACATTAAAAATACCAGTTTAAATACAATAATTATGAATATCTTAGTACTTCTATTTTTACTGTTCATAGGAGTCAGGACCATTGTCTGTGGTGCCCACACTAGATCCTTTGACATTCCACACAGCGCCATCTAGTCCCAAGCTAAGCAATTTCATGCTTGTGTTATGGTAACCAGATAACTGATATACTAAGTTATCATGTTACAAGGAAATATCTAACGGTGCATAAATCTAAGTCAGCTTAAACCTAACTAGATATTAAAGTTTAACAACATTTTTCACTTTCAAAACTATCGTGAGTTGTATTAGACATTATAAAAGACGAGACGCCGACGCCGACGCCAGCACCAACAACAGCGCGCGCCCCCCCGCCTCCTCCTCCGCGACCTTCGTCCCGCGCCGAGCGATACTTCGCACGCAGTGTGAGACGCGACCGCGAGGAGTGACCACACTCATACCCAGATGAAGATTCTCCGGAAGAATCGAAACATTGTCGGTATCTAAATCGACGATAATTTTACGTGAGTAATTTCCCGTGTACTTTTATAATGTTTAACAACATTGTTAGGCTTTCAACACTAAACTCCACAGTTCCATGTTTTAGACAACAACAGGAAAATCAAATTATCATAACAATCACGCAAACTGCTGAATTCCAGTGTCTGCAATTGTGTTATGAGCACCCAGGACACAGACTCGTTGGAAGAAGCTGGTATAGTTGTTAGTTATTTTAAGAGTATCTATCTTGTTCGGTACATCTTGGCTGTTTTCTGGGTCATCGGTGTAAATCTCTTTTTGTGGCACATTTGACAGCTGGCTATCTATAAACGTAGGCGTTTATATCATTTATATACTAGATACTTAGATGATTTAGGTACCTATACAGTGTCAGGAGTAAACGTTTGTCTACACTTAACGGAACCCTTGCTTGGGACATTTTTGAGATGGTCTATGCTTGCTCAGAACCTAAACTATCCTCTCTGCTCATTAATTTTTTTTTAAACATGACGATGGTCAATCTCCAATAGCTTATCCATACTCGGCCGAGGTCCATGCACGAAGTCGCGACGCGAAACTATTTGGGTACACTTACCTAACTATTTGTATGTCATGACAATGACTGAATATGCAGAACTATTTGATGTAGGTATCTAACATGCTTGTGACATAACCATATTCAGAACAAATAAATAAATCTTTATCTTTATCTTTACAATTCACACTACAGAGATTTAGCAAATGTTTTGGTGAAACAATCTCTGATAGCTTATCCACACTCGCACAGGTCCGTGCGCAAAGTCGCGGCGCGAAACTATCTAAAATCCAAACTCACAGAGATTTAGCAATAATGTTTGCGTTTCTTTATCGCAGGACAAAACATCGACAACAAACAGGAACGCAGATCGTAAAATATGCAAATGGAATCCACATTCCTGTGTCGCGGGATGGTCGCGGATTCGCGCGAGTCGCGGGGAGTGGTGTGGTTGTTGTGGCTATTAGAGTGAACGAGCTGTTGTGGTGGTCTGTGGCAGCACACATTGTTCCGTTCCCAAAGTTTACTCAATAACGCACACAGTTGAATTTACTGAACCAACTACGAAGTTATAATGCATATGAATTGTACACACTACATCAATTTCAACATTTACACAGAAAGGTGGGTAGTTTCACTATACTGCCGTCCAAGCTAAAATGCTGTTCTTCACTTTTAAGAGCTATCTTATAGAGCTCAAAATTCTCTATCGACCAGTCTTACAACTGTATATTTCACTCATAACGGTATTCAAAATCATCGAAATATTTAATTGTAATGTAGGTATAATCCGAGAGTATTTATGTGTAGAAGAATTCATTTCTTCTGTTGGTTCAGAAGAAATGAGGTTTTAAGTTTACGCAATACAGAACTAGATGTCGTGTCTAATTTTGTACAGTTTGCAGATCGCGCTATCGTTTCATTTTGGTGTTTATCAGCCGGTTTTTCGAACGCAAAAATTAACTAATCAGCGTGACAGTGTCGAATTTGTTCCTCATTTGACACTTGTCACGAGATTTGACCATTGATTAGATAACTCTGGAGATGATCTGCGTTCGAGAAACAAGCTGTAGATGGCCTAAGTGCCTTTGATACCTTTGCTTGCTTCTACCATCATACCGTAATCATATGCAAACGTTATACAGGCTGAGTCTCTACTAGACCGACTGAGGTTTGAGTACTTACTAGAAATGTCAGAAATCGCAAAAACTGTTTTCATACATTTCGGTAAAAGAGCTAAACTTCTTAATTTGCCAAACTTTTTGTTATCATCCGCTATAATCCGATATAAAGAAAAAAATTTATAATTATTATACACGTTATTTATAACGGCAGGGAGGTTTTCTCTCAACTACCTATTGAAACAACAAAATAAACATTGTCATCAATTTTTTCGTCATATCTTTTTGTTGACATAAGATTGACAAGGGAAAATATGTTCTAAACAAAGCTTTGATAAATTGACAAGTGAACATGAATAAGTAAAAATAGTCATGCTATTTATTCAAGTGAATGTAATTCTGTCTGTCTTACGTTTTGACGGCTTAATCGCCAGAGCCTGTAGCCATATTACAATCACTTTGTATCGACTCTTTCTATCATCCTTTATCCTTTGTTTGATTCTGACGCACAATAATAATTGTTTTGAGTTTATCTCTCTCCCAGCCCTTCACTTGATTCAACAAACTAAATAAAATAAATATCCTTGGATATTAATGCTTGTGTTTATGGTAATCAGATACTTAGTACAAACTCCTTTTTTTGTAAATACTTTCATAAGTATTATACGAGTACATAGAAACCGCCCAGACTAGAGACAAATACTTATTACAAATATTTGTTTCTAGTCTGGGCGGTTTGAAGTTCATTCATTTGTTCCGTAGCGGGGATCGAACCCGCAACCTCCGCGTCCTAAGCGGGTTTTCGCCCACTGCGCCACAGAGGTCGTTCAACTTACCATGAATACATGCCTACAGTTGATACGTGACACTGAGATCCATCTGAATGCACAATACAGGCAGTTACAATACAGTTTACACTTTGTATACCTCTCGTACCTATGATCAAAGCTGCATGGACATCAACTGGTCAACTTCTATGGTTGTGCATCACAGTTTTTTTATGCGACTTTATAAAAGGTGGAGGTTCTATTTTTCACTGTTTAAGTGTTTTTCAAAAGGCGCTGGCGGCGTGACGACATTGTTGCCTTCCAGGAGGAATGGTGGGAAGCGGCCGGTGATCGCGAGAAGTGGAAGGATATGGGGGAGACCTTGGCCCAGCAGTGGGACACACTATAGGTTTAAAAAAAAACGTTTTTCATGGTTTCTACTAATTATTTCTTCAATAGGAGCTTTGAGGGTCTGACGAGGATCATCGGAATTATTGACAGAAATGTAAACCTGTTTTTTTATTGACATTTTTACACCGACATATTTCGACTAATTCGACACAATACAAGCTACGCTAGGCGTTTCAATAGGTTGTGTTAGCTTGTGTACCGTGTTAGGTATTCTAGGAACCCTTTGTCAGATTCCTAGAATTCGACGATTCGCAAGCAAACCTTGGGTTTCGGTAAGCCGTAATGTTCTGTTAACAATTCATATGCTAATACAGCCACGCTGCGAAACGTCTGGATTACCTAAATCTAAATCTAGATTTATTTGTAGCTGTCGCTGCAAAATTGTAAATTATTTATGTTTTTTTACACAGGCATTAGAATCACGTAGCATGTAAGACGAAGTTAAAGTGATCCTTGAGGTCCTACCAAAATAAACGATTTCCTTGTTATAGGTGAAATTTAATTAAATATTCTCGAGTAAGTAATCAATTCTCCAATTACGCGAAACATAAATGTTCTCCGCGAAAACCATAATATCGACTTCGTGACATTCTGTCACAAATGCGGCTTATAATAATCCAGTCAGATTTTCTTCTCCATTTTGAAAGTGCTCAATTTTCATTTTGGCTTTCGAAACCACTTCGGTGTCCCAAGTACCTTCAGGCTGAGTGGTTAGACACGAAATCGTAAGGTCGAATGCTGATATAAATCTTATAATATCAAGCTGTAAAGGTCACGCAGTATACAAGTGTGTTAGATAATTAACAATACCCGGATGACTTAGCTCGGTATTTTATTTCATTGCCTGAAAACGGATATAACGGCATTTTCTGAAAATGTATACTAGCTAGATCAATTTATCGCCCCCGAAGCCACATGCTAAATTTCATGAAAATCGTTGGAGCCATTTCCGAGATTCTGATTATATTGACGACCTCTGTAGCGCAGTGGGCGAAAGCCCGCCTGAGACGCAGAGGTTGCGGGTTCGATACCCGCTGCGGGACAAATGTTTGCATGATCTGCAAATATGAAATAATAAATAATGAAAAGATAAATATTTATTAATTTATTATGAAAAATGGTATTGAATGAGGAAGATTTTTTACTACCTGCTTCTCTTTTAATTTCTCTGAACATTTTGGTCACTGGGAGCTAATATTTGTCCCAAGTAATCTATTTTATCCAAAATAAAATAAAAGCTCTGTCTCCTCAATTGAAAAAAACCTATTATATCTTATCTCATTGTAAATCCCAGCTTTGATCATAGCGTTTGATCCTGAAGGCATTCGGCATGGCTTAGTCATTTTACAGCAGGCAATTAAATAAAATATAAAAATAAAAGTAATTTCCTCTTCGTGTCATTTTACAACTTCATATTGAAGTAGGCCACAATGTTCATTTATTTTTGACGGCGATTATTTTGGGTTAATTTTTTTTTTTAATATAAATATCCGTTGTGATATATTTGGCTTTTTAAAGTGCTAATCTTCGTAAGTGTCGCCACCCAGCAAAACCGTCGTATTTGGAAATTTTAAAAATTCGTAGTTGTAGTGCATATGTAACGAATTTAAAAGGAAAACTATTACAATCAAGTAGGCTTTACAGGTTAATGAGTAAAAGTGGATCACAAACACCTTTTGTAATGAATTGCCTAATTTAATCTGTTCAATCAACCTAAAGCCATCCAGTAACTGACGCTACATTGATTACCAACCGAATCCCATTTGTGGAATAACTTATAGAGGGTGTTTGTTTTTGTGTCAACGCAAATTCATGTAAATAGTAAGTCAGTGGTTGTGGCATGGTTTGTTGCTTTCTTATAAGAATACAAAGCACACTATTTTAATGTTTTTTTAATGATTTTATCAGTCATATTAGTAAAAAGTAACAATACAACAAAATGACACACGTATTTATCAAAATATATTTTTTCATAGGTCTTTACAAAAGTGTTCAATAAAATTACCCAAAAATAACCAGAAGAAATAAAAATGCGGGTAGTAACAGTATTTACATACAGGGTGTGTATAAAACTCCAGTAAATTGAACAAATTCAAATTCAAAATGTATTTATTCAGTACGATCGTTTATTGCTTTGACATGACAACAAAAGGGACAGTATCTATGGTTCTGAGTAGCGAATGCTTTTTAAAAAATGGGTACGGTTAAAGATAAAGATCATTTATTTGCATAAACATGTGTAAATATGATGATAAAACTGGGTATAGCCGCAACATGTTTTACCGATTTCGGTGTGCAAAGCGAGAGAAATGGCATGCTTTTAGTATACCTACACAATTTAAATATTACAATAATGTCAAATTAAATACAATAAAACAAGAGAATTAATTACAACATTAAAATTATGAAGAGAATGTCAAACAATTAAAATATTACAAATGCATTAAAATTTAAAATTTGTCATTCAAGAAATCATTAATATTGTAGTAGCTTTTTTCAATTAACAGTTTTTTTAATTTATTTTTAAATTCGTTATAGGTAAGTTCTTGGTAGCTTTTTGGTATTTTATTGTAAATTATTGTTGTTACTCGAGAGCAGATGCCGGATTAAGATGTCTGTAAAAAAAAGTAAAAAGGCATTTTTAGATCCTTTGAAGATGTCTAATGGGGTAGTCAGAAGTATTTCCAAATACAAGGTGTCTGTATGCGCACAGATAAAAGAATACTAGGTATGCGTGAGTAAGAGTAGCGAAAACAGAGTTTGGTGGCCACTAAGTGCAACTTCGCTACTCCTACTAAACTATACAAAATAAAACTATTAAAGGGGTATTAAAAAAAAGTTTATGATAGGTTTCACAAACGGAACAGTTCCTCAACTGCTCAACTAGTTGAGCAATCTAGTTGAGCAGTGGGGAAGTAGCGGTGCCAACATCCTGTATACCACGTTATCGTCAAACATAATGACACGCAATAAACGCGATGGCGCTCGTTTGCCCGTAATGTGCTGTGTCAATGTTACTATTTGTGAAAACCATTTACAGATTACTTTTAACCCCCAACAAAAAAGGGGTGTTTTAAGTTAATGGTGTTTATCTCTGTGTCTGTCTCAGGCAATGAACTTGAAAGGATAAACCAACTGTGGTTATTTTTGTCGTTTGAAACATGTTTTCAGTGAAAATGTTCTAAGCTATGTTTATAAAAATCTGCTCAGCCGTTTGAAGATCATCTCTTTTCTATCTGATGAAGGGATATTTATAAAATGCTCAATTTAATTTTATCATTGTACACGAAGTAATAAAATATAAGTAACTTTGAATAAACATACGATCAAACTCAAACACAAATTCAAATTTACAGAAATTCGGTTTAAAGTCTTCTGAAAATTTGCATTTGTTATCGCTAGCCGACAATAAAATAAAATGATACCAAAACAGCTTAAACGCTGAAATGTAAACGCTTTTGCTTATTGTTGTTGAACAGCTTAGCTTAACTTTCTTAATTACTTTAAATGTAAAGATACTACCGAAGCACATCTCGGTAGTAACTGTTTCCTGATAACTCCTAATTATACCTACCTACAGCGTTTACCTTTGGGTTCTGAAGAGACGATGACCGTATGTTTTGACGACCGTCATTCAACTGTCAAAACTTCATCATCATCATCATTTCAGCCCATTTCCACCCACTGCAGAGTTAGGCCTCCTCTTTATCACGCCCCTATCCAATCCCTTGCGAGTCTCATCCACTGATTCCCGACCACGTGTTTGAGACACGATTCACGCTTAAGTATAGTCTCTCTACGAGCCTAAGAGTCCATTGTACACCACGTGTTTATAACGCGCAGTCACTACGCGTTTGTATCAGTAGAAACAAACAGTCTTACAACTTGCCGACTTTGTATATACCTACAAAAAGCGCCGCAAAAAAACGAGCTTTATACGGTTGTGGTTTTCCAGAACCTCTAAAACTTTTGCGAGGGTTAAAATCCGCCGAATGGAAATTGCTTTGAATGGAGTACTTTCATTACAAATCGCGACTCGGCTCTTTTATACCGCTTCAACTCCTATCGAATATTGAGTTTTTTGAAATTCCGTTTCTGAATATTCAGGATAGGGTTGTCGACTGAAAGGGTTAAAAGGGGATGAGCTTGACCCGAACGTGTATGTTAAATGTTAATTGAAATTGTTGCAATAGGTAAAATACAAGGAATGTTTTGTTACGTGTTGCAGCTTTCTGCAAAATGTTGGCTATTTGGACGTACTTACCATTTAACTTTATGAATATGTACCTAAAAAAAAATTTACATAAAAAATATATAATAATATCAGTTGTCTAATTATCAAAACATAAGCATTAAGTTGCTAAGCTTGGGATCAGATGACCCTGATTGAATGTCCAAGAATATTTATTTATACAAATGAAAATAACTCGATAAATTCCTAATAATTACCAAATAACTAATTGATATATCCGATGTTACACCAAATGGTTCATTTTGCGACTGGCAATAATTAAATAAACAAGAGCTGGCAGCCCTGATGCAAACAATCGCTGACATGAGTTGAAACGTCGGCAGGAAGTTTTCTGTGGCATTCAAAGAAAGCTAGTGTGGTTCAGCTTTATTATTATTAGTTTTTTTTTTACTTTTTATCATTATTATACATTTATTTCAGATATAAAAATACAATTAAGAAAATTAACATCAAATAAACACAAAAAGAATATGAAAAACATGGCTCTAATTTAACGAAACTGTAGTGGGCATTTTATTAACCACCGGCGAAAATGAGGGGTTTATTGTGTATCTTTGTTAGTTTTTGAGTGTATGTCTATTTCTTTAGCACACTTTGTTTGACATGCCGTCTCCCCGCTGGAGCAGCAGAGAAGCAATACAAATATGGCGATCTTTGTGATACTTTTATATGATGTAACTTTGTGAACCATTTTCATATTTTTGTACAAATATCTTAACACTAAATGGTCACCTAAATTCTATTGTTACATTCGCAACATTTTACATATTTAGATCAACCACTCAGCACGCTCATAATTCAGAATCAATTCGTCGGTTTATACGCGTTCCATCCATTACTTGAACAAATAAACAAACGTATTATATGTCTAACCGTCGATATACGTCCCACTCAGTCTAAACTAAGTGTATTTATAGAGCATAGGGCTAAAGAATCGCTGGTTCAATTTACGACGGTGATTAAAACATACTTCTATATCTTTTTTCAAATCGCTAATTCGTATTAGCTAAGAGCGATAGCAAACTAAGCCACTGTTGATTGTTTGCAATCAGATAATACGAATTAGCTCTAAGTAAGTAAGTAAACTTACTTATATACTTACTTACTTAAGCAAAAATTGCACAAGTATCATTATACAACTCGTTCGTTTGTTTGTGATAGGCAAGTGGCCAACTCTGGTGACAGAGTTTTTAGGCCGCCTAAAGGCCTCCGTCATGGCTTAACCACTTTAAAAGCTGGGACCGACAATTTAACGTGCCCTCCGACTCCGAAGCACGGACGCGCTCAGGTAATGCCACTAGCGGACACCCATCCAAGTTGTGACCGCTCAGAACGTTGCTTAGCTAAGTACAACTGGATTTGCCACGTGCCAAAATTTTGTAATACTCTGTACGTGATGTTGCAAGCCCGTACACACTAGAATAACTAAGTACTGTTTTCCTCACAATGTTTTATTGTTTCTCAAAATACCCTATTAAAACTTCACCAGCCATTTACCCCTTAGCTGTAAACAGTAACTGTGAGTAACCGAGGAGCGAAAATAAAATGCCAGTAGAATGATGCTGGAATGCGAGTGGATTATTGGATTTGCATGGAAATGATTCGTGTAACTGGGGATTGGTGGACATGATACTGTACTATAGGTGGCGCCGCCACGTAAAAAGAGCGCGGTCGGGGAAGTAGCGGGGGTATGTTTGCGCCTGTGTTCACTCGCCGACGAACCAATAGCACTCGCTAAATCAATGGTATGAAGTGCGCCGCAACACCTCTCGACCAATCATCGACCACTGCGCAGTTTGACACCCAGCGCTCTTTTTACGTGGCGCGACCTATAAGTAAGTAGGTACCTACCTAAGTATACTGCACTGAAAATGTACTTAGATCGACAGGCTAACTAAAATTTCAGATATCATGTTGCTTTCTGTTATAGAACGTGTATTATATAATCTGTGATAGAACTAAATCTATAATAAATGATTTAGGTTTAATTTATAAACTTCTAGAACGACCATATTGTATTCGTTGTAAGTTCTAATCAAACACAAAAAAAGCGGGACAAATATTTGCATGATCTGCAAATATTTATATTTATACTTTGTGTTTTCTATGTGCTCGTGGCGAAGCTTGCTAAGACGTTCTTGATAGATCGTCGAAGTTAAGCAACGTTCTGAGCGGTCACAACTTGGATGGGTGACCGCAAGTGGCATTTATATCTGAGCGCTTCCGTGCTTCGGAGGGCACGTTAAATTGTCGGTCCCGGCTTTTAAAGTCGTTAAGCCATGACGGAGGCCTTAAGGCGGCTTAAAAACTCCGTCACCAGAGTTGGCCACTTGCTCATACGAACTTACTTACTTACTTATGTAATTATTTATAAAAAATATATATATCTCTATGCAGTAAGTCCGTCATCTGGTTACCATAACACAAGCTTATTTGTTTATCTTGGGATTAGATGACGCTGTGTGAAATGTCCAAGAATATTTATTTATTTAGTATCTTTCATTTAAATACAATCTCCGGTTGTAGATTATCTCAACATTTTTATGTTTCATTTTTCCTTCAGCATCAAAGAACTCGCGAGCCAACTTAGCATTTTAAAGTTCACACTCTTGTAAATAATGCAAAAATGTACGTCATTACCATAAATGAAGCATCTCGAGCACCACTCACCACGTTATAGCGTTACTAAGTAATGTAAGAAGGATTTACGGCGTTAGGGTGATCACACACTGCGATATAATATAAATCTGCGCTTTAACACGAGCTTTTCACGGTGAAGGAAAACATCGTGAGGAAACCAGTTAGCTCTATAATAGCGTCGATGGGCTTGCAACCTGTCACGTATGGAAAGTTAACTTCTCCAAGATGTGGGCATGTACCAAATATGCATTTGGACATACCTCTGACTACCTCCTTAGACATCTACAAAGGATCTAAAAATTGCCTTAAAAGATCTGAAAGAAATGTCTACCGCTCCCTGGGATACAGTCGTGATCATATTTCATTTTTTTTTCTGCTTGTACAAATTAGTTCTATCGCTACTTCCTTATTTTATTCATTTATTTCTAGCTCATATCGTCCCACTGCAGGGCAAAGGCCTCCCTTCTTTCCACGTGGCAGACCACAACGGAGATGGCGGGACGAGTTATATGTGCACCTTCTAAGTTGGCCAACTGCGGCCAAGGACAGAAAATCTACTTCTTTAGGGTGCTTTATGTTTAGACGTTTCTTGTCGGACAGCTGCAGTACCAAAACGGTGCCTTTGTCGTATTTTGCACGGACGGTCGTATGTTTTCACACGCGCGGAGCGGTAAGAAAGAAAGAAAGAAAGAAAAATCATTTATTCTTGTAGGACCTCAAGCATCACTTAAGTTTCGGTTTACATGCTAGGTGATTCTAATGCCTGTAAAAGTACGCGCTGCGGTACCGATGCCGCACTTTTGCCGTACCGCGCGGGAGAGAGAATCTTCATCTGGGTATAAATATGGTCACTCCTCGCGGTCGCCTGTAGTCACCAAGGTTTTAGATAGTGGTGATTATGTTTAGCTTTGTACATTTTGATATTAGGTATAGTATAGCAGCTGCAGTGTGTGTCGACCTTATAACTCTGTTGAGCTTCTAAACTTTTTAGTTTACTTTGCTGTTCTTATTCTACTTAATGGTATCTAAGAGCCAGGGCACACTACACTTTTCAAACGCGCAGACACTGCGCGTTTTTATCGATACCATAGCAAATTAAACGCGCGGTGACAGCGCGTTTGTATCAAAAGCGTGGCAAGGCAAAAAACTAAATGCGGGTGGTAAGCTTTGTAGAAGGAAGACGAGGAAGGGGAAGACCGAGAATTAATTACATGAGTCAGATAAAAGAGAAGGTCGCTGTCATGTCGTATCAAGAAGTAAATGAGATCGCAATGGATAGAAGTATATGGAGGAAATTTCATCATTACACCGACAAGAGCTGAGCTCTTAAGTTTTATATATACCTAAAGCTTTGTCCATGCACACTATATCTTCGCGTTTCTGAAACAAACTCAATTACTCAATTATTTATTTCAATAGAGCTAGCAGGTGATTCGCTACACGCAGTGACTGCTCGATCACAAAACGTAATGTGCTAGGCTGTAATCCAATCCCTTCGCTGTAGCCTCACGAATAAATACTTATTTTTAGGCTTTTTCGTTTCTAAACGCTTCACGCCACTTTAAACGGTCTGACATTTTGGTGTCCTTCTTTTATTTTTAGTCTGTTTTTTTAAGAACCTGTTGGTCAAGCATTTGTCCTCGTTACTTAAACTTTAAATACAAAAGGTTGTATTAAATCCAAAGGCCCATACGCGTTTATAGATTTTTTGGAAAAATGTGTCACCAAAACGGTTTATCTAAGTGTACCTGTAAAAGACATCGTTTTCCTGTTTGCCACTCATCTTTAGTTAGGTTGTTTACTCACATTTTGGTTATTTTAGCCTCTTACGTCATGTATCACTCTCCCCATATCTATGTAGGTATATACCCTATATACTCGTATAAATATCCATATTCGGTTACCGTGTGCGAGGAAGGCCGTCTTAACTAAGGGTGCAAATATAATTAACCGAAGGCTTTCTCGGTAACCGTCAAAACAACCTCTTATAGCCGGTTCGTTCGTATGAGTGTGTGGCTAACTCTGTTGACGGAGTTTTTAGACCGCCTAAGTGCCTCCAACATAGCTTTTACCTAGTATTCTTTTATCTGTGTTTTTACTAGTTTATTAGTTTTTTTGTTAAATACCTTTAAACTTTAATTTTATTGTTAATGTGTATTTTGTTGTTGTTCTAAATTTGTTTTAAAAAAAATTCCTATGTTTTATAGGCACCCGACCAATCTTCCATTATGTAACGATTCCTCTCCATCCAAAGGTTGCCTGGAAGAGATCGCTTCTTAGCGATAAGGCCGCCCATTGTACATTGTTCGTATTCGTAGTTTTATCACTGATTGTATTTATGTCTTAGAAATTAAGGTGTGCTATAAAGAATATTCTTCATTTTACACTGAATAGGTACACACAAAGTTAACTTTGTGCAACTAAATTTCTGCCGCGTAAGTTCGGCATTTATTGTAGACATATCAGACAAATACGTCGGAACGTAAAATCAGCTGCCGAACTTCGGTTACGTATCATCGGCATAGTTTTAGTTAGATACTAAGAACCAGGTTCTTGACTTGTTAATTAATATTGTCTTTGTTGTTATTCAAGCTACATACTCTTCCCTAATCTTTTCATAGCAAACCCTGCTATCAGAAATGGCCCTGACATTCTTATATAAATATTGTGTTTCACTTACTATTTATTTAGCGAAATTGTTTACTTTTCTGTAATGTTTTGTTAATTGGAATTGGATGATTAAATTGGAACGAGGGTCTTAGTAGAGTGGTTTTAAGGGAACGGTGTAACAGTTTAAGATAAGATAAGAGGGCATAATAATGATCACCCTAGGATCTACAATCTGCCTAGAATATAATTTAAGCTATATACGTAGTAAACAAGTGACCCGTGCTACGTAGATATATCATTGACAGACAGGGTGTCCGTCCATCGACGCTATTAGAAAGCTAACTGGTTTCCTCACGATGTTTTCCTTCACCGTTTAGAGTTTAAAGGCATACAATATTCATGAGCTTAAATGGTAACACCGAAATGTGTATACAACTCTCTAACTTGTATTTCAACAGCTCAATGAATTTATGCTCTCGCTTAATAAATACTCGTTTATCTACAATTCAAATAAGACTACAACTTAAAATAACCGTTTTACACGCTTGTTATGTTAGAATTTTCATTTTGCCGGTAGAATTACAATCTTTTTAAAATAATCGTTTCGTTAAAAAAATATGCCCAGCTCGTAGGTTCCACGAACGGTTAGCTGGGGGTATTTTTCTAAAGAGAAGGGTTAATATAAAATCACTGATGTTGGGTATAAAGATAATAAAATTTATTTTGTAATTATTATTCGTTCGTTCGTTCTAATTATTATTGAGAAAAAAATTAGACACGTGTAGGAGAGCTCTTGTTTTGGTTAAAATTTATTGTACCTGGAAATAAAGTAGGTAACCTGTGTTATTTTAAGTCATAAACGATGTATTTATTTTTGTATTATAAATCTTGTGAAGTTTTAACAGTCCGACAGTTATTCATTATGCACACAGTACTAAAACAGCACGCTGCACTTCCATACAACACGGAAGTAACTAACAAAAGACGGAAAGATAAAGTTTGCCCTCATCACTCAGAAGGTACAAAACATACTTTTGCGTCCCGATTTTTCAATTTCAATGGTCCTTTACTCTACAATAGACTTAATGCTTTAGCAAATATCTACCCCCTTAACTTCAACAAATGCAAATCAATAATTAAAGATGCCCTACTGAGTATGTCCTACGAAGATACAGAAGAACTATTAGTTGTAGTCATTTGATGTTCTGCTGACAATTATTATTATTTCACGTAATTCTAATTTAATCTTTAGCTTATTCACTTAAATTAGGAGAATAAGTTACTTCATTAATTAAGTTTAAATTCTATATTAATTTAGATTGTACAAATTACCTATACCGAATCTAGATGTAATTCAGTTGGTTATTTTTTTTTTTTTTTTTTTGTAATAATTATTGGCGTTCTTCTTGCCTGAAACACAGGATTACCTAGTTCAGGCTCTTGTAATATTTTTACCTTTACCCTTAAATAAGACTATAAACATGTAAACTTTTAGTGTAATGAAATTTTTTGAATAAATTATTATTATTATTATTCCTAGTGATTCATTCGATGCATTTTTACGTACCTACATTATCTAGTCTAAAATTATTCAACTTCCGTTTCTGTATTGCCAAGGAATTAATTACGGCATCTACTCGTACTTGTTATAAGTACATTATGCATACATTAAGATAAGGCATCATAATGAATGCAATCCATTTAAGAGATCTGTAATTCCGACATTAATGTATCATTTTGATTATTTTCAGATAAACCTGGACAAGACCTGTTGATACCCAAATCAAGTGATCAAAATAGAGGAAACTAGTTCAAAGTAAGTGTATTCAGTACCTACAGTAAAGAAAGAAAGAAAGAAAGAAAGAAAAAACCGTTTGTTTTGGTAGGACCTTAGCTAGAGTCACTTCAGTTTCGTTTTACATGCTAGGTGATTCTAATGCCTGTTCCAACGCGACTCCCTACACCAGGGAAAGAATCAGGCAAGAACCTGGTGGTATGGGCCTAGCTTTTTTTAAAAGCGATCCCTTAACAATCTAAAATAATCTAAATAGTCAAGCTTCAGTGGGAAGCCAGTCGAACAAAGTAAGGCATGTCAAAGAAAAGTAATTGTAAAATTAACAAAGATAACACCTCAACAAAATGTTGTCTGGCACACGCTACACTTGGCTGACTTAAGAATTGTGTGGTTTTTGGAGTCTGTGGTAACAAATCCGCGTTTTCCGTAGCCTTGTGGTCAGGCAGCTCGGCTTAAGTGCAATCGCTTGTATCTACGCAGCTTCGAATCCTGTCGGAGCCGTTAATTTTTAGTAAGATAATTCATTTATAAGTATATAACAGGGTAAAAGTAATGTCATTGTAACAAAGTAAGAAACTTCAAAAAATCTAAACAAAACACAATCATAATCTTATTTTTCCCAAACTCTCATCACAACAAATCCAGCAAAAAATAGAGTCTAATCCCACGGAATAACGCTGTGCGTGAGTAGTCTTAAACTTTCGATATCACGTTCCCACCCTTAACTTACCCTCGCAAACTTCCCTAATCCACGGTCTCAATCTCAGATTAGCGATGGTTTCGTGAGATCATCTGCAACCTTATTATTGGTGAGCCCCGGAGTACGTGCGAGGCGACACTGTGTTTTCGTAAATAAGAAACAGATCGATTGAGAACGAAGTAAACTAATATCTTCAAACTAGATAGTAGCTCAAATACCCAACAAAATATTAAAAAAGAAAAAGATAGACATTAGTCTAGTCATTATAATAGCACACGGGAAATTACTCACGTGAAATTGGATGCAGTTAAACAAACTAGTCCAAGCGCCAAATTTCATTTTTTGTTTTTTTTCATTTTCGTAACCTCTAATACTTAGCCATAAAGCCATAGAAAAAACGCCCTTGCACCCAGCTTTACTAGAGATGATATTTTTTGATACCCAGTCCAAGCGCCTTCTAATGGCAAACGATAGGTATATGTATTTCGAAATTCAAAACAAGTCCAAAAACCAATTTCAGACTAAAAGCGAAATTTCATTGAAAAACACCACATTTCTATTTTACATAACTAGTCCAAACGACATAGGTAATCCATGCGACAGTTTTTGTAGCCCAATGATTTAGATACCGACAAAAATTCCGGAAGAATCGAAACATTGTCGGTATAAATCGACGATAATTTTACGTGAGTAATTTCCCGTGTGCTTTTATAATGTCTAATACAACTCACGATAGTTTTGAAAGTGAATTAGTCTAGTCTCTTGTAGAATCACAGTTTTAAAATGGAACCTCCATTATTTTTATCACGTACCGGGATTCAAACTCACGTCTTTCGAATCGAAATTACACATCCCACAAACTCAATATGGCGGGTCTCACGTTTTCCCGCCACGTCTTTGCATACATAATGTGAATTTCCCGCGATAATATTTTATAGAACAACATTTTGAATTTAAACAATAACTTCTAAGATGTTGAGACTTTGGCCAAGTGGATTAGTACCTTGACTTTCGATACAAAGGTCGTGGGTTCGATACGGTAAATCAATGGATTTTAGAAATTCGAAAAATGTATATGCGCATCAACACCAGCTCTTAACGATTAAAGAAAACATCGTGAGGAAACCAGTTAGTTTTCT
Organism: Xanthorhoe designata; assembly: GCA_963582015.1. Taxonomy (NCBI): domain Eukaryota; kingdom Metazoa; phylum Arthropoda; class Insecta; order Lepidoptera; family Geometridae; genus Xanthorhoe; species Xanthorhoe designata. The sequence continues at coordinate 551,370 of OY757042.1, read as the reverse complement.
AATAGCGTCGATGGGCTTGCAACCAAACACGTATGGAATGTTTACTTGTGGGTAGTACCAATTATGTATTTGGACATACCTTTGACTACACCTTAGATATCTTCAAAGGTTCTAAAATAACTAACGATCTTAAAGCATTTGTCTACTGCATTCAGAATACAGTCGTGATCATATTTTTTTTTTTTATAAACCTGTATCGTCCCACTGCTGGGCAAAGGTCTCCCCCAAACTTTTCCAACCGTCTCTATCCTTTGCCGAGTCCCACCATCCTTCGTCAATATTTTATTTAAACGTATTATATTTTAAGCATCAGGTGCAAATAAAACAAAGGATTCGAAACATGGGATAAGTAGGGCTTAAATGGTCTCTAAGTAATCCATAGTCTGTTTCTATTAACTTAATAATTAGCGGTCCGCCCCGACTTCGCTCGGGTAACCATAGTAATTAGTCCTTTGGAATAATGTAAGTACATCTTAATGTACATTTTTCTAGTATCTAAGTTCGTTCGTTCGTTCGTATGAGCAAGTGGCCAACTCTGGTGACGGAGTTTTTAGGCCGCCTCAAGTTCTCCGTCATGGCTTAACGACTTTAAAAGACGAGACCAACAATTTAACGTGCCCTCCGAAGCACGGAAGCGCTCAGCTGATAATACCACTTGCGGTTACCCATCCAAGTTGTGACCGCTAAGTAATATGATCGTTGAACCAAGTCAATTTAGAATAATGTACATTTGAATATACCTACATTTTTCTAGTAATATGATTGTTGAAGTTAAGCAACGTTCTGAGCAGTGGTTACAAATAGGTTGGTTTTAAATAGGTTGGGTCACGTTCTGAGTGGTTATAATAGCTATATATATAGGTAATAGCTGATAGACAGCAAAGCCGCTAAATAAATCGAAAGCTAATTTCTCGCCTCTGTAGATTCTACAGCACCATAACATAATCCTTATACAATGGTATTTCCTGTAGAAAAAGGAAAAAGCAATAAGATACATTGACAAAGGTGAAGATAAGAAAAAAGATGTAGGGTCTCTTATTTGTTTGCGAACGATAATTATGTTAAAACAAATTGTGTGGGTAGTTCAAATAATTTAACTAAAGTACCTAATAGCATTCTTTTATCTGTGGCACAGATAAAAGTAATAGCACGGTCTTTGTAGATTGGTTTTCAATATGGCGACCTTTTACGTGGTCTGGGGAATTCAGACGCGTGTATGCGTACTGGCATGACAGTGACAGAGTAACTCTGTAATAATGGATAGCTCTGTTAGAATGAAATGGTAAGTATAGACACTAGGCTCGTATTCAGAGTCCATACTCTAGCGTGAATCGTGTATCAAGCTTTCATTACTCAGTTCAACAATTTTTTTTTATTTTTTCTATCCTATATCGTCCCACTGGGCAAAGGTCTCCCATATCCCTCCATCCGTCCTTCGAGATTTCCCACCAATTTCTCTCGAAGGTGTCGAGATCGATTCTTTTTTCTTATTATTTTGAATTTTTGGTTTGCACCTATAATTGTGACAAACTCCTGCAAATGTTCGATACAACTTTGTGAACGGAACTCTGACTTGCGCTCATTGCGCACGTACAATCAAAGCCAAAATAGGCTACATAAGTCACCTCAGAATCCATCCTCATATAACATAGCAGAAATGAGGTCGCCGTAGCTGAAACCGGCTAGGATGATGATTATTATTATGAGGTGGCACTTAACTTTTATCAGTGTATCATTTAGTGAATGCATCACATGTAATGTTGTAGTGTAATGTTTACTTCGTTGGTGTAAGTTTTAAATAAATAAAATAAATTCATTTTTTCTACAAAGTTCAACTCTCAAGTCGTTCTTCAAATGAGATCACCAAAATTTTGACGACCTCTGTGGCGCAGTGGGCGAAGGCTCGCCTGAGACGCGGAGGTTGCATGGTTCGAATCCCGCCGCGGGGCAAATGTTTGCATGTTCTGCAGATATTTGTTCCGGGTCTGGATGTTTTTCTATCTATAATATGTATGTATTTACAAAAAAAAAATATGTATGTAAGTATTATATCAGTCATCTGGTTACCATAACACAAGCATTAAGTTGCTTAGCTTGGGACTAGATGACGCCGTGTGAAATGTCCAAAGATATTTATTTATTTAATCGTCAGTTATAACAATGATGATGATGAGAATAAATCGAAGAATCTTTAGACAAACACACCGGGTGTTTTCCGATAAGCTTAATCTTATATCACTGTACTTAAGTAGGAGTGGGTGGCGGCGTGGGATTCGATAGGGATTATCTTCTTAGAATATCGTAATTTGAGGTATAATTTTGTTGCTACTTGTATTTTGGCTTATTTTTACCTTGTTTTATGGTGGATATTTTAAACGTATTTAGATTCTTGTTTTTGTCGATTTCCCATTTTGTTATAAATGAAATGAAAAAAATGAAATGATCACGACTGTATCCCAGGGAGCGGTAGACATTTCTTTCAGATCTTTTTAGGCAATTTTTTGATTCTTTTGATGATGTCTAAGGGGGTAGTCAGAGGTGTGTCCAAATAGTCCAAATGTATATTTGGTACATGCCCACATCTTGCAGAAGTTAACTTTCCATACGTGACAGGTTGCAAGCCCATCAACGCTATTAGCGAGCTAACTGGTTACCTCACGATGTTTTCCTTCACCGTTAAAAACTCGTGTTAAAGCGCATATAAATTTTTCGATGCGAAAAGTTCATTGATGCACGGCCGGATTTGAACTCACGACCTTCGGATCGAAAGTCGAGGTACTTACTAATCCACTTGACCAACACGGGTTTTTGTACTAGTATTTTATTAAGAAATGGTTTGAAAATACATTTGAACTCGATAGCGTTATTTTCATTAACTTCAGAACGCTAACTTCGTAATGCCTTAGAAATATATTTCTAAGTACGAAGTTCGCCAGGACTGTGTAGGTATAAAATAATAAGCAGTTTCCAGCTATCCCTTCAAACTTGAAATGAATTCTCGAACAGCCTAACTACTTAATGATGTGAATGAGGGTTACATGGGTCTGTAGCTGTAGGCGCTCGTAGCCCATTATTTAAATACACGTTCACAGAAGGAAACAGCTGATTCATTCCATTTGGTTCATGAGCATCGATGGTCTTTCGTTTATATTGCGTAAAAAAAATATCGTAGACAACCCATTAGAATGGACTTGCAATGATTTAGCTAAAGTAAGTATACTGTAAGTGTATTGGCACAGCGCAGGACCAGATTATGTGGCGTTTACGAAGGGAGGCCTACACCCAGCAGTGGGTACTTAAGGGCTGTGGATGATGATTATGATGAAGTATACTATACCAATATGCATAAGGGGATAAGTGCGTGAGTACATAAATAATGAAAGAATTCATATTTTAAATATTAAAAATCTATGGTTTTTTTCTCTTAAACCCACATTATAAATATCACTTTTATAAGCTATACATCATGAGCTGGCAGATGAGGGGCCGGTGTGGTTTCATCAAAGGCAGGACATTAACCAACTTTACTAAGAGTTACATGGAGGTAGTCTGTTTGTTTTGTAAATTATTACAAAAGTTTAGGTCTTTACATTTTTATGGGCAAGAAAAACAGCGAATTGTGTTTCGGAACTGCGTATGCTTCGAGCTAAGTTATGAAATGCAATAAACGATAGGTAATCCTACTAATTTCTTACTAATATTATAAGGGACAGCACGACGGCGTCGAGGCAGACCTAGAAAGAGATGGCGCGACGATCTAGATGGCTTTGACAAGGCGTGGGTCCAAGCAGCGCAAAACCGTGATAGTTGGAAGGATCAAGGGGAGGCCTTTGCCCAGCAGTGGGACACGATAGGCTAGTTAAAAAAAAAAAAAAAAAAAATTATAAGGGTCAAAGTTTGTGTCTGTGTGTAAGTATGTTCATTATAAATGAAAAATCTTACTAAAAGTTAACGGATCCGGCAGGATTCGAACCTGCGTAGATACAAGCGATCACTCTTAAGCCGAGTTGCCCAACCACTAGGCCACGGACCCTTAAAGCCGAACCCCGAAACTATTAGTAAGATGATTTTTTATCGGTTAAAGCACCGATTAGCGCCACCTACAGGGATACCAGAGTATCACCTGCTCATTGATTGAAGTTGCATTCAACACAAATGACCAGAGATGTCGCTACGCTAATTCTATAGTTTTTTTATTATTTTTACAGTGTTAAACCACACTTAGGTATTGGATAGTTCATTATAAATGAAAAATCTTACTAAAAGTTAACGGATCCGGCAGGATTCGAACCTGCGTAGATACAAGCGATCACTCTTAAGCCGAGTTGCCCAACCACTAGGCCACGGACCCTTAAAGCCGAACCCCGAAACTATTAGTAAGATGATTTTTTATCGGTTAAAGCACCGATTAGCGCCACCTACAGGGATACCAGAGTATCACCTGCTCATTGATTGAAGTTGCATTCAACACAAATGACCAGAGATGTCGCTACGCTAATTCTATAGTTGTAAGTATGTTTGTTACACTTTCCGCGTAAACGGCTGGACCGATTTGAATGAAATTTGATACCAGAATTGCTATATCTGGTTTAAAAAGAAATTCTACTTTTGATCCCGGTATTCCCTCGGAAACGGGAACAATTCTCCGCGGGTAATACCGCGGGGCGCAGCTAGTAAAGTCATAATTCTACAAAGGTCTATTATTTTTAAGCTTTTGCATAGCTTCTATCGCGGGCCTTGAGCGTGGAGACCGAATCCAGAAATTCCGTAACGAAAATAACCTAACACCCCCCACTCCGAAAAAAACAAATGTTAGGCAATAGCTTTACCGCGGCAGTCTCCGAGTGCCACACGTCTTTTTTTTATTTAGTCTGTGGTACAGTTAAAACGTTTCAGATCATTCAATAAAACACTCCTCCCTGTATCCAATAGTACATTCAAATTGGTGCATTCAATGGCACAAATAGAATACTAGCGTCGATCGTATTAGTACCAACCGTTCCAAATTAAATTCCAACTGTGGCCGCCGCAATTTTAATAAGATTCTGTGCACGAATGTACTGCATGCGATTTGGGTCGTTTTATGTGACAGTTTAAGGTGCATATTGACTTGAAACAAACAGAATCACAGATAAGCTTTTGTGGATAGGTCAGTCAGCAATGTACGTCTGAAATAGACTTGGAATAAGTTATGTTAATAAAACAAAAGCCGTGGTCCTGAGAGGAAATAATTCAAACTTTTTAAAAGGGTTCGAAATTCAAATGTGCTTTAAAAAATGTCTAGAGCGTTATCTAATTGTTGTGATGGATTCAACCACCTATCACGTCGAATACTTATTTTTTTACTTTGTTTTACAAGTACCTACCTAGAGGCCACTTTCGTTAACAACATTTAGTTAAATTAAAAATAAGAAAAATAGCAAAATAAATTAATTTAATTATATGAATGCCAAATTTTCTAGACATCTCAAGGAATCTAATATGTCTAAAGATCAAAGTGTGATTACTTATTGTGCTGGAGGACCTTTGAGCCTGTTATTTCTAAAAGATCTCTGTCGTAACTGTTCGCTTTTTTGTATTTAATGCGAGGTGGTGACCCAATCTCGTGAACATGCGCTGAACAATTTAATTTATCCAACAAGAACTCATAGACACCACACACAGTTCGGTATTTTACCGCACGGAAAATTTTATTTATTATCACTTACAAAACGTGACTTTGAGAATAGTTTTTGAGTGTAATAGATGAAGAACTACCTAGCAATAGGGCTACTTCCAACTGTAGAGATAGGAACTTGCCCTTACGTTTAGAGATCCTGAAAATAAAAACACATAACGGAGACCTATAGGCGGCCTAAAAACTTCGATACCAGAGTTAGCTGCTAGTTCATACGAAGCACATTATATTATGATTTATAGAAGAGATTTTGTAATTTTTATTATTATAGAGACTCATAACTGAGGCCTTTTCTTTACTTAAAAAATACTAGATGATAATTAAAACAGTGTCAGAAGGCAATAGTGTCCCACTTAACGTTACAGATTACAATAGTGCCTGGAACATTGCAATAGAATATTACTTTAAAACAAAAAAAACTATGACACTTTATGACAGATAACAAAATACGGCGATAAATATAGATAGGTCATCAAAAGTTGAATGTTGAAACCTAGCCATGTTACATTTCGACAATCGCTTTCGATTAGAAACTAAAAAAAATGTATAGGAATTGACATTCGATGACGAAAACTCGAGTGATCAGAAATGTCAAATCAAAGGTGTAGCGATGATAGAAATCGAATCGCTTCATAGCGAATGCCGGTTGACTAGGCCCTCTGACATCAAAGTCTTTTTATGCCACTCTCCGTGTGTGATTCTCACATGAAAAGTGATACACACGGCGAATGAAATCATGCGGGAATTAACAGCTCCGTGTGTATCACTCTCCATGCGGAAATCTCACACGGATTCGATCAGCTTGTAACTTTCGAACTCACTAGCAATTTGCGCCTTACGGAAAACACTCTGTAAACTTGTTCGGAAACGTTTGTGTGGGTATATCGACGTTGGGTATATCGACGTTCGATATGGTTAATTTAAGATACACAAGGAATTAAGTACAGGGAAAAAATATCAATTAATATACAGTTAGGTAAATATAGAAAAGTAGCACATTTATTTACAGCAACGAAACTACAGCATATTTACAAAACTGTACAAAATATTAAGTAATATAAAAAGCCGTGTTGGCCTAGTGGATAAGTACTTTGACTTTCCATCCGAAGGTCGAGAGTTCGAATCTGGCCACGCGTTATTGAACTTTTTGTGTTGAAAAATGTATATGCACTTTGACACGAGCTTTGAACGGTGTAGGAAAACATCGTGAGATTTAATTTTTAACTAGTCAAGTGGCATCTCTTGTTACAGATGTTTTCAGTCTCCTAAAAATATTTTTTATTGAATAACAGTGATCAAAGTCTGGTCAAATATCAGCTTTTTTGGAACAAAAGCGTAAACAAAACTGTATTTTTCAATGCACAAAATCCCTCCATTTTATTTCTAGCCCGGAAATAAGCCCCAATTTTACTTAAAACCGACTTTTGTTTGACAACAAACAATACTCAGGTTGTTTGTATAGAGACAATTGTCGACCTTTCAATTAGGACATCAATCAATTTTGTTGTCTGTCCCGGACAGCTCTTGCTACTCAAATAGATGTCTTATAGTGCTGTTCTTACAGCGGACTTTAAAATGCCTCTTGTGTTTTATAGTGGGCACGTTACATCGAAGTTAATCAATTCAATTATAGTCCTATGTTTTGAAATAAAATATTTACTTTGATAATACTTCGTAGCAGTTTCGTAGCTTAAAGCTACGATGCTCTACGGAGCTCTACGAGATTTTTTCGTAAAAACATGTCATTCATTATTTTCAACATTGAAAACTCTACAATTAAATATGCTGGAAAAAAACAAAATTATGATAATACAAGCTACCTCGCCCGCGGTTTTTCTCGCCCGGATAAAAAGTTGCTTATGTGTTTTTCCAGGTCATAAACTACGTTATATTAATTATTCCCTAGTAAGTAAGTAAGTTCGTATGAGCAAGTGGCCAACTCTGGTGACGGAGTTTTTAGGCCGCTTTAAGGCCTCCGTCACGACTTAACGACTTTTAAAGCCGGGACCGACAATTTAACGTGCCTTTACTTCCGAAGCACGGAAGCGCTGAGATATTAATGCCGCTTGCGGCCAACCATTCAAATCTTTCAAATCGTTTATTATTTATCTCACAAATCACAATACATAAATAAAAATAAAATATAATATAATTATAATAATATATAGTAATAAATAACACAGGCTACTGTGCTATTTATTACTATCCGGTGTCCACGTAAAAAAATTAAGGTTCCGTACAAACCCGCGGGCTTGTTGTAGTATTAAACATCAAAAAATAACTTGGACTTTTCCTTGTATCGCCGAAAAAACTTCGTAATGGGGAGACGGGAAAAGAATAAGTTACCTCATATTAAATATCCCAGTAAAAAGTTTTACGTAAACATGTGGGGTATTCTTAAACAAATCATTTTGCAGTAAGGTACGTTTATATGACTTGTTGGAAAACAAAATCTACTTCTTGCTTTTATTTGTCTATGGGCGCTTTATTATGTCTATGGCTAGGCTAGTCTATGGTCTAGGTACTCTGTAATATTATATATTCCTTTTTACACAATACAACGAATAAGGTAGCGGTTGGCGGCCGCGACCGTAACAGGAGTCCTGAGACCAGAGACCGAGACAAGAGACAAGAGACAGGAGACCGCGACCATTTACTTTACTTTACAAATCGTTCAGGAACTTCGCTTTCTTTTCGAAAGGCTGTTAAACAAATTTGTCTGAAACTTGTAATATACACAGATTATGACCTGAAATAACAAATAAGCTACTTTTCATCAGGGTAAGTACTGCGCGAACGAAGCCACAGCTGGGGAGCATGACACGCTACTGTGCATATAAAACAAAATCAAAATAATAGTTTGTGGGTGTGTCAAATAAATGCTTTTTCTTTCTTTCTTTCAAAATGTATGAAAACTGGACGAACCTACGATCTTCGGATCGAAATCCTGGGTACAATTTCACCACACCAACAAAATTTGTTTATCTTTAATTACTGCCTGTCTCTATTAATTATGATTTTAGCCGAAATTCAGCGTTGAGTGAGAACACTCAATGTTAATCTGTACGCCATTTAACCACTTAGCCGTGCGTCACTCATTGTTGGCTTTGATGAAATTGTTTGACATGATGACCAGTTGAAACAAGTCTTAGGCTGCGTTTCCATTGACGCGGAGCTGTGCGGAGCGGTGCTTAGCGGTGCATGAATTGATCAATCACTATGCTCGAAATCTCTGCTCCGCTTCAATGGAAACAGCACGAGCGGAGCGGGGCAGAGCTGAACGGATATTCATATAAAATTCATAGAAAGCGAGGTGATGCGGAGCGGAGGACAGCGGGGCGGCGCGTTGCGGAGGGTAGCTAGGAGAGCGAAGCGGCTCCGTTCCGCTCCGCTCCGCTTCAGTGGAAACACTCACCACTTTTCACCGATATTCTCGCTCATCTCCGCACAGCTCCGCGTCAATGGAAACGCAGCCTTACATCCGGTTTCTCGAACGCAGATCATCTCCAAAATTAACTAATCAATGGTCAAATTACGTGCCAGGATCTATCTGGAATTGATTAGAATATAGAATTGATGTGTCTCATAATAAAATGATTTAGGTTCATATCTGACGTAAAATACGCCGAGCGTATCATCTAGCGTACTAACGTATCATCGGTTGAGTGTGAACGGTCAAGTGTTTTTCTTTACATTTGTCTGTTCTGGCGTATAATACGCGACGCATGTTCCGTCAGATATGAACCTTCCCTAAATCATTTTATTATGAGACACATAAAACGTAACTCTTGTTACTAGGCTAGACTTCAATTGCAACTTTATTTATTTTAAACCTATATATTTTAATGAAAATCTTTACAAAGGCAAGTGACATCAACACAAGAAGGTTCAAAACCAGACTCCATTATTTTCAACATTCATTATCATGTCACAGTATAATTAATAGTTCGGTGTAATTATAAACGTGCTTTTCTAAAGAATGGTTTCCTAAAATATACATTCTACATAATGAGTTCTAAAACTAACTTATTGTTACTGTTTTGTCTCGTATTCAAATGATTTAGACCTTATAATAAATTCCAGATAGTCTATAGAGTCAGGAGGGATTTAGACACCTATGATAATAAATGCATTCTATTCTATTCTATTCTAGAATGATTCTGTAATTATTTTGTTGCTGGAATTAAATCTTACAAATAAATATAATAAAGATAAAGATAAAGATCATTTATTTGCATAAACATGTGTAAATATGATGGTAAAACTGGGTATAGCCGCAACATGTTTTACCGATTTCGGTGTGCAAAGCGAGAGAAATGGCATGCTTTTAGTATACCTACACAATTTAAATATTACAATAATGTCAAATTAAATACAATAAAACAAGATAATTAATTACAACATTAAAATTATGAAGAGAATGTCAAACAATTAAAATATTACAAATGCATTAAAATTTAAAATTTGTCATAATTCATAATTCATAATTCATAATTCATTTATTTGCTTCAATGTGGTATGTACAGAGATCTTATAATAACTAATTAGTAACACACATTCCCCATAACATCTGGGATGCAAACTTAAAATAATTGAGTCTATATGTAAGTATTAAAATGTCAAAATAGGTAATGTCAAAAATAGGTAAAATAGGTGTCATTCAAGAAATCATTAATATTGTAGTAGCTTTTTCCAATAAGCGAAGTAATGGCCTCTAGCGCGGCACGCTACGCTCGCTCGCCTCGCGCGTATGTGGTCACTACTAAAACCTTACAACTCAATTCGACCTGGATGGATATTTCTTAAGCGCCCACTTCTTTTTTCGAACAAACAATAAAAAAATATATATATCCTTGGACATTCCACACAGCGTCATCTAGTGCCAAGCTATTGTGTTATGGATACTTTTACAGATACTTTTTTTTGTAAACACATACACATACATATTATATATTGAAAAACATCCAGACCCGGAACAAAGATTTGCAGAATATACAAATATATTTTGTCCCGTGGCGGGAATCGAACCCGCAACCTCCGCGTCTCACGGTCTCAGGCGGGCCTTTGCCCACTGCGTCAGAGGTCGTCAACAATATGTATACGAGTATATAGTAAAAATATAGTAAAGTAGTTATGTAATAAAAAATCTCGTAGTTACCTACCATAAAACAAACGTTAAGTTCCTTAGTTTGGGTCGAGATGAAGCTGTGTGATTTGTCCAAAGATATTTGCTTATGAACCATTATACCAACTGAAAGAAAGCATCCATCAAAAATGTATTTGGGCCCAGAAATCGAACCTGCAAATCTCACATCCAACCCATCATCATGCTGAAACAGTAAAAGTTAATACGGCTGTGCCGCTTGTGACTTAGCGGGGGCACTCCCGTGCCCTCAGATTCGTTTCTGTAAATAATGTCTAAGACTCATCTCAATTCAAATGATAAATTCACAAAACCTTTTTGCTCGCAAATTAAAATGAAGATGAAAATAACGCGCAAATAAAAAAACAAGTGTCATAAATGAACGTGAAGTTAAAATTCAACGAATCGCGACTCCCTCTCGAGTTGGTAGGTCGAGGGCTGAGGTCGATGGAGCCCTTCCATTGTTCTCGACTCACATTTTTGTTCCAAATGATATTTTTTGATGACAGACAACATTTGACGTAGCAGTGCTTGTGATGATAGATGTGAGCAGGATTTATAATATTTATAACACTTCTAAAGAGCTGTAGATTCTATGTTCCACTGTCATTATGTATTTTTTGTTTAGTTTTATTAAATCAATGTATAACCTAGTTTTTGTAATTACCATCCTTTACTTTTTATTAAAAATCACAAAATGAATTATATAAACAAACTAGCTGTGCCCCGCGGTGTTACCCGCGGTTAATAAGTTAATAGATTTTTTTGTTAAATAAGTTAGAACGTCGTTAGTTATTAAGTTAATAGATTAGAACGTCGACTCGGTGAACCGATTTTGATTCTTTTTTTGATCTGATGAGGATCGTCAGAGATATGAATAAAAATGCAGAGCTTGAGAGTGCAGAGTATTAAAACTATTTTCTTACGTACTTAATTGACATTTTTTTTCATAAAGTTTTAATTTTGCTCCTTGGTTATGACCAATGCGTCATTGTGTCACTTGATTTTGGTGCTCATGGAACGGGATGACTGCTGGTCGGTTACTATTCTATGGTCTAACACAGTTTATTTTGCTCGCAAAATATTCAAGAAGCTACCATGCGAGCGAAGCGAGCTTCGACCCAAGCGAGCGAAGCGAGCCGAAATTTTTAAGACAAATTCGTTATGTGACACTTGATTTTGCTTATAGTGCTCATAGAAAAGGCTGACTGTTGGTCAGTCCCTATTCTATGGTCTGACATAGATCAATTTGCGAGCAAAATATTCAAGAAACTATCGTGCGAGCGAAGCGAGCTTCAAACTAAGCGAGCGTTTCGAGCCTTTTAAACTCGAGCCGAAATTTTTAAGAAAAATGCGCCGTGTGACACTTGATTTTGCTTATAGTGCTCATAGAAAAGGCTGACTGCTGGTCTGTTCTTATTCTATGGCCTGACATAGTTCAGGCTTTTTGACGGGAATTCAAGATGGCGTGTTGTCTCTTTTGTTTTATTTTCCGAAATTTGTGTTTTGGCGAATGTTAATATGTAATAATGGTGGATTATTAACTGTTAAGTGTTCGTGAACGTACATAAGTGTAGGCAAATGAAACAAAACTGTATATCATTGCATTTCGAGTTCTCTCAAAAAGTCCATGTAAAAAGCTGCAGTAAAGAACCCACATCTTTACTGACGCTGACTTATGACTTTGACTCGACCTTGACGAAACGAAAATATATACACATACATGGTAGTGGCTAAATGCGTGGCAAAAGCCGGCGAAGCCAAAATAAAGAAGAAGAAGAAGACATAGTTCAATTTGCTAGCAAAATATTCAAGAAGCTACCGTGCGAGCGTAGCGAGCTTCGAACTAAGCAAGCGCATCGAGTTTCTTAGACTCGAAATTTTTAAGATAAATTCGTCATGACTGACACTTATGTTTGCTCATGGTGCTTAAAGAAAAGGCGCTGGTCGGTTCCTATTCTAAGGTCTGACACAGTTCAATTTGCTTGCAAAAGATTGAAAAAGCTACATGCGAGCAAAGCGAGCGCAGCGAGGCTTTTAGACTCGAAGCGAGCCGAAACTGTGGGAAATTTAATAAAATAGCGATGATGAGGTGCTGTACTGAATTTTAATTGAAGACACAAATATAAACTTTGTCCTAATTGATAATCTCACGGGCACAATACGCTTTTAAGGGATTTAAAGTAGCTTATGACATGTTGTTATCCAGGATATCAACTGACTTGGTACCAAATTTCATTCAAATCCGTCCTGCCGTTTGAGCGTGAAGGAGTTATAACATTTCCTGTGCTGCCATCTATTAACAATATTTTGACTAACAGTTACGTTTCACGGCAAAACTATTTTGATGAATAATTTGGTTTATAATCCCACGGAACCATTCCTTTTTTCAGGAATTTAAGGTAGCCTATTTGTTAATCCAGGGTACTCCTACCAAATTTAATTAAAATTCATCCAGCCGTTTGAGCGTGAAGGAATAATAACTTTACCTGTGCTGCTATCCATTGAAATTATTTTGTTACTTTTTCAGTTAGTTTTTCACTGCCAAACTATTTTGTATTTGATTATTAATCCCACAGAATCAATGCACTTTTCAGGAATTTTAAGTAGCGTATATTTTAATCCAGAGAATAAACAATCCTGCTACCAAATTTATTTCAAATTCATCCAGCCGTTTGAGCGTGAAGGAATAATAACTTTGCCTGTGCTGCCATCTATTGAAATTATTTTGTTACTTTTTTACGGCCAAACTATTTTGTTGTGTACTTATACTATTTTAATGAATTTGATTAATAATCATACGGAATCAATGCACTTTTTAGGAATTCTAAGTAGCGTATATTTTAATCCAGGGTATAAGCAATCCTGCTACCAAATTCCATTCAAATCCGTCCAGCCGTTCGAGCGTGAAGGAGTTATATTTTTGCCTGTGCTGCCATCTATGACGTTATTTTGTCTGACAGCTGCCTTTTGCACGGCCAAACTACCGAAACTATTCTAATGAACATTTTGTTTTATAATCCCTCGGGAACACTGCACTTTTCAGGAATTTCAAGTAGCCTATTAGTTATTCCAGGGTATAAGCAATCCTGATACAAAATTTCATTCAAATCCGTTCAGCCGTTTGAGCGTGAAAGAGTAACAAACACACTTACACACTTACACACTTACACACACACAAACTTTCACCTTTATAATATTAGAATTTTATAATTTTAATTAATTTATTGTTTTATCCGCCTTAATTTATTCGCTTTGTTTTTAATGCGTGTTAGGTATTAATTTTTCATTATTGTTACTCGCTCTAAAACTTATTACATGCTGTCTTCACTTTTAATTGTATTGACACTTAATTATTTTATTCATAGTTATTATACTTTTACAATTGTGTTGGTGTGCTATACGTAAGTGATCTAATAAATAAATAAAATAAAATAAAATAAAATTAGTGGGATTGGGAGAAAACCTGCGTGTGTCTACAACCAACGCCTTGGACTTTTTTTCTAAATATTTTTGGCAATCTTGGCGGGACAAATGTTTGCATGATCTGCAAATATTTGTTTCAAGTTTGGGTATTTTCTATGTATAAGTATGTATTTACGAAAAAAAATGTATATGTAGTTTATCAGTCATCTGGCACTAGATGACGCTGTGTGGAATGTTCAAGGATATTTATTTATTTAATCAGACTGGCAAATAGTGGACTTGAAACATTTAAATTGAATGGACAAAACAACCGTGCATACATTTTTCTATTTTATTTTTAACGCGCATTTTCGTGTTCTTTCAAAGCCACACGTTACCCCACAAACTACATAGAAACTGCTCCAATTCCTCCCTAATGTAGTTGTTCAAGTGTAAACCACCCCAAAATACTAAAGTTTGGGAGTCTCAAAGACAAAGTCAGAAGAAAAATTATCAATCCAAGTTTGCAACCCTTTCGAATGACTCGAGGTGAATAAGAACTTCGTCTTATCCGAATCAAAAACTTGTTATCTGCCACAAATGTAAATCAAACTAAATAGAACCCTAGATAGAACCACGACTATATTCTGTTGGACTTTTTGACGGGAATTTGAGAAGTCATGTTTTCTTTTTGTTTTATTTTCCGAATCTTGTGTTTTAGCGAATGTTAATGATAATAATCGATAATGATGATGATAATAATCGATCATAGGTAATGATCGATTATTAACTGTTGAGTGTTCGTGAACGTACATAAGTGTGGGCAAATGAAACAAAACTGGATATCATTGCATTTCGAGTTCTCACAAAAAGTCCGTGTGATACTTCAGTAAAGACCCACATCTTTACTAACTCATTACTTGAATTATAATATGACATGGTAGTGGCTAAATGCGTGGCACAGGCCCTGCGAAGCCAAAATAAAGAAAATAAAACATTTCTTTGTAATAAGTTAGAACCGACACTTATTTTTGGATTATTTTTAACTGCATTTTTTTTCTTTAAATTTATTTTATTTTCCTGTATTTATATTTATTTAACTGTATGTATTGTTTGTGAGAGAAAATAAATAAATGATTGATGATAACTAAGGGGGTCGTCAGAGGCACCTATGTCTAAATATTTATTTGGTACATGCCCACATTTTGCATAAGTTAACATTCCATACGTGACAGGTTGCAAGCCCATCGACGCTATTAGAAAGCTAACTGGTTTCCTTACGATGTTTTCCATCACCGTTCAAATGTCGATGAGCATATACATTTTTCGAAACGAGAAATCTATTGATGCACGGCCGGATTCGAACCCACGACCTTCGGATTGAATGTCGAGGCACTAACCCATTCAGCCAATACGGCTAATGGACAACACAGATGCACTCAAAACTATTATTATTATTATTATTATAAGCCTGATGTTTCCCACTGCTGGGCAAAGGCCTCCCTTCCCTCTTTCCTCTGATATCGGTTTTGTGCTAAAAAACTCAAAACTAAAACGTTTATATTATTAAAGCAACGCCACACACATTGTAAAAAAAAAACATTCATAAAAAAACGTTGCTCTAACCTACTTCAAAATGCTTTGACGCTGAAGCCATCAAAGGATGTCGGAGTCTCGTAATAAGGGTTGTGTCATGGCGACTCATGCCGTGGGTCAGCTGTCCCTTTTTGATATTTGATGTGGTAAATGTCAATAAATAAATGGCGAAGCGTACCCACGCTTCACGTTGTTATATCATGGTATCGTGTATCTTGAAAAATGTTCTGACTGAAATATTATTCTTGTAATTCTTTAATGTAGGTACACAGATGAATGACAAATAAGACAATAAAAAAGACTTGTACAAAGGCGAGCTAGCGGATATTCGGTGAATATACATAAAAATACATACAGTGGAACATAGAACCTCCTTCTTTTAAGTCGGTTATCACACTTAATATTATAGAGGTGAAAATTTGTGATGTTTGTTACTCTTTCATGCTCAAACGGCTTGACGAATTTTAATGAAATTTGGTACCAAGATAGCTTATATCCTGGATTAACACATAGGCAATTTTGATCCCGGTATTCCCACGGGAACGGGAGGTATATAATGTATAAGCTTATTCACCACGGGTAACACCGCGGGGCGCAGCTAGTAAAATATAAACGAAGCGCTTGTTACATTCGCTGGAGCCGTAAGATTTTTCATTTATAGGAAAATACAGTATTGAAATAGCACAAAGGTTAAATCCGAACGAAGATCCAATCCAAGGTAGGAATATTATAAAATCCTTCTCATTTCCATAATCTTTGCTGATCAGTGACGCGGAAAGGGGTTGCTCGTGTTTGCTTGCGATAAACATTACACAGTAACTGCTAGATACTGTCTATTTCTTATTTGTAGGGTTGAAAATTGCACAGCAGATTGTGTCAACACATGGACATGAAAGTCAGTTGGTTGCGTTGGAGGATCTCAATTTTTGTTTTATTTATTTATTTAATATGAACGGACTGAACTAAATTAGATAGCAAATAGCGCAGTGTTATGAAGAGCATTACTGAAAGTTACTCTTTAACCGAAATATCATCTTACTGATAGTTTCATCTTTGACGTCACGGGTTCCGAGTGGTTTAAGGCAGCCCGGCTAAAGGACGATCGCATGTATCATCGTGGGTTTGAATCCCATCGAAGTCCGTAACTTTTAGTAAGATAACATAATACTTTAGTAAAATATACCTACTCATTTGCTGCAAGCCCATCGACGCTACTAGAAAACTACCTGATATTTTGTTATTATCATTATTAGTACCTGGATGACTGAAATAGACAGTATCTATCTCGCAGTTTTTTTATTGTCTAAGAACACGGGTAACACGAAATTTTCTAAAAGTGAATCCTTGCTATATCGATGGCCTTTGAAACCCTCTGCATACTAAATTTCATGACAATTAATCGTTGCAGCCGTCTCCAAGATTCAGATTTTACACAAGAATTGCTCGTTTAAAGGTAATAGATTATATTCTATATCCATGCATATTGGTTTAATAAAGCTACTCGTACTATAGCTAATACGGAAATTAAATCTTGCTATCTCTTTTCATTGACATAAGAGTAACAAGAAAAAAACATTCCTTATACCAATATTAAATTGACAAATCTTTATGAATAAGACCAATATGTATTTAAAATCTTAATTGGCTCTCTTAAATCTTGAGTTACAGAACCTTTTTAGAGCTATTTGAAAAAGTTACTATTACGTTATCTATGTCTATATCCGTTTCCTTTCAACCTCCTCTTGACCCCGATAGCCTGACCTTGCTTGCTTTCTTAAAAAATATTTTTCTTTTGATTTCATTCTCATTTTAAATTAAGATCTATTGAGTTCACTTAGATCTCTTGGAGCCATTTTATTCTGAAATATAAATTACATTTGTATTCTTGAATCGAACTTTTAAACTTACCATAAATTATAATCATCCTTTTTGCTTTGCCGTAGTGGGGAAAAATAGGTTTATTTTGCAAATATGCATCAATAGATCTATTAAGTATTTAAAAAAAATATGATTGCACCCGCCATTGCATTACAACAAGATTTAATTGCTAAAAAATTGTATAAAATAACTACATGTGCGTGAAGCGCTCGTGGCGAAGCTTGCTAAGACGTTCTTGATAGATCGTCGAAGTTAATTAAGCGACGTTCTGAGCGGTCACTACTTGGTATATCTCTGACCTTTGTAAGTTTCTATTCCTGAGTTTATTTTGCTTATATGACACATGATACACATACAAGATATTCTGTAGTTTGTATCTATTACCAATAGTCTATCCTTACTCACCCGCGGTTTGCATGCGAAGCTGTGAACAACCCGCGAAACAGGAGTGTAGATTGCATTCGTATTATTCAAGGCGTCGCGCGCGATCCGCGCCTGTTCCTTTTATTAGGTATTTTGTCCTGCGACAACGGATTGCTAAAAATAATTTAAAACCTCTGTGAGTGTAAATGGGCTATATCTACCACACGACAAAAAAAGAAGCTTGCCAATAATTAGCAAAGGAACTCGAAAAAACAACAAATTCTTCTATGTTTTAAAAATCAACGTTGTCTTATTAATTCCTTTGACAGTACCAAATATATCAGAGAGTCATTAAATTAGGTTTGAACATTGTATTGTTAGCAAACATAATAGTGGCAATTCTGAGTGTCGCAAAAGCTAAACTAAGCTAACTAAAAATGTTGCCGTCCCTTTCATAGCGATGGAAATAAAAAGGATGGCAATAATTTTAATTAGTTTAGTTTAGCTTTTGCGACACTCGGAATTGCCCCCAGTATATAAAGACTTAGGCCCACATCCCTCTACAAACAATCAACTAAACAAACATGATTCTTTCTTTCATGCAAACCAGTTAACAAAATGAAGAAGTTTGCCTCAATTTGGTAAGAATTGTGTCACTCGCAGAGTAACTTAAGATTACGTTTAATTACGGGCCAAAACAACGAGCATTAAAAGTGAATTTAATTTAAACTTTTTTTAGTAAATTAAATGAACTAATGAAATGAAAAGGAAATTTAAATGAACAGACGTGTTGAGCTAGTTACCAGCAATAATAAAGAAAATATTTAATAATAATAAGTACGTAACACATTTTTAATAAACTCAACAAAATTTATAATAAACACACATGTAACTTTTTATTTATTCAAA
Source organism: Xanthorhoe designata (assembly GCA_963582015.1). Taxonomy (NCBI): domain Eukaryota; kingdom Metazoa; phylum Arthropoda; class Insecta; order Lepidoptera; family Geometridae; genus Xanthorhoe; species Xanthorhoe designata. The sequence continues at coordinate 532,399 of OY757042.1, read as the reverse complement.
TATGTGTACATACCCACCTATAAGCTAAAGCTTACGTAAAGCTTGATTAACAGTTTTCGTAAAAATTAATGCGTTAGTTTACTTTTATATTATGTTTTTCTTTTTTGATAGAATCACCGCCAGTTTTGTGAGAACAGCCAAACCTAATTAATACCATATCAAACCACCCCTCATTTTCTTTTAATTTAATAATACTTATTCACGCTAAAATTTTAGAACCAATATTTAATTAGTTAGAGCTTCTTTGAAATTTTGACTTTACCCATCAATATTTGCGTTCGACGTTCGCAATATTAATTTATGTAATCATTAATATATATTAATATTTGTTAGGTTTTAAAGGATATTGTATTACAAAATGTAGTCTGGCACACGTGTATTCTAAACAAAAGATAACGCTATTGAATTTTAGTAATTAATTTTCACCACGCAGAAAAAAATAATTCAACATTTTTTAAATTATAATTCGTTTTTATTTTAGTTATTCATAGATTACTCGCCCGCCGCTTCGCTCCCGTGGTACCTACCTGGATAAAAAGTAGACTATGTTCCTAAACTAGTTTAAAATCGTGGGAAAATCTGCGGTTTAGTCAGCCATATGTATTCACCACTGTATTTCCTATGAAACGGCCGGCGAGGGGATAGTGTTGGTAGTGGGCAAGCTTATTCCATCTCCACAATGTCCCAGGCACTACAGTGTCATCATCATTCTCCTGCCCTTATCCCACGCTAGGTGGGGTCGGCACAACATGTTTTTCTCTTCCACTCTCCTCTATCAACTCAGAACTCACTCCTCTTACATTCATAACCTCTTTCACACAATCTATCCACTTCTTCTTCGGCGTTCTACTTCCCAGGCACTACAGTGTCCCGTAAAGGAAAAAATTGCCTTCTTACACTATAAATCATCTAGTAAAGATGTAAAGGCCAAGTTTTTTATATACAAAATATCTTTAAAGCAAAATGACAAATTGTCCAGGCAAATAAAATAAAACCAAAATAAAAAGTACTTACACCTAACAAACATTCATTAAGTTTGTTTACCTAAATTAGCAGTAACAAATTCACTTTGATATTTACGTTCTTGTTTTTATCTCTTTTCTGTTTCCGTAACACTTTTGTTGTCGTAGATAAATTAGCGTAATTTCTAGAAGAGTGTTAGGAGTTAGCCTAGCACACTCCACTGTTAGGGAAGGTTCATATCTGACGTAAAATACGCCGAGCGTATATCATCATAACTATATCATCGCACTAACGTATCATCGGTTGAGTGTGAACGGTCAAGTGTTTTTCTATTAATTTGTCTGTTCTGGCGTTACGCGACCGATAATACGCGACGCATGTTCCATCAGATATGAACCTTCCCTTAAGGTAGAAAAAATACGTCCAGACTGTTAAGTTAGAGGTTAATTTTCGCGTGTCACCCGCAACTACTTATACGCGTGACAGTGTCAGATACTTATTATCAATTAGAATAAAATGGCAAGTTTAGGCATTTATAGCGGCAGGCATGAAGCGTTTTTGTAAGACACTGTTGCGTCGTAGTAAGAGTCGCTATTGAATGTCTTCGCGATTTGAATGTTTCTATTGTGATAATAGTAACTTGATACTTAGCTTCCACTCCCCTACGTTTGCAATAATACATGTCTCAAAGACATTTTCTCCTGAAAGGCTCTAAACGCTTGGGTTTTACAAAAAAGCGGTCAACGTCAAACAGCAGTCGTTGATTTAGACGACCTCTGTGGCGCGGTGGGCGAAGGCTCGCCTGAGACGCGGAGGTTGCGGCTTCGATCCCCGCCACGGGACAAATGTTTGTATGTTCTACAGATATTTGTTCCGGGTCTGGATGTTTTTCTATCTATAATATGTATGTATTTACAAAAAAAAATACCTAAGTAGTACTCGTATATCAGTCATCTGGTTACCATAACGCAAGCATTTAGTTGCTTAGCTTGGGACTAGATGACGCCGTGTGAAATGTCCAAGGATATTTATTTATTATTTATTTATTTGAGTGATTCTACTAATATTTTTTACCAATACAGTATAAAACCAGGACAATACAGTATAAGTTTTTTTAAATAGGTCGAAGTGATAGCTCTACTGGCGGGTGAGGCAAGATTTACAAGAACACTTACTACCAACCTCAGCTTGGGCCGTTGCCAAATGAATGGCGTTTTGATAACCAGCTCTGAAGGAGCATAAACGGGGACAAACTCTTCGACCAAGCTATCGGGCTTTTTTAAACTTTCGCGATCAAAACACATGATAAAACATTATATTTACGGGTATTTATCGCTATTTACCTTTATTTAATTTAATCCCGATGTTTCGACTGGGTTGCACCATCCGCGCGGGCAGACTCGGCTTGAGTGCGATAAATACCCGTAAATATAGGTATGTTTTACCAAGCTATCGGGGTCGTTGTGGTATGATAAAACATAATAATGTACGGCCCAAAAAATTAAGGAAATCCCGATAAATCCCCGTACTAATGTTTTATCATGACGTTGTAGTATATAATTCAGAAAATAATTCTGTTTCTAGAAAGAAAGTGTTTCTTGGGGATGGAAAACATGTTACCGAATTTTCTTAATCGTCATAAAACAATACCGTCTTTCATGAAACTCGTTTAGACGGTGAGACTTAATGGTCTCATTACTGTATGGCTCTGTGGTATAGATGTTGTGTAGTCTGTGGACCGTTTGAAGGCTCAAAAGCCTTCAAACGCTCATGAGATTCCGACCGAGAGCACGCATCTGTATACATCACCAATTTAAGTAGACTCTGTGATCACGACTGCATCTCTAAAAATCATTCAGTACTTTATGACGTTAATGCGTGCAGACAGCGGGAAGCAATTTTGTTTCATACTGTAATAATGTTGTTCATATTTTCGTGAACACCCATCACATTAAAGTCAAAACTCCTGGCTGCAAGTCATAAATCTAGACGAGCTTTAGATAAACTCACATGGAAAATGAGATGTCAGCGAGTACGAATAGTCGTATCTAATAGAAAAAGAATCCCAGTAAATGACATGGCTTCCAGAGGCCGGTCGAATTAAAATGTCACGCGTAGTAACAGGGAATGAATATTTATGTATCTTTTTTACCCAATTTATTTGTTGGAATAAATTGCTTCTCTTTTTGGCTGAGTGAGGCTTTGTTTGGAGATTTTTGGATATTTTTAAGATTTATAGCTGTATATGTTTTTGCTGTAGGTATAAACAATAGACAAACCAGTGGCAATCCAAACAAGAGGCAATTTTTTTTTAAATAGCGGGTTCGATCCCCGCTGCGGGACAAATGGGTGCATGATCTGTAAATATTTGTCTCAAGTCTGGGTATTTTCTATGTATGCATTTACAAAAAAAAATGTCTATGTATTAGTATATCAGTCTTGTTTACCAGAGCACAAGCATTAAACTGCTTAGCTTGGGACTTTAAGACGCTGTGTGGAATGTCCAAGGATATTTTATTCATTTGATTTTTTATTTTATTGAAATCGACTTTAATGTTTGATTAGAAATGTGTTTTAAACTATCTCCCTATCTTCAAAAACCTTAAAATACCCCTAAATTCAATTACTTTGGTATAATTCCTGAGTTTATTTATTTTCGAAATAACGCAGCACGGAAAATTCACAACGAACATTGTTTCGCAGAACAAGTGGGTGTAAATACGAAAAGCCATTCCAATTCAATAGATAATCGACTCTATTCAATGAGATAAATAATTTGACGAAGCTGAAAGACAACCTTATTGCGTTCTAATAGAGTGGGGAATTTAAAGACTTTTGAAAAAGGATATTACTTTTCAGCTGAGTTCGTTATTTAAGGTTCAACACTTTCGTTTATTAACCGTGTCGATATAATGTCTTATTCTTTGACCTGTAGGCTTATTCTGTAAACTCACTTCGAACCTAGCCAAGCTGCAGTGAGATTCGAATTTCGTATTCTGTAGAACTCGATAGCGCCTGCGCCAGCAATAATAAAATTGAAATTATGGTAATTTCCAAGTCACCACGACACTGAAAACCTTTCTTGATAGATTGTCGACGTTAAGCAACGCTCTGAGCGGTCACGAATTGGATAGGTGACCGCAAAGTGGCATTATCAGCTGAGCGCTTCCGTGCTTCGGAGGGCGCGTTAAATTGTCAGTCCCGGCTTTTATGACGGAGGCCTTTAGGCGGCTTAAAAACTCCGTCACCAGAGTTGGCCACTTGCTCATAGAAACGAACGAACGATGCAGCTTCATAGGTAAGTCTAGCACTTACGTAAATGGCTAGTAAGGCAGATACGGGAGCGACAGCTAAGCCCGCAAAGACATAAAAACTTTTCTAAACGAGTGGCATTATATACCCACTAGTTTCTATATGTACTTCTAGAATGGCTTACATAAACATATAAAAGTTTAGTTCAGCTGGATCCACACTAAATCTTTTCGGGAAAGCGATTTGTCTTCACAGAGCTTTTTATTGAACAAGCCGCGTATTTACAGTCAGCAGCAGAATTTATTTATTTTAATACGATGTTGTAAACAACCAAAGGGTGATTGGGGTGCCTCGTGAATAATAAATAAAATCAGGCTCATAAATTGACTCAAGGACTGTCGACAACCATGGATATCTTTAGATAAGTAATGATCCTCTGAAGCACGCGGAAACGCTCAGCTGTTGACACTTGCCATACAAATTGTGACTGCTCAGAACTTTGCTTACTTCAACGATCTATCAAAAACGTCTTACAGCCAATCTCAATAACCTATCTATCTTTGGTTTTGCTTACTGTCAGTAGCTATTTGACGTTTTTTGTATGGAAAAATATTATGTACCTATTGTTATATTTTTATTATATGTTTATATTTATGTATTGTTTGTGAGAGAAAATAAATAAATGATTGATTGATTGATCGATTGAAGAAATGTCAAATATCTACCCGCAGTAAGCAAAACCAAAGATAGTTAGGTTATTGAGACTAGCCGTTAGCAAGCTATGCCACGAGTGACTAATGTACTCGTAATACAATAGTTTTAGGCGTGAGCTTAAAGTTAGGGGAGAGTACCAAAGTCATGTGATCAATTTTTTAGTTTTAAAGTCTTTAAATTTTAATTGACATTTTACACTAACTGTCCACAAAATAGTATTTTTCCTAGTCGTTAAAAAGATCTTCTGTGATTCGTCAGAAATGCCGCGAAAATAAAAATGATATCACCCGTAGCAATCTGAAGAGCTTTACCCACGTTATTATTTCGACACTCCCTACGTACACTTGTGTAACTGCCGGATACACACTTATACGTTTATTGCATTTTTGGCATCTACACGTGTCAATCTATCATTATAACTTACAAAAAAATAAAAAAGTCTACTCTAAGTACTTTTTTCTCAATCGTGTAACTGTCTAACTTCATTATTTGCCCGCCGTACAATGTTCTATCTTCCTCATACACACTTTGACGCGGGGGGAATGAGGTCCAGGTGGCGGGTAACTGCCACTTACTTAGTTCTTGCGCGGACAGCGAGTACAATGCGTGTGCGATTTGTAAATATTTTATTGCCGCAACTATGACATGTGAACGTTTCTATTCTTAAACAACTTGAAAGCTAACGCTATTAAAAAACGAAAAATAGATATATCAGACCCTGATATATCTACCTTAAGACCAGATAAGTAAATTATAATTAATTATTTACCAATGTTTTGTACTTTTTGATGTCCAATCATAGTTATTGGGCTTTTTCAGTCAGTTGTGTTTTATTGCCTTCATGGTTACCTTAACTATTATGGATATTATTAGTAATTTTTGTTACTTTCATAATTTTTTGTATTACCTACGTACAAATATGTAACTACGCACTTACATATTTATGCATCGGGGTTCAGTATGATCATAAGTGTATCTACGCACTTACATATTTATGCATCGGGGTTCAGTATGATAATAAAGTGTATCTACGCACTTACATATTTATGCATCGGGGTTCAGTATGATCGTAAGTGTATCTACGCACTTACATATTTATGCATCGGGGTTCAGTATGATCATAAGTGTATCTACGCACTTACATATTTATGCATCGGGGTTCAGTATGATCATTTAAGTGTATCTAGGCACTTACATATTTATGCTTCGGAAAGATGTTAAATCATAATTCGGTAACTTACCTTTACATAATTTTACATCGGAAAGTTATTTAATTAAATGTATGGACCCATGCACTTACATAGTTCTGCGTTTGTTTTTTCATGTTATTTTAATAAAATAAACAATTATTTTATTGTATATTTTATAAAATAATATATACTTAAGTAACTACGTCCAATTTCAGTAATAAAAAAAATAAGAAATTCCAATTCACGAATATGGTTCTGTTATATTCTACAAAAAACTAACTACCTTAGAATAAGCTTAGTTACGTAAAACCAAGTGACAATTCGTCAATTAGGGTCAAAACACAATATGTAGAAGCATATTATTAGATCATACTTTCTAACGTTAAACCATGTAAGTACCAATGAAACAGAAAAGTTCTCTAAGTATATCCGTGTAACAGGCAGTTACAATATTGCCTTTCTATTAAGCATCGACGAAAAAGTATGTATGTGCCACATACGTCATCGTAAGCACCACGTAAAAATATGTATGTGTAATAAAATCTAAACCAATAAATATTAAAATAAAACATAGTATCCATCTTAAACGTGATCTACAGTAAGAGTGTCTCACCAATTTTCACAGCAATATCTCAAAAAGGGCTACAGTTATAGGCATTTCAACTTTTTCAAATCTTAAAAGCGCTCTCCTGTAAAATTTGTGTTTTGCAGATACACAACTGTACGTAGGGAGTGTCGATTTATTGTTCCCGTGTTCCGTGAGGGCACGTAACATTTTTACTTAGATATTCTATTTTGCGAGCCACGACAGAGTGCCTTCTGAGTAAAGTATCATTTACACGATGCAAGATTCTTGCAATACAATTAAATTGACTGGCATCATGACTTGCATGGTCTAAACAACAGTTGCTTACAATTATTGGACGTCAATTAGGTGCGCGTAATTATTGCATTCAATTATTGCTCTGGGACGCACAAGAAAATGGCATCAAAACGCCTTTAGCACCGGCGGGTATTAACGGACGGTTAAATTATGTCGTAAATATCATACATTGGCAATATCTAGACTTTATCTAGGCTATAATATAAGACTTGGGTTTTAAAGATGAGGCTTTATCTAATTTGTGATGGTTACAACTTTGAATAAATCGCGTCATTTTCACGTATTTTTCATAATGGTGATCTTAAAAGTAACATTCAGCATCGAAGAAAGTTACCAGTTTGATTTTTTTTAACAATGTAATTAAGTTAGCTATTTTCACTTTGAATTTTCTTTTAAAATGATCAGGTGGGATCTTCGATTAAAAATACCTCAAAATTGAAATTACAAAAACTAAAAATAATAATACTTGTAAAATAAAAACATTTGACGCCGTATAAACAGTTGAACATAGAACCCCTACTTTTTTTGAAGCCGGTAAAATTGAGAACCATCAAACTACAGTCTGGTCCAAAAAATCTCAACAAAAACCTACCTTTGTTTTTACATCTAACATTTGAATAAATAAATCAATGCTTCGGAAGGCACGTAAAATTGTCGGTCCTGGCTTTTAAAGTCGTTAAGCCATGACGGACGCCTTAAGGCGGCCTAAAAACTCCGTCACCAGAGTTGGCCACTTGCTCATACGAACTTACTTTATGCAAAACATAGCCTTGGACTTCGGCTTTTCCCGTTCGTGTCTGTAGCTTATACCCTGAGTCAATCTGTATTCATAAATAAGGATAAATTACCACATCAAAGCTTGAAATGTTGTTCGCGAATCTGTTTAGAAAACTGCCGCGGACGTGACTCAAATTCATTGGAATTGCCTCTGATGTTTTACGAGTGCTGATTGTATGGGATGATGGCTATTTGTCTATTGGCATTTACACTTGAGTCCATTGATTTCAATCTATTGTTGATGGATAAGTGAACTCAATAGCTTGGTCGGATATTTTTGTTTCATACGAGTATGTTTTATTCAAAGTCAAAAATACTTATCCTCCAGAATCATGTTGAATTGAAAAGTCTTAAAAGGTAGGTCAACGTCATAAATTGATTGAATGGTAAGGCAAGTAATTAGTAATAGTCTTTTTTAAACTTTCGCGATCAAAACACATGATTAAACATACATTTACGGGTATTTATCGCTATTTACCTTAAGGTAAAGGTAAATAGCGATAAATACCCGTAAATGTATGTTTAATCAAGTAATTAGTATTCTAACAAGATGCGATAAGCTTGCCACACAACTGTTACTGTTTATAATCATACTAAATGTTTATTTATGCAAAATAAGTTAAGATACGTGCTAAATGTATATTTGTAGTGTAGCTCTCCTGTCTAGAAATCTGTAGATTTGAGAATCTCGAACTAGGTGAGAATCACGAAGGTAGAGTCATGATTAAATTGTCGTTTGATCTTAATCTTAAGCTCTAAATTACAACGATCACTGTGTTTTATACCGTTTCAAACACAAAAGCCTAATTTTATGTCTCTGTTTGGTAATTGTTCAGCTTTGCCTGAATTGCGTGACTGTATAACGACCTACTGCGAGATAATTATGCAACGTTAACTCGAATTTTCCAAGAACTGGTGAATTATTGTGCTCGCTACACGCTCGCCTTTTGTGCTTTAAAACATTTCTACAAAAGTATAACTGCAACTCCGTCTCTGTTTCAATAATTATCCAACCGTGATACAACTCTTGAACTAAAATAACTTACACCGACATCCTAACCTTCTTTTTCTACTCTCAGCTGTATGAAGTTCTTCTCTTTAGCCGTGGTGTGTTTAAGTGGTTCAACCACGACAATTCTGGTTGAAACTGCCAAAAGTGCCCTCTTGGCAAAATTGTCGTGGTTGAACCACTATCACACATTTTCTCTTTCTCTCCATCAGCTTTTTCCATGAAGTTAATTATCGTTATTTCTTTCTAGGTACTCTTCAGACCCGATCATGAATCAATAACCATGGAGTCAACAGAAGACGAATTCTACAGCATATGCCTGAACCTCACCAGTGAGGAGGCCAGACTCGGAGGCTGCAACTTCACCAGCGAGTACGAGAATGGAGAACTCCTGGAGAAGGTGGTCTCAAGAGTTGTTCCCATATTCTTCGGATTCATCGGCATCGTCGGCCTTGTTGGCAATGCTCTGGTGGTCCTCGTCGTCGCTGCTAACCCAGGAATGAGATCCACAACCAATCTCCTCATCATCAACCTTGCTGTAGCTGATCTTCTATTCGTAATCTTCTGTGTCCCATTCACCGCTACTGACTATGTGATGCCAAGATGGCCGTTTGGAGACTGGTGGTGCAAAGTTGTTCAGTATTTCATCGTAGTGACAGCACATGCTTCAGTATACACTTTAGTTCTGATGTCTTTAGATAGATTCATGGCTGTGGTCCACCCTATTGCGTCAATGTCGATCAGGACAGAGAAGAACGCCTTACTGGCGATTGCTTGTATATGGGTGGTGATACTCACAACTGCGATTCCAGTAGGAATCTGTCATGGGGAGAGAGAATACTCATATTTCCATAGAAACCACTCCTCGTGCGTCTTTTTAGAAGAACAAGGGTACAGCAAGCTGGGATTCCAGATGTCTTTCTTCCTTTCATCGTATGTGATACCACTAGCGCTTATCAGTGTTCTGTACATGTGTATGCTGACGAGGCTATGGAAGAGCGCGCCAGGGGGGAGGGTGTCTGCGGAGAGCAGGAGGGGGAGGAAGAAAGTGACAAGAATGGTGGTTGTCGTTGTCGTCGTGTTTGCTGTATGCTGGTGTCCTATACAGGTAAGATCCTATTCCACTTAACTTTAGTCATTACTAATTATCAACTAGCCATTGGCAACTCAGTCGGAAAAAAAAAGTATGTAAGTTCGTATGAGCAAGTGGCCAACTCTGGTGACGGAATTTTTAGGACCCCTTAAGGCCTCCTTCATGGATTGGCAACTCAGTCGGAAAGACAACATATAAACTATCGCTGATGACAAGTTCACGTTGCGCAATGGCTAAATTCCGTCCAGAGTTAGATCTTGCGAACTTACTTAATGGAACTTCAATGTCAAAGTTTGTGAGGATGTTTAGATTTTTGTAGACCTATTAAACTGGATGTTAAAGATTTGAGTACTAACAAAAGCATTATGTTATAAAAAACTTATGGACTATGTCTTTTATAGATAAAAAGACTGTTAAAACCTAAATCAAGCTATAGTATTTCTTAAATGGGTATTTATAAGGTAAATAATGCGATAGCATCCAGTATCCATGTATTTTTAAATACTTTTTAACTAGTTCTTTTCATGGTTTAAAGCACAGTAGTCTAATTGCTGAGAATCTGAGTTTAATAATGTAACGAATCTACCCTTATCCGGTTTTCTCTCAAGCCATTAGTCATGACACGCAATAAACTATCCAACACAAATGCCCTTGAGCGCTTCAACGAATCATAATTAATCAAAACCTTAACCACCTATTAGTTTCTGACCTTCGTTCACTCTAACGCGTCTTAACTTGAACATAGCAATTTCATGCGAGAATTTTTAGTGAAATGAAAAATTAAATATAATCACGATTTCCTATTCGTTCGTTCGTTCGTATGAGCAAGTGGCCAACTCTGGTGACGGAGTTTTTAGGCCGCCTAAAGGCCTCCGTCATGGCTTAACGACTTTAAAAGTCGGGACCGACAATTTAACGTGCCCTCCGAAGCACGGAAGCGCTCAGATGGAAATGCAACTTGGGTGACCCCCATCGAAGTAGTGACCGCTCAGAACGTTGCTTAACTTCGACGATCTATCAAGAACGTCTTTAGCAAGCTTCGCCACGAGCGCAAAGATGCGGGAGACAACCAGGTTACAAGCCAATCCACGATTAGATGATTTTCCAAAACTGTCAATCTTTAAACTAACAGACAAACAAGGAATCTTACGAACCAGGAAACTAACTTAATGGAGAAATTGACAACCTAATGAAATTATTTTGGTAGGACCTCAAGGATCACTTCAACTGACAGCAAGTAGATGGGTTTATACATATTTTCTGTTTTTGTAAAGGCATCATCATCATCATCATCATCACGTGCAGCCCGTCTCATCCCACTGCTGGGCATAGGCCTCTCTTCGCTTGTGCCAACCTCCCCTATTCTGTGCCAGTCTAAACCATGTACGACCTGCTGATTTGACAATGTCGTCGACCCATCGAGCGGCCTTTACAAATCACCCATTGTAAAGGCAATTGTAGAAAAATAATATAAGGGTTGTCATGTTCCAGCATTGTTAAGATATTTATAGCATGAGCACGTTAAATTGTCGGTCCCTTTTAAAGTAGGCAGGCAATAGCAACAGTGGGTAGACAGCAAAGACGATTAATATCTAGAAGACAGACAAAGGCCATACACAAAATCGTAACCCTAAAAAATAGCCTGAAAGCTCTAAAACATCAATTTTATCTAAGAAATTTCAATTACTTTCTAGTTAAAAATGTTTAAATATTGAATATTGTTGCTACCTACTACTAAGTATTGAAATTTCTTGGATAAAATTGATGTTTTAAAGTTTTCAGGCTATCTGGTACTGCGGGATCGGGTTACGATTTTGTGTATGGCCTTTGTCTGTCTTCTAGATATTAATCGTCTTTGGTAGACAGTAAAAAAAATTCACTTTCAAAACTATCGTGAGTTGTATTAGACATTATAATAGAGTGTGAGACGCGACCGCGAGGAGTGACCACACTCATACCCAGATGAAGATTCTCCGGAAGAATCGAAACATTGTCGGTATCTAAATCGACGATAATTTTACGTGAGTAATTTCCCGTGTAGGTACTATTATAATGAGTAAAAAAATTACTTTAAAATAGATTAATGTTTAAAACTTAATATAAGTTGTTTCTCATTAAGGATTTTACTGCTGAAGAACAGTGATTCTACTATATATAAACTTAAACTACCACTCACTCACTCACTGACTGACAGAATTGTTCTCCCTGTTGGTGGATGGGGAGGTATGTATATTTTGACGGATTCGTATAGAGGTAGGTCTGGTGACTTCGGGAAAAATCGCAAACCCCCCCTTTTTGCCCCCCTTCCCCCCCCCTTATTGAGGATCTCGGAAACTAAGAGACTTGGAACAATTTTTTTTACGGATTCGGATAGAGGAGGCTCGGGGAATTAAAAATTTTTTTTCAGTGTTGCCCCCTTTGCCCCCCCTCTCCCCCCCTTTTACGAATCTCGAAAGCCTTAAGACTTGGAACATTTTTTTTTTCAGATTCATAACAACGGGCATCTAGATAGTCGAAATATTTTTTCAAAACTCCCCCCCTCCCTCCCCAACCTCCCCTAAAATTGAAAGGGCTGTAACTTCACAACGGTTAGAGATATCCATTAGGTTTTTGAACAAATATTATAGTAGGTAGGCGTCGGAGGTCCTGAGTGGAGCGAACCTACGAGACCTGAGTGGAGCGGAGGGGGGAGGTGGCGAGCGAAGCGAGCCGCCGACCCCCGTAGCGTAACGAAGGTCGAGTGGGTGAGCGTAACTCAGGGCCGACGACTTGGTTAATTTTTTTTTTTTTTTTTTTTAATGGTTTAGGGCTCCTAAAGGGTTTTCATACTGATTTAGGGGTTCCCATAGCGGTTTATTAAATATTTTAAATCTCCTATGGATTCTCAAAATTTTAGAAGGGTATTATCATCTGTCAGAAACATGGAAAAAGAAAACCGCGTGCTGCTTGCAGCACGCGCACCACGCAAACTAGTCTAATTATAATTATCCAAGTTTATCCACTTGAGTAAGCATGTCACGGTGTTATACAATGATTTTAAGGATGACTTTCACCAATAGAATTAATCATTGATTAAATCGATGATGATTTGACAACCATTGTCAAATTAGCAGGTCATACATGGTTTAGACTGGCACAGAATAGGGGAGGTTGGCACAAGCGAAGAGAGGTCTATGCCCAGCAGTGGAATGAGACGGGCTGCACATGATGATGATGATGAAATCGATGCTACATTTTAAACTACTTCAAAAAAGGAGATTTATTATTATTTATGTCATTGAAAGTTCACATATTTCACCATGAATATTGGTATGCAAATTTTGTCTTCTTCCTGCCCTTATCCCACCTTACGTGGGGTCGGCACAACATGTATTCTTCTTCCATTTCCCTCTATCAGCCGCCATCTCAACTTTTTTTTTTACGTTTGGTATGTAAATTTTGTAATTAATTAAAATATTAGTCAATTATATAATAGTAAGTACAAGCAAAGCATGTCACAAATAAATGTCCAAAGATATTTATTTTATACAGTAACTTTAACAGCCGATTAAGCTATGGTGAACATTAGCGTGTTTTTCTACATGAGAAAGCATTTACGTCAATTCAAATTTCCCGATTAGCATAAAGCCGCGCGTGGTTCTAAATTACTTTAGATTTAATCTATATTAAGCGCCCACAGATTAAGGCTCTGAAGCAACTAGTGATCAAATAATACAGAAACCCCTGGGTCCGTGAGGTAGGTTAAAATTTGGGAAGTGGGTCCAAGTTGGACTCATTTTCAAAATCATTTCAAGGTCGATGTCGAAGCAACGCGTCATCCGAGGTCTGGCGCCTATTTTGTTCAAAGGATCATTATTGCCAATTAGCGTGGCAATGCTGAGTGTTGCAAAAGCTAAACTAAACTAACTAAAATTAATGCCATCCTTTTTATTTCCATCGCTATGAAAGGGACGGCAACATTTTTAGTTAGTTAAGTTTAGCTTTTGCGACACTCCGAATTGCCACTATTAACGGAATAAAAACACGATGCCTTTAGATATTTTGAATAGTTGATTTATAAAGCGTCAGGAGAAACAAATCAATCATGAGCAAAAAATGCATTGGCCAACATCATCACTAACTTAGAAAAAAAAAAAAAAAAAAGTAAAAAAAAAAACGTTAAACGTCACCATAGTTAGCCACTTGCTCATACCACAGATAAAATAAAACTATACCTCATACAAACGAACGAACAAACTTAGACCTTAATATTTATTTATTTCTTTGTTTTCCTAAAGTAGGTATTCCAATTCTTCAAGCCGTCTCCAACAATGAGACACTTTAAATGAACAAAACTAGCGAAATTACAAATTCCTACAGTGGAGGCAATTCAGAGTGTCGCAAAAGCTAAACTTAACTAACTAAAAATGTTGCCGTCCCTTTCATAGCAAGATGGGAATAAAAAGGATAGCATTCGTTTTAGTTAGTTTAGTTTAGCTTTTGCGACACTCCGAATTGCCACTAATAGCAACCTACTTCGTTTTCTAAATAGGGATGTGACGTTTACATGAAAAAAAATAGTTTCATTCGATTGTTTTCCTACCATTAAAATTCGATCATTTAATAATCGTTTTGTCAAAATAAAATAGTCTTTTTTTATTTATCGTTTAATGTTATGATTATCAAACCAAACGCCTACAATACCTACACCTAATTAATCACAGCATTATTTACAGTTTTTTATAAATCTGTGGACAGTTATAAAGCATTTGGATAATAATTAAAAATTAGAAAAACGCCCCGAGGTGTTACCCGCGGTGAATAGTTCCCATCCCCGTGGGAATACCGGGATCAAAAGTAGCTTATGTGTTAATCTAGGATATAACACATATTAAGCTACTTAAAAAACTACTCAAACGAACGAGCGTATGGTATGGTATGGGGACTCCCTTTTCCGCATTTAGACTCAAAGGTGGTCCTTTATGCGTAAGAACGAACGAGCGTGAAAAAGTAACAAACATTCACACTTACACACACACAAACTTTCTCCTTTATAATATTAGTGTGATGTCTGTCGATTTTCGGATTTTTCCTAACATTTTGTATTATGGTTATCCTTAGCAACAAATCCCAGGCCACTCGAAAACAAAGGGACTGTATACGACTTCTACATTTTTAAACGGTCTTTATGTGGAGCGCCCTTTAGAGCTAGCTAGCTAGGGATGTGAAAATTAAATCGATTATTGTACTCATATTGTTATTGGTCCTCGATAAGTTGCAAAGCGTAAAAATCCAACCTTTCAAAGTGGATGAAAATCATGTTCAAAAATCCCTTTTACTTACTAAAGGTATAGGTAGCTCAGGGAGGCGCTATAACCAGAAGTGGTGGGTGAAGTCGGGCTGTGGATGATGATGATAATGATAGGTTTAGTTCCTCAGTCTTACATTGCTCAAGACGCCGAGGTCTTCAAAAGAGATAGTTAAAATGTCTGAAAGCCTACTGAACGAACTTTATCTTGTATGGATACTTCAGCCATTCAGAGCGTTTTCAATCTTAAAAGTTTGTTAGCTTAGCAATGTACACCATTTGTTACAGAGACGGGGCTCTATTAAGTAAACGTTTCAAATATCTAGTGTCTTGGCAATTTGGCGTTCGAGAGCTATGTCTACTGATTGATAGGTATTTTCGTAATTCCAATTTTGAATTTTACTACAAATTTTCTTGCTGGGTCTCGTGTTAAAATGTTGAAGATATAAGAATTTATCGATGTTTCTTAAAAGAAAGTATTGATTTGTTTGTTGAAGAGATGTTTAGTTATATGGTAACTGTCACTTTAACATTTGTTTAATGACTTGAAATAATAGTTTTATATATAAATGGTAAAAACGGTACGTGTGCCGTTAAATATTTAACTAAAGAAGTCTCTGAATTTTAACAGTAAAATACCAAAATATTCCATTCCAGAACAAAATATGAAATTTAATATAAACGTCGTTTGGAGACTCTCAACGTCTCAAGGGCCAAAATGACACCGTCAAGCCGCACTTTGCATTTAGAGTCGTTTTTACTTTAAATCAAGAATAACATTAGACCTTACAGCTAACGCAAACGACTCATTTTTACAAGACAAAATCTTATGAACCGACATTATGTCCCAGCACCTCTATTCAGAACGTGCACCGTTATACCTTGAACCTAAAACCAGTGATATAGAGTTCAAAGTTAATGGTAATGACACCTGCTTCTGCCAAAGAATGAGAACATACATTGAAGTTACGTTTAACATTGTCATCGTATGTCGTAAAAGAAACTAGGTGTAATAAAATTCTATGAGATTCAATATAAAAAGTATCTATACGAGTGGGAGTAATTTCGAAGCAAAGGTGTAAAACGATTATTAAATAAACAAGTAGGTTCAAAGAAATTCCTTTTCGTAGTATACCTTATTTAGCTCGGCTTAAAAGTTTTTTTCAATTCTTAGGCTGCGGCCGCACCGCAGGTGGCACGCTTAGCGGCAAGAGGCGATGACTTATCCTAGTAAACCAACACAAGGCACGTTATGTGCGCGGCCCTACCGCTCGCTGAGTGGGTCGTTTAATGTTATCATCTCGATAACTGAGCTTGCCTCCTAGCGTGCCACCTGCGGTGTGGCCACGGCCTTAGGTCAATCCAAAACTATGGCTGATTTTTTAGCTATAGGGTGCATCTCTGGTGAGAACGCACCCTTAGCTGGTTATAGTTTTCATAAGTAATTTCACGACCAAAAGGAAAGATCTAAGAGCCCATGCACACTACGATTTTCGAACGCGCAGTCACGGCGCGTTTGTATAGAGAGATTGAAAATGCGCAGTGAAACGCGATACAAACGCGCGGCGAAAACAAATGCAGTCGGCAAGCTTGTGCTGAAACTCATACACCTCGCGTTTGTAGAACGGGCTGCAAACTAAGAAAAAAACTTAGGCCTTTACATCTTTACTAGATGATTTATACAGAGTCAGGCAGCTTTGCCTACACGGACACTGTTGTGCCTGGGACATTGTTGAGATGGAATATAGGCTTGCCCAGCACCTGAACCATCCTCTCAGCTTAGCCGGCCATATCCACAGGAAAGACAATGGTCAATACTTGTGGGGCTGACTAGCCGCAGGTTTCCTCATGATGTTTTACTTCACCTTTTAATGCTCGTGTTAAAGTGCATATACATTTTTCGACACGAAAAGTCCATTGATGCACGGCCGGATTCGAACTCACGACCTTCGGATCGAAAGTCGAAGTACTCATCCACTCGACGCAGAATCGGTAACCATCGTTGCGCCAGCGTTTCGTGTATTTTTTCACCATAAGAAATCACATCTGGCGCTGGGTCGCCTAACGCAGAAAGAAATTCTACGTCGATTTCTTGTACCTGGTCAGATTCTTGAGTAGCATAATAACACGGCTTCAACTAAGAGGTGACGCGCTTAACAAAAACGTGCAGACTGCTCATTCAAACTTGGTGTGTACAGGCTCTTAGAGTCGTTATAGGCTTTGTGTACCCAAAAGGCTCGTAAAAACGGTAACTGACACGGAAGTGAGCCCTATCTAAGGGACGGTACACAAGTACAAAGCGTCTGTCATAATCGCATTGGATCTATTTACGGGTAGTTGCGTAAAATGTATTGAAACTCGGAGAAGTCGACTTTATTGGTAAATACTTACCCCACTTCACCCTAAACATTACGTTGCTTTCCTTAAACGTGTATTTACTACTAAATATTCGTAGGGAGTAGGTACTGAATCGGAAATAAAACGAGTGTATAGTTATTTATGTTCTCATAAAAAAAATAGTAAATTAATCATCTGGTTTAATAACACAAGCATTGAATTGCTTAGCTTGGTACTAGATGATACTGTGTGATATTTAATTATGAGATATTTTCAACAATAGGTTTTTCACTAAGACAGATATGCGTAAAACGAGCTCCAGACGGTGAAGGAAAACATCGTCAAGAAAACAGTTAGTTTCCCAGTAGCGATGGGCTTGCAACCTGTCAAGTTTGAATGTTAACTCCTGCAAAAATTGGACTGTACCAAATCATTGGACATAATTATTATATAGCGGAGGTTGCGGGTTCGATCCCCGCCGCGGGACAAATGTTTGCATGTTCTGCAGATATTTGTTCCTGGTCTGGTTGTTTTTCTATGTATAATATGTATGTACATATTTACAAAAAAAAATGTAGGTACCTATCTATGTAGATATCAGTCATCTGGTTACCATAACACAAGCATTCAATTGCTTAGCTTGGGACTAGATGACGCTGTGTGGAATGTCCAAGGATATTTATTATTATTTATTTATTATTTATTTATCTGACTTTTAGATCTTTCTAGAATACCTGAAGATCTCAAAGAATAAATAGTCTTTCTTAAACTTTCGCGATCACAACATGCTTTTAAATTCAACAAACGTCGGGAAATAATAAAAGGTAAATTACGCGATAAAATCTTGTAAATGTCAATTTAAAAGCTCAAAGAATAAAGTCTAATTCAACTTGGAAATACAGTCGTGATCATATTTCATTTTATTTTTATTTATTAAAGTGTTTTCAATTATCAAAACTGCTGTTAAGTGCCGGAAACCAAAAAGTAACAAGTAATGGACTAAGTAATAAGTAATGGACTCTCCAGCCAGTTCATAAAAGTTTTAATGGCGCACCTAGGATGGAAAGAAGGTTATACTAGTTTTTTATTTCATTTTTACAAAGGAAATTGCTTTCAAATATTATTATACCCGTCGTTGATTAATAAAACTTTGTCTACAAACACTACACTCGTCTACACTGGCCTACAAAAGGATGGAAACAGGAAAATGTTTCTCTAAGAAATGGTTATGAATATTTCTTTCTGGGAAAGCTACCTTGGGGTTTGTAGACATACTCGTAGCTTCTTACATTTATCTTTACGTTAAAATACATGGACACGGGGTTTTATCGCGTTATTTACCTTATAAGTTTATTATGAAATTTGGAAAGTCGCAAATCCATTACCACATCACAATAATTTACTGTACATTTTTTGTGACAAGGGGCCTTACTCTGGATCAACGAAAATGAAGTTTCGTGACAATTTTCGGGGTCTGCTTATGTTGGTGGATACTGAATTCGTAATAGTTTATCAACATAATTGGAACCCGAAAATTGTAACGAAACTTCGTTTTTGTTGATCCCGAGTAAGGCCTCTGGTTTTGTTTATTGTCAACTACTTCAAAAAAGGAGGTTCTATTTTCGACTGTAGATATTATGAAAGTTTTTTATGTATGTTCATGGACTTATTCGTCATTGTAGAACGATAGTATTGTTTATTTTTAAAGGTTATTCACCACATCAATATTAATTCATCATTATATTGACCTGTATTTTACAAATATCAAGAAAGTGAAGTCGGGTTTTAGTATTAAAAGTCAATTATTATTATTATTAGCCCTCAATGTCCCACTGCTGGGAAAAGGCCCCACTCTTTCCATTCATCCCTTTCATGTGCAAGAATAGTCCAGTCGGCACGGAATTTGACGAGCTCGTCTCTCCATCGTGTTCGGTGTTGGCAGCTTTTTTTGCTACATCGGAGATCTGTGTTCATGAAAAGTCAATATCTATTTATAAATACCTTGATACCTACCTTAATTAAGTAGATTAATTATCAAACAAAATCAAGTTTCTAAATTCATAAAGGCTACCAAAGTATTGAAAAGTACCCTTAACATAGGTATATTATTAGAATTTAAAATGAAAATTTCAACAAAGCTTTGCAAAAATGTTTACCTCAGAGCTATTTTATAAAAAACTGACCGCTGTTACCTTGAGTTGAAATAAAGCAAAGGGTATTTGCATAAAATCGCCATTATTCATTAATGTAATAAAAACAGAAGAAAATCTCATTCAATGCCCCTTTTCAGGGTAATTAAGAACATTTTCCGAGTAGAATAGAAAGGAAACTGTATTTGTGTAGCAACCGGCCCGTGGTTGGTCGGTTCACGAAATGCGGGTTTGATTCGCAAATATTTGTTTTGGCTCTGAGATTAAACCAATCGCTCGGCACATAAGCAAATAAACATTGTTATATTTTTAAATCTTTACTTTGGATACTTAATCAAATCAATTTGGTTTAGAAACTCTTGATGAGCCGTGTTAGCCGAGTGATATGTACCTTGATTTACGGTAGTGGGTTCGAATCCTGGCCTTGCATTAATGGATTAAGCGTTCCGAAAAAAATATTTACGCATTAGCACGAGCTTTAAACGCTGAAGGAAAACATTGTTAGGAAACCCGCGGCTTAGTCAGCCCCACACGTATTGACCATCTTTCTGAAGATTATGGCCGGCAGTTGAGAAGATGGTTTACTCAACAATATTATGTATATTATTCTAATAATATTTGTTTTAGTATTCTAACTCTTACTAATTTGTTTATACCTATAACTAACTTGTTTTTATCGATACAAACGCACTGCAAAAATCTTGCGGTCACAACTAGATGGGTGACCGCAAGTGGCATTATCAGCTGAGCGCTTCCATTCTCGGAGGGCACGTATAATTATCGGTCCTGGCTTTTAAAGTGATTAAGCCATGACGGAGGCCTTTAGGTGGCCTAAAAACTCCGTCACCAGAGTTAGCCACTTGGTCATACGAACGAACTGCAAAAATGCACCGTATGCATAGGTTCTTAAAGTGCCATCTACCTAACATAGATTTTCTAATATTTCCCTATCTTTGTTCCAGATAATCCTGTTAGTAAAAGCACTGGATGCGTACAACATCACATACTTCACTGTGACTGCGCAGATTGTGTCCCACGTGCTAGCCTATATGAACAGCTGCGTAAACCCGCTGCTGTACGCCTTTCTATCAGAAAACTTCAGGATAGCCTTTAGGAAGGTAAGCAACATCATCATCATCATCATCATCATCAGCCACTTTTAACCCACTGCTGGGCATAGGCCTTTATGAATGCCATTCGCCTCTATCCTGCGCTAGTCTTAGCCACGTGTAACTTACTGTTTAACGGATGTCATGTGATTGTCATTCATCAATGCTGACCGAGTGGTGGAAGACAAGGACACCGTAATAGGGATCGTCCACCGACTCGATGGGTAGATAACATCCGCAAAAGCATCATAAAAAAAATATCCTTAGACATTCCACACAGCGTCATCTAGTTTCGAGATAAGCAATTTAATGCTTGTGTTATCGGAACGAGATGACTGATACACTATTATTTAAAAAAAATTTGTAAATACATACATATTATACATAGAAAACACCCAGACTCGAGACAAATATTTGCTGATCATGCATACATGTCCAGCAGCGGGAATCGAACCCGCTACCTCTGCGTCTCAGGCGGGCTTTCACCCACTGCGCCACAGTTGTCAAATCATGAACCATTCTTCTTTGAAAACAGAAGGGAAAACAGAAGAAAAATATTCCCGGCCCAGCTTCCACGGTCGTCTCAGAAGGGGAAGATGACCGAGTACTTGCAATTAGGCCACGTGTATCATGGACAGACCCCTCTTTCCCACTGGGCATTCTGGACACTTGCTCAGAGCCTCCACGAAACTTACCTTAAGACTTTGACTTTAAGATCTTGTAAAAACGTACATTACTTCTACCATAATGTTAGTTATGTCTTTTTTCTTATTTTTTAATTGAGCACTATTACAGTAAATTATGATCTAAATAACTGAATTATAATTTTACAGTACGCGATCTTATGGCTTAGAAGTTTAGAAGCGATATGTCACATTTTAACATTTTAAAGTAGATCCTCTATTCTCAAAAGTCATACAAAAAAATACTTTAATCGTCACAGTATAAAAACTCGTTATATTCAGTGCTGAAGAGGTCTTGTGTTTGACAGTCTACAGGAAAATAATAAAAAAAACCTTAAAATACAAAGTCAGTTAAAACGGAGCTCAAAGCTCAGAGCTTTTAAATCCGCTGTACCGTGAGTACTACTTTGAGACTTCAGTAACACGCGCACGAATTGATAGATAGATAGACAGATAGATAAAGAGTTTTTGATCTGCGTTTCGTTTTCGAGGAAAGCTTTAATATGAATCTAAATTTTTTGTGTTTTTTTAAGTTGTCATTTCCAATTATGCCATCTTAGTTAATTTCAAATCAGCAGAAACCTCTCGGCCCGAAATTCCTAATTAATATTTTTAACAAATTGTTTTTGTGGTTGAGATAACTATACTTATATGATCTATGCAAGATACAATTTATACGCTTACATACTAATGTAAGCGTATAAATTTTATCTGTTTATTTACAGAAACTAAACTACTACATATTTACATAACTGTACAAAATACAATTAGAACCAGTTGAGCCACCTAAGGATCGTTACAAACGATCTATAGGTAGCTCAACTGATCCAAACCACTGCCAGACGGCAGTATTTTATCTTGCACAAAATCTTCTGTAGATGAAAAGTGTTATTACGATAAAAGTAATAACGTTAGTTTGATCGCTATGTGTGTCTGTATGTCTAGTGCCTGGTCTGTCTGTGCACTAGTAGCTCATACTTACCGTCACATCGAATAAAGTATTTACTTTAAAACTTTCTAATCCGGCATTCTTGCCATAAGATTATTATGTTATTATTTACTCAAATCAATGTTCTCAAATGTCAATATTCAATATCAAAACCAGGTACTTTTATATTTCATAAATAAAAAAGCCTTCATATGGAAGTAAAAGAAGCACGTGAGATGGCATGAACCATGAAAGCTTTAGATTTTAATACTCTTTTCGCTCCATCTGAGCTTATTCTTGGAATAATTCATCGCGAACCTTTACCTGAAACTCCCACGCTTCTGTAATAAAAATAGGTCTTTACATCTTTAGTTTGAAATTGAAGGAAAACAAGAAAGAAAAATCGTTTATTTTGGTAGAAACTCAAGGGTCACTTCAACTTTGTCTTACATGCTAGATGATTATAATGCCTGTTCCAACGCGACTCTCTACACCAGGGAAACAATTAGACAAGAACCTGGTGGTGAGGGTAAGCTTATTTTAAAAACGAATAGAATAAATAAGGTGCATAATTTAGGAGCTGGAATAACGCATAGGTTTTTTCTAATCCTAGTAGCACCACGCTAGTGAAGCCTTATGTGGGCACCACACATTGGAGAGTTGGAACGTGTTGGTTCCAACACTCCAATGTGGGGATCGAACTCGGACGGTTATTGGACACCAACAGCGGAGCATTGCCATTGGCCATTCTATTCGTGGCCAATGTTGGAACTAAGTTGAAGCCAATATGTGCATTAGACATCTTTAAATGATCTTAAAATACCTAAAAGATCTGAAAGTATATATTTACCGTGTCTTGGGAATGCAGTAGTGATCATGTATTTTTATTTTTTCATTCATTAAATTTATCAAGCTGCTCCCAGGTGCCTGCGTAGATACGGGGCTTCATTTCAATTTATATTGGCCGTAATCCGAGTCAACCCTATATTGCTATCATAAAAATGCTTCTAAGAAACAAAGCTCTAGTACCATAATATGAGGTAATGCGCTATATTTTTTTAGAAACCGTGTTTATGTAGGTACACTGACGGTTTGAAAATGTTCGTCATCTTAGAGTCGGTTTGCACCAGAAAGCAAGAATCAATTTTCATTGTACCAACATATTACCAGTGACGTTTCAAAAGGTATTATGTGCTCGTGCTCGTTGAACGAATCAAGTTTAAAACTGAGGAACATTTAAAAACCGTCACTGTACCAGATGACAACTAAGAAAATAGCATAAGCATCATTTATGCTCGATTTCATGTAATTTTACTACTATTTTCATTCAATCAGCTAGTTTCGATAAGTACCACTGGTATGGGGTGGCTTGAGGCTTTATATTAAACTAAATTATAATAATTTTAAGTTGGTTTAACTTTTTCTAGAAAAGTAATAGTTTTCTAAAATAACTGATTTAAATCTAGTTTTTACGAGCACACTTCAAACACTTTGTCTGCTTCTCCGTAAATGAACATTCTATCTCGTGAGAAAGTACTTGATCCTTTGAAACTTGCATCTCTTTGTGGTTTCGAAAGGTCAATGCACTGTTTGTTAGAAGCTGAACTTTTCATATAAAACAATAAAGTGGTACTACAACTTCAGGGCTTACGGATTTTTGAATGTAAATCCAATGTTAGGGTGTATTGTTTTTTTTTTATATTAACGAGTATCTATAGCGAAATATCGAAAAGTTTGATAAGTATAATATATTGTTGGTAAAATACAGTACAGTATTCAGCACGTAAACTAGTACTCTAATTTCGTCTAGTACGCAGTTTAGAATAGAACAGAATTGAACAAAAAAACTTTTTTCAATTCTAAATGTTTTTTTTTTTCATTTCATTTAGAATTAAAAAAAGTTTTTTTTTCCATCAACATAAACATTTATACTAAACAGAAATGAGAAATATTGGCAATCGAGTGACAAGAAAATAAGGCTACCCCTCAGCATTTGCTCCAGCAGCATCATGACTGTCGGAGCGCTGATTTTAAAAGTTTTCAATTTTTTTTAAAAGGTAACGTGTGTTTTTAAAAGGTACGTGTGTTTGCAACGCGTCAAACGAATTTATATGAAATCTGGACAACTTTTTCGTTCTGCGACTGTAGACTGTATGAAATTTTTAATTGGAAAACTTTGCTTATAACTAACAACAGTTTTATACATTTACAAGTTTTGTAGTTTTATATTGAAAAACTAGTTTGCGTGGTGCGCGTGCTGCAAGCAGCACGCGGTTTTCTTTTTCCATGTTTCTGACAGATGGTAATACCCTTTAAAAATTTTGAGAATCCATAGGAGATTTAAAATATTTTATAAACCGCTATGGGAACCCCTAAATCAGTATGAAAACCCTTTAGGAGCCCTTAGCCATTAAAAAAAAAAAAAAAAGAAAAAAATTTACCAAGTCGTCGGCCCTGAGTTACGCTCACCCACTCGACCTTCGTTACGCTACGGGGGTCGGCGGCTCGCTTCGCTCGCCACCTCCCCCCTCCGCTCCACTCAGGTCTCGTAGGTTCGCTCCACTCAGGACCTCCGACCCCAACTATAATATTTGTCCAAACACCTAATGGATATCTCTAACCGTTGTGAAGTTACAACCCTTTCAATTTCAGGGGAGGTTGGGGAGGGGGGGGGGGAGTTTTGAAAAAATGTTTTGTCTAACCAAGTTCCCCTTAATACAAATCTGAAAAAAAAATTGTTCCAAGTCTTAAGGTTTTCGAGATCCGCAAAAGGGGGGGAGAGGGGGGGCAATGGGGGCAACACTGAAAAAAAATTTTTACTTCCCCGAGCCTCCTCTATCCGATTCCGCAAAAAAATTTGTTCCAAGTCTCTTAGTTTCCGAGATCCTCAATAGGGGGGGGAAAAGGGGGGCAAAAAGGGGGGGTTTGCGATTTTTCCCAAAGTCACCAGACCTACCTCTATACGAATCCGTCAAAATATACATACCTCCCCATCCACCAACAGGGAGAACAATTCTGTCAGTCAGTGAGTCAGTGGTAGTTTAAGTTTATATTTTATATTGAAAAATATGTTCACGTACCTTTATTTTCAAACGTGACTCTCATAACTCGTTTTTACGTAGAACAATAAAAAGCATCGCGAAAACTAGATCTGAACCCAATATCAGTTTAAACTTTTAAATTGACATGGTTTTATCGCGTTTTTTACCTTTTAAATTATATCCCGACGTTTCGGTTCTGTTGTATCAACGTGATCACAAGCGAATTAGAAACTTTCAAAACTATCGTGAGTTGTATGAGACATAATAATAGCACACGGGAAATTACTTACGTAAAATTATCGTTGATTTAGATACCGACAATGTTTCGATTCTCCGGAGAATCTTCATCTGGGTATGAGTGTGGTCACTCCTTGCGGTCGCGTCTCACACTAATTTTACGTGAGTAATTTCCCGTGTGCTATTACGAGTTTATTGTCGAATTTGAAACGTCAGATTATATCAAAAAATGTAATAACGCTCTCAAATTAAAAATATAAATTATGAAAGTTTATGAAATATTTCCAGTCTTTCAATGTCTTTAATTTGAATGTTGTCATGTTAAATTCAGATTAAACTCATTAGGAGATTCCTAACGAAATAACCATTGACGCATTTTCAGAATTGATAAGTCCATCGGATGAGTCGAGGTGCCATCCCACTCGGATAACACTCTCTAAGCTGTGTAAAGTCAGCTTCATTACAAAGGTATATAAGGCGCGCGCACCATTAATCAAATCCTATCTTGCACAGCCGGGATGTTGTTCAGCTGTTTTTGATAGAAGACGTTAAGCTAACTCATGGCCTCATTTGATCAAGACTCGCTTAAGATTGATGTATAGTCATTTTCCTTTTAAATTTTTATGTAAAGTTATTGCGGCTTTGTCGTGAAAGTTTAATAGGAAAATGAAAAAGCGTAATAGTAGCGAAATGTTGATACTTACTAGGAAAAATGTTAGTGGTTTATGAA
Source organism: Xanthorhoe designata (assembly GCA_963582015.1). Classification (NCBI taxonomy): domain Eukaryota; kingdom Metazoa; phylum Arthropoda; class Insecta; order Lepidoptera; family Geometridae; genus Xanthorhoe; species Xanthorhoe designata. The sequence goes on along the minus strand of OY757042.1, from coordinate 506,016 downwards.
AAGATAATAGCGAATTCTATTTAAGCTCCTTTTTAATTCAAACATATTATTATTATTGGTAATAATACACTTATGATGTTATTATTATTATTAGCCCGTTGTGTCCCACAGCTGGGCAAAGGCCTCCCCTTGGTCTTAGCCCTGAGTTTACGTTGACACAGGCATGCAATTTTAACAAATCTATAAATATTTTTATATAATCTTTGATGTCCTACCGAATAAGTGGTTTTTTAGTTTGAATCTCAGTACATTACGCAACGGATTATAAAGCAGTATAACAGCTATACTAAAAAAAGTAGGTATCAAAATTTTACCTGACCCTGTAGTAAATTAGACTATATAGATATTAAACGGCAAAGGTTTTAATTTAATATTTTAATTACTTACAAACATTTACCTGTTTCATTTGGGTAAAATTGAAAAGCTTAATTCGTAATCTTCTATCTTACTTCGAAAACTTTATATATTCAAAACGTAAGCCCTTCTTTGCTCATGAAATAAACAAATCCGACAGAACTCAACACTTCAAAGAGTTGGTTAAAGAAAATTCTCGAAATTGCTTCCCATTTTGTTATTGTCCGATCACGTAAACAACTGTCAAAGTGGATGGTTCATAAATCATAGTAAATGAATAACTGACGTCCAATTTTTGGTAGTGTTAACATTGAGGTACAATCTATAGAGCCACAATCAGACAAAATAATATGTCCGCGCCAAAACTCTGCGCACGCTACGTAGTGCGCCGAGTTTTATTTTTTTGCGTACAAGCAACATTGAACATTAAAACAAACGTCATAATGTCTACATGTAAAACATTGAATTTGCTCAGACATTTTTTGAGTGTTGTCAGCTATTAGATTGTGACTCTTTAGTATAGTAACTCGATGATGGTTATACTGCGGTTTACTAAAGTACAGCACCAGAATGCTGACTGAAGAAATGACGTCAATTTTGATGGAATTAAATCGCTGTCTCTAGGCGTTTCCACCGGAGAGAGAGAATGAGCTGCGAGGATGCGGTTGTTCATCACTCAGTTTCCATAGAACTATCAAAAGAACGATACTTGGGCGAAGACTCAAGCCTGAGTGCAGACCGTGAATACAAGCCTAAGAAGTTTCTTTACTTTGAGCTGTATCCTAGCAGCGGCCTCATGCGTTCGCACGTAGTGACGGTATTTATGATGATTAAGAAAAGATAAAGTTTTCAAAAATAAAGATTCAGAAATATTTTTTCAGTATAAAACATATGCAAACGGGTATTTATCACGAATTTTACCTTTAATATTCTTTTTAATATTATTATTTTTTCAGTTCCTGAATTTATCGTCTTAGCAACCATAAAGTGTGGTAGATACGCCATTTTTTATTTTATCGAAAGAGGGCCAATTGCAGCGTAGTTGAATTGCAAATACAGAAACTTTCACAGCTAAGAACTTTCTTTATTTTTCGAGACGATGTTACTATTATTATATTTACTGTGGTTTTAGTATCTCGAGGAATTCTGCCAAACTTTGATTTGGCAAGTTATTATTGATATCTGTAGTTTTCTTTCGTAAGCAAACAAAAACAATACCGACCCTCATGCTGACCTTTTACTTAAAAATGCATTACTTTCTTTAGGGTTTTCACATTCTCATGATTATTCTGCTACTATATTAAATCCTCGTGGCTTTTCTAGCGTGTCGTACACGCTACTTTCCATAAAAACTTTGACACCCCATTGCAACCCATTAAAGAGGTAAATGGCGCCTTCTTTAAGTTAAACCTCTGGCAATACATCGGTGAAAACTGCATTCAATTCTATTCTGTAGTTTTTGAGTGATATGGGAACAAACATCCACACAGACAAAAAAAATTAAAATCATTTTTTTTGCTAAAAAAATTAAAATCATTTTTTTTGCTTCTGTTGCTCTTTTAGACCCTCCCATATTAGTTTTTCATAAATATCTCAAATGTACAGACATCGATGTGCGACAGTTTTATTATAATATAAAAATAAATAAATATCCTTGGACATTCCACACAGCGTCATCTAGTCCCAAGCTAAGCAACTTATTGCTTGTGTTATGGTAACCAGATGACTGATATACTACATAGATACCTACATTTTTTTTTGTAAATACATACATATTATAACCAGATGACTGATATACATAGATACATTTTGTTTTTGTAAATACATACATTTATACATGAAAAATAGAGATTTCTGTCTTCTATTGTGTTCAAGAGTCGTGTTACCAAATATCAAAGTAAAGCGATATATTCATACGTGCGTTCGAATCCCGGAAGAAATAAACATTATGAATCGTTCGTTCATAAAATATATTGCGCGTTAACAGAGCTCTTAACGGCGAAGAAATATCGACACCACGTCTGAAAAACATTGTGCCGAACGAAACCAGTCACATTTCTAATACTGTCAATATATAGGTAGTAGATACAACACTGAAAAATATATTTATGAATCTCCCAAGCGAGCTTCGAAATTTATTTAAAGGTATTGGTGGCTATTCAGGATGTCGCCTAAACTAAACTAAACTAATCTGACAGCACTAAAAATGTTGGCGTCCCTTTCATAACGATCGAAATAAAAAGGATGGCATCAATTTTAGTGCTGTCAAATTAGTTAAGTTTAGCTTTACATCCCGAATAACCACCATTATACCTACACTGGGTGTGAAAAAAAGAAATAAAAAAAATATATATATTTTGGTATACTTATAGGCTTGCAACCTGTCATGTATGGATTACTGACATCTGCCTGTGGGCATGTACTTGTAGGCATGACATGTGAATAAGAGAAAAGAATGAATAAAAATGTATTCAACATCATCTTCCTGCCTTTGTCCCACATTACTTGAGTTCGGCACAACAATTATGTTCTCTTCTCCCAATCTCTCCTATCAGCCGTCATCGCCACATTCACCCTATTCTTACTATCTCATCTTTCTCTATATCTGCGGTGGCTAAGGATTAGTACCTCGACTTTCAATCCCAAGGTCGTGGCCGTGCGTCAAAAATTATATGCGCTTTAACACGAGCTTTAAACGGTGAAGGAAAACAGTTAGCTTTCTAGAAGCGTCGATGGGCTTGCAACCTGTCACGTATGGAATGTAAACTTCTGCAAAATGTGGGCATGTACTAAATGTGTTTTTGGATATACCTTTGACTACTCCATTAGACATCTTCATAGGATTTGCAAATACCTCAAAAAAAAGATGTGAAAGAAAATGGCTACCGATTTCTGGAAATTCATTTCATTTTATTTAAATAATTCTAGCTTTGCTGTCTATTATTTGTATTTTGTCGTGATTTTCCAACTAAACTTAAGGCACGCAATTCAAATACCAAATTGAAACAGTTGCAATGCACAAGTCATTTGGATTCTTGCCAAAGTTGCGAAGTTTGTTTTCACTTTTCGAAATAATTCTCGAAAGATATGGATTCACGTCAACAACTCGTTATTTGTATGAAATATGAGCAAAAGTAGCTGCACAAGGAATCTGAGCACTTCGGATTTTCATTAATATCTACTCATTAAATTCCAATGTTCAAAGTGCACTTCAAAGCATATTTTTACAAAGAAATAAACTTTTATGTGCTCTTATTTAGCTGATCCCGATTTACTATAAACTAGAATCTAAAAATATAAGTATAATCGTGACTACCTATTGTGACTTAATCATATTATTTTATATTTAAGTACGATTTATTAATGTTTATAAAGATTATATAGAAAATTATTATCACACAAGTCCGACTTTTACTAGTTATAAGTATGCCGTGTTTAGCATTCGACCCGGTCCCTAACTTTGAGCCAGCCCCATTCACTGTCCCCAACGCTTCCAATGTCGTCCACTTATCTAGCTTGAGTCCGTTTTAAGAAAGAATTCCTTTGACAGCTGCGCTAGTATCTATGTGTAAAAATAAAACCTATAGGGTTTTGACCTCGAAGAACATCGATGAAAACAGATGTTTCAGAATTAGCAGTGACTTATGACACTTTAGTATAGCTATTTAGTCCCAAAGGTTGTTAAGCTACATCTGCTGACGTTTTGAGCTTTGATTTATTGCTTACAATTTAAACGCAAGGATTCAAGGTTTAAATGACGAGCTTTGTGTGTGTATGTTTATGTACGTATGTTGTTACATGAATCATAATATATGTGGATTAGAGAGTATTTGTTTTGCAAACTAGCTCTAACTGCGGTTATACTTATTATTTTTAAGTTTTATAAGTACAATATCTGTTTTAGAAATAGTTAAGCTTTTGAACAAGATTATTAGAATATGCATCTATCGTTTAAATCGAATCTCTGCAGATATTTTCTCCGGGTCCGGGTGTTTTTTATATATAATAACTTAAAAAAAAAAATAAGTATTTAAAAAAAATGTATCTAAGTAATATAATTATCAGTGATCTGGTTACCATAACACAAACATTAAGTTGAATGAATTAAGTGGAATGTCCAAGGATGTTTATTTATTTAATTTCTCAAGAAACATGGATTTATCCTTGATTCGCTATTGATCGGTCACTCTTACAAAAAACCTACTACTACTACCTACTCCAATAATATAAATAAACCTTCGTCTCACAGATTGAGGAAACCCGTATCTAATACCAACTAACTTATTTGATTACCAGAAGAATATGAAGAATAATTACAGCCAAATCCGTTCATTAGCTTTCACCCGAAGAGAAACAAACATCCATATATCTGTAGGACTTGAGGACAAACAAAGTAGGAGAGTCAAATCCTATTCTACTAATACTACTAATATACTACTATACTACTTACTACTAATATTATAAAGGTGAAAGTTTGTGTGTGTGTAAGTGTGTTTGTTACTCTTTCACGCTCAAACGGCTGGACGGATTTAAATGAAATTTGGTACCAAGATTGCTTATATCCTGGATTAAAAAATAGGCTACTTTTGATCCCGGTATTCTCACGGGAATGGGTACTTTCACCGTGGGTAACACGGGACGCAGCTAGTGATAGATAATACTTGTTCAACTGTTTACTCGGGGATCTAAATCAAAAATGGAATACAATTATTGAATGAAAATCTTGACATAAAAAAAATCCAAAGAATTTATACAAAATGGCATCCAATTAAATCATGTTATTTGTGTTGTTTAGACCATGCAAGTCATATTATATTGCTACAATTTAATTGTATGCAACATGTAAGCAACTTGCATCGTGTAAATGGTACTTTACTCACCCAATATTAAGCCCGTCACACACGTAGCTATAATATATAATAATATAAATTATAGCAAGGCATATTACGATATATTTTTTATGCCTTGCTATAATTTATATTACTATATATTATAGCTACGTGTGTGACGGGCTTTAGTAGGATTCGTTTCATTTTCACTGCCATAATGTATATAAAACGCAATCAAACAAAGATATAAAGGAACCTTCGCGTCGATTTTCGTGTGATATCACCTATGAATCTACGGGTTTACTCTTGATATTGGACTGAATTCCAATCCTACGTATAGGTCACGCCACGTAAAAAGAGCGCTGGCTGTCAAACTGCGCAGTGGTCGATGATTGGTGGAGAGGTAACGCGGCGCACTTCATACCATTGATTTAGCGTGTGCTATTGGTCCGTCAGCGAGTGAACACAGGCGCAAACATACCCCCGCTACTTCCCCTCAGCGCTCTTTTTACGTGGCGCGACCTATATGCACGATTATTATTGAACTAGACTTTCAGATACGAACTAACTTAGCTAAGATTGCTTAAAAGCACTTAAAAGTACAAATTAAACCCAACAACTCCTAACTTTATTCGCTAAGAAAAGTTAGAGAAAAAGATTACAAGAAAAACAAAAACATAAAAACTAATTCGACTTTAAAGTTGGCTAATCATCAGGATCTTGTCCAAAAGAAATTCAGTTAAATACTATGCCATCTGGTGGCTCAGTGGATAAATGTCCCCTTAAGTTTTAGAGGGTGCGGGCTCGATCCCCGATGCAGGACAATATATTTTTTTGATCTGCAAAAAAACGATATTTAAAATTTTAAAATATCTAGTACTCCTCCGCTAATTTAATGTAAACCAAAATGGTTTAGAAATTGTACTAAAAATATATTTAGTAATGGTGTCATGAAATCATTACATTAACTCTTCGTTTAATCATTACTATTTGCAATTAAAATCCTGCGTGAAGATTGGAATCGTGTATCGAGAGTTATCGCCCAAGGGAAAAAGCAATAAAGGTGGACGCTGACTCATCTTTCTATCGTAAGAAGTTGCAAGATGGAGTTCGGCGTACTATTGGCAGTGTACGTTCGATTTAAGAAAGCGCATAGTGTGAAGCGTAGCGGTTAGCGTAGCGGTTAGCGTAGCGGTTAGCGTAGCGGTTAGCGTAGCGTTCAGCGTAGCGGTCGGTGTAGCGGTTAGCGTAGCAGTGTGCGTAGCGATCTGCTTAGCATCTAACGTGTGTTTATTTCGTTTTTGGTTTTGGTTTAGAGAAGTGTATTTAAATAAACACAGAACTCTGCGTTTCACAAAACATACAGTAATGTAGATGTATCTGGTGAAGAGCCGTACCTTTCACCTAATAATCACCTGCAATCGGATATCGGATGAGTAGTTTTGGAGATTACCCCAAACAAACAAACCAACTTAACCTATTTATAATATTAGTATCATTATTTCATTTTGTTCAAACGCTCTTCAAAACGCTCAGCGGCTTTAAGACGCAAAAACTCTGTTATTGATGACGAACTTATTAAAAGTTACTTTCCACGTCAATGTTAGTTGAAACAGAGCGTGATTGAGTCAGACAATTTATTAAAGTGCTGCCTTTATACCTTTCAACGCTTTTTTAGTTTTAATCTAATGAATAAAGTTCGCTCTGAACAAATGTTTAGATAACTTCTAAGAAGCTGGTTTTATCATTGATGTAAATGATAATTGAATATGTCTGTCAAAAAACATTATTCTCGAGTTAAAAAAATACAATTTGGAACCTCCATGGTCTTTTATACTTGTGACACTTGGACTTGTTATATCGTTTGTCAATATTTAAGTGGTAGTGAGAAGTATGTCCAAATATGACGACCCCTGTGGCGTAGTGGGTGAAATCCCGCCTGAGATGCAGAGGTTGCGGGTTCGATCCCCGCTGCGGGTCAAATGTTTGTATGATCTGCAAATATTTGTCTCGAGTCTGGGTGTTTTCTATTTATTTACAAAAAATATATATACATAAGTAGTATATCAGTCGTTTGGTTACCATAACACAAGCTGCCATACCTTACATATACATATACCTTAACATTAAATTTCTTAGCTTTAGTATAGATGCTGTATGGAATGTCCAAGGATATTTCTAATTTTTTTTAATATGTATTTGGTACTGAACTAGGTACCTACATTTTGCAGAAATCGGCATTCCATACTTGATTACAAGCAAATCATCACAAAAGATAACTGGTTTCCTCACGCTGTTTTTCTTTACAGCATAGTGCTCAATAATGGACATTATTTTTTTTATGAAACCAATCTAAAGTTGAAGTACTATCCTACTGCCAACGCGTTTCTCGTATCTGATCAATAACCATTTATGTAAATGCTAATTGAAAATGTTTGCCACCGATATTCAATTTGCGATCTACACATAAATGGTATATAATTTTCTTTTCATTCTGAAACTTGCGAAATATACTTTGGTTAACAGCAGATGCTATCAGAAAATCAACACGAATTCTTCATAAAACGATACTTTTGAGTCAAAGAGAATGGACATTTTTCTGATACGACTTGTCGAATATTGATATTCACAATAAAATGTTAAATATTCTTTACTAGCTGCGCCCCGCGGTGTTACCCGCGGTGAACTATTCCACTAATATTGTAATATTTTAATATTTTATGGATGTAAAACTACCAAACGAATTTGGCTGAAACTTAAAATACACATAGTTTAAGACCTGGAATAACACATAATCTACTTTATATCCAGGTAGGTATCACGCGAGCGAAGCCGCGGGTGCGTAAGTTTGTTTATATTTTTATCTTTTCTACACTAATTTATACTAATATTATAATAGCACACGGGAAATAACTCACGTAAAATTATCGTCGATTTAGATACCGACAATGTTTCGATTTTTCCGGATAATCTTCATCTGGGTATGAGTGTGGTGACTCCTCTTTATGATACCAATATTATAAAGAGGTAAAGTTTGTTTGTTCGTATGTAGTACCCCAAGTAATCTCCGAAACTACTCATCCGATTTCAAAAATCACCGATGTATAGCATGGACTTTCCGAATGAACATTGGCTATATTTTATCAACGATGGTACCACCCGTGCAAAGTCGTGGGCGAGTGAGCTGGTATAATACCTATAGAAGAAAATGTATAAGGGTGAACCTTACAAGAACTCTTTGAGGGAATTAACCGAGGCTTAACCGTATCTCAGATCTTTTATCAAACAATCTTGTTTGAGATAAACAGACCTTATTTTGATTTAAGTTTAAAAATAAAAATGTACAGAATTCTTCTGAATCTTGGGTTTCTAAGAAAGAGAAAGAAAGAAAGAAAAATCATTTATTCTTGTAGGACCTCAAGGATCACTTAAGTTTCGTTTTACATGCTAGGTGATTCTAATGCCTGCTCCAACGCCATCTAAGCCATCTTACTTCCTATTCTACTAATATTGAATATGGATGTTTGTGGATGAAATGATGGATGGATGTATGGATGGTTCACGCAAAAACGACTAAACGGATTTGGCTGAAACTTAAAATATACATAGACCTGAAATAACATATAGGCTACTTTTTATCCATGTAGACTACGGGGGTGAAACCGCGGGCGAGTAAGCTATTGTTTCTATAACCTTATAAAAAAAAAACTCCGATAGTATTATTTTGATAATACCTTCTGGATACAAGAATCTAGTAACAAATTAATCTGTCTTCGGCTACTCACTTAGCACAAGTTTGACAAATGTCTTACAACTAAGAGCATAATGTAGGTACCATTTACATGATGTCATTTTCTTGTCATACCAGAGCAATAATTAAGTGCAATAATTACGCGCACTTAATTGACGTTCAATAATTGTAAGTAAGGGAAGGTTCATATCTGTCGTAAAATACGCCGAGCGTATCATCTAGCGTATCATCGGTTGAGTGTGAACGGTCAAGTGTTTTTCTATACATTTGTCTGTTCTGGTGTATAATACGCGACGCATGTTCCGTCAGATATGAACCTTCCCTAACTGTTGTTTAGGCCTGGCGCGCACTAGGCAGCCAGGCTGCGGCAGCCAGGCTGCGGCAGCCAGTAAAACATATGACGTTGTATAGGAGCCCGCGCACTAGGCAGCCACGAAATCTCGGCTGCAGCAGCCAATAAAACGCGCCTGTTTGCACGGCAGCCAGCTGGCTGCGCGCAGCCAGAACGTGTGTAGGCGAATGTATGTGGCTGCAGTCAGTCTCCGCGCACTAGTTGTAGCAGCCAGACGTATTTTGCGTTCCGAACTTGACAAGATGACTTTCGATACAGAGAAATTTATTGATTGGCTGTTATAACTGGCTGCGCAAATATTCTGGCTGCCGCAGCCTGGCTGCCGCAGCCTGGCTGCCTAGTGCGCGCCCGGCCTTAGACCTTGCAAGTCGTGATGACAGTCAATTTAATTGTATGCAACAGGCCGGAATATTGCATCGTGTAAATGACACTTTAGGCACACTTGTAATAAAAACTGTAATTCAATACCAAAAGGTATAAAAAAAGGTTGTTTTATGGTTGGTGGTATGTCTCCTGAAGACTGTAAGTTCAAATCAATATTTTTTAACGGTAAATCATACCAGCTATATGTATATATATATACCAATGGTTAAGGAATGCCAAATTGAGTTAGCTAGCAAAATGAAAACATAGAATAGAAAAAAATTTATTTACATCACTCACATTACAGTACAGGTACAATTAAAATATTTTATGTAGGAAAGATGAGTGAAGCAAATCTGTCACCACTCAGCATTCGCTGTAGAAGCTGAAGCAGCAACTACAGCGCTGGTTTTCAGTGATGCCGCAGTAACATAACCCAATAGTGTGTTTAAACTTACCCCTTCCTCAATAAATCTTTGTAGAATCAAAAGTTAAGGCACTAGTCAGCTACCATTAAGATAATGGAGATATAGCTTAACATATTATACTGCCATCTCCGTCTATAAAACCGGTGCTAAGTGCAGCTACTGGCTTAAAATAGGATAAATGGTCCCAAATGGGCAGACGTGCTCGTCATACACATTCCTCTGGGACCATCGTCCTTGGGTGGACGCTTCTGGACGCGAAATCACTTGGGAATGTATGACGTCATACTTGAAATAGGTATTATATCTACTCCTAACATGAGTTTCGATAACTTTGACGGTTTCAAACTTCCTATAAGTAATATAAAAAAAGTAAGTTCGTATTATGAGCAAGTGGCCAACTCTGGTGACGGAGTTTGTAGGCCGTCTTAAGGCCTCCGTCATGGCTTAACAACCTTTTAAAGCCGGGACCAACAATTTAGCGTGCCCTCCGCTCCGAAGCACGGAAGCGCTCAGATATTAATACCACTTGCAGTCATCCAAGTAGTGACCGCTCAGAACGTTGCTTAACTTCGACGATCTATCAAAAACTTCTTCTTCTTCGCCACAAGCGCTTCGTACTCATGGCGTGAATGAATAAAACTAATGCCCATATTTTTGAAAACAAAAAATCCCTGCCTTTTGAACACATGAGCTGGTGGCGCTACACCAGCCAATCTAAATCTGCTCGGTCGGGAGATTGTGGCAATGACCAACAATCTCCGGTCCGGAGGTCCAACCTCCCGCGTAATCTGCCCACGGAGGGTCGGAAGTGAAAGTGAGGGATTATGCAAAAATGGCGACTTTAGCTAGGGTCAGGGTTTGCTAACATTGTGATGTGATGGCCATATTTTATGTCATCATTTATTCATCAACTGTTGATCTCAAATGTGCGCTTTGATCACTGAGTTTCTTAAATTGTTAAATTGTCGGTCCCGGCTTTTAAAGTCGTTAAGCCATGACGAAGGCCTTTAGGCGGCCTAAAAAACTCTGTCAACAGAGTTGGCCACTTGCTCATACGAACGAACGAACGAACTGAGTTTCTGATTCTAGACCAAAATTCCTGAGATAATCAACGGATTTGGCTAAAACAAAATGAAATATGATCACGACTGTATCCCCAGGGGGCTGTAGACATTTCTTTTCAGATCTTTAGGCAATTTTAGATCCTTTGAAGATGTCTAAGGAGTAGTCAGAGGTACCCAAAACATATTTAATACATGCTCACATTTTTTATTTTGGATTGCCTAAAACTTGTAATATACATACTACATAGTTTATGACCTGGAATAACACATAGGTTAATTTTTATCCGGATAGGTACAACGCAAACGTAGCTGCGGCGGTGATTAAATTAAATTTGTATTACATAACTAGGTAGGCTCGGAAGAGCATCTAAAGATGAGCTTAGAAAACCCTACAATTATGCATATTCATTGGATAGACCTGAAAATACCTCGAATCATTATTATAAGGTTTTTAAAAAGGTTTTTAGGTAAGCCTACCTTTTCAACAATGTAAGGGTAAGGTAGGCGTAGGTAGAACGTAGACGATGTATATAACTCATCTAGAATATTCTAGATAATTCAGATAATATTAATGTAATGCCGTTCTTAACTCGGACTCACAACCTTCGGATGAGAAGTCACAGCACTAGCAAACACGGTTGCGTTAGTACCAAAAATGTATTGAGAATGTGTATTGATAGAATAAACTTCATGTACCATAGCCTCGTTTAGCGTAGCTCTAGTGGAAACAACTTAGCTGGTAGCTCCACTGATCCAAGCCAATGTCAGACGGAAAAGTGTCCAAGACACTGGCAGCATTGCCGCGTGATTGGCAATGCTGATTCTTTGAGACAAATAGGTGCCAGAATCTTGTGTTGCTTCGACCTGATTTTGTTGTTCAATATAGCGAACGCGAATAGATATATAACCAAATTAAAGAAATGATCAAGCAACTACTATCTCTGGATAAGCTTTAAATTAAAATATTGCAGATAAGCCTATTTAACTGCTTAACGCACTTCGAAGTAAATTAAGAACTTCCATTAATTTTCCGTCAGCTTTTCGCAATAAATCAGGCGTTTAATGAATCTTAAAACCGCTGAAACACTTTCAATAATAGATTACGACAGGTGGCGCGGTCATCACTAAATTATTACTTAGGATAATACCTTTAAATAAGGGCGTAGTTACGCAGAAGATTCCGGGTTTAGGAACTTTGTTATAGTATTGATTGTAACTCGGAAAGTTCTTCGTCTAAGACTATAAACATTATGTCCAATAACCTAGTCCTACCTACTTTCTCTTTTTCTCAGTCGGCATCTTCATTGCTGAAGATCGTGTCTAAAGAGACTGGATTGTTCACTCGTTACATTATGCTTTTCCACGTTTTCAGGTTTTCGGCGGTCTTCAAAGCTTCAAGTATTGACAGTCCTATGAGTGATCGAATTATCGGATTATTGGTCAGACTGTAGAATACATGAGCAGGAAAACACAAGGAAAAAGATCAACTATATCTAAATCTCCTGAAACAGTAAAACAATTAAAACAAAAAACCCTTTCACCCACACCACGTTTATTTCAAAGTTTAATTTATGTAATTTTGTGGTTCCGCGGGTGATTGATCCACAAAACAAACATCGTATCCACTTTACAAACTTTACAATTAGTATGAGTGATTGAGAGTGTGCTATAACGCCGAAGAACGAGCGGGATAGCAGATAATATTTTTTGTCGTGAGTAAGTAGTGCAGAGATAGTAGATATGCAACATAATATGTCAACTAGTAAAATAAGTTATTTAAATCTCTACGATTCTTACCAAGGTACGTTGTGCAAGTTTAAGAAATTTCCAATTTTATCGAATTGGTTACTCCTAGCGACACCTATCATGCATTTTAATAACTAATTTTAGACTTACGTTTTGAAGTATTGGATGAGGAGTCCTTTTATCTTTATCGTCCTGGCTATGAATTCACGTTTGTATAGCGTCATAATAAGCCAGTAATAATCTAATCTGCAAGTACGTTCTCAAGTTTCGCCTATAGAGGCCTAAAAGGGACGGAAACATAATAATAATGAAACGGAAATGGTTTGGCTGCACCTCTAGGCCTCACATGCCGGCCTTTCATTTCCGAATCGAAAACTCATTTCTAAATCTCTGCAAATGTAGGTCTGGTGGAAATAAGAAAAACTGTGCTCCGAGAATTGACTGAGACCTTTTGATCTGGGAAATAATTTATTTTCAGCGCGTTTCGAAGCGAAGATTCAAAAGAATTATCAAAAATCTTTTTTTAGAAATCTTTCAATTATCTTGTCAGTTTTTCAACAATGTCATTACCAATTACTTATTGTCATAGTTATAATTACAGGTAGTATTGGATCAAGCAGCATAGTATATCTTAGAAGCTTTAAATAAAAATAACTAAAAATCCATAGACATTTCACACAGTAGTGGCAATTCGGAGTATCGCAAAAGCTAAACTTAACTAACTAAAAATGTTGCCGTCCCTTTCATAGCGATGGGAATAAAAAGGATGGCATTAATTTTAGTTTAGCTTTTGCGACACTCCGAATTGCCACTAGTGTCATTTAGTCCCAAGCTAAGAAACTGCATTATTGTATATGCGCCACAAAGTAAATTCGTCACGGAGCTACTAGACCAGATCGTTTGTAACGATCCTTAGGGGCTCAACTGGTTAAAATTATATTTTGTACAGCTAAGTAACTATTTAGTATTTTGTTTTGTAATAACGTCTGTTATTACGTAGAATAAACCCCGAGTAACGTTTGGTAATCACAAGAGAGTCGATCAATGTGAGGTCATGAAACCAATGTTGGTGATTCAGCCGGCAAATATTTGAAGCGCGTGATGGGCTCGTAACATTTACTTTGATGTAACCAGTAACTGCCTTTACGCGTTCGCAATAGGGTGGTCGACGAAGCCTTAGTATGGATAAATATTAAGTATTTCCGAGAATAATATTATTCTGGGATGTTCTTAAATAAGATCACTGAAAAAAGTATAAGGGTTTATCATCAAGGGTCGGATTTTCCTCGAAGTTTCGATCCGTGGGCTTGCCAGATATACGAATAGTAACATAATTATTTCTCTTTTCCAGGTAATGTACTGCCCACCGCCATACAACGATGGCATAGGTCGTCCCCAAGCTACGAAGACAACACGCACGGGCAACGGCAACTCGTGTCACGACATCGTGTGAGGTTCGGCCCGGGGCCGTCGCGGGACAGCGGCAACTGACGTGTGAACGAGCCCTTAGACTACGCCGCGATTTTTATCACTTTTTATAATTTTAATTTCTTTTGTAAATAGTTATTGTATAAAGGCTTGGAAGTTAAGCTTGTATAAATCGACACAACGTAAATTCTTGCCTGCGTAAACGAGATTGTAAATTGCAATCTACACAATTTTAATAATAGTTAGTACATTGTTAATGTAAAATAAAAAGTAGATGTAGTTTTTGTAGAATTAGGTTAATTTGAAATAAGGTTTTTCTCGTTCATTTCTATATTTTTGAGCCCAAATGTAGAAATGAGTGACAAGTTTGTAAACTAAAGTTGTAACATCGAAATAAGAATTTAGGATTATATTTGATGTGTAGTAAATAATACAACAATCATAGCTTGTAAATAAATTAAGATTCAAATATATATTGTTATTACAAGGACTATAAATAAATATAAGATTTAATCATGTAATACTAAAACTGTGTATCCAAGATACAAGATTGTTTATTATAATTAATGTTTAATTTAATATTTACGTAAATGGATGTAATAATTTTAGAATTTCATTGTACATTTAAATAAATGCGATAAACGTTAACACGATATTGTAACATGCTTTAAGAGATCAATGAATAATAAATGTTTTTGTTTATACGTTGTTTTAATTATTAACTACTTTGAAGACGATCACTCAAAAATCGGCTTGTCACTTGTCTATGATTTCAATAGTAGCTATGTACTAATAAGGATAATATTTATTACATACTAAAACCATACTAATATAATATATAATATAACTGAGTTTGAACATAAAATATTTTCAATTTTTTTTTTAGCCCATCGTGTCCCACTGCTGGGCAAAGGCCAGTTATATTTAACACAACACACAGACAAGTTCATTAAAACATTAATCTATCACAATACATTTCAAGGATTCTAGATTCTCGTTAACAAGCTTACATACAAGTGCTAAAGATAAAACTGTAGTGGCCTAGAGGGATAAAGAAATCGTTATACACTAAAATACAACATAAAGTTTTTAATTGGACGTCTTTTCATGCTTCGTTTAGCCAATCTCATGCTGCTTGAATATTTAAAACCGTATGTATTTGAAGGTAATTTATTCTCATGTTATGAAAGGCAAAAAAATGTCAATAACTAGTAGGTACTCTATTTTCTAAGCCGATATGATAAACATGTTGTTTTGACCCATATAAAAGGGTAGCTTATGAAATGATATTTCTAACCTGATTTTCCGAACAATCAACTGAAGCTACTGAACTTTTGGTAAATTCGAAAGAAAAGTAAGTTTATGATTTTTTACAAAATATAAACAATTAAGATGGCTAATGATTTGGGTGATGATGAAAAGTCGCCAAAACTATTTATTTATTATTTATACCTAGTTATTTATTTATTTTATTTATTTATTATTTATATCTTGCTTTTTATTACACGTATGCTAACCACAAAAACTACAAATAAAATATACGTAGGTAATGATTTTCCCTCATTTTGTTTGGTCTTTATGGTGGCAGAAATAAGAGTTTTCGGATTTAGCAATAATTTAGTTCGTCAGTTATCGTCATAATTTTGTGCCGTTTTATTCACCTGTAAGTACTTACAAGTACGGTTTAAGCGCTCGTGGCGAAGCTTGCTAAAACGTTCTTGATAGATAGTAGAAGTTAAGCAACATTCTGAGCGGTCACAACTTAGATGGGTGACCGCAAGTGGCATTAATATCTGAGCGCTTCCGTGCTTCGGAGGGCACGTTAAATTGTCGGTCCCGGCTTTAAAAGTCGTTAAGTCAGGACGGAGACCTTAAGGCGGCCTAAAAACTCCGTCACCAGAGTTGGCCACTTGCTCATACGAACTTATTTACTTAGTATGGTTTAATACCTACAATACGTTTGGAACCTTATTTCCCGATCGAAACGAAACGCCACTCGAAACTTTCACAAACTTTTAGATGAAAATTTTATTTTATTCTTAGCGCTCATGCCCGCGAGACAGTTTTTTGCCGGCGCCGACAACGGCGAAAAATTATGTCTACGCTGGTAGTTACTGAATTCGGTAGGTTAACCAACATAAGCTGACCGGCGATGATTGTTACGATGCATCGTTTTTGGCCTAAAGAATTAAAGAGATTGAGTAGTGTAGATTTTTTGTTATTATTTTTATTCCCATCTTCACGGCTTGCTCTATCTCTCAAGAATATGCACTATCCTGTTTTTTTGGAGAGGGTGGAGAAGGTCACGACCCTCAGCATTGACGTAAACGATGCGAGGAGGACTAAAAATGTAAGTATTGGAACCTACACCTTTGACTACCCTTTTAAACATCATGAAAGGATCACAAATACCCAAAGATCTTAAAAAACGTCCACCGTGCCTCGGGCTAATCATAAACCTGTTTTGTTTATTTCCAGGTACCAGTAAAAAGTAAAACCAGTTAATTCCAAGCTCCATTCCTCACTCAATCTCAAAAATAATGCTTTTAAATCGCCTCTCAAAAGCGAGTAAGTGCTGTAGTTAGGCAGGTCGTTAGTTTTTATCGCGTTTTGGCGAGCTGCCAGGAAACTGCTGCTATAAAGATGGCGCCACTGGACTGAATGCAGGTGTTAAACTGTTTGTGAAGTTAGTTAAAAATGACTTATTTTGTGAAAAGCCTTAAAAATTAAAGTAATAAGCTCTACCTAATGTGTGCAAGCTTGTTTTGATATAGGTACACAGCAAGTAATATTGTTTTTTCGTCATGACGTATTTTAATAGGTGATACTAAGTACCTACCTAAGTAGGTACATACTTTAGCCTAGGTTATTTTATCACTAGGTAACCAATTATCATAATGTTGCACATCCGAAATGGATAGCTGTATAACTTGTACCTATCATTTAAGACCTACTCTTGTACAACAGTTTTTCAATAAAATATTTCTGATTCTGATTCTGATTCTGACGTCAACAAGGCTTGTATGTGATAACGCTAACGCTGTCTCGCTCTATTACTATCTCTACGCAGGAAAACGATAATGTTTCTGAAGATCATCGGTACGAATCCCAAGCAAATATTTTCTCATTTCGTTCATCAGTGAGTCGTGAGTCGTGAGTCGTGAGTCGTGAGTCGTGAGTCGCGAGTCGTGAGTTCTTAGTTGTGAGTCGTGAGTTTGGGTCGTTTTAAGACCTTTATTGAATATACCGAAAATACCGAAATCTCGTAATCTCGATATTCATTAAAAAGTAATACCGAAAACACCGATTTTTGAGAAGAGGTCCGGATTTCTAATTAGGGGTCGCAATACCGGTATTGATACCAACCTCGCCCAGTAACAAGAACTTCTTTAATTAGCGTTCAATTAGCAGGTTTATAAAAATAAAAGCAAAAGAAATTCCTCGAACGACTCGTAATAAAAGAAATAATGAAATATCTGACATTTTGATATTAATTTCAGATAACAACGATGATTGAACTTATTTTTATTAGAAATGAACAAAAAATATAATTTATGAGTTCGCGTGCCAAGAATGGCTATTAAAGGCACGCTTGCTTGGTCTTGTTTTGTGAGAAAATGTAAACGTCATATTGCACGTAGTTTATCAGTTGTTGGCAGTGGTATTTTATAGCCTATCCACACTTCGCGCCACGGTTCGCGGCGACGCGACGCAAAGCTATAAACAATCCACATTCACAGAGATCTGATAATGGTGTTCGCGTTCCTTGACAAAAACGGAAACAAGCCGAGATTAAGCGAATGCAATCTACACTCCTTCACGCGTTGTTTTTTTACACAATAAAACCAAAATATACAAGAACTAAACCCCATTTGAGGTTCACAGAATTGCTTTACTATTAACGCCCAAACTATTAACTGAACGTCATAAAGTAGACGTAGCTTAAAACAGTGTTTATACATCGTTAAGATGCGCCAAGCAACGCCAAAAACCAACGTTAAAATGTAACCATCGAGGAAAGGTGAGATCACACGACAGACATCGCGACAGAGCTCGTAGGTAAATTTAAAATTAATGTGTTCGAGTGGCCAACTCTGGTGAGCTTTTAGGCCGCCTAAAGGCCTCCGTCATGGCTTATCGACTTTTAGCTCATCCAAGTTGTGACCGCTCAGAACGTTGCTTATTTCGACGATCTATCAAGAACGTCTTAGCAAGCTTCGCCACGAGCGCGAATGAAAAAATAAATAAATAAATAAATATCCTTGGACATTCCACACGGCGTCATCTAGTCCCAAGCTAAGCAATTATATGCTTGTAATTCAATTGAATAATTGAAACTTCAGTATTGTATAATTTCAAAGGAACTTACAGATAATTCGAAAGCAGTATTATTCTACAATGAGCGGTCTTAACGCTAAGAAGCAATCTCTTACAGATTTTACCATGAGTTACACTACACACTACTATAACTGACGTCATTAACGATAAATTGAATGGTACTGAAAGGATTGGCTTACAAACACCGAGCTTAAATTAGATGCAGTAAACCTATGTTGACTGAATAAATAGGTAATGATTCTATAGAAAGCTTTATGGGGCCAGGCAAAATTGGTTTTATGCGAACATTTTAATTAAAAGATATTATGAAAATGACTTTAAGTGCAATATTTTTGACGACCTCTGTGGCACAGTGGGCGAAAGCCCGCCTGAGACGCAGAGGTTGCGGGTTCGATCCCCGCTACGGGACAAATGTTTGTATGATCTGCAAATATTTGTTTCGTGTCTGGTTGTTTTCTATGTAGGTATAATATGTATGTATTTAAAAAAAAATGTATCTATGTAGTATATCAGTCATCTGGTTACCATAACACAAGCATTAAATTGCTTAGCTTGGGACTAGATGACGCTGTGTGGAATGTCCAAGGATATTTATTATTTATTGGCAGAATAATCGGTGAACAACATAAAAGAAATAAACAAAGGACATGCTGTGGTGTGGACATAGAATCTATTAATTTTTTTAAGTTGGTTAAAAAAAATAAACTCAGCTCAGCGCCCAGCTGATTATTCCACTTGCGGTCACATATCCAAGTAGTGACCGCTCAGAACGTTGCCTAACTTCGACGATCTATCAAGAACGTCTTGGCAAGTTTCGCCACGAGCGCTTCTTTGTAAAATACCTACATAAAGGTCACACACATTGTCCTACGCTTGTATATAAAAAAAATACAATAATACTTTTATGCAAAACATTCTGAAACATATTATTATAGTTATCTGTAGTACAATCACATACGTAATTGTCCTGAGAGTCTTGACAGACAGACAACAATTGCATTTTTACGACTAAATGTTTGACCCAAGTATTATATCAATGCACAGAGATCAACTTAAATTCAAAATAGATTAAACAGTACAGAAAACTCAATATCTAACTGTATCCGCTCCACAGATTAAAAACAAGCATCAGTTTTCGAAGAATCACTACCTATAGACTAAATAAAGTGCTTGTTAGCTTGCTTACGGCCTGTTTTAATAACCTATCTTTCTTTGGTATAAAAAAATAGGTTATTTGGTTTACTATCGGTAGTTTTTTACTTTTTTTTGTATGGAAGTAATGTTAAATATCTACCCACAGTAAGCAAAATCAAAGATAGATAGATTATTGAGACTGGCCGTGAGACGTTCTTGATAGATCGTTAAAGTTGAACTGTTACAATTTAAATAGATGACCGCAAATAGTATTAACTGCTGCATGCATTCTTGCTTCGGAAGGGCACATTAAATTGTCGGTCTTGGCTGTGAAATTGTTAGGCCAGGAGGCCTTTAGGTGGCTTAAAAACTCCATCAACAGATTTGGCCACTAGCTTAAACAAGCTCACCTAGATGTATGTACCTTCTTTCTTTCTTACTTTTTATTGATTTTTTTTTATTGAAATATGACATTTATTATTATATGCATGCAATTTTTTTTAATTATCAATTTTTATTACTAATAATCTAATTTAAAGATGAATGACCAATGATTGTGAATTGAATTTTAATTACAATGTAGGTACTTACCTAACTATTTGTATGTCATGACAATGACTGAATGAAAGAAAGAAAGAAAGAAAGAAAAATCATTTATTCTTGTAGGACCTCAAGGATCACTTAAGTATCGTTTTACATGCTAGGTGATTCTAATGCCTGTTCCAACGCGACTCCCTACACCAGGGAAAGAATCAGGCAAGAACCTGGTGGTGTGGGCCTAGCTTTTTTTTAAAAGCGATCCCTTAACAATCTAAAATACTTAATCTAAATAGTCAAGCTTCAGTGGGAAGCCAGTCGAACAAAGTAAGGCATGTCAAAGAAAGTAAAAGTAATTGTAAAGTTAACAAGATAACACCTCAACAAAATGTTGTCTGGCATCACACGCTACACTTGGCCGACTTAAGTGGTAGGTACCTACTTATCAAGGTAGTAAAGATATTGTATACCATCAACCGTCGAGGGGCACAGCGATATCAGGCCACGCAATTTTATCATTAATAAAAGCCTCAATGGAATAATACGCTTTCTCTACAAGAATATTCTTTATGTACGTTTTAAACCTTCGAGTCGGTAGGTTAGTTACGTTGATTGGGAGTTTATTGTAAAAAAGTACAGTATTTCCCATAAAAGAACCGTTTACTTTTTCTAGTCTAAATTTAGGCACACATAATTTATTTTTATTTCTAGTGTTAATTTTGTGCACATCACTTTTTTTCTTAAAGTTGTTTATATATTTGTGAGTGTGCAATAAGTTTACATAAATATATTGCGAAAAAACAGTAAGAATATTTATTTCTTTAAAACGTAAATGGCGCGGACAGCTCGCTTATGCAGAACTATATATTATGATGTACCTAATATGCTTGTGACATAACCATATTCAGAACAAATAAATAAATCTTTATCTTTATCTATAACCAACAACAAAATTAAAACTAAATTCTAAGGGTGATGTTTAATTGCATTGAAACCCACCATCTGCGAAGCCTCTGAATAATCTAGAACTATCGTATTCAATTAGTTCCGGAGTTCTGCAACTTTTGCGTGGGTTCATTCTTCAAAGTTTAATCACCCTGTGCAACCTGGCTGAAACTTCTAGAATACATTTTTATTGCATTCTTTAAATAATTTATTTATAAGTTTTTTTTGTCATTTTCTACGGAAGGCAAACTTTTTAAAAGAAGTAGGTAGGTACATACTTATTATTCCATGGTTTTGAATTAAGAATGAAATGAATGAAATTAAAAAAAAAAGTACTAAGAGCACATTGAGGACAAAGGTGCTACTTACAATCCAAATTAAAAAAATAAATTCCAATTTAAATGCGATGTTCTAAAGTCTAATTTCCATTTCCTTCTTCCTTATATTTTCTATCGTACGCAGTATAATAGTGAACTGTACCATCTCCCACAAGAATAAAGTTTTGTAATATAAAAGCCGGCAACTAAATAATATGACCGGACCTAACTGCAAGGAGTTTGCTATTGGTTTAGAGAGAAATCTTTTTCTACTCAACAGTAACTTATCAAGTGTTTTTTACCTCAGAAGTGTAAAAACAAAAAAAAATCGGTCTTCTATTTGATGGAGTAGCAAATCGGTGAACATAAATATAAAAAAATACAGTGAAACATAGAACCTCCTTTTCAAAGTCACTGTGTGTTTGTGGGACTACTGTCAAAAACGGGAAAAAAGCGCGGGCTTGTCATCATCATCCACACGTCGTCTCATCCCACAGCTGAGCATAGGCCTCTCTTCGCTTGTGCCAACCTCCCCTATTCTGCGCTAGTCTATCCCTTAAATACCTACGACCTATTTAGACAATGTCGTCGACTCATCGGGCGGACGACCTACTTAAAAATGTTAAAACCAGCATCACAAAGTTATTGTTTTCGGTTTTTATGAGGGTATATGTCGGTAAGCTTGCCTCGAGGCTAAACATGGTCTTCATTACTGTCTGTAACTTTTTTCACTAAGATTTAATGAAGTCATAAAACATTTTCTCGACGATTACCTCATAATTAAATGAAGATTTATCGCTGTTTCAGGATAATTACGAATATTGTTTGAATGTACTTATGTTTATTTTATTTTGTTTCTTATAAAGTGTGCAATAAAGCTATAATCTATTCTATTTAACACTAGCTGCACCCCGCGGTGTTGCCTGCGGTGAAAAGCTCCCGTTCCTGTTGAAATACTAGTTACCAGTAGACCTAACATGTGCAACGCGTCGAGACGACAAATTCAATATCTCGATAATGTCAAACTGCTCTAACGTACTATGTTAGAGAAGGAGAGAATATTTTGTCGACGACGAGATGATTTCTCGTGTTGCACATGCTAGGCCCGCTGATCATGGCGCCCATCTCGTTAGTAGACGTTCTACGCTGCGCTTGCCGATCCGCTGTCTCCATTCCAGAACGTTTCAGACCCAACGGCCATCTGTTCTGCGTGCCATTTCAACGAGGTAATCCAGTTGGCTATGTCGGTGACCCTCGTTCTTCTGGGTATCTCCTAATTTCTGAGGATATCTTATCTTGTCTTATCTTATCTTATCTTATCTTATCTTATCTTATCTTATTATCCTCTTCATAGCTCGTTGAGCGACTCTGAGCCTATTCATAAGGCATAGTGTGTAGCAAGCGGAAATGGCCAGACTTTAAGGCTCAACTCACACCAAAAGAGCATCGAAGAGCAGCGAACAGCGCAGTTTCAGTATCATACGAATTTCAACTTTATTTTCATTACTACGATCGCTGCTCTACGATGCTCTTCTGGTGTGAGTTGAGCCTTACACATGAGATGACATTTAACGATGTACAACAAGTTTTGTTTAAGTATTTCTTTTAGCAGATAATAAAATAAAAAATAATCCCACTAAAAATAATTTAAATGGAAAGAAGTTGGTTTGCTTAGCATCAGTTTTCGAATTAAAAAACAGAAACTATTTTCGAATTTCTTTGTTTTTACTACACAGCAAAAATGACGGGTTGTCTCGACAATCTGACACAATCATTTTATTTATAATTTCTCTGTATCTATTAATTTATTTATAAATCTAAACAGATAATTAGGTAACCGTTTAAACATCCACGAATAAGAGTCTGTAAGCCACTCTATCAACAGATTGTTAAGAGCAAGTGAAATAGCAGCACTATCAAGTCAACTTTAAACGACTTTAAAAAAGGAAGAGGTTCAGTCCGCTCTGTAAGTATTTTTTTAAGTAAGTTTGATTACCAGTTATTCCATCAAAAGCTTCCCGAAGAAATTATTTTTTTCCATAACACAAAAAACTTGTGCTAAGGCTACTTTTGACAACAGAAATACTTTTAATTATTATACATTTATATATGTAGTAGCCATCAAAATATGCAAATTGCTTTTATTTTGCGCATTGTTTAAGTATAAATAGTTATGTTGCAAGATGCAGGTGTGCAGTTTTGGGGTCGGACGAGAAACTTCTGCAGGTAACTTTTTAATAATAATACATACATCATTAAAATTAATAACGGCCTAAAAAATCCGTCGTGGCCACTGTTGGCCACTTGCTCATTCAAACTTTCCTAAGTACCTACTTACTTGCATACACTTATTTAAAAATGATAAAAATAGCAACTAGGCTGTATTTTGGAGTCTTAAATCATTTTCATAACTTTTTTTATTTCAATCATCATCATCTTCTTCTTATGGTGCCTCTCTGACTAGCGAAAGTTGGCAGTCAATATGGCAATGGTTCACGGTCCTCAGCGAAGCGAACTTGGCCACTTGCTCATACGAACTTACTTACTTTAGCGAAGCGAAATAGTTCGGCAGTGCTCGCTTTATTATCATCAATACACTCATTATGCTAAATATAGCAACTGGAAGCTGTGTTTTGGAGTCATTTTCATCACTTTTTGATTTATTTCAAATAATCAGTACAGCCCACAACCTCCTCTTCAAATTCAAATTCAAATTCAAATTCAAATTCAAATTCAAATTCAAATTCAAATTCAAA
Organism: Xanthorhoe designata; assembly: GCA_963582015.1. NCBI lineage: Eukaryota > Metazoa > Arthropoda > Insecta > Lepidoptera > Geometridae > Xanthorhoe > Xanthorhoe designata. The sequence continues at coordinate 481,674 of OY757042.1, read as the reverse complement.
TTCAAATTCAAATTCAAATTTATTTATTAATTGCGATAACGGGTACAGATAGTTAGACAGTGCAAATATTGAATTAGGGTCCTCCATCATCAGCTTATCAGCATGCAACATTTTACAACATACAAATACAATAATTAATTAAAATACAAGATTACATTTGAATTGAGTGATTTCAAAAATTTATAATAATAATTAAGAAATACAATAATCTTTTAAAATGTATCATTGAAGAACTCGGCAACGCTATAATATACCTTTTCTTGTAGGATTTTTTTTAGTGTCAATTTAAAAATATTGTCTGACTTTGTCTCTAGTAAGGATCTTGGTAGGTCTTTCCAGCGCTCCAACAGTCATGATGCTGCTTGGAGCAAATGCTGAGGGGTAGCCTTTTTTTCTTGTCACTCGATTGTCAATAAGTATTTTCATTTGTATGTTACCCATGTTTATGTTGATGGAAAATAAAAACTTTCTATTCTATTTTATTCTTTATAGTCACTCTCTTATTCCTGTTATAAAGAAGTCGAGTTTCTATTAAGTCGAAGTCGTAACTTTTCGTAAGATTTTTAATTCATTTATTCTATTACTTCTGTTCTGTGCTAGCCATGAACTCGTTCCAAGCTGTGGAGTTCATCAAGAGGATCCAGCAAGCATTTCAGGTGATCGCGGCCCTCCAGCTAACCGCCTACTTGTTTCCAGAACATGCGCAGATACAAGGTAAATTAATTGACCACAATTTAATTTACTAGAATAGTAATCTAAGTTAGCCGAAGTGAATATACACTCGACCGCAAAAAAGGGTCACCTTTGAAAACATCAATAATGAAAGAAAAAGCATTTATTTGACACACACAAAAACTAAAGAATACATAAAAACATAATTTAAAAATACACAATGTGTCCCAAATAGGCGTCCAACTCAGTATTTGCTGTTTTGCGCAAGACAAGACAACGCTGATCTACCGTTGGAACCATTTGCGAGTCACAGATTCTTTACATAGGTTTTTTTTTTTTAATTAGCCCATCGTGTCCCACTGCTGGGCAAAGGCCTCCCCTTGATCTTTCCAACTATCACGGTTTTGTGCTGCTTGGACCCACGCCTTGTCAAAGCCATCTCTTTCTAGGTCTGCCTACATAGGTATAGGAAAGAATATATTCAAGAAATGATCAAGATAACTTCATTTGCTAATGAAATTAAACCAAAAGAGGATATGATTTTATCAAGATTTTCGAGAGTACGTCATAGAAGTCAGTTAAACTCCGGCTGAAAGGGTAACTCTTTGGAATTCGAAATTTTAAGATACCTCGTTTCTTGTTCTTACTATCTTTTCCTTCGAAGATCTTTTTAGTGTAGGTGTGAATATAAAGAAACTGAAAAGAATCTTTGAAGTATTGTATCTTCGTGGGCTGTGGTTGAAAATAACTCTGAAGGAAAGGTCCGGGAATTCCACTAAGTTAAATTTTAAGTATCCTAAACAAAGTTTTCACGGTATTTGCGGCTTTTTGTAGAGAATTGCTAATTCGTAAGCAATTCAACCAAAGTATCGTTTTTGGTTTGTAGAGTAGGGGTACTCTACAAACCAAAAACGATACATTGGTTAATCTTTCGAATTCAGTGTCCACCAACATAGGTTGACCTGCTAATTATATAGGTACTCATGAATCCACGAATCATGGTATATCCCGTTTTAAGAGTTTATAATGTTCAAAACCAATAGTTTAAAAAGTTTAATCACTTGCCCCCTTATTAATAAACGAAGATTAACAAAGAACGTCATTGAATGAACAAATTAGCACTTTATTGTACACAGAATAAACATACAAATACAACTTAAAATTAATACTTCGTTGATCTTTGTTTATTGATAAGAGGGTAAGGGTTTGCTCAACATGTTATCCTTAAAATATGCTTCTATCACTCGTCATTCTTTTCTTCTGTAGATGACCTTTTCTGATCATCAAATCTATTTTGTAGATGGAGCAATATTCGACTTTATAGTAGTGGGGGCAGGGTCAGCGGGCAGCGTGCTGGCAAGCAGGCTCGCTGAGGACAAGAAGACCAGCGTGCTCCTCATCGAAGCTGGTGGAGACCCGCCTATAGAATGTAATGTAAGTCATTATAATAGCACACGGGAAATTACTCACGTAAAATTATCGTCGAGTTAGATACCGACAATGTTTCGATTCTTCCGGAGAATCTTCATCTGGGTATGAGTGTGGTCACTCCTCGCGGTCGCGTCTCACACTACGAGTGTCACTAGTGTGAGACGCGAAAGAAAAAAAATTCTTTCGCAAAAGTGAAAGAATCGAAACATTGTCGGTATCTAAATCGACGATAATTTTACGTGAGTAATTTCCCGTGTGCTATTATAATGTCTAATATAACTCACGATAGTTTTGAAAGTGTAATGTAAGTGTCTATAGTATAGGGTTTTTAACCACCGAGCTTGTGAACGCACAAGGCCAAATCTGAGTGGAGGTGAAATTAATGTATTTCTTATGAAATGAACAATCCGAAAGTTCTCATACAAACTTAAACAACACCTGTTGTATGTACCCCGTGGCGGGGGTAGTTTTTAAAATATGTTGGCATATAGTTTCTTTATGGCGTCGGTCGCGAAGGAACTGTTTCAATGTGATCTTAACGTTTATCCAAATTAATGAAAGAAAGAAAGAAAAAATCATTTATTCTTGTAGGACCTCAAGGATCACTTAAGTTTCGTTTTACATGCTAGGTGATTCTAATGCCTGTTCCAACGCGACTCCCTAATGTAACTCGAGATAATTCTGAGTAGGTACTGACCAATCTATAATTATGCACTTAGTAGGTACTTACACGTTTTATCTTATTCGTCCTTTAGCATGAAGATGTTTTAAACCAGATAAGACAATAATTGAGGTTTTAATTACAGAAACCAACTATATTTCTATTAGTTTACTCATTAACCTTGAAGATTAATGAGTCAGAATATCACAATAAAACCTTAATCATACATTTATTACTTTTTTATTTTAATTAAGAAGCTGCAAATGACGACGGTGAATTAACTTTGTCATGGCATATAAAATATTTTTTTGTTTTTGCTGTTTATTTTTTTTGCTTATATTTTTAGCAATTATTGCTTATGTTATGGTAACCAGAGGACTGATTATGCTACATAGATATATATTTTTTGTAAATACATACATATTATACATAGAAAACACAGACTCGAAACAATATTAGCAGATCATACAAAAAAAAATCCCGCAGTGGGGATCGAACCAGCAACCTCTGCGTCTCAGGCGGACTTTTTTCTAAAAGTTAAAGTTTTTAAGTGATACAAACCTTTTATACTTTTACAGTTACCAAGCCTGATGATATACCTGGAGAAGAGTAGACTCGACTGGAACTACACTACAGAGGACGATGGATACACACAACAGTGCCACAAAGACCATACAGCTGACCTCATGATGGGGAAAATGCTTGGAGGAACCAGTGGTCTGAACTATCTACTTTACTCCGAAGGTAGCTACCGAGACTACGACCACTGGGCAAAAATCACCGACGACCCTTCATGGAGCTGGGATTCAGTTCACCCCTTCTTCACAAAAGCTCAGAGATACGACGAGAACTCCGTCTTCAGAACCTTTAACAAATCTACCTTCGGAAACAAAGGACATCTAGGTATAACAAAGGAGCATCGTGCTGATAACAGCACTTACATGAACGCCTTTATGGAACTAGGACACAAGAACGTACCCGATACACATGCTAAACAAGTGCCCGGATACACCAGGTCAATGTTTACTATCGCTGACGGCATCAGACAGAGCACTGCTTACTCCTACCTTAAGCCTGTCAAAGACTACCAGAACTTACATGTACTGAAGAATACAATAGCGAAGAAAATACTATTTGATGATAACAAGAACGCTTATGGTGTTGAGATCGTCACTGAAGATGGAACAACAATGACAGTAAAAGCTAGAAAAGAAATCATAGTATCAGCTGGTACCATCAACAGCCCTAAACTTCTTATGCTTTCTGGAATCGGGCCTAAGGAGCAACTTGAAAGTCATGGTATTAAGGTTATATCGGATCTGCCAGTAGGTCAGAACTTTCAGGATCACGCAGGAGTGATTGTCATTCACAACATGACAAAGTTAGATGGTCCCATCAAAGCCATCGATCCTCGCGAATATCCTGCCTTAGTTTTCAACGGATATATAAACCTGGACAAGAGTAAAGATTACCCTGTATATTCCACAGTTAGCTTTGTTAACTATGCTAAGTATTTAGTACAATTCTGTACCGTAACGTATGGACTATACGACGAAATATGCGATGCTATGTTCGCACATCCGAATACAAACCAAATGCTGTTCACGGTTGTTACAAACATTCGACCCAAATCAAAGGGAGAGGTGTTGCTTCGCAGTAATAATTACAAAGACGCTCCCATAGTACGCACTGGCTACTACTCTGACAAGGAGGATTTAGAGAACGAAGTGAAGTACATTGAAGACTTTGTTCGTGTTACGAACACATCGCACTTTATTGAAGCAGGAGGGGAACTGGTAGATCCGAAATTGTCGTGCTGTGATGACAAAATATTTGGGAGTACGGATTACTGGCGTTGCTATGCTCTTTGCATGATGACAACGAGAAGACATTATACAAGTACCTGTGCTATGGGTTCCGTTGTAGACAATAATTTGAAGGTTAAAGGTGTCAAAAACCTAAGAGTTGTAGATGCTAGCGTTATGCCTTTTATCACGAGTGGAGACACAAACACACCAACTATCATGATAGCAGAAAAGGCCAGCGATGTTATAAAGAGAGACAACAAATTGAAGTTCTAGATCAAACAACGCTACATCAAATAAAGCTTGTAAATAATTTATGCGAGAGTGCGGTACAATTTAGATTCAATAAATAGTTTTACATTTAAAAGATTGTTTATTGTGTTCTTCGTTTTACATTAACCTTCAGTAATTTATTTACCATTAGCATAGTTATAGAGTATCTACCTACTTTCAATATTAAATTGTTTCATTTAAACACGACGGAAGGTACCTACTGAGCTTTGCGATAATCTTCATAGTGTACCTAATGCGAAAGTTTAAAAGGATGTTTGTTAATCTTTCAAGCAAAAACTACTGAACCATTTTGGCTGAAACTTGGAATATACATAGTTTATGACCATGGTTTGTTATACCACGCGAGCAAAGACGGTCGGAAGCTTGTATCTATTTAAGCTTCAGAAATTCTCATCAAATAATTGTATACTTAGATCTACAATAGTGACAATTCGGAGTGTCGCAAAATCTTAACTAAACTAACTAAAATTAATGCCATCCTTTTTATTCCAATCGCTATGAAAGGGACGGCAACATTTTTGGTTAGTTAAGTTTAGCTTTTGCGATACTCCGAATTGCCACTAGTATCTCAAGTTATAAATAAACATTGAGTAAGAAACTTTACTCAAAGTTGAGTCTACGGTCGATTTATTCATCAGAGTTTAAAACAAACGTTTCCGATTCCGATATTAATAAAATTCAATATTCAATATTTAGTTTCAAACATCAATCGTACTAATATAAATAAGTACCTATATTATAAATGAGAAAGTTTCGATGGATAGATAAATGTATGGATAGATGTAGTCAACTTTTCAGCATGGAATAGTAGGTAACACAGGTCGAAAATAAACTTGGTAACACATAAATCCATACAAAATTTACTAAAATATAATGTCAAAAAAGTTTTTTGTTACGTGAGTAATGTAGTGTGCGAAACTTACTAAACATTTTACGAATTTCAGATGACTTATAGAACGTCAGGAGGAAACTAATGCTTGCACTTAGCGGCACGATGTTTTGCCTCGCTCAGTGTTTAGAAGCAAAATGCTTACACAGCACCCTACGCGACGTTTTTAGATTATTAAATCAAGGTAGCACAAAGTAGATGTCTATTTTGTGCTTAACTAGTAGGTATAAACAAACAGCAAAATAAAAAAAAACGATTTCAATTTCATATGAGGGCAATTTCTTGCATTCACGACAAGCATTTCTGTTCATAACTCCAATGCCTGCTCTTTTGAGGTGCATTTCTGTAAACTTCGAAGATCTTCGCCAGCTTCTAAATTTTTGGAGACCAGCTTGGAATTTCACTCTATCGAACAAAAAATAATTCTCAAAATCGACATTATAGACGGAATAATCTTTGAACCTCGTCCTCCTCAATCGGTCCCTCATTGCTGAGGACCGTGACTCTGCCGACGTAGCATAGCCAGTATTCTCTTCCAGGAATTTCGGTTGCCTGTTGGAGGGCTGCATTCACCGGCATCTGCAGATATTCAAACACCTGGTTGACCCATCGTCTAGAGCTTCGTCCTCTTGGTCTCTTGCCTTCCACCGTGCCGGTTACCACCAGTTTCTCCAGGTTCTCAGTGAACAAATCAGAGAATTTCTCTTTTCTCGCCATTTAAACCTTTCTTGAACTTCCACAAATATTCCAAGATCAAAATTAGCCAAATCGTTCCCGCCATTCTCGAGTTAGCGTGACACGAAGAAATAGGGATCAATTTTTACCTCACGATCGCCTCAGCATAAAAATCAAGATGTAATCTCGGCACAATAGCTTAAAAAATCTCTGCGTAAAATGGCATTCAATAAAAGCGGCAATTTTCTAAAGAACCTTAATCTGTATTCACGGCACGACCGCGACGGATTGTCGATGCTTAGTTGTGGTACTGCTTGAATGTATACCTACTGTGGTTTAGGCAGTAAGTACTTGGTGGTTCGATTTTTATAGTATTACTGGTGTAACTAACTTTCGCCCGTGGCTTCGCCCCCGTGGTAGCTACCTGGATAAAAAGTAGCCTATATGTTATTCAAGGTTATAAACTATATATGTGGTGGAAATACGGTAATCAAAAGTAGCCTATTTATTAATCCAGGGTACAAGCAATTCTGTTACCAAATTTCATTCAAATTTGTCCAGGCGTTTGAGCGTGAAAGAGTAACAAACACACTTACACACACACACAAACATACACCTTAATAGGATTAAGTATTAGGATTTTGTAATAGTAACCGTTGAAAAGTAAATAATACAAAAATCCTATTAAGTAATTACTTCGATCATAATTTTGAGTTAAAACAAAAAGCATAGAAAGAGGACGCAAATTGAATTCACAAAAAAAGAATCGATTTGTCTTAGGTAATTTATTTATTTATTTAATATTTAATTTGTTATTAACTGTACCTAAATCACGAGCGAATTCGACCAATGATATGGCTTTAGTTACGATTTTGATTTAGACGACTTAGGTACAACATCATTTAATAATAGCCAGATATTTTACATACATACATACATACATAAAATCACGCCTCTTTCCCAAATATTTTACCAGATATTTTACCTTTGATTTAAGGTTGAAAATCGCGTAATTTTGGCCAATCTTGTCGTTTTGTCGAAGGCTATAATTCCGTCTCAGACGCTACTGAATTACTGTGAAATTGGATCGAAATCGAACTGATGTAATTATAGTCCACAATTCCACTTGATTTCTGGATGCTAAATGTGGTTACATTTTACTTCCATAATTAAATAAATATAGACAAGAATAATTACGCCAATTTTATACATAATGTAGATATACAGGCATTAGAATCACCTAGCATGTAAAACGAAACTTAATTGATCCTTGAGGTCCTACAAGAATAAATGATTTTTCTTTCTTTCTTTCTTTCTTATAACTTATTTCGAGTTTATTGTAGTTTATTCGAGATGAATGAATATAATTATTCTCTTTTTTATACTGAAACACCTAATACTTTACTGTGACTAAGTACCAGCGAGTATCCTGTAGGTTCTGAATGAATGAAAAGATCCGTTTTCGTTCTTTTCATTCATCTTTTCATTCAGGTATATGATTGTTATCAGTAAATAACGCCCCGACGGCACATAACAATGGACACAATGCTTTCATCCCGATCCCTGCTTACACAAATACTGGAACACAATAACTAAAACCTTCAATCAATCCACAGATCAAAGTGCGAATTGTCTGGCACTGGTTTGAACGTTTTGAATGGGATTATGCTGTTATTTTTTTCTTTTACTTTTCCTTACACAGACATTTGTTTATTTATAGTGTTGAATTGAGGTCAAAGAAAGGTATAAATAAAGATAATGCTCAGAAACCTTTGAGTTATTATTCTATAACGCAATGTGGACGGATGACGAACGGCGGTAGGTGGAAGGTGGGTTGTGGATGTCGGATGGTTTATGGTGATTGGCGGATCGCGGATGAGTGAGTGGATCATTTTAGAAGTATGTTGTCTTGGTACAGGCGCAGACCTACCTGAGGTATAGGTACTTGTAACATTTGTATCAATTACCTACTTTAAGTTACAACAGTTTTGCAATAAAATATTTCTGATTCTGATTCTGACCGCCGTTAGTTATTTGTTAACATTTTATCTGTATTAATTTATTTTATTATGTTTTTATGTCAATTTTAAAAGTGTTTGTACGCTAATCAGCAGGATCTAGTGGTTCTTTATAAGTTAAAACCATATTTTGTTACCTAGGTTCACAGACCAAAATAAATAAATTGAAATTGAAAAGTTCTTAAGTATTTTTAACAGGGCATATTAAATAACATGCCTACACAGTGCCACTGATTTAGAGGCCTTTTTATTCCAGTAAGTATATACCTAATATTTTGTTGCAATACCAACATTAAGTTTTTGGTATGTCAGAAGTAGTCGGAACAAAACAAATAAGTTAAATTAAACAAATAAATTTATCAATTTTTTGTCAATTTTATATACTTATTATATCAATTTTTATTTTTCAGTTTCCTGAAACTAAAGATCTGAGCGGATAAAACCATGCCGATAACTATGGTATCTAGTAAGCAGTCTCAAGTTTCTATCTGGCCTATGTTGTATATTATCGAAAGTTCGAAAAGGCATAAATTGCGTCAGCAGTCTTATCGCTCGCCTCACTGTAACTAATTTGAAGGCGTCCCTCACAAACAAGGCTAAAGTTTACACAAAACAGTCAACATTGACACTGCGTGGCGCTGCATATGACCGAGTAGCACAACCTCAATTTATTGATCAGAATAAAGCACTAGTTTTTGCCTAGGGGAATTACACACGGAAAATAATATCGTTTATATTCTTACATATTATATCGGTTCGGTTCGAGTCGTCAGTCGTCAGTTGTTAGTCATCAGTCTATCAGTCATCGGACAGTCATTCAGGGACACAATAACTAAAACCTTCAATCAATCCACAGACCAAAGTGCGAATTGTCTGGCACTGGTTTGAACGTTTTGAATGGGATTATGCTGTTATTTTTTTCTCTTTTTACTTTTCCTTACACAGACATTGGTTTATTATAGTGTTGAATTCAGGTCAAAGAAAGGTATAAATAAAGATAATGCTCAGAAACCTTTGAGTTATTATTCTATAACGCAATGTGGACGGATGACGAACGGCGGTAGGTGGAAGGTGGGTTGTGGATGTCGGATGGTTTATGGTGATTGGCGGATCGCGGATGAGTGAGAGGATCATTTTAGAAGTATGTTGTCTTGGTACAGGCGCAGACCTACCTGAGGTATAGGTACTTGTAACATTTGTATCAATTACTTTAAGTTACAACAGTTTTGCAATAAAATATTTCTGATTCTGATTCTGACCGCCGTTAGTTATTTGTTAACATTTTATCTGTATTAATTTATTTTATTATGTTTTTATGTCAATTTTAAAAGTGTTTGTACGCTAATCAGCAGGATCTAGTGGTTCTTTATAAGTTAAAACCATATTTTGTTACCTAGGTTCACAGACCAAAATAAATAAATTGAAATTGAAAAGTTCTTAAGTATTTTTAACAGGGCATATTAAATAACATGCCTACACAGTGCCACTGATTTAGAGGCCTTTTTATTCCAGTAAGTATATACCTAATATTTTGTTGCAATACCAACATTAAGTTTTTGGTATGTCAGAAGTAGTCGGAACAAAACAAATAAGTTAAATTAAACAAATAAATTTATCAATTTTTTGTCAATTTTATATACTTATTATATCAATTTTTATTTTTCAGTTTCCTGAAACTAAAGATCTGAGCGGATAAAACCATGCCGATAACTATGGTATCTAGTAAGCAGTCTCAAGTTTCTATCTGGCCTATGTTGTATATTATCGAAAGTTCGAAAAGGCATAAATTGCGTCAGCAGTCTTATCGCTCGCCTCACTGTAACTAATTTGAAGGCGTCCCTCACAAACAAGGCTAAAGTTTACACAAAACAGTCAACATTGACACTGCGTGGCGCTGCATATGACCGAGTAGCACAACCTCAATTTATTGATCAGAATAAAGCACTAGTTTTTGCCTAGGGGAATTACACACGGAAAATAATATCGTTTATATTCTTACATATTATATCGGTTCGGTTCGAGTCGTCAGTCGTCAGTTGTTAGTCATCAGTCTATCAGTCATCGGACAGTCATTCAGAACGAATGAACGAATGAACGAATGAACGAATGAACGAATGAACGAATGAACGAATGAACGAATGAACGAATGAACGAATGAACGAATGAACGAATGAACGAATGAACGAATGAACGAATGAACGAATGAACGAATGAACGAATGAACGAATGAACGAATGAACGAATGAACGAATGAACGGATGAACGAATGAACGAATGAACGAATGAACGAATGAACGAATGAACGAATGAACGAATGAACGAATGAACGAATGAACGAATGAACGGATGAACGAATGAACGAATGAACGAATGAACGAATGAACGAATGAACGAATGAACGAATGAACGAATGAACGAATGAACGGATGAACGGATGAACGGATGAACGGATGAACGGATGAACGGATGAACTGATGAACGGATGAACTGATGAACGGATGAACGGATGAACGGATGAACGGATGAACGGATGAACGGATGAACGGATGAACGGATGAACGGATGAACGGATGAACGGATGAACGGATGAACGGATGAACGGATGAACGGATGAACGGATGAACGGATGAACGGATGAACGGATGAACGGATGAACGGATGAACGGATGAACGGATGAACGGATGAACGGATGAACGGATGAACGGATGAACGGATGAACGGATGAACGGATGAACGGATGAACGGATGAACGGATGAACGGATGAACGGATGAACGGATGAACGGATGAACGGATGAACGGATGAACGGATGAACGGATGAACGGATGAACGGATGAACGGATGAACGGATGAACGGATGAACGGATGAACGGATGAACGGATGAACGGATGAACGGATGAACGGATGAACGGATGAACGGATGAACGGATGAACGGATGAACGGATGAACGGATGAACGGATGAACGGATGAACGGATGAACGGATGAACGGATGAACGGATGAACGGATGAACGGATGAACGGATGAACGGATGAACGGATGAACGGATGAACGGATGAACGGATGAACGGATGAACGGATGAACGGATGAACGGATGAACGGATGAACGGATGAACGGATGAACGGATGAACGGATGAACGGATAGAAAGAAAGAAATAAAGAAAGAAAAATCATTTATTCTTGTAGGACCTCAAGGATCACTTAAGTATCGTTTTACATGCTAGGTGATTCTAATGCCTGTTCCAACGCGACTCCCTACACCAGGGAAAGAATCAGGCAAGAACCTGGTGGTGTGGGCCTAGCTTTTTTTTAAAAGCGATCCCTTAACAATCTAAAATAATCTAAATAGTCAAGCTTCAGTGGGAAGCCAGTCGAACAAAGTAAGGCATGTCAAAAAAAGTAAAAGTAATTGTAAAGTTAACAAGATAACACCTCAACAAAATGTTGTCTGGCATCACACGCTACACTTGGCCGACTTAAGTGGTAGGTACCTACTTATCAAGGTAGTAAAGATATTGTATACCATCAACCGTCGAGGGGCAGAGCGACATCAGGCCACGTAATTTTATCATTAATAAAAGCCTCAATGGAATAATACGCTTTCTCTACAAGAATATTCTTTATGTACGTTTTAAACCTTCGAGTCGGTAGGTTAGTTACGTTGATTGGGAGTTTATTGTAAAAACGTACAGTATTTCCCATAAAAGAACCGTTTACTTTTTCTAGTCTAAATTTAGGCACACATAGTTTATTTTTATTTCTAGTGTTAATTTTGTGCACATCATTTTTTCTCTTAAAGTTGTTTATATATTTGTGAGTGTGCAATAAGTTTACATAAATATATTGCGAAAAAACAGTAAGAATATTTATTTCTTTAAATCGCTCTCTTAAAGAGTCGCGACGTTTCATTTTGTAAATGGCACGGACAGCTCGCTTTTGTAAAACGAAAATAGTTTGAATATCTGCTGCTTTACCCCAAAGAAAAATACCATACGACATCACACTATGGAAGTAACTGAAATATACTAACTTAGCTGTTCCTTCGTCAGTAAGTTGCCTAATCGTACGCACTGCATAAGCCGCGGAGCTAAGCCTACCGGCAAGTGTTTCAATATGCGGACCCCACTGCACTTTGAAGTCAATTGTAAGACCTAAGAAAACAGTTGAATCAACAAGATTAAGTGCTTCCCCATTTAATTTAATTTTTGTAGGTCTCTGAACCACGTTAGGCAAAGTGAATTTAATACATTTAGTTTTTTTGGCATTAAGTAAGAGGTTATTAGCAGTGAACCAGTTTGAGACTTGGGATAAAGAGGCATTAACATTATCATAATTATCTTTAGACCTATCAACTTTAAAAAGTAAAGATGTATCATCAGCAAAAAGAACAATGTCACACCATGTCTTTTACAAAAGAAGGAAGGTCGTTTATGTACACTAGAAACAGAAAAGGGCCTAGTATCGAGCCCTGTGGCGGATGAACGGATGAACGGATGAACGGATGAACGGATGAACGGATGAACGGATGAACGGATGGACTGATGGACTGATGGACTGATGGACTGATGGACTGATGGACTGATGGACTGATGGACTGTGACAGGTGACAGGTGACAGGTGACAGGTGACAGGTGACAGGTGACAGGTGACAGGTGACAGGTGACAGGTGACAGGTGACAGGTGACAGGTGACAGGTGACAGGTGACAGGTGACAGGTGACAGGTGACAGGTGACAGGTGACAGGTGACAGGTGGCAGGTGACAGGTGACAGGTGGCAGGTGACAGGTGGCAGGTGGCAGGTGACAGGTGACAGGTGACAGGTGACAGGTGACAGGTGACAGGTGACAGGTGACAGGTGACAGGTGACAGGTGACAGGTGACAGGTGACAGGTGACAGGTGACAGGTGACAGGTGACAGGTGACAGGTGACAGGTGACAGGTGACAGGTGACAGGTGACAGGTGACAGGTGACAGGTGACAGGTGACAGGTGACAGGTGACAGGTGACAGGTGACAGGTGACAGGTGACAGGTGACAGGTGACAGGTGACAGGTGACAGGTGACAGGTGACAGGTGACAGGTGACAGGTGACAGGTGACAGGTGACAGGTGACAGGTGACAGGTGACAGGTGACAGGTGACAGGTGACAGGTGACAGGTGACAGGTGACAGGTGACAGCTGACAGGTGACAGGTGACAGGTGACAGGTGACAGGTGACAGGTGACAGGTGACAGGTGACAGGTGACAGGTGACAGGTGACAGGTGACAGGTGACAGGTGACAGGTGACAGGTGACAGGTGACAGGTGACAGGTGACAGGTGACAGGTGACAGGTGACAGGTGACAGGTGACAGGTGACAGGTGACAGGTGACAGGTGACAGGTGACAGAAGACAGGTGACAGGTGACAGGTGACAGGTGGCAGGTGACAGGTGACAGGTGACAGGTGACAGGTGACAGGTGACAGGTGACAGGTGACAGGTGACAGGTGACAGGTGACAGGTGACAGGTGACAGGTGACAGGTGACAGGTGACAGGTGACAGGTGACAGGTGATGTTTATAGTGATCTAGCCTGATTAAAGATTTTTGCTGAAAATCCTAATGGTTAGTTTTGTAAAATGGTCTATCCGCTGAGCGCTTTCGTGCTTTGGATTCGTGTCCGAAATGTCTCTTGATAGATCACGGTTTTTATAGATGGGTCCAATAAGGGCTCTAAATTGCGGCTATAATAATTATAATAGCGGCTGTAAAGATGGATGGTCTGGTCAATATTACATTAAGTTCTTAATCTTTTAGCAACCATAAATTTTCTGATTTATCTGGTCTACTTACAACTTTAACGACTAAAGAAATAGGATTATTTCAGTAGCTATTATGTATAATTTTTCTTTATCTTTACAAAATGGGATTATACTTGTATTTTGTTGAAAGAATTAAAAGGTTGCTTCAATAATGCTTTTAGTCGACTAAACTTCGAGTTTCCCAGTTTATTCCATCTCAATAGTAGGAAAGATGTAAAAGGCCCAGAGCCTTAATACGAAACTCTATGAAATACATTTCATTATGTTCATTATTTTCGGTCTTGACAATCAGCAATCTTGTAATAACATTACGCTGTTTCGCCATTGAAAAACAAACTATGGTTTTCCCAGTATTCGGGTAAAAATATAACAGAAAGTGACCTCGCCACAGACCAGCACTTTCCTGAAAGGTAATTTATTATGATTAGAAGCGGGCAGTTAATTTATCGAATCGTAAATTTTGGAAAGGTCCCTCTGGCCTCACCTTTACACACTATTGTGAAGTTAGGTCATTAGCAGGATTGGATAACCTTAGGTTATAACGAAAATAAAAAGGCTGGCAATTTTAATGCTGTCAAATTAGTTTAGTTTAGTTTTTGCGACATCTGAATTGACACCAATTATTGTCATCTGAGAGTAGATAGATAGATAGATTTATTGACACACTTACAGCACAGATAGGTATGAAGATAGGTAAGTACACAAAACAGGAGGCAGAATACATAACAAGCAAACTAAACTAATAAGTACTGATAGCAGGTTCTTGACACAAATTCTAGCCGCGTAATTTAAATACACCCTTGCGCACTTGCAAACCAGTCATGTAGATAATAACATACTTAGTACAACAGATTTCATCTCAGCAGAGGGGCACCCTTAAATCTGTTCGTCCCTGACCGGCTGTGATCACGAACAACTGAATCAATAATGAGCGATTCAACCCGGTTTGATGTGAGTCTTTCATGACGTCATAGTGATCCCCCTTTGTAAATATTGAAGGTTCAAGTCTGGGTCAACGCACTGAAATAACAGTGTTGATATTCAACTGATTGGTTTTCTATTTACTTTGTGTCACTTTGAGGTGAAGCGTAACGACTTTTACAGGAGTGCTCCGATTCTGGACATCCGAATCGTAACTTAAATAAAGTCAAAGTTAAAATTAATGTTTTTTATTCTATCTTTAACCAATATTAATGTGAAAACATCGTGAGGAATGATTTGGTTTAGATTAAATTAGCGGAGGAGTAGGTACGAGATATTCTGAATTTCACAATATTTCAATATCAATTTATTTAAAATATTTAACCCTAAAAAGTAGGTAAGAAGTCTGGTTACACAAGCATTAAGTTGCTTAACTAGTTAAAGCCTGTGCTCACCACGCTTTTCGAATGCGTGCACGTATCGATACAAACAAAAAAAAAACGCGCAGTTCGTTCGTTCGTTCGTATGAGCAAGTGGCCAACTCTAGTGACGGAGTTTTTAGGTTTTAGTTTTTAGTTTTTTTAAACGCGCAGTAACAACACACTGACTTGACGCACTGCACAAAATCGCGCAGTAACAGCTCGTTAAAAAAACCTAGAGTGCCTAGGCTCTTAAATGGCATAATCTGAAGGTTCCCAATTGGCTGAAGTTGGCCTGTGGATGATGGCCCGTTGGTACACTAAGGCAACACTCATGACAACGTAACTTTATCCTTATGCCGTCACCAATAGACATATTTTTGATTACACTCAATATTTCCCACTGCCCGTCAATTAATGGCATGTCAATAAAAACTGTCATGATACGCCATTCCGTTTTATTAGGTTCTAGTTTATAGCTTTACTATCAGAAACCTTACATAAAAGTGACCGGTATATACCTACCAATTTTAAGCCCGTCACACACGTAGCTATAATACGAGTATTATTATTATTTTAAGCCTATTGTGTCCCACTGCAGGGCAAAGGCCTCCCTTCTCTTTTTCCACTCCTGTCTGTCTTCAGCGATAAGGGCCCATTCCTTTTCAAAAGTGTCTATAATACGATAATACGAGTAGGTATACAGGGTGAATTTTTGAGAGGGGACAGTATAAGGGCAGGTAAGTACCTTAAACGTTACAGTTACAGGAAAACGTTTTTAGGAGACTATCCATTAATTTTTAAAATATTCTGAACTGCATTTACAGATTTTCGAAAAAATGTACAGTCAGCAAGAAAATGGTCATTTTACACAAAAACTTTTTTATATTTTCATATAAGGATCAAAAGTCTCTACAGGACCGACCTAGGTTTACTAAAAATTCTAAGTACTAGAAATGTCAGAAATCGCCAAAAACTTTTTTTTAACACGCAGTTATAATAATATTATTATATAATATAGCTGCGTGTGTATTTGTATAGATATAGCAAGGCATATAATATATATTATAGCTAGGTGTGTGACGGGCTTTATTGAAACTGGCATCACAAGTACGATGTTTGCAATTTTATTTCCAGTTTAACTTTAGTTAAGTTTACTAAGTTCTATATAAAATGACAGAGCAATCGTGGTTTTAGTAGAATTTTATGTTTTAATCGTATTAATAATCTTGTGGCATTCATTGGTCGCGAATATAACCTTTTTGAGGTTCTTAAATAAATTATTTTTTAATTTGAAAAAAACTATGTAGGTAGGTACCTACTTAATACATTTTAAACTATATCGACTTGAGATTTTTTTTTTATATTTTATAGTCCAGATATAAGGTTCAACACACACCGAGATGGCAGGGAAGCGGAGAGCAATTTTAGTGTTATATAGTTTTAAACTTTAACATCATACATACTTAGTATCGCTTGAGAAACTTAAAAACGCAAGCGACCGAAGGAGGAGCCAAAAGCAATTTTCAAAGCGCTGTAATACTAAGAAGATAAAGTTCAATATTATATGACACTGAAACTGCACCTGTGTGTTTTATTTATAGGTACAATTACCTCGTAGACAATAAAAGTATGTCAACCCTTGGCTTGCGCATAAAATAATAATAATTTATTATGAGATTTGGTACGCAACAAAAAATTACATGCTTATAATCTCATGTAGACATAGGTAATATATTAAAAACCAAAGGCTTTCTCCACACGGCGCGTATTTGTTGCAAATTCATATGCGTCAGTAAAATACAGATAAATAATTTGCCACAGCAAAGACGATTATCTAGACAGACAAAGGCCATACACAAAATCGTAACCCGTACCAGATAGCCTGTAAACTTTAAAACATCAATTTTATTCAAGAAATTTCAATACTTAGTAGTAGGTAGCAACAATATTCAATATAAAATTTTTTTTAGGTAATTTTAACTAGAAAGTAATTGATATTTCTTGGATAAAATTGATGTTTTAAAGTTTCCAGGATAACTGATACTGCGGGATAGGGTTACGATTTAGTGTATGGCCTTTGTCTGTCTTCTAGATATTAATCGTCTATGGCCACAGTAAGTTATACAACTTACTTTATAATTTATTTACAGAAACTAAACTTCTACATATTTACACAACTTACTTTAATATAATCAAGCCTCTTCCCCATATCTCTTCTCCATAGCCTCTTCCCCATAGGGGTAGGTAGAGACCATGGATTTCCACTTGCCTGACACTACTCTTTCGCCTCATTCGATGGCATTAAATTTCCATACAATTTCGATAATTGGAAGCTTATATAAATGGCTTGACGATTTTAGGCTTCCAGAGAAGTGTGATAGCGTATAAAATGTCGAGTCTATTTAAACCTATTCCCATCCAGCCCCACGGTCGTCTCCGAACTCGTCGACTATATCGCACGTGCGTCATGGGCAGTGAACGCAATAGCCTCAGATATAAAAACAAGGTTGAATTAAACTATTCAATTCTGAATCTAATTCAAGATGTCAATCACATAGTCATATTATGCTTGTCACCTGCCTTCTTGGTACCTATTTGTTGCTTACATAGTTATTTGTGTTAGTTTAGTTTGCTTGTTATGTAGCTCCTGTTTTGTGTACCTACCTATTTTCATACCTATCTGTGCTGTAAGTGTGTCAAACAAATCTATCTATCTATCATGCTTGCTGCGTCCCATAAAAAAAACTACTCGGCGTTTTTACCGCCAGCGTTATACTAGCGTATAAAACGCCAAGTCTGTTCCCGGAGATTATTTAGATTCCGAGAGGGTACAGTTGGGTTTAATAAAACGGGCTGAAAGGACCAGGTAAGGCCCACGGAGATTGCCAGCGGACTATTGTGTGTTATTCTAAGAAACATGAGATATTGCCATATGAATGTAGGTACCTACGGTTACTATCTACTTACAAAACAGCCCGCGGCCGTATTACCTAAAATGTATCCCTAAACTTACATTTTTACCCTGTATTTAGGGTATAAATAAATATGGCATGAATGCGGTCAAAAAGTAATCTTAATTTGACGACCTCTGTGGCGCAGTGGGCGAAGGCCTGCCTGAGACGCGGAGGTCGCGGGTTCGATTCCCGCCACGGGACAAATGTTTGCATTATCTGCAAATATTTGTCTCGAGTCTGGGTGTTTTCTATGTATAATAATGTATGTATTTACAAAAAAAAATGTATCTATGTAGTTTATCAGTCATCTGGTTACCATAACACAAGCATTAAATTGCTTAGCTTGGGACTAGATGACGCTGTGTGGAATGTCCAGGGGTATTTTTAAATTCTTAAATTTTGTATATTCTTTTAAGTAATCTGAGTTTACGAATAAATAAAATTACCAAAAATCTACCAAAGTACCAGTAACAAGTAGTTATTTAAAAAAATACAAAAACAATTTAGGTACCTATAATCTCTGTGGAGTCTTGTTTCTGTTCACTATTAACTATAACGTTATATAATAGCAAGCATAAAAAATATAAACATGCCATCCTAGGCCTAATTATAAAAATAAAACTCATATCTGTTCATAAAAGTCCAATCTTAGCCATGACATGACGCTACATAGCACAGCGTTAAACATATTATTTTATCTGTGGTTAAACTGAACAGCCTCATAAACTTTTTATAATGTAGATAAAATTAGTAACGTACTATTTTGATCTCCCAATATTATAAACATTTAATTTTATGCTTTTTGTTGTACTTACCTACATACTAACATTATGAGCCTATAAGATAATGGGCGAGCTATTTCTAGCGGTTGCAACTTAAAATAGCATAGGCATTTAGTTGTAAACATTATGAGCTCATAAGATAATGGGCGAGCTATTTCTTGCGGTTGCAACTTGCAAGTAGCATACTTAGGCATTATCGGCAGGCACGAAGCACTTGACAAGCTAAATTGCACTTTGATACGTCATAATAGGAGTCGCAAATTAAAAAAATGTTTTTGTAGTTGCGCTTCTGTACTTATTCATTTATTTATCTCTATTTTTTTTACCTAAACAGCGGAGGGACCTAGACTTAGCAGCGCTGATCAAAATGCGGTTCGACTTTTGTGTTTTTGGTGGCATGACATACCTAATAATGAAATGTGCTTCTTTTATAATTAATGTTATCATTTCTCTATTTAAATGTGCACTAAATACTCTTTATATCTGTGATATTCTTTTATCAGTAGGTAAATATAAATTATGTTTCAATAAAATTATTCAAATTGCCTTTGCAAATTCTAACAAAATTAAAAAGTTAACGCGTTAAAGACCCAATTTGACTGTGAATTTAAATTATATCGACTGTAGGCCTTATTCAAGAGCTCTTAAACAACGCCTTGCTCTATTCTCATAATAGAGTGTTTTCCGGCAATTTAGAAACTTAACTATTTATTTACTTATATAAGAGTAACTAGTTTGCGTGGTGCGCGTGCTGCAAGCAGCACGCGGTTTTCTTTTTCCATGTGTTTGACAGGTAGGTTTACCCTTTTAAAATTTTGAGAATCCATAGGAGATTTAAAATATTTTATAAACCGCTATGGGAAGCCCTAAATCAGTATGAAAACCCTTTAGGAGCCCTAAAGCATTAAGAAAAAAAAAAAAAGAAAATAATTTACCAAGTCGTCGGCCCTGAGTTACGCTCACCCACTCGACCTTCGTTACGCTACGGGGGTCGGCGGCTCGCTTCGCTCGCCTCCTCCCCCCTCCGCTCCACTCAGGTCTCGTAGGTTCGCTCCACTCAGGACCTCCGACGCCTACCTACTATAATATTTGTTCAAACACCTACTGGATATCTCTAACCGTTGTGAAGTTACAGCCCTTTCAATTTTAGGGGAGGTTGGGGAGGGGGGGGGTTAGTTTTGAAAAAATATTTTGTCTAACCAAGTTCCCCTTAATACAAATCTAAAAAAAAATTTGTTCCAAGTCTTAAGGCTTTCGAGATCCGCAAAAGGGGGGGAGAGGGGGGGCAAAGGGGGCAACACTGAAAAAAAATTTTTACTTCCCCGAGCCTCCTTTATCCGATTCCGCAAAAAAAATTGTTCCAAGTCTCTTAGTTTCCGAGATCCTCAAAAGGGGGGGGTGAAGGGGGGCAAAAAGGGGGGGTTTGCGATTTTTCCCGAAGTCACCAGACCTACCTCTATACGAATCCGTCAAAATATACCTACCTCCCCATCCACCATCAGGGAGAACAATTATGTCAATGAGTCAGTGAGTAAGTGGTAGTTTAAGTTTATATATTATGGAATATTGACTGAGTGTGAGTGGTCTTGAGTTTTGATCAAAATTTTAGCTAAAAGGTTTTAAGCTAGAGTCATGATAAAATTTAGGGAACTCTAAATGATAAATAAAAAATATGTTGGGAACGAAAGAAAGAAAAAAATAATTTTCTTCTGTCTCATGTTTTTTTTTTTTTTTCGAATCTTAACCCATTCCCGGCGCAGCTCCCACGTTGCTGCCTGGTGCCGAGCTGCAGGGCGCGCAGTAACGAGTGAGGCGACATGCGTCATGGGCAGTGAACGCGTATTGAAATCATTCTATTCAACTCGGTGTTTCAAAATCGATCCACTATTAACAGAATAATCGGTGAACATACATAAAAAACATACTGGGGAACATAGAACCTCCTTCTTTTTTTAAGTCGGTTTAAAAATTCCACGGACTTTGTGCATCAGAGGCAGTATAGGTCGCGCCACGTAAAAAGAGCGCTGAGGGGAGGTAGCGGGGGTATGTTTGCGCCTGTGTTCACTCGCTGACGAACCAATAGCATTCGCTAAATCAATGGTATGAAGTGCGCCGCAACACCTCTCCACCAATCATCGACCACTGCGCAGTTTGTCAGCCAGCGCTCTTTTTACGTGGCGCGACCTACCGCAAATTCCTCCCTCTACTTCTCTTTACCCAGATGAAGATGTGAGCAATAAAGATTATTAGTACCTATTCAAATTAACGTTATTTCTGAGTAACAATTTTTGAGTGATTGCCGTGTAATTATACTCGTAATACTTCACCTGATCTCATAATTTATTTGTAAAACAGTTTGCGACGCCCTTCATCTAACTAAGCAGATTAAAATCCAGTTAAAGCAGACCTTTGTTCTAATTAGATGTAGTTGTCGCTTCCAAGTCACTTTGGATTATAATATCTGTCTTTGCAGATGACAACCCTTGAGGCCGACTTGAACAAGCAAAGACCGGCGTCTTTGCTTGTTCAAGTCGGCCTCAAGGTACCCGGCGGTTCGCTTGATAATGTCACGGTATTTTTATACTCGTACAAGTACTAGCAAAAAAAAAATGAAATGAAATAAATATGATTTATTTTTTTTTTTTTTTTTATTTATTAACTAGCACGGTTACAAACACCAATTACGCTAATTATAAAAACATACAGGAGTCAAATATCATGCTTCAGAAACAAAGAGACAGAAAAACAAAAAATATGGATAAGGTAGGTATACAATATCAAACGTCAATATAATTTCAAGTAAGTAATACATAATTATGAATCAAGATAAAATAAAAATTACTACAAAATTATTAATTTTCACAAAACGTCAGACAGGTTCTAAGGACTTTGGTCCATTCGTCTGCGAACAAGTCAAAGTTAGCGTTGCTTGGCAGTGCCAGGAGTTGGTTGAGCGCGGTGAGGGTGCGCGGCAAGGGCGAGTTAGCGCGTGCTACAGTGCGACAGGAGGGGACCGCGAACAGTTTGTGTTTTCGAGCCCGTAAATAGTTGTCAGGGGTATAGAATTGGGCCAGCTTGTTATGAATGTCAGGAGCGTCAATCTTACCTCGAAGGATTTTACAAGCAGTAATAATTTGATCATTCGCTCGTCTAGTCTCCAGTGAGTTGAAATTAAGGCAGCCCTGGAGGAACTTGGTGGGATACATGAATGGGTAATAACCGAATTTGCGCTTATACAAGTACCTAAGGAAGGCTTTTTGTACCTTTTCCAGTAACAGCTGATAGGTGCTCTCATAGGGATTCCAAATGCAAGAGCTGGCTTCAAGCTTGCTTCGCACAAGGGCACTAAATAAGAGGCGTACTACGTGCTCATTCTTAAAGTCTCGCGAATTTCTAAGCACAAAGCCAAGCCGCTGGAATGATCACGACTGTATCCCGGGAGCAGTAGACATTTCTTTCAAATCATTAGGCAATTTTTAGATCTTTTCGAAGATGTCTAAGGGGGTAGTCAGAGGTATGTCCAAATACATAAGTACATATACATATTTGGTACATGCCCACTTTTTGCAGAAGTTAACTTTCCATACGTGTAACAAAGACGATTAATATCTAGAAGACAGACAAAGGCCATACACAAAATCGTAACCCTAAAAATTAGCCTGAAAACTCTAAAACATCAATTTTATCCAAGAAATTTCAATTACTTTCTAGTTAAAAATGTTTAAATATTGAATATTGTTGCTACCTACTACTAAGTATTGAAATTTCTTGGATAAAATTGATGTTTTAAAGTTTTCAGGCTATCTGGTACTGCGGGATCGGGTTACGATTTTGTGTATGGCCTTTGTCTGTCTTCTAGATATTAATCGTCTTTGGTGTAAGGTTGCAAGCCCATCGACGCTATTAGAGAGCTAACTGGTTTCCTCGCGATGTTTTCCTTCTCCGTTATAAGCTCGGGTTACGAGTTAGAATATTATTTTGTTTACTAAAATAGGTGAAATAGTTGGTCGTTTGCAAAACGTTTCTAAGGTTTTAGGCTATTTTGCAAATAAATATTGAATTAATTCCTGTTATTTAAATGTATTATAATTAATGACAAATCATAACAATATCCCACTAAAATTATTAACGTGAAAGTTTATTGAAATGTAGGTAGGTACATAGTTTATGACCTGAATTAACACTTCCTTTTTATTTGGGTTAGTGAGCGAAGCTGCGGACAGAAGCTTGTTGAAAATTAAAACGAAATAACAAAAATGTCGAAAGACAGAGGTTTCGCTGTTTCGACCCACATGTTCAACCCAGAAGCCAAAAGTAATACAATTTTTTTGCGTTTTAACCCACTGATATTTTTCATTTTTGTTTCGACCCACACAGAACCAAAAGAACCTAAGTTACAAAATACGACAAAAATGTACTGTTGAAATAAAAAGCGAGAATATTTAAAAATATTTTTATTAAAATATATTACATGATCTAACGAGTAAAACGAAGAACGCACACCGGGACGGCACGGCATGGTAAAGGATTTTTCATTTTTGTCCAATAGATTTTTAAACGTATTTTTATAGCAATACGACATAAATTGCTATGCTTGCCGTGAAACGCATTACATACAACTTCTCCCATGACAGCTGTCAAACTTCAAACGCCCATATCTCGAGAACTATTACTCACTTCACTTCACTTCTTATATTTGGCTTTCGCACGGCTTGTGCCACGCATTTAGCCACTACCATGTGTTTAAATTTTTAGTTAGTTTAGTCAAGGTCAAGTCAAAGTCATAGTCAGCGTCAGTAAAGATGTGGGTTCTTTACTGCAGCTTTTTTTTTACATGGACTTCTTGAGAGAACTCGAAATGCAATGATATACAGTTTTGTTTCATTTGCCTACATTTATGTACGTTCACGAACACTTAACAGTTAATAATCCACCATTATTACATATTAACATTCGCCAAAACACAAATTTCGGAAAATAAAACAAAAGAGACAACATGCCATCTTGAATTCCCGTCAAAAAGCCGAACTATTACTCGTCCTACACTTTCCGTTGTGAGCTTAAATGAAAGACCTTCATGAGATCTACTTTTTCGATGACAGCTGTCAAACTTCAAACACCCATATCTCGAGAACTACTCGTCCAAGACTTTCCGTTGTGAGCTCAAATGAAAGACCTTGATGAGATCTACTTTTTCGATGACAGCTGTCAAACTTCAAACGCCCATATCTCGAAAACTACTCGTCCTAGACTTTCCGTTGTGAGCTCAAATGAAAGACCTTGATGAGATCTACTTTTTCGATGACAGCTGTCAAACTTCAAACACCCATATCTCGAGAACTACTCGTCCTAGACTTTCCGTTGTGAGCTCAAATGAAATACCTTGATGAGATCTACTTTTTCGATGACAGCTGTCAAACTTCAAACGCCCATATCTCGAAAACTACTCGTCCTAGACTTTCCGTTGTTAGCTCAAATGAAAGACCTTGATGAGATCTACTTTTTCGATGACAGCTGTCAAACTTCAAACACCCATATCTCGAAAACTACTCGTCCTAGACTTTCCGTTGTGAGCTCAAATGAAAGACCTTGATGAGATCTACTTTTTCGATGACAGCTGTCAAACTTCAAACGCCCATATCTCGAAAACTACTCGTCCTAGACTTTCCGTTGTGAGCTCAAATGAAAGACCTTGATGAGATCTACTATTTAGATGACAGCTGTCAAACTTCAAAAAATTATCTAAGCTTTTCCAAGAAATGTCCAATGCTGATTTCATTGTGCAAAAGTTCGAGTTGGCAACTTATGACGTATTGTTTGTGTTTAGGAAAATATGTTATGGTTTTAGTTCCGGTTTTGTACAACTAGATGGTGCCACTTGTGGCATTCCTAGATCGCGCTATCGTTGCGTTTTGCATATTAATGACATTCAAAGTGTTGAGGTCAATAAATTGCTACCTAAGTTCAAGGGTCGTTTACTTTCTTTTAGAACCTATTCACCCTATCCAGTACTGTGGTTTAGGAGCCAAAACAGTTTGGCTATATTCTGTTTTGTGTGCCATATGATTAAATAAATAAATAAGTAGTTGAATTCAATTAACTTTCGAAATTTTATAATTTTTCTGCTATCTGCTTGTCTGACTGTACAAAATCTATGATTTTAATTGCGGGTCGAAACAAAAATACATTTTGGGTAAAAACGACAAAATATAATATTAATTTTTGTAGTGGGTCGAAACACCGACATGTTTTGGGTTAAAACACAAATAAAATTTGTGCGGGTTGAAACTGTGGGTCGAAACAGCGAAACCTCGAAAGACAACGCTGACTATGTCGTCCGACGAACATGCCATTTAAATTATTTTTAATAAAACATTGTTTCAAAATCTTCAAAGCTACAGAATGTATAAATTTCATGAATCTCTTTGTCTCTGAATTAAGACTATCTTCATAATATTCTGAGAAAAACGAAGTAGACTATTATTTTGAAGTACCTATTGTTGACTTAGACATGTTCTGAGATTTTAAGGTACCTACTTAAGACTCTTGAGTTAAGCTTGATTTTTGAGTTTTCAACAAAATAATTCGTTTTACAAAATAATTACTTATGCTTTGTTTATTATGTGCCAAAAACTTGATCAGCAAAGTTGTTGTATTCAAAAGTCGAGATTGAATATTGAATTTTGATGAATAGCACCTGAAAATCATCAATCATTTCGCTTCTGTAGTAAGTCGACTCGGTACACAGTCACAGAGTTTAATAAATCAAAAGTCAAACGATATTAAATAATTCACGTTTGAATAAAATTAAATGAACCCATGAATGATTTGAAAATTTCATAAAAAATATGATTTTTATATCTCGGTTATGAAGTCCTTAACACGTTCGGTCTGTGACGCAAATGCTTATCTGCAGGACTCAGCTACGGCACACTTCATCATCAGAATTGACTACTATTTCTCAAAAAGTTACCAGCCAATAATCCTTCTAAAAATAAAAAATAAAATAATATGATTTCGACTGTATCCCAGGGAGCGCTAGACATAATCCATCTAGACTTCTCTAAACGTGCGTAGACCGACTAGACATGGAACTTAAAACCTAGATTTTGGACCTATCTAAAATTGTACCACAAATGGGGATCAACAGACCACTGACATAACATTGGTGTGGGTTAAAAAAGTATTAAATAAGAAATATTTATGATCACGACTGTTTTCCTAAGATGCGTAGACTTCTTCAGATCTTTTTAGTCATTTAAGTATTTGAATAAGGTTTGTCCAAATATATTTAGTACGTAGGTATAGATACCCTATACAAATTAAACTTATTGAATGAAAATGTTAAACTTTATAGAACAAAGTCTTATTTCAAAAAATGTTGTTATTCTAAGCAAAAACAAAACTTGATTGAAAAAGGTTACAATAAACAAGTCAAAATACTGTTTTGGACAGCGAAATATATTGTAAAAACATCGGACAGAAATACACAAAATATATTTCTTTGAAAAATGAAAAAAACCCATTACCCGTGACCCAAAAACGAAAAATAAAGAAAGACAAAATAGGAATCGAGCATTAATCGCCTTTACGAGAGACATTGAATTCGTTGCGATTTTAGGACAATTGTTCGCGTGCCTGTTATTGAACAAAAGGCTGATGGATTTTCCTAAAGGTTTAAGCGATTTTCCTTTAAATATTGAACGCTTATTTTATTGTTTATTGTTCAGTACCTTTAAATAAAACCTTATTATCATTTACTTATACTTATAACTTTACCTATCCTGTAGTAAGTGATGAAACAAATAGAAATTAACACAGACAATTTTGCCGTGCCATGTTTGTAATGAAACTGTCAGTGAATCAAAAATAATTAATGAATCAAAAGAACTTTCTTTCTGTTAGTTTTAATACAAGTCGCGACGACAAGTTAACCTGGGCGCACACTAGGCGACAGGCGACAGCGACAGCTCGGCGAATAGACGCGGCGACTTGTCGCCCTAGATAGATTAATAGATTTAATCTACAAGTACTGGGCAAGCCCATCTATAAACCATCCAAGCTACTAAAACGTGGGTAATCGTTGTCTAATAGTAAAACACACGAATTTACTTCGTTTTTATTGCGCAGTAAATTAGCGCAGACTTTAATTGCGTTCAAACTACAGCGAACACTGATTAATTGGGACGGTTCAATTAGGCCACCCATTCAATGAACCACCGCATTCTGATAGAACATAAATAACTAATTAGAAGTAGTAAGTAATTAAGTTCGTATGAGCAAGTGGCCAACTCTGGTGACGTAATTTTTAGGCAGCATAAGGCATCCGTAACTTTAAAAACCGGGACCGACAGTTTTAAGTGCTCTCAGAATCACGGAAGCGCTCACTAGAAGTAGGTGGGGTAGATAGATGGATATAATTATAAAACATATGCAAACGGGTATTTAACACGAATTTTACCGTTAATATTCACCCGACGCGACGTTTCGACCGGATTGCACCAGCCGTGGTCGCGGGAAGACTCATATCATATTATACTTAGATGGATATATTACACTGAAAAAAGCTAGTATGACCAAAAAAATAGAGTCAAATTGAGAACCTACACTTTAAAAAAAAATTATGACTATTGCGAGATAGAGGTCTAATTGCCAATAAGATTAAAACTTCTCATCCATGTATAGAACAAAATATAACCTTCCATGACAAAGTTCATGTAAATTTTTTACAAAAATTCAGACCAAACAGCTATCGGGCGTTTTATCTCGCAGCAAAGTAAAACGTGCCTTATAAAGCTTGTTGAAAGATTAACGACCTATAAACTGCGGGCTGGCCAGAAGTGCGCCACGTTGTTTTAAGTTTCTTTAGTAATTGAATAATAAATAGGTACTTACTAGGTCCATCCATAGATAGTTGGATTGGTTCTAGGGAACTGATTAAGTTAAAGTAGAATTAAATGGATAATATAAATATCCTATATAATATAATATCGATCTGCTACCAGCGAGTCCTGAGCTATTTTGGATATATCGCCCGGAGACAGCCAGATAATCTGGATAAGTTAATTGTAGTGGGGAAGGTAGAGGAAAAAGGCTTCCAGGACGCTCACCTACCCGCTGGTCAGACCAAATAAAAACTATAACGGGACTCACTATTCCCTCTGCCCTGAGACAAGCCCAGGATAGAGCAATGTGGAAGAAGCTTGTCAACGTTTCCGTAAAGGCGTTTCAGGACGGGCACGACCTTCAGCAATGAAGATTACGACTAAGAAGAAGATAAATATCCTTGGACATTCACACAGTGCCGTCTAGTCCCAAGCTAAGAAACTTGATGCATGTGTTATGGTAACCAGGGGGTCGATTCAAAGTTCGAGATTAAATGTAAACGCACAGACCTGACATAGCTTACACCATTGCATTGTGAAATTAAAATCCCTTCAATAAACTCACGCACTGAAATGGAAATCTTATTCTGGACCAAGTCATGTGTATTTAACCCCACTATCCTTTACAAAGTCAGTAGTGGCAATTCGGAGTATCTCAAAAGCTAAACTTAACTAATCAAAAATGTTGCCGTCCCTTTCATAGCGATTGGAATAAAAAGGATGGCATTAATTTTAGTTAGTTTAGTTTAGCTTTTGCGATACTCCGAATTGCCACTAATGTCCATGAATATGTTATTGACATTTCGAGTTAAATTATGTCACAAGGTAGACCCTTCTCGTCTTAAATGGCTGCAATAAAAAAATGAACCTATAAAGAGAAACGTTTTTCCTTATGTGTTTAATATATGTTCTGTAAAACAATCAAATAGTTTTATAGCCTACTATTTTTACATGGGACTATAAAATTAATATGATTGCCGATTGATTCTTCATAATTTGTTTTTATTTTGTTTAGTTTAGGGCATATTTATGTGATAGTGCTGGCATTAATATACACATAATAGTTTCTACAAATAAATGTAATCATTTTATGCCATTATTAATAAACTATTCACTATTCAACTCGTACACGCTGTTTAATATTAGGTTATGGGCCCATACTACAGCGCAATATTTTGTAATGATTGATTGCTATACAAATTCTAAATTATTTTGTAAGATAAAATCTAACAAGTTGAACAATTTAGGAACCGGTAATTAAATCGTTTCCACAAATTAATCAATTTCCTTGACGAAATGTACCCTTTTCATGTCATCCTCACCTTTATTACGACGCGTTAAGAGTTTAATATTCAAGTCCATGATTTCCCTCGAGACTATTAGACGAAACGCCAGTGTGATTGTATCTGTACACGTCTTGACAAGAACCTTCTCCATCTTCTCATGAATAATCGGACTCGGGAGACGAGGGCAGTTTAGGCAAGTTAATGATCGGAGCATTATTTTCAATAATCTTGTTGAAGCCAATTGTTGACATGATTTTCTTAAACAGTCTGGACAAATGTTTTTTGTAAAGGACAGTTAAACATCAAAAAATATTTCAGGCAACTAAACGTGTATTAGGTATTAATGAATGACCAATGATTGTGAATTGAATTTTAATTACAATATACTTACCTAACTATTTGTATGTCATGACAATGACTGAATATGCAGAACTACCTATTTGATATGTAACATGCTTTTGACATAACCATATTCAGAACAAATAATATCTTTATCTTTATCTGTATGAGTCAAACTAGCGCCGCCACCTATTTTATTTTATGATTACGTTGAAAAAAGGAATTAAAAAAAACCGAATATTCCGTTTGTGAAACCTATCATAAGCTTTTTTTAATACCTCTGTAATAGTTTTATTTTGTATAGTTTAGGAAGAGTAGCGAAAACATCGTTTGGTGGCCACCCAAGTGCAACTTCACGCATACATACAGACCTTAAGAATGATACGGTACCAATTTCTCTTATTTCTTACACCATTCATTTATCTCACTTTCAAAACTAACGTGAGTTGTATAAGGCATTATAATAGCACACGGGAAATACTTACGTAAAATTATCGTCGATTTAGATACCGACAATGTTTCGATTCTTCCGAAGAATCTTCATCTGGGTATGAGTGTGGTCACTCCTCGCGGTCGCGTCTCACACGCGTCTCTCAGTGTGAGACGCGACCGCGAGGAGTTTTCCGTGTGCTATTATAATGTCATTCATTTATCATTATGATTTCTTTGTTGTCATGAATAAAAAGCGTAGTTCATTATTATGTTTATCGTTTTGTCGCTTTAACGATCCCGTCGTGATAATTAATCATGATAATTAATGTTGTAAAACATCCCGGCCATTACAAACAAATGCTATGTTATATCATAGGTAGGTAGGTACGCTGTGTTGGCCGAATAGGTTAGTACCTCGACTTTCGTTCCGAAGGTCGTGGGTCGTATTTTTCGAATCAAATTATTCTTTGAATTGTCTTAAAACTGGAGAATTCCACAGCCTGAGTATGAATACAAATACTATAAACATGGAATATAAATAGCTTGACCGATTATGATTATGTTTTATTGCACTTGTGAGGTCTTCGGGATGGTTCTTATTGATAAAAAGAAAATAAGTGCCAATGTCGAAATCCTTTTTGTATTCTGACTAGATTTTTCCATATTCATTTGGACATTTAAATAAAAAATCATTCGCCCAGATTCTGGCTTAACCTCTGCTTAACGGGTCAGTCGTTTTATAAATAGCCGAACCAATTTGTCTGGAAAGTACTAAGTACTTTACTCACTTCTTTCACGAGCCTCACTTAGCTTGATTGTCACTCCAAGGAGCTTTTACTTTGCACTATTTTATTTTAACTAGAGTATTAGTCTTTAGATCCTTTGATTTAAACTGAGTTTGACGGATATAGTGGTCAACCTAGTGCACACCTCACTCAGCCCACGGGCCGAAATGTCCACTACGAAATTTATTTATATTTTATTTTTACATGATCAACCGTGTTGGTCAAGTCGATTGGTACTTCGACTTTCGATCCGAAGGTCGTGGGTTCGAATCCGGCCGTGCATCAATGGACTTTTCGCGTCGAAAAATGTATTGCGCTTTAACACAAGCTTTTAACGGTGAAGGAAAACATCGTGAGGAAACCAGTTAGCTCTCTAATAGCGTCGATGGGCTTGCAACCTTTTACGTTTGGAAAATTAACTTCTGCAAGATGTACCAAATATGTATTTGGACATACCTCTGACTACCCCCATAGACATCTTCAAAAGGATCTAAAAATTGCCTAAAAGATCTGAAATAAATGTCTATCGCTCCCTGGGACACAGTCATGATCATATTCCATTTTTCATCTCAGCCCGCGGGCCCTTTTGACGACGTATTTTCAATAAGTATATTATTATTTTAACAGTGCGGAAAATTCTACCTATGTAGTACCTACAAGTGTATAGGTCACAAATGATATAATTCGGGACAGACCAGGTCGCAGGCGGACGGTAGTAAAATAAAAGAGATTGATTGTTGCATATTTCATAGTTATAAAGTTTGTTGGACAACCGGACGTGAAATATTTTAGTGTTATGTAGATAAAATAAGGTCGTTCCAAACAAAAGGTTGGAACGACCGTGAAATTTACTGGATTGTCAAAAGCTTATAAAATGTATAAATCTGTAACACGTCGATTTCTGAACATCACACTTAATTATAAAAGTGAAAGTTTGAGTGTGTGTTAGTGTGTTTGTTACTATTTCGTGTCAAGCCTGATTCTAACGTGTATTAAACATCGATACACGTCCAGGGATCGATCCCACATTAAGAAAACGGCTACGTCTTCAAAAGGGTAAAAAGGTTCTATCCGGTTTTCGATCCCACTTCCCACCTTCGAGCTTCGGTTCAAAATTCGGAGACTCGGTTTCAAAAGAGTAGAAGGCTCTTTAAGAGACCTATAAGTATAAATAAATGCTCGTACTTTTACCCTACGGGTTATCCTACGACGAAACGGAAGGTGTTGTGAGAGTGACAGGGTGAGAGGTTGTTTGTGTGCAAATAAATGTTACCTTTAAAACGCTCTAACCGATTTAGACAAGGTTCTTAAAGCCTCCACATCAAATGGAAATGTTGAATCTCCGTGGAGAAACGACTTTATGCCGGGCAATAGATTTTTGCGTTACGCGTGGGTTTTTTTCAAATCATAAAAGTTTATACGATCTCTAAACGATGAAGGAAAACATTGTGAGGAAACCTGCGGCTCGTCAGCCATCACGTTTTGACCATTGTCTTTCCTGTTGATGTAGCCGACTAAACTGAGAGGATGATTTAGGTGCTACAAGCCTGTTCTATCTTAACAATGTCCCAGGCACTACAGTGTCCCGTTAAAAGTATTCAAAGATGCATCCTGAGGCTGCGTTTCCATTGACGCGGAGCTGTGCGGAGATGAGCGGAGAATAGCGGTGAAAAGTGGTAATGTTTCCACTGAAGCGGAGCGGAGAGTAGCGGACGCTCTATTAATCATCTAGTAAAGATCTATCTATATATATAGATCTATCTGTATAGATCTTTTCTTTATCTAGTAAAGATCTATCTATATATATAGATCTATCTGTATAGATCTTTACTAGATGATTTATAGAGATGATATAGATCAGCCTACATACACCCTCTGGGTTTAGATTTTATACATATTCAGTGTTAAACATTACCCTTCGTGTGCAAGTTTTCGTGATTCATTCGCAATTACTATTGGTGTTCCGCAACGGGGTATTGGCGGCGATATATCCATGTAGAATAAGCTTAAAGGGTTTGTGATTTATTGTCAATGATTCTTAGATAAGTGTTATAGGGTGAACTCGCCAGGGGGCGCCGTAATAAACATTTTTGTCCACTTAACACCATTCCTTGCCCCGTTTGTTTAGGGCAATTCGAGTGAGAGAGTTGCAGGACAGGATACTTAGGTGTAATATCGAAAGAAAGAATGAAAAGAAAATCGTTTATTTTTGTAGGACCTCAAGAATCACTTCAGTTTCGTCTTACGAACAGGAACAGGCATTAGAATCACTAGCATAGTGATTCTAATGCCTGTTCCAATGCGACTCCGTACACTAGGAAAAGAGACAGGCAAGAACCTGGTGGTGTGGGTTTAGCTTCTTTTAATAGCGATCCATTAACAATCTAAATAGTCAAACTTCAGTGGGAAGTCAGTCTAATAAAGTATTATATAAATAAATAAATAAATTAAAGCCACAAGAATTTGTTTTTACCATTTGGACCATACTATTGGAATTTTTAGTATTTTTTTGCCTTAAATAAAGTTTTTTATTACTTATATTTTTATTATATTACTTACGTTGTAAAATTCAAACCCAAAAACATCCAATCGAAAGTTGAGCCATCACCCCACTACTCAAATGCGGCTCTTAGGAAGTCTAATCTTAGAGCTTGATTCACTATTTCTGAGCAAACACATAAATTATGCATACTGCACCCAAAGGCATTCGCGCCATACCCGGAACTATTTATACACGACAGTGACGGAGTTATACAGAGTCAGAATGAAATGGCAAATTTAGGCATGTACAGGGCTGGGAAGAAAACGCTTGTGCGAGCTGAATTGCACTTTGTTGCGTCGTTGTTAAAGTCGCTATTTAAATAAATGTTTTCGGGAAATCGGTCTTCCATATTAAAAAAATAAACATAATAATTTCATTTAAAAATAAAAATAAAAATAATTTTTGTCTATTATTTATTATATGGTGAACCTTAGCAATAGTGAAAGACGTGACTGCGATACTTTTCACATTAATTGACAGCTACTTTAGATCTTAAATGGCTCAGCAAGCGATTAATGGATTAGAGTATTTTAATTCAGAAAGTTTTGATCCAAAACAGCTTTGATTCGTATCGGCTCCGATTAAGGCGGTGCTGTGAATAATTAATTAAGCACCGCTTTAGCTGTCTGGCATATCAATCGCAGACTCAACGAACCCATAGGTACAGACAACTTTAAAAGTAGGTACCTATTTGCGAACAAAAGCCTTCTAAAAAAACTATTGAAAAATGTATGAAGAAGAGGGAATCTACAACATCGCTACGCCGTAGCCGTAGAGGAACTACGCCGTAGAGATGCTACAGTGATCTCTACACCGTACGAGAGTTTTAATACGAGTAGCTTGATCAAACCATTTGATTTTCATTGACTACAAAACCTTTGGGGATTTCACAAATCACACATAAACTTCAGTGGAACAAATCAACAGATTTCATGACAATTGTTAATAGATTTCACTGAATTTCCTGGATAGAATAGTTTTATTGTAGGGCCTCAGACTAATTAGACTTTACGACGACTTAATTTTACTTCATGGGAGACCAGTCTAAATCAGTATAACCTTTAAATAAAAAAATATCCTTAAACATTCCACACAGCGTCATCTAGTCCCAAGCTAAGCAATTTAACCAGATGATAGATATATAACATAAATAAAATTTTGTTGTAGATTTATACATAGACACCACCCAGACTCGAGACAAATTTTGTAGATCATGCAAAAATTTGTCTCGCAGCGAAGATCGAACCCGCAACCTCTGCGTCTCATTCGGGCTTCCACCCTCTGCGCCACAGAGGTCGTCATATGGACTTGTTTGAATAGTAGTCAATCCGAAGGCTAAATCAATAGACAATTAACATTGATAGTTCCATCGAACTGTTGCAGGCAAATACCTAGTTTAATTGGCTGCGTTATTGCATTATTATGAAATTACTAAATAATCAACAGAGCGTATAGTTTAGGTAGAGTAGCGAAGTTCGCTACTCCTTCTAAACTATACAAAATAAAACTAGTACAGAGGTAATAAAAAAGCTTATGATAGGTTTAACAAACTGTAGGTACATTCGGTTGTTTTTCTATGTATAATATGTATGTATTTACAAAAAAAAATGTATCTATGTAGTATATATCAGTCATCTGGTTACCATAACACAAGCATTCAATTGCTTAGCTTGGGACTAGATGACGCTGTGTGGAATGTCCAAGGATATATATATATATATTCAGTCTGTTTAAACTCCTTTCAACGTAATAATAAGATAAAATAGGTGGCGGCGCTAGTTTGACCCATACAACCTTAGCTGTAGTGCTGCTGCACATACACAGACAAATAAGAATAAAATAATATCCACCGGAACGAGGAAATATGTAGGTTAAAATAACTAAGTCTCATTGAGGAAATGTTTTCATCTCCCTTCCTTACCTTTTCGTTTCGGTGGAAACGGGCTCTTCG
Source organism: Xanthorhoe designata (assembly GCA_963582015.1). Lineage (NCBI taxonomy): Eukaryota > Metazoa > Arthropoda > Insecta > Lepidoptera > Geometridae > Xanthorhoe > Xanthorhoe designata. Next base: position 446,126 of record OY757042.1, on the reverse strand, counting down.
TGGACGTATTACTCTATGTTGCTGACACGAGAAACCTTCAAATTATTATGTCGTATCTACATCCATACATTCATTATTATTTATAAAAACATATCTAAGTAATATATCAGTCATCTGGTTACCATAACACAAGCATTAAGTTGCTTAGCTTGGGACTTGATGCTGTGTGAAATTTCCAAGGATATTAATTATTATTATTATTAGCAGCCCTCGGTGTCCCACTGCTGGGCAAAGGCCTCCCCCCACTCTCTCCGTTCGTCCCTCTCCTGCGCTAATATGGTCCAGTCGGCGCGGAATTTGGCAAATTTGATGATATTAATTAATTTATTATTTATATAATGAGGTCTACAAAGTTGGGCACGATGACCACATTTAAGTACAAAAAGTATCAGCTAACCTTGACCAACTACTATTAAATTATTATTACTATACAAGTATTAGCAATACAACGAGGTAACGTTGCCAGCCTTTTGGGCACTCTACCTGCGGTCGGTGACCTGAACTCTGTCTTCTATCTTTAGTTAGTATGTATGTATTTTGGGTAGAATACAGAGTTCCTTTTATTTATTTAGTTGTTTAGGTTAAGAAGTGTAGATATTTTTTGTTCCTGTGTGTTTCTTTGTTCTTTTGTCACCATACTAAATAAACATTACTATTTACGAACTTTACCGTTTCATTCATTTATTCATTCACTTCGAAGTGGAGGCCGAGCACGTGATGGAATACCTCAAGAAGAAGACCGGGACCATGATGAGGGTTGAAAAGCTGAACTCTCGTCATAAAGTTAGCTTTGGCTCGTTTATGGTGAGAGTTCCTACAGATCGGCTGGAAACCATCATGAGCGAAGAGTTTTGGCCGAAAGGGGTCAAGTACCGGCGATTCGTGGGCCGCTTGCAACGTGACCCCGTGCATCGTCAGCTTGACTCATCGCGAGAGCGTCACACGTCGCCGTCTACACTACGTGTGCATATTTAGTTTATCTTTCATAAAATATGTATGTTAGTTTTTAAGGTATTTATCCAGCAATAGTTTAAAAAATATTTATATATATTAGTAGTTGTATTATTATAAAAAAAACTTACTTTTAACTTCCGCGATACAGGCTTGACCTAGTGCGGGGTTAGTTTGTAAATCGTTTTTGCCCTTCTTTTTAATTATTATGTCTTTTGAATTTTTGTATCATATGTTTATTAAAATAAATTATTATTATTATTATTATTATTATTATTTACTCATTCATTCATTACCTTCAAACACAGCAAGAAGTTTTTCCAAGAAATTAATTTAAAGTTGTTGAGTGCCCATTAAACACAAAATGCGACTTGAAGTAATGAACCTAGTCTAATTTGCATTCAGGTGCTTCGCTATTTTATTTAAAGACAAATGGATCCAATTCGAGCTCCTTTTCAATAGACACTATAGTAAATGACCGTGGATTAAGACAGCTAGAAAAATATTTTACGTTTAAATGAATGAACGAATGAATGAAAATGATTTATTGCACACCTTAAAATATAAACAGAGGTTAAACAAAATGTATAGTAAACATGTACAATGGGCGGCCTTATCGCTAAAAGCGATTTGCAACCTTTGGATTTAAGAGGCCGTAGGTAGCAAATATGTGGTTTGAATCGTATTAGATCTCAAAATCCGTGAAAGATACCACCTTATAATGTTTGGAGAAATTAAACTTTGAACTTTTATCTTGCGTTGTGGTTTTTTAGAAACACGATTGGTAAAAGTTTTCTCGATCATATATTTTTTTGAAAAATACATGTTTTTCACACAGTTTGCTATTTATCTCAGGAACAGAACGCTATTTTTGTTGGTTTTATGTTTTGACAAATAGCCTAGAAGTATTCATTTAGTTCTGGTTTTTTAATTTTTCGATTACTTGTTTAATTAACTTGTAATTAAATAAAAACTGTTTTTTCGCTATAAATTATGTTGCGTGTCTATCGTTCTGCGCTTCTCACTCACGAGTAAAAACATTATTCGCTCTCCCGCTCATTCTTCGGCGTTATGGCACACACTTAAAGCCTGCAATACATGTTGGCCGAACCTACGCCAACGCGAGAGAAGGCGAGCGAAGGCGAGCGTAGGCAAATTGATGAAAGACAAAGTGCTACCGTACTCGCGAGTGGACGCGAGCGACTCCGATCTATGACAAATGAACTCTACACGTTGGTGCTTAGAAAACTGCGTGTGTTTACAGAAAATAAACTACTACTTATTGACATCATCATCATCATCACGTGCAGCCCGTCTCATCACACAGCAGGGCATAGGCCTCTCTTCACTTGTGCCAAATTAGAAGCAGTTAAGCCACCTAAGGATCGTTACAAATGGTCTATAGGTAACTCAATCCAAGCCACTGCCAGACGGAAACGTGACCCAAAACACTGGCAGCATTGCCGCGCTGAATGGCAATGCTGATGCTTTGTGTGTTTTTTTTTTCAAACCCAGATAGATAAACAAAGAAACTAAAACAAAACCTTCATACCAGTCTCTAGGTAAGCCTAAAAGCTTGGGCTGAGCTTATGAGTATATTTGGGGCTCAGAGATAAATTGTATTCAGTTGATGGGATTACATAAAAATAATTTCGGCATCTGCCTTTTGGTAAAATAACAAAATTAGACAAATATTAACTGAATGGAGATTTTAGGAATCTTAAATGTATTAAGATCTACTCCTGACTATTTTCCATTTCGTATTTGTTTAAGTTTAAGATAATTAATTAGTATTAGGCTCAACATACACCGAGATGGTAGGGCAGCGGCGAGGAGCAGCTTTTGTGTAATATAATTGTGAACTTTATCTTTATCACTATAATGCATAGATTGCATAGTATATATTAAAGCGCTTTGAAAAGTGCTCTCGACGCCTCTTGCAGTCGCTTGTGGTTGCTTGCGTTTCGTTTCTCAAGCGATACTATGTAGTATGAAAATGAAGATAAAGTTTAAAATACTACTCGCCGCTTCCCTGCCATCTCGGTGTGTGTTTAGCCTTAACACGTTCACTGCGGCACGGGGCCTATAAGCCCCTTCCGTATACTCGCGCGCGGTGCGGAACAAAATCCTACCGTTTCCCTCTGGTGCGGAGCCCATATCTCGGAGGTTTCTGGGAGTAAGACAAAGGTAGATATATTTTTGTGTTTGTCTTTATATCTGTGACTCGAAAAAGCGAAAATCTACGTACGGGGTCTATCGGCCCATCACCGCACTGAAAGTGAAAAAACTTTATTCAGTGCGGCTAAGGGGCCTATAGACCCTCAAACCGAGTTGGGGCATTTCCACCCCTTCCCGCACTTGATTTGGCTAATTATTTTCTTTCTAGCAATTAGTGTTGTATACGCGTCGATAGAATGTGCATGTCATCATACGCCTGAAAAAATATCACAATGTTTCGAGGTAGTAAAAGGAGTAAAAGAATACTTGAAATGACATTACGCATTACGCTGGGTATTCGTGATACTTATAATAAATGTAAATGAGCATACGTATCATTCTGCGTAGATTTTTTTTAAAACTATTATTGTGTCTTGATTGTTTTTAAAACTCTCGCACGTAAGTTGTGATCTTGTGTAGTATGTAAGTTGTTATTGTGAACTATTCAAAATAAAAATTACTTAGTATCGATAATTTGGTTTCATTTTCCGCTCAATACATCACTAGCTAGACTCGTAACTGTACGTATAAATCAGTGCGATAGTGGGTTTATATGCCCCCTGACATTTTTCGTGTTTTTCTTCCATTTCCACCAGCAGAACCCCAGGCGAAGCAACCACATGATGCATTGAGGTTTTTATAACACCATGGTTATAGTTAATTAGGCAGAAAATAGGTTTTCGCGAAGAAAATAGGATTTGAAACCATTGAGTGACTAGGGGGTCGAAAGACCCTTATTGCACTGGTGAAAAGGTACCGTTAGGGCTTATCAGCCCCCTATCGCACCACCTGAAAAATAGTCAAATTACTTGCCGCAGTGAAGGTGTTAACTAAAAAATGGCTTAACTAATTCTAATTTTTGTAGATATAATTATTACGAGTAAAATTTAAATAGAGTATCTAGGTACTCGTAATACGTAGGTATGTTGTATATAAGTAATATCACAGAAAAAAGAATACGTCCTAATATTAACATAGAGTATCAGGGACAAAGGTAACAAAATATCTGTGTTCAAAACATAATTAAATTGAAAGCCTTCGATAAAAAGCGTTGCCATACATATTTTTTAAAATTGACTATTATCCCAAGATTATAATGATATCAAATTATTTTTTTATATCAGAACTTCACAGAATTTTTTTAAACATTTTATGTAACCATATATTTTACTTTAAAATCATGTCTCACCGCTTTGTAATTTTCATAACCATTCATTTTAAATTATACTTTATCGTAAGTAATATATTTTTTTCGCATCAGATATATAGAAACGCTTTGTAATTTTCATTACCAAATAATTTTAAATTATACTTCATTGTGATGTAAATTTTTACGCATCAGATATAGAAATTACTGCGCTACCATTTTAACTCAAAGGTTTAAGTAATTTAATTTAGTTTATTTTAACTCCAAATAAAAGGATAATCAAAATTAGAAACTAAAATCCAAATAATTTGTACAATAGTTTCACTAACAGATTTTTAGGAGTTCTAAAATGGTCTAGTGCAAGTTGAGAGCGAGGACAGTAAACTTAAGCCGGCTAAAGTCAGATTAAGTTTGGAGTTTGTGACAGTTGTTAATAGCAAACCTCCCTTTGTCCTAAAACAAAACTATAATTAAAATAACTAAAACACATTATTTAATTAAAATTACAGCTTTGAAACTGAATGTATTCAAATTACTTTGGAAAATTGAAACGGTCATTTGAATGATGTTTAATTATAGTATACATTCAATCATAACTTAATTATGAGCAAATAGTAATGGCTATTCGGAGTATCGCAAAAGCTTAACTTAACTAACCAAAAATGTTGCCGTACCTTTCATAGCGATGGGAATAAAAAGAATGGCATTAATTTTAGTTAGTTTAGTTTAGCTTTTGCGACACTCCGAATTGCCACTAGTACCTATGTAGCTGTACATTTGGAACTCTAAGGTCAAACAAGCGCCGCCGCCTATTTTATTTTATTATTACGTTGAACAAAAAAATTTAAAAAAAAACTGAATGTTCCGTTTGTGAAACCCATCATAAAGCTTTTTTTAATACCTCTGCAATCGTTTTATTTTCTATAGTTTAGTTTAGAAGTTGCACTTGTTGACCACCAAACTCAGTTTTCGCTACTCCTCCAATACATAAAATACTAAGTAATTGGTATTTTTGAAATTTTTACATCTACATTTACAAATCATAATACCTACTGCCTTAAACCTGTTCTTTAAAAAAGAAATGCATTTGATAATCTGTCCATATCCATCCACAGGTTGTCTGGTAGAGATCGCTTTTTAGCGATAAGACCGCCGATTGTATAAGTATCATAGTAATTTAAGTGTCTTATTGTTCATGATGTTTTTTCTCTGTTAATGGTGTGCAATAAAGTATTTTTTATAATACCTGCTCGTCGATGGCATATTATGTGTCATGCAAACCTTTCCTAAAGTAAGTCATTACAGCTCTTTGGTCTAGCAAGCACATAATGGCTGCGTTCCGATTCGCGATAATATCGCTCTGAGCGAAAAAAGCGATAACTGGCGTTCCGAATCGATTTAGCGCGATTTTGACGTTTGTGGACTAATTTGAATCGGAACGGTTTTGAGCGCGCTCACGACGCTTACAAACATACTGGTAGTTACTGGAGGCATAACGACGGATAAAATCTGCTTTTTTGCTATTTTATGATGGGGAATTTGATCTGGCTAACGAGGCAAACACAGTACAATTTTACAAAATGAATAAATTTTAAAATAAATTTTAAAGAGTATTTTATTGACTACCACAAACAACAGAAATCAAAACACAAACTACTATTTTGACAGGACGCTCACACCGACCATGCATCGAAGCGGTGGCACTGTGAGCGAAAGATGGCGGCGGTTATGACGTCATTGATGACGTTTCATTATTACTTGTAGACGCGCTCACGGTGATTCGGAACGGTTTTGTGAGCGAAATTATCGATATTAGCGCGAATCGGAACGCAGCCAATGTTGTATGGAATATCTTTCTTCCCCTAGAGAATAAAGTGATTTGAATTTGGAATTCAACCCATGTAGTGGTGCTTGATCGAGGTTGGTTTCAGAAAAGTTTAGATGGAATGAGATTTTATTTTGATTTAGGCTGTATGTTATCATTTTCTTTGCACAAATAAAAAAAAGAAAAACATGAAAACTTTTTACGAACTTCATTTTCACGCACGCGCAACTTCATCCTTCCAGCGGAACACCTACCACCTGGATATGAGCTAAAGTGGCCGACTTGGAAGTCTCTAAATCGACTGCGGACCCAAGTTGGTCGATGTAAAGCCAATATGGTAAAATGGGGCTACCTCGACCCTTCCCGAGGTCGGTGCAGTTGTGGCGACCCTAAGCAGGATATGTCGCATCTGCTCCGATGCCCACGGTGCCCAAACACCTGCACCAGGGAGGACCTCATGCAGGCCACAGACAAGGGCGTTGCAGTCGCAACTTACTGGTCCAAAACTATATAGTTATTTAGTTGAGTCTTCGACACGAGAAGAAGAAGACGCACGCGCCAAGAAGGATTTGTTTAAAGTTAGAATAATCTGTAGTGGTTCGACATTCGAATAAATTCTTGATTGAATTTCGTAAAATTTTTTCGTGTTTATATTTTTTTAATTTGTAGGCAGTGCAACGAAAATTATAACATACAGAAAAACTCAGAATAAAATCTTATTGCATCTAAACAGTTTGACGCATACAACCACCTTTATGTACTTTCTTATTGATTGCCTCGCAGAAAGTATAAAAAGTAGTGTATGCATCACTGGCTTAAATGTGTATTTGTCTTGGGCGATCTTGAACCCCTCGAACTCAGGATTCTAGCCATAACTCCCTCGCTCCGCTCGGGAGTTAACTCTAGACTCCCTCTTACTCGGGGTTCAATATAGCGCCCGCTACATAATACACTAATATAAGCCCTTGTTGCATAAACTACTATTCTATCTATCTATACAGTATCACATTATTACAATATATTATTTTCCGATAACAAATAACATTATCAAATAACAATTTAAACAGCGTAGGTAGCATTATTATAAAAACACAGAGAAAACCATTTGTCCTGAGCAAATATATTGCGATGCGAAGTTCAAATATTAAACAGCTAACAATACTTGTGTGTCTAAAGCTAAATTGGTAGTACATTTCAGATTTTACGTCATGTATATTATGTCCAAATACATATTTGGTACCTACATGCCCAAATTTAACAGAAGTTAACATTCCATACATGACAGGTTGCAAGCCCATCGACGCTATTAGAAAGCTAACTGGCTTCCTCACGATGTTTTCTCTCAATGTTTAAATCTGAAAGCGCATATATATACATTTTTCGACATGAAAAGTCCATTGATGCACGGTCATATTTCTGTAGGTACAGTCAATCAAGCAAGCACATTACACTTACCTTGTGTACAAAGTACAAGATTGTTGTACATTTCTGTTATGAAGTAGGTATCAAAACATTGTCATTGTCTATATCGAAACCATTTTTACGTGTGCAATTTCCGTGTCTTTTTACAATACAGAAGTGGCATTTTCATCTGAGTGCTTCCGTGCTTCGGAGGGCACGTTAAATTGTCGGTCCCGGCTCTTAAAGTCGTTAAGCCATGACGGAGGCCTTTAGGCGGCCTAAAAACTCCGTCACCAGAGTTGGCCACTTGCTCATACGAACGAACGAACGAATACAGAAAATATAGATAGGATTGATTGGTGGGTTTCTAAACCTAAAGTAAGTCGCAAAACTCAGGTAAATTATTCAGAGGTATTCAGAGGCCCTACTTGTGATCAACGTAAACGAAGTTTCGTGTCAATTTTCGGGTTCTGTGTATGTTGGTGAATTGTTACGAATTTAGTATCCACCAACATAAGCTGACTCCGAAAATTGAATCGAAACTTCGTTTTCGTTGATCCCGAGTAAGGCCGTTTGGCCGTTTGGCCGTTTGTCACCGGGACGTCAACGAGAATGAGATTTTTTCTGGTCGAGTTTAAGATGACGTGACGGCCTTGCGGTGGACACGCGGCTATAGTTAGTCTATGTATCAGTACCTACTTCGGCGCCGTCACCTTTTCTCGTTGACGTCCCGGTGACGAAGGCGGTGGACAAACGCCCTAGGGCCTCAGTTCTGTAGTTGAATACGAATAGGTATTGTCTTGTACAACATGTAACACAGACTCGATGTAGATAGTGCCTGCTATAAATTTGATCGTACACGAAATTTAAGCCGGAGTTTTTGACCTGCTAAGACTGTATGGCTTTCATAGTACAAAATGAGATCAGCCCCAATACCCAACAGTGACAGTTCAGTTCAAATACATGAATGCTGGGTTCCTATATCCAACTAACGGATGTCCGTAGGTCGGTCGTCATAGCAACGTTGTTATCTGTCAAAAAGTCTCATAGGTACATTTTGTGTTGAATAAACAACGTTGCTATGACGACCAACCTACGGACATCCGTTAGTTGGTTATAAGAACCCGGCATTAGCTGACTTCAGAAAAGAAGGAGGTTCTATGTTCCACTGCATATATTTTTTTGATGTTCATCGATTATTCCGTAAATAAGTAGTGGATCGATTTTGAAACGAGTAAGTAAGTAAGACTTTTAAAGAGTAAGTATAATCTCGAGGTGGTCCAATTGTGGGCTATTAATAACATTGAGCATCTGACGAAGATCTTCAGAGCTATAACCAAAATTGCACCTGTGAAGGAAATGTCTCTTCGTACGAAATTGAAGTTGATTTTCATTAATTATTAGTTAATGTATGGTGGCACAGTGGGCGAAAGCCCGCCTGAGACGCGGAGGTTGCGGGTTCGATCCCCGCCGCGAGACAAATGTTTGCATGTTCTGCAGATATTTGTTCCGGGTCTGGTTGTTTTTTCTATGTATTAATGTATATTTACAAAAAAAATGTATCTATTATGTAGTATATCAGTCATCTGGTTACCATAACACAAGCATTAAATTGCTTAGCTTGGGACTAGATGACGCTGTGTGGAATGTCCAGGGATATTTATTTATTTATTTATGTTGAATGCTGGCTGACCCTACATGTTGACTGGAGGAGGGGTAAATGATAAGTATTAATTGTTTCACATAGGTACCTACTGATTTATATTCCAATTACGTTAGACAATTACATGTCAGAGGCCTTACTCCGGATCAACAAAAACGAAGTTTCGTGACAATTTTCGGGTTCCAATTATGTTGGTGAACTATTACGAATTCAGTAGGTATCCACCCACCAACATAAGCTGACCCCGAAAATTGTCACGAAACTTCGTTTTCGTTGATCCGGAGTAAGCCCCTGAGCCTAGCGAGCGGGGAGGTACGACTGACGACGCGACACGCAAAACCTCCGCGTCAGCCCGTTTACCGGTGGCTACTTACGCCCGAATTAATATTCAATCCGACGAACGATCGCAGATCTATCTCCATAGCAACTTTGTTATTCAACATTATTTGTATGGCACTTTTTGACAGATAACAGCGTTGCTATGGCAACAGATCTGCAATCGTATTTCGGCCGCTAGCCGCCACTTTACTATATTATTAGCTATAATGATTTGGAATTGTTCTGTGATGTTATAGTTAAGTTTGTAAATAAAGAATTTGAATTTTGTACTTTATTACTATACCTAGCTTGTTGGAAAGCGTTCCTTTTCGTGACATTCGGGCACACGCGTCGTAAAATAAGCCACCAAACTTTATTGCGCATGTAAATCAATATCGGCCGCGATTTTATTGTTCCACCTTGATTTTCTTTATCTTGTCATGTTTTAGCAATCGGTGAACATACATAAAACAAATAATAATAATAAATATCCCTGGACATTCCACACAGCGTCATCTAGTCCCAAGCTAAGCATTTTTTAATGCTTGTGTTATGGTAACCAGATGACTGAAATAAATACATACAGTGGAACATAGAATAGGATATTCTATGTTCTCAGAATATCCTCCTTTTTTGAAGTCGGTTAAAAACAAGATAAATAAGTACGTTCAAGTTATCTCAACGAAATGACATATCTAATATCTGTTCCTAGCACATTAATTCGCTTCAAAGAGAATATTTACATTTTGATAATTTGACGCTTCTGCGAACGATCTTGGGCTGATCTTTCAGTATTTGATACAATAATTAATTAGAGCCGTGCTGGCTTAGTGGGTCAGTGCTTTAACTTTTGATCAAAAGATTGTGAGTTCAAAACCGGGATTTTATTAGGATTTTTGTAACGCATTAAACGGTAAATGTAAACCAGTTAAGTAGCTTTCTAATGCCAATTGCAATTCCAACCTACCACGTATGGAATGCTAACTTTTAAAAAACGTTAAACATTGTTCCATATATCCTTTAATAGCTGCGCCCCGCGGTGTTACCCGCGGTGAACAGTTATCGTTTCCGTGGGAATACCAGGATCAAACCTATTTGTTAATCCAGAGTATTAGCAATTCTGGTACCAAATGTCATTCAAATACGTCCAGCCGTTTCAGCGTGAAAGAGTAACAAACACACTTACACACACACAAACTTTCACCTTTATAATATTAATAATAGTAGGATAGTAGGATTGATCTAACGTGATCATGAGCAAAGAGAATAAAAACACTTGATCATGAGCAATGATATCGTCCCGTCAACATTTTCTCGGTCGTCCTCGACGCCGCCAATACCAATTATGTTTTAGTACCTATTTATTATTAAATTAGATACTTTCATAGAAAGTTAAATGCCTACAGATCTATAAAAAGCAGTTGCGATCATCATTCGCTTTCATAATGAGTAACCGTACCTTCTTAAATTGGTTTAAGTAACCTTTTCCATTGTCATTTCCTACTATTATTTATTCTGTGCCTTCTTTTATAAATCTAGCATAGAATAAAGCCCTACATTTAACCCTCATTAACAATACAGCTCTTGCCCAAACGTGGGCTATAAATAACTGGAAAGGAATCTGCGAAGTCGAGTAATTACACTGTAGGCTAATTAAAAATGTAAGCGTATCGCGCCAAGAGAGTGATTCATTAGTAATTCTTACTTAAACACAAATACTATAGCAATGTTATTGGAACTTGAGTATTAAAACATATTGAAAAAATATTGGACCTCCAGTGCCGACCGTCAGTGTGACTCTAAAACCAGCAGTCTCTACACAGTTTGCTATAGAAGTACTGGCAGGCAAGCAAGGAAACCACAACTGAAGCAGTTAGCGGCGCGCCGCAGGCCATCGCTCGTAAAATAACATTAGCCCCGTCCTCGGAGCTGCGGTCATCACTGATAAGTGGCTTTTACAGCTTGCCGTGAACAGACTTACCAACAAGTGACAAAAATTTTTTTTTATGAAAGCAGACTTCATTTTCGTAGAAGATTTAAAAGTGATATGACCTCAAAAGTATTTTTTCTGACTTTATGAGTTTAATCTGATATTAAGTTATTTATATATCCAGGGCAAAACAAAAAATAATAACAAAACTTATTAGATAAGGTGTCATTTTATAAAATTGTATGTGTCACTACTAATATATAAAAATTTTAGAAAACACACAAATCTGAAGGCATGTTTATAATGTTTGTAAGTCTGTGTTTCAATCACGTCTTAGGCTAATTGATTTTATTATTTTATTTTATTTTTGCTATTCTGGCACCGCGGGGGGAAACTAATTAATTTCAGTATTCCTTCATGTCATATCTTCATATCTCTGGTTGGAAACTTTGGAAGAACAAGGAAACAACACATACCTTAGCATAACTTTATTTAGTATCACGTAACAAAGACATAACTGTCTTATACTCTATGGAATGAATATCTAAACTATCTTTCGTTTATCGAATCATCTAATCCATCACCTACAATATTATCAACAACATTATCCTCATCACTTTTGTCAGCTGCAATATTATCTGTATCTAATTCATTTTTACCGGCACTTTGAATTACGTCTTCTTCTTCATCCAAAAATTTGTTTGCGACTTCCTCATTTTCTAAACTTTCTCTATTCTCTTCTTCTAAACTAGGAACGTTATTTTCGTTCGTTTCGCTTTCAATTTCTTCTTGAATTTGGCTTTCGTCTTTTTCTTCTAGGATTTCATCTACGCTTTCTACATCTTCAGCTAATCTATTTTCTTGATTTGTGTCAACTGGCTCTGCTTCTTCGTCAATGTTGACTTTCCCGTTTAGTGTTGCTTGGTCACCATCTTTCTCTCTACCATCAGGTTCAACATTGCTGTGGGTAGTTTCTTCAATATCATTTGGAATATTCTTGTTTTCTACCACGTCTTCATTTGCATTAAGAATTTCGTCGATAATTTTATTTTGTTCTGTTTCATCCATAACATTAGATGGGTTATCAAAGTCTACAACACCATTTGTGATAGGCTCTGCCTCATTTGTATTTTCTTTGTCTTTTGCAGATTTTTGACTATCGGGGTCAACTTTTGTGCCTCTGATCATTTCAGAAATATCGTCTGTGTACCTCACGTGAGGTAGTTCTGGGTATTTTTCCCTGGAAAGATAAAATAAAGTTAGATTTTGTTTTTTAAGCCTTTTTTTAAGAAAAACTTTTTTTCTCCTTTATTCTTTCATTCAATAAAATAACGTATACTAAAATTCAACCAACAAGTAAACTCAAACAAAACTCAAGGAGGGTTTCTGTTGTACCTTACTAAACTAATATATATCTCATGAGGTGAATCTTAATTTAATGTAGGTAATGCATTTATTATCAGCTAAACACACCATGGTATGCAAAGAATATCCAAGAAAATATTTAGATGATTGTATAAAATGTGTCTGAGGCGGGCTCTAACATACAATAACTGTTCAATATAGTAATCTTATCAGTCACTAGAGCCATCTAGTGACTTTTTGTTCGCAGTTTACCGAAGTCAGAACTAGATGGCGCTGCTAAATTTGACCACTTTGTAGAACGCGCTATCGTTTGCATTTGCAAATATAGGGAATGATTATTGATCGCAGTAATATAATTTGATTCGTACTTCCACGGGAACGAGTAGTTTTATTTGTACCCTATCCAAGCAACTCCGCAGGAACCTTGAGGATACTAATTTCTTCATGGTCCTAGTCGAGCCGGAGCAAGTCCTGTGGAACCGTTTCCACAGTTTTTTGTCTTGCACTAGGGAAAGTGGTGGATCGCCACTCAGTGCGGCACCGGGCAGTATTCGGTCAAGCTTGATCTGGAGTACTACTGTCACGGCTGCAAAAAGGATTGCAGTGAAGTGTGGTGGAAAATTGTTTGTGTGCGGTGCGCATGCGCAAGTGCAGCGCATCAGCAGTGAATCCGTACAAGAAGACCGCGCTAGCTATCCAGGCTGGCGCGCGTATGCTGATCATCAGTGCTTACGTCAGTGGTGACGTAGGCATTCGCCGAGATTTGGGAGCAAGCAACGCGGCGGTACATGCGTATCGCTGCGTCACAACAGTGACGTACCAAGGAGCGTCATTGATTGGAGGCAAAGGTCATCGGCAGGGCAAGTAGCAAACTTGTGAAAAAATCGTGAGTACATTGACCTTTTCTTGTGTTGAGTGCAGTGCAATTCAGTTCATCGATTTTACTTATTTGATTTTGGACTTGTAATTTTATTTGTGTGTAGTTTTAGAGACTTAGAATAATTTCAACTAAACAGAACCGACGGGGAACCTATGCCCGATTTTAATAATTAGTTCAAACACTTGTAATTTTTTTGTATTTTTTCATAGACTTAGAATAATTTTATCAAAATAGTAAAGACGGGGAACCTACGCCCGATTTCGGTTCGGTTTTCAAACACTTAGAAAATTTCTAATCAAAAATCTTTGTGTTAAAATTTCGGTTAAGTTTTGTTGAAGCTTGTGTATAAATTTATCACTATGTCTCTTTCACCGCTTTTAAAAGCTCAGCTAGGTTACAAGTCCTTGATAGAAAGAACTTATGCAAATTTTAAGAAAACTCCTAAGGATAGGTTATTAAAAGAGTCTCATCTGCTTACGAGAATAGAGTCATTAGAAGAGAAATGGAAGGTTTTCTCAGACACGCATTTGAGGTTAATAACTGAAATTTCAACAGAAGAACTTGCGGAAACTCGCTATATTTCTGAAAACATGTATGAGTGTGTAGAAGAGTTGTATATTGAATGTAAAGCAGAAATTAGGGAATGTTTGTCGCAATTAAAGCCAAGTAAACCAAGCAGAGAATCTCAAGCTTCAGTCCATAACTCAAAGTCTGAGAGTATTAATGTAAAGTTGCCTAAGATATCCATCCCCACCTTTACTGGGGCATACTCGGAATGGACAACGTTCAAAGATCTGTATGAATCGTTGGTTCACAATAACTCGGCAATAGATGATGTACAAAAAATGCACTATTTGAAAGGGCATTTATCGGGAGAGGCTGAACAATTATTGAGACATGTTCCTATCACAGCAGCCGATTATCAGGAATCATGGTCAACGCTTAATAATAGATACAACAATAAAAAATATCTAGCCAATTGTTTATTGAAGCGTTTTGTGAACCAACCAAGCCTAGGATCCGAGTCAAGCAGTGCGCTGAAAGATATTCTAGATGTAACTAATGATACGCTCAATGGTTTGAAAAATTTGGGGATTGATGTCGGTACGTGGGACACGATAGTTATTTTCACCATTTGCTCGAAGTTGGACTCAGAATCTCGTAAGGAATGGGAAGCGAAGATAAGTAGCACAGATGATTTACCAACTTTGAGACAAATGCGAGAGTTTTTGGAGTCGCGATTCCGCTCTCTTGAGTTTTTGGATCCCAAGCAAAAATCGAAGCCAAGTTTTTCCAACCATAGACCGAAAGTGATGCATGCTATGACCGATAGATCTGAAGCTGTAGCAAAGATGTGGTGCTCATATTGTAAATCTAGTGAGCACAAAACGGCCAACTGTAAAGATTTCATCATACTTGATTATGATCAGCGTCATAGTTTTGTTCAAACCAGCAGGCTTTGCTTTAACTGCTTAGGTAGCAACCATTCTGCAAACATTTGTCGGTCACCAGTCAGATGTCGTGTTTGTCACAGGAAACACCACTCATTGCTCCATCCGAAACCATCAGAACCAATAAAGTCTAATCTAGCGGCGGAGATCACTGAAACGGTTTCGAGAGTTAAGACATCACTAGACGATCCAGATCAAACATCTAAGTTCGCATCACATTTTTCAAAAGGGATATCGTCAAGGAAAATTCTGCTGGCAACCGCTCTCGTCGAAGCTGAAGCAAGAGATGGATCCAAACACACTCTACGAGCCTTATTGGATCAAGGTTCAGAGGCATCTTTCGTCACAGAGTCAGCTGCGCAATTACTCGGCCTGAAAAGGATTCACAGCAGAAGCAGCATATCAGGTTTAGGAGGTGACAAAGAAGATACGCTGGCTTCGAAGTATATCATCATGATAAATATCCAATCACGCCATGATTCTGATTTTCAAGTCCAAGTACGAGCGCACGTTCTGAGCACAATAACCAGTCTTTTGCCAACACAGAAAATAAATCATGTGGAATGGCCAGAGTTCGCCGAGATAGCCCTCGCCGATCCCCAGTTCCACACACCGAGCAAAATAGACATTTTGCTTGGAGTAGATGTGTATGGTGATTTGATAAGAGATGGTCTGATTAAGGGTCCCAATGGCATGCCCACTGCTCAACACACCGCCTTGGGATGGATCATATCTGGTCCCACACATGAAACAGATGATAATCAGAACCATTCGCCTCAGTGTCATCATAGTGTAGTAAGCATGCACGCTCAAGCTGATGACAATGCACTCTTAAAGAAGTTTTGGGAGATAGAATCTTCAATCCCGGAACGTAAAATGCTTACTTTGGAAGAACAACGATGCGAAGAGTTCTACAAGCAAACCACAATCAGAGATGAAAGTGGCCGGTACATCGTTAGTCTTCCATTCCGAACAGATAATCCCACATGTCAACATGGTAGGTCCAGAGATTTAGCAGTAAGAAGATTTCAGCATCTAGAACGGAAGTTTGAAAGGGAACCGGAAGTCAAGAAACAATACTCTGAAGTATTTCACGACTATTTGAACCTTGGTCACATGGAGCGCATACCATCCGACGAGGCGGTCAAACCTTCAACGGTTTACTTGCCACATCACGCCGTCATACGCAATGATAAAACGACCACCAAGGTGAGAATAGTGTTCGACGCTTCAATGAAAGGTATGAACGGAGTTTCATTGAATGATGAACTCATGGTTGGTCCGACGTTGCAACCACCGCTACGTCACATCATCATGCGATGTAGAATGCATCCTATCAGTCTTAGCGCCGACGTAGTCAAGATGTACAGGCAGGTGAAGATGTCTCCAGAGCACGCGGACTTCCAGAGGGTAGTGTGGCGCGACGAACCCGCATCTGAAATAGAAGAATATAGATTACTCAGAGTAACGTTCGGGACGGCATCGGCTCCTTACCTCGCAGTGAAATCCTTGCAGCAAGTCGCAGACGATGAAGGCTCGCAGTACCCAGGAGTCTCTGAAATTATAAAAAATGATTTTTATGTAGACGATCTCATGACAGGATGTCAAACAGTTGCAGAAGGATTAAAGTTACATAAGAAAATAGAATCTGTACTTACCAAGGGAGGCTTTGAACTGCAGAAATGGATGCGTAGCTGTAAGGAGTTAGACAGGGAAATTTCAGGTAGGATTATCGCTGAGAAAGAGATAGAGGATGAAAAACAAGGAAGAAAAGACGTAAAAACGGTTGACATTATTAAGATATTGGGAATCAGCTGGGATCGTGAAGGTAATGAATTCAAATATTCGGTGACCCTAACTCCACAGCAAACACCAATCACGATGAGACGAGTGATTGATGAATCAACACAGTTGTCAACAATTTTATGTCAAGTAGAGTCATGTCTTAACTCTCGACCCTTATCGGTGATGCCCGACGACAGTCTAAATGATCCCATACCTCTCACACCGGGTCATTTCTTAATCGGTGAACCATTGCTAACAGTTCCTGATCGTAGGTATGAAAATGTCAATATGGGTAGTTTAAAATGCTGGCAATTAACCCAGCGCATGTTGCAGGACTTTTGGAAAAAATGGTCCCAGGAATATCGAGTGCAGTTACTACAACGATATAAATGGAATAAGCATATTCTTGAGCCAAACATAGGAGATATTGTCTTAGTGAAGGAGGACAACTTGCCTCCAGCTCGATGGCTTTTAGGTAAAGTTACTGAAAAGCACCCTGGTTTGAGCAAAATATGTTGTGTAGTAACAGTTAAGTGTAATGGATCGTTCATAAAACGACCTGTATCTAAATTGTATATTTTACCGGTGTCTGATTAATATGTGTATTCACTTGTATGTACCTGCCAAGTAAGTTTAGTATCTAAGTTAAATTGTTTATCCAAGAAGTCATGTTTATCTTATCAACCAAAATGTGTTTGATAAATGTAGTTAAGTTAGAATATAAAATATAGTTAAGTTTCAGTCAAATGTAAGTTCCTATCTTAGTTAATTAATATTTTTTGAATAATACAGTCCATTTGTTAAGCAAAGGAAATGGTAAATTCACAGCGCTGATTAGTAAATTTGTAATCATCTCACCTCATGGTGGGCGGTTCTGTATAATTAAAAGGACATTCGCATGATGTCCTTGGTGGGCGGAATGTTCAATATAGTAATCTTATCAGTCACTAGAGCCATCTAGTGACTTTTTGTTCGCAGTTTACCGAAGTCAGAACTAGATGGCGCTGCTAAATTTGACCACTTTGTAGAACGCGCTATCGTTTGCATTTGCAAATATAGGGAATGATTATTGATCGCAGTAATATAATTTGATTCGTACTTCCACGGGAACGAGTAGTTTTATTTGTACCCTATCCAAGCAACTCCGCAGGAACCTTGAGGATACTAGTTTCTTCAATAACCAAAGAGAATAAAAACACTACGTTTAACAATAACATTGAATATTATTAAAAAAAATTGATACTTTGACTAATATTACGAGTCATGTAATGTTCATGGAGGTTGTTAGTGTTTTTCTTAGAATAATATCGTTCGTTCGTATGCGCAAGTGGCCAACTCTGGTAACGGAGTTTTTAAACCGCCTAAAGGCCTCATAATATTGTATAAAAATAAATATTGCAATGTTTTGGTAATTCAAAGCCCGCCGGATACCCAGTAAAGCTGTCGTCAGGACTCAGGGACCTAGTTATCAGGTCGTACGTACAGATATTTACTTATGTTTACTCTCGTAGGTGCTGGGGACGAGGAAGCAGTTGGACTCCCGGTAGATGATGATCTTTCGCCTCACCCATGGCCATGGAAGGTTGCAGGAGCGGTTCTGGAAATTACGAGATTTTGATTTACTTTTGAACCGTCTTCAAATAAAAACTGTGTGCCGCAGGCCACGCACAATCAACGGTGGAAAAACATAATGTTGGTTCGCCGTTATTTGTGAAAAGCTAAGTGATACTACTTAGTCCTTTTTCTTCGCAGATAACCCTTTCATTGATCACTTCTGAGGGTTTTATGGCGAGTCATGTCCTATCTAAAACAAAGTTAAACCGACTGCTCCAAAGAGGTATATCTAAGAGCTAACTAAGACTCTATAGAATTATAGACTTACCGCTCGTTCAATAGCTCTCCTGATCCTCTCGGCTTCCCTCGCTTTCCGTAGTTCCTCTGCAAGACGGGCTTCATCGGCCTGCAACAAAAAATAAGATGCACATTCTATCACAGTGTTTTTCTCACCTCAAGTCACACTGCTACACAAGAGTTAAATTGTCGGTCCCGGCTCTTAAAGTCGATAAGCCATGACGGAGGCCTTTAGGCGGCCTAAAAACATCGTCACCAGAGTTGACCACTTGCTCATACGAACGAACGAACGAACGAACACAAGAGCTATACGTTGGAAACGAATCTCAAAAAAAAGTTGCAACGAGTAACAGTGTGACTCAATGGGAGAAAATAATCCAAACAGTGGGTGAAACCGGGCTGAGGTGATTGTGATGAATTAGAGAGAAAATCCTAGAGTATATTCAGATGGGGCTAAGAATAATTATTTATAATTACTTAGGATTAAACTTACAATAGCATCTTCATACGTATAGTAGGCGTCTTCGTCGTCATCCGGCCTAAAACAAGAATAATATAATTTTATAAACTATATAAATAATGCACCGCAGTGGGCTTATAATAATAATACATAATATAAATAGGTATATTATTAAAACCTTTATTTGTTTCATCCTCGTCGCAGAGGTTCATTCTTGATCACTTGTGAAAGTACAAACCGACAAACCAGATTTACACAAACAATAAATTGAGCGCGCTAGTGTCGATATAATTGATGCGTAGTAGGTACTTTCAAGTTAAACACCTTCGGACCAAGGTACTTATTGTCACTGACAAAGTTACTGACTATCTTGAAATAGATGCCAAACTCGAGTACGATGTCGTTTTTATCCTGCAGTGCCAACGTGAAAACTCAAACTCAATAAGTATGTACGATATATTCAGTACGATCGTTAATAGACAACTTTGACACTGGCTTTTTGACGGGAATTCAAGATGGCATGTTGTCTTATTTGTTTTATTTTCCGAAATTTGTGTTTTGGCGAATGTTAATATGTAATAATGGTGGATTATTAACTGTTAAGTGTTCGTGAACATACATAAGTGTAGGCAAATGAAACAAAACTGTATATCATTGCATTTCGAGTTCTCTCAAGAAGTCCATGTAAAAAGCTGCAGTAAAGAACCCACATCTTTACTGACGCTGACTATGACTTTGACTCGACCTTGACTAAACTGACATAACGAAATTATATACACATGGTAGTGGCTAAATGCGTGGCAAAAGCCGGCGAAGCCAAAATAAAGAAGAAGAAGAAGAACTTTGACACTTCACGTCCTTAAAACTAGGATAGGAGATACTGCCTGTTTCAACGACTCTTTGCTCGTGTCGATGTCGTTTATGCAAAGTGTGTGCAAACCTGGGTCTCCGATGCACCTTCGGATCGAGATATGAATAAATAACACTCACGAAGTGACAGCTATCCTGAGATGGATGCCGGACTCGAGCACGATGTCGTGCGCCTCTTGCAGCGTCAGTGTGCTCGTGTCGATGTCGTTGATCCGAAGCACTGTGTCTCCCTTGCGGATGCATGCTTGTTCTGCGCGGCTGCCCGGCTTCACCTGGTGACAAACAGTCTTCGTAATCTACATAATATATATCATTTTTATTCTATAGCGATAGTACTCGTATGAAAATCCCAGAGGAAATATACGCAGTGCTAGCAGACCACCTGCTAGATGGGTGGATGATATTGTTAGGGTCGCCAACAAGACCTGGATGCGATCGGCTCAACACTGAGCGAGTGGCAGTCATTGGAGGAGGCCTACACCCAGCAGTGGTTTGACACAGGCTAAAAATGATGATGATGATGAAGCGATAGTAGAAATATAACATAGAGGCAGGTTTACAGCATTAAGATTAAAAAAAAATATGATTACGAATTTATGCACACGACACAATGACAGAATTGTGATGCCAAAAATCCCACGAACAAAAATGTATTTAAATAGCAGCTATGTTATGTGTGGATGTGTTTATAATGCAATACCTAATGACATTAGAAAATTACCTTTACCTAGTTTTACGAAAAAATTAAAGTTATGGTTGACAGAAAAATGTTTTTACTCAGTAAAGGAATTAGTACCTAGGTTGACTTAAAAATATTAATTACTATTCCCATTTGACTCTTAAAATGAATTTGTAATGTTTATTTGGTTATTTTAGTTTAATTTTGTTAATTATATTATGTAGGTAATTATTTTTTAATGAATGTAATGTTGCATGACACATATTTTAATTGTCTATCTGCTATTATAATTACCTGACATACCTAATTATTGTACACCGACCTAAGTTGGTAACATAGAGGCTCTACTTTATATTGACCAAGAACTGTAATGTTAACCTATGTTGAACAATAAAATAATTATGAATTATTATTATTCTCAAGGTGCGTTGCTTTTGGCATTTTTTGATCGTTTGAACATGTCTTAATTGATAGTATACCTCAGGTATGATAGATAGATAGATAGATAAAGACTTTATTGACACACACACATTACAGCACAGATGGAAAGGTTTACAGAGTAGAAGAACTTAACTAAACACAGAATAGTACAAAAGGTAGGTAATGCAATAGGCCTGTGCTGAAGTGGGTGAGTCAAAAGGGACCAGTCTCAGCTTTTTGTTACTCTGCGCTTTGACGCAGAACAACACTGATGTTCAGACTGGGCCTGGGTGGTTGTGACTTCAGGCCCAGACAGGTATGTCCAAATATAGATGATGTATTTTGTACATGCCCATAATTTGTATAAGTAACCATTCCATACTTGATAGGTTCCTGTCAAATATGCTCACGATGTTTTCCTTCACCGCGTAGAGCACGTGTTATTGCACATATACATTTTTAAGATTCTTTGAAGATGAATAACTCATTTCCGATGATTGCACGTTCATAACTTACTTGTATTGTTTACGAAGCATTCCTAGCTGTCGCCGATCACAATAGTAGGTACCTAATTGGCTTCCTCATACCTACTCAGTTATAATTAGTCTTATTATCACGACTATACTATCTATATTTCTCTCGAATAATTAACTTCAAATTACTCGCATAATTGTTTGATTGATTTTTTAGATGGATAAACTGGCACGGGTATTTGAACAGCAATAGTTACATACTATTTTACCGACGATGCCTTATTATGCAAAAAGTATTCCCTACGACACTTGCCAAACTCATTTTACTTTTAGATTACTGTAGCCAATATGTAGGTACTGTAGAAATATAAAAAAAAACAACTGCCATCTAACTAACCAAACTACAGATAGGAACTAATTAACGGTCATACACACTCTTTTATTAATTTTAGCATTAGCGGCCAGTGAATTTAAGAGTTTATATTGCTTGTGGGCCAAAATTCAAATCCCATGTGAGGTGCATTTTAGAATCTATAGTAGACTTATAAGCTTGCTAGACATCAATCGGCTTTATAGTAAATTTTATAGTAAACTTTATAGTAAGTATCAAGAGACCCACCAAAGCTTTGCTTAAATGATATCTCATTATAAAGAAATCATATTTTTGTCAACACACAGCCTGCTATTGCCCTGCAAATTGCAAAATCGCAAGATTATTTGAATTTCGCGGGCTATCCGTTCGCATCAACCTTAAACGAGCAATATACAATAGTTATAACGATTCGCTTAAATAAAATCGGAAAAACATTAATCAGCATCAATCTAATCGAACAGGCATTAGAATCACCTAGCATGTAAAACGAAACTTAAGTGATCCTTGAGGTCCTACAAGAATAAATGATTTTTCTTTCTTTCTTTCTTTCAATCGATTCTAAAAGTATCGAGTGTGCTATGACCCTAACACAGTCTGCTAACCGTGACGTCACGAGTATTTTCACTCTAGGGCGCAAATAGAAATCTATTCTAGTAGTGAATGAAGTTGAATGCCGCTAGTGCAGCTACGCCCTTTTTGGCCCAACATGTGGCTTGACGCTTATTTGGACAGGGCAATTTATTGTGCCCTAATTACCTTCACAAATTAGTCTATAATTACCTATACTTAGCGTCGAAAATTGATCACCTAATCAAGCGTTAACTAATTCGTTTTTTTTCTATTGATAAGTAAAGGATTCAATTTAAATATATTAATTATTTATAATTAAGCCATATAACGTTTGTTTATACAAATCTGACAAGTAAGAACGTCTTAAAGGGTTAATACGGTTTCAAATAAGTATTTAATAAGAAATGACCGACTATTTAACGTGCCCTCCAAGGCTCCAAAGCACGGAAGTGCTCAGATATTAATGCCACTTGCGGTCACCAAGTAGTGACCGCTCAGAACGTTGCCTAACTTCGACGATCTATCAAGAACGTCTAGCAAGCTTCACCACGGGCGCTTCGTCTTGCTCTAATGCCAGCCCATTAGGCTACTATCTTTCTCGGATGGTAGGACGTCCACGAACGAGATGGATGGATGATTTGGTATAGGCTGCAGGATTACGGTATATGCAGGCCGTTTCCAACCGAAACAGCTGGAGATCTATGAGGGAATCTTATGTCCAGTGGACGTCCTATGGCTGAGATGCTGACTATCTTCCTTAGAAGCTACTTTCGAGGTGAGATAGAAATAGAAATATTTTTACTTCTATAAGGTAAATTAAAATTTTTGAGACTCTGTATCCTGGAGTAGCGTTAGCTGTGGCCCAGGAAACAGTACTCTCCCTAATGACATTAACCAGTGGTTATTATGGTGATCATAATATATGATGGAGATGGAGATGAAGTTGACCTCAGCAAATTTAAACAGGTTCACAAACTTACACCAACAACTCGTAGGGGAGTCTTATAAAAGCTGCCACCAGCCAGCTCAAAGCCCCACAGTGTGTCGTCAAAGCTGATACGCTCGTGGATGCCCTCGTTTCTGGAGGCCCAGGAGGGCTTGATCAGCTCCCCGGCGATGAGCGCCGCGTCTGCAGCAGTAAGCTTTGTGTGGCGCATGTCCACTGTTGTTGGGGCCGCCATCCTTAAAACAAAAAGTGAAAATTTAAAACCACCACGATCAATCATCATATGTTCCCCCAAGGTGCGGAAGACATTATTCTTTTAGATTTTTAGGCTTTTTTAGATCTTTTGAAGGTGTCTAAGGGGGTAGCCAGAGGATTGTCTAAATACATATTTGGTAGGTACCTACATGTCCACGTGGATGCCCATAGATTTAGTGACTATTTAGTTTCGTCTATGCCACTGTTTTTAGTGATTTTAATATGATAGGTCTGAATAATACGTGAAAATATATATTTATATATTTTATTAAAATATTAATATATATTTAGTACCTCTACGCTTCTATTAGCTTCACTTTAACTATGATTACAAATCGTGGAATGAAAGCTTAATCTCTTACAAAAATAATTAAAAGATAGCAAAATCTTTCTGATAAAACGAAGAGCATATTGATATAATGCAAAGTCTAAACAGAGTGATTCCCTAGCACTCCGGTATACCCCCTTATCGTCTTTGCCCCTTATGCAGAATGGTTTTGTAAACCTACTTTAGCTAAAACAGATATTAAATCTGTTGCTATCTCTTTTCATTGACATAAGAGTAACAAGAAAAAAACATATTAGAAATCTAATATTAAATTAGTCTTTTCTACGTTGGGATAAAATTAAAATTAATTAAAGGTAAATAGCGATAAATACCCGAAAATGTATGTTTAATCATCTATATTTAATTGTGAAACCGTTATGAATAAGACCAATTATAGTCTTTAATTAAGTGCTCTACTAGAACTTTGATGGAACAATGAAAGCCAGCACCGCAGAACGTTGCATGCAACCAATTTCTGACTCGTTGCACGCGCGCCGCAACGGCGCCGTTACGCTTAACGCCTTTTAAACAGCAGCGCTCAAATCCAATTATTTTCCCAAATTGACTTTCAATATTAGCACATCGAAAGTCGAAACCCACTAAAATGCTCATACCGACTTGGCATTTTTGGCTAAAGGTCGTTTTAGCTTATAATTATGATCATTTTTGTGAAATCGTAAAATGGTTATTAAGTAGGTACCTCTAATATAGTTTATCAATTAATTAATTCATCTTCTTGATAGTTTTCTATATAAAATTGCTTACTTTAGAGAAGTTGGTTTTGTATTTCTATAAAGTTTCTTGGAAAGGAACATTTTTTCTCGATTAATCAAAACGGCTTTTTAGCCCGTCGTTGAAATTAAGCGATGTTTTTAGTGGTCATAATTTGGGCAGGTGACTGTTAAGAAGCATTAATAAACTGAGTTCTTAATAAAGGAAGTTAAATTGTATTTTACCGGCTTTTAAGTCGATTAGTATGATACAATGATACAAAAATAAATAATTAAGAGTCTTTCCTGTCCCACTTAAGTACTCTTCCTCTTTTATCCATCTCGTTTATTTATTATTTGCTTACCGGATTTACTGTTTATATAAATAACAGTTATTTGCGTTAAGATGAGATAAGATACATTTTTATTGTAAAACTGTTGAATGGTTACAAGGATGGTAGGTTTGTTTAAGATAAAAAGTAGGTACAAACAGTTTGCCCTTTTCGGACGTACAACATTAAAAATACTTACAAACTAAAATTTAAACATTCATTTACATTCATCACTGTAGAATTCTTTGTGTTCCGGTTCATTTTAAGAGGCCGTAGGTAGCAAATATGTGGTTTGAATCGTATTAGATCTCAAAATCCGTGAAAGATACCACCTTATAATGTTTGGAGAAATTAAACTTTGAACTTTTATCTTGCGTTGTGGTTTTTTAGAAACACGATTGGTAAAAGTTTTCTCGATCATATATTTTTTTGAAAAATACATGTTTTTCACACAGTTTGGTATTTATCTCAGGAACAGAACGCTATTTTTGTTGGTTTTATGTTTTGACAAATAGCCTAGAAGTATTCATTTAGTTCTGGTTTTTTAATTTTTCGATTACTTGTTTAATTAACTTGTAATTAAATAAAAACTGTTTTTTCGCTATAAATTATGTTGCGTGTCTATCGTTCTGCGCTTCTCACTCACGAGTAAAAACATTATTCGCTCTCCCGCTCATTCCTCGGCGTTATGGCACACACTTAAATAATAATACGAATACTGAACTGAAACGCTATGTTGGTACTTAAAGTCCGCGCCACGTAAAATGAGCGCTGGTAGAAAATGGAGGGTATGTTTGCGCATAGGTACACTCGCGCACGAAAGTACCAGGCCTAATTGTTCAAAACTACTTGGAAAAAAATTACTCAAGGTCAAATTAATGTAAAAAAATGGGTTTTCCCGATTTTAGCAAAACAGTAAGTTTTATCATTAAGTTAAACAAAAATGTTTAATATTGAAAAAAATATTTATTATTTGTGAATTTTTCGACGACGAACGAAATACCTAAGTGTGGTTTTACACTTTAATACAAAATACCTACCTACCTATATAAAAAAAACTATAGTTTTTGTTCCTTCACTCTTAATTTTTGGACTAGGTAATTTGACTGCACTGTACCTACAATACACTGTTTACAATGTAAACGAACGTATAGGTAAAAAAACACATAGTATCAAGATGTCAATCACTCGTCTGGTGATCAGAGTAGGAACCGGGGTATCTATTAGACAGAAGTGTGTAATTGCCCATAGCTAGGCAATTTACCCGACCGTCCCAAATCACTTAGTTGGGACCAATAGCTTGGATGAGAACGAGGCACGTGTCCCGGAACTACTTACGATAGTTTGTGAAATTAGTTCAGAAGAGAATTAAAAGTATAGAGCCGTAGACATTAAACAATTATTTTTATTCAGAAAGGTTCTTCTTACTGTTATCGGAACAGGCAATAGAACTCACCTAGCATGTAAATTCAAAGTGAACCTTGAGGTCCTACTAAAAAAAGGTCCTTCTTTTCCTTTTTTTTATTACTTTCTTTCCTACTTAGGTATATTAGGTACCTACTATAAGCGTGAACTGCGTGAAAGTTTAGAAATGGCTGATGGATGCTAATAGTGATGCAAGTTCATGAACTACAGCGAACGAAAACGACCTCTGTGGCGCAGTGGGCGAAGGCTCGCCTGAGACGCAGAGGTTGCGGGTTCGATCCCCGCCGCGGGACAAATGTTTGTATCTTCGACAGATATATATAGTATATAGTCTGTATGTAGTTACAAAAAAAAATTTATTTATGTAGTAAGTATATCAGTCATCTGGTTACCATAACACAAGCATTAAGTTGCTTAGCTTGGGACTAGGTGACGCCGAGTGGATTGTCCAAGGATATTTATTTATTTTAATACACAAGGAAATCTCTAGAAAATATATTCAGAGACGAAGTTGTGAATTATTCGTACTCAATTTCGGAAAACATTATACCTACTTACAACTTTGCGTACTAATGTTATTTATCGAATTTACGTTCAACGACGTTTGTAAATACATTAACAGAAATTTATCGTGTTTTACACTCGCATTACACGATGTTTCGGCTAAAAGCCACGCGAAAGTCGTGTTGAGCCCATCAACACGATTTTCGCGTTTATATCGATACAAATAAATAAATAAATATCCTTGATAATAATTAAGTACCTATTATTCTACATAAAAAAATGCAAATGAAACGCGCCGTGACCGTGTATCATGCTAAAGAATTGAGTTACTATAAGTACTAAAGAGTCACAATCTAATAGATGACAACACTCAAAAAATGCCCGAGCAAATTCAATGTTCTACAATGACATTTGACATTTGAATGTAGACTTATGTCGTTTGTTTTAATGTTCAATGTCGCTTGTAGGTACGCAAAAACTAAAACTTGACGCACTACGTAGCGTAGCGTGCGCCGAGTTTTGGCGCGGACATTTTATTTGTCTGATTGTGGCTCTATAGATTGTACCTCAATGTGCTAAAGTGACATTTTTTGTTTGTTACGCTCCCAGCATCGGTATCCCAAGCAAAACCGGGCAAAAACTAGTTTGAATTATAAATATTTGCTCTTCTAGGTATCTATAGTGTCTAATGAAAACAAACTAAGCAATTGGAAAACAAAAGCAGATCGCTGTAAACCACCGACCACCGGCTGGCAGCGTCAGCTAAGTTAAACAAACGAACCGCACTTTACTAACAAATTAATTCGAAACAATTCATGAAATAAGCAATTATTGAACTACTCTCGAATAAACGGAGCCATGTTGAAACGATACCGAAACTTCACGCAAATTGAAATTTATTTGCCGACGTTGTCGTTTTTATTCTGAACTAGTAGACCCGCGTGGCTTCGCTTGCGTGATATACACGCTACATTCCATTAAAACTTTGACACCCCATTTCATCCCTTTAAAGGGGTAAACCACGAAAATAGCGCCTATTTTTTAAGTTAGACTTCTGGCAATACATCGGTAAAAACTGCATTCAATTTAATAAATTTGGGGGACCACACAGGAAGCTTCGAAGCAGTCGAAAGTTCTTAGGTAACAAACAAAAAATAATAGGTCGAATGAGAATCTCCTCCTTTTTTGAAGTCTGAATTGGTGTCGGTTAAAAAGTAAATAAATAAACGAACCTGACTCCTTGCTGATCACAGATCACCTTCTGATCACTGCAGATCGTGTTGATTAGTCAATAAAGAGCTCTCTACTGAGTAATTAATACTGTATTGGCAGATACCGTGGGCGTTTGGCTACAGTGATTGATTACGAAATGGTCGCGCCACGCCACTAATCTACTGTTAATCGGTGCGAATCAAAACAGTGCAAAGGTAACTAATGGATGCAGATTATTATCTCAGTCTCTTTAAGATCGTAAATGCTTTCACGCTCTTGGCCGAGTGTGGTAAAGCGGTCTTCATGGTATTGATTGCGATGGAACACTTAAGTACTTTTTAGAATTAAATAGTTAAATATCCTTGGACATTCCACACAGCGTCATCTAGTCCCGCAAGCTAAGCAATTTAATGCTTGTATTATGGTAACCAGACGACTGATATACTACATATACTTACTTATACATTTTGTAAATACATACATTATTGTAAATAGAAAACACTCAGACTCGAGACAATTTTGCAGATCATGCAAACATTTGTCCCGCAGCAGGGATCGAACCCGCAACCTCTGCGTCTCAGGCGGGCCTTCACCCTGCGCCACAGAGGTCGTCAACTCTGGTATAAGTACTCTGGTAATAATCACTTATACCAGAGGTTCTACAGAATATCATTTACAGCTTGTATTGACCACTGCCAAGAGGTCTGGTGAATCCCGCGGCCACCGCTCAGTTTAGGTCTTACTCCACCTGTCATCACCAAATCTTGCCAAGTTTAGTGTCCTTCTCAACTCCATTTTATTTCTAGACAATTCGAACAATCATTTTGAATTCAGAATTATACATCAATTCCTAAAAGGAATAGCAATCCATTTCAGCCCGTCAAATCAAAAACTATCATTCATATTCTAAGGCCGGTATTCAGAGACCTGACTCAAGCGTCGATTTGAACTCGGTTCAGCGGAACTCTGCTTAAGCATTGATTCGTTGCTTAAGTATCGTTTGTATTCAAGAACGTTGCTTGAGTAAATGCTCAGCTAAATCGAGTCTCAAGTGTCGATTCCTTTTTGTTTATGAATTCAGTCTGTTCTCATTTACATTTTTAATTTATTTTGTACTTCCATTCCGTTATACGCAGAAATTCAAAATGCCTGGATGAAAAATTAATGGCGACTCTCGAAAGTGAAGTAAAAATAACGTGTAACGGAACGACTTTAGAAAACTGACAAATTCATTCATTCATACAGTCAGTCGTCAAGCAAGTCAATCAAATTTCAACAATCGCCAAATCGCGGGATGAAAATGTGAAATCAATGAATTTATTTTTACGCTTTGACCAAAGACAGGTAATACTGCTTGGTTATCGGCGGTAGTGCTTCTTGCCCTGGTCTGATGCATCATGTTAGTGTTTGTAGACACAAACGTTGTGGAAGATAGCACCAGCACTCGTTGAAGATGACGAGACACGAAGGATCTCTCTCAACAAGCTTAGCCTGGACATGATCTAACGATTAGCTGTTTCCCGTGACTCCTATAAACTTTATTTAATACGTTTTAAATAAGTGTGTGTAAAATATTAAATAAAAACATTATGGTAGTTTTGTCAATATATTTTTTATTTTACCCCAGCCAAACCAAATGTGTTTAGGTTATGTACGTAGGTAGAATTTTCGACATAAATAAAGTAAGTACCTAAGTAATCCTTATGAGTACCTACCTACCAAGACTAAACTAATAGTATTCTTTTATCTGTGCTAATACTAACTATAAATTCACAAGTCCTTATAACATTTGTCTGTATGAAACAGAAACAAGGTCCCCATGCATATTTTGAAGTCTTGTCTTGTGTGTCCGTTATTCTAGCATGCTTAGATGACCTCGAAAATACAACGAATCGAATATATTATCCATTTTTACTGAAAACAAAACAAAAATGCTATCTGAGTAAATGCTCAAGCGTGGTCCAGACCACTCTCAAGCATTTACTCAGATTCCTTTGAAAAATGTCAAACTCAAGCATCGATTTCACTTGATTGAGGTTTTTGAATAAGGAATTACTCAGGTGAACTCGACTCAGCTGAACTCGACTCAGCTGAACTCTGATCAGCAAAACTACTCTCAAGTAACGTTCTTGAATAAGAAACGATACTTAAATCGACGCTCAAGCACAGATCGACGCTTGAGTCAGGTCTCTGAATACCGGCCTAAGATTGATTGGAAACCTGAGAGATCTCTAATTTGCTCAAATACGATATTTTTCAAGCAAAGTCGTCAATATGATTGAGATGTTGATTACTCGCCTATTTTTATACTAAGTTAAGTATACCTAAGAGTGACATTTGAAGTAATTTTACGTATTTACATACATAAATTTATTATGTAGTAAATCAGTCATCTGGTTTAATTGCTTAGCTTGGGACTAGATGGCGCTATGTTGAATGTCTAAAGACACTATGGCAATTCGGAGTATCGCAAAAGCTAAACTTAACTAACCAAAAATGTAGCCGTCCCTTTCATAGCGATGGGAATAAAAAGAATGGCATTAATTTTAGGTAGTTTAGTTTAGCTTTTGTGACACTCCGAATTGCCACTACTAACACACTAATATTAAAAAGGTGAAAGTTTGTGTGTGATAAAGTATGAAAGTGTGAATGTTTGTTACTCCTTCACGCTCAAACGGCTGAATGGATATGAATGAAATTTGGTACCAGGATAGCTTACATCCTGGAATAACACATAGGCTAGATCCCGGTATTCCCACGGGAACATGAACTATTCACCGCGGGTAACACCGTGGGGCGTAGCTATAATATTATTTTTTATACAGTGTTGACCCACTTTGTCAAAATAAAATATTAATCTAAAACTTCAAAGAGAATGTCAGTCGTGTTTCCTTCGTTATCCTTCGTTTTTATTTACAAGATTTTAATAACTTCATTTGTCAGAAAAAGAAAACTCGTTGATTACCTTGTTAGTTCATTGTACATTTTTTGGATAAAAATATAACCTACGCACTGACCGTTTGAGCCAAAATAATTATTATTGTTAAGGTGGTTGTAGTTAGGTATGTCAGAATAATAATCAGAATAATCAATTTATTGGTACTTAAATGTCAGTTTACAGGTCTACAGCAATTAGGTGCTTATATTAAAAAATAATAATAATAAACACTTAAATTAATCATAGTAATTCATTAATATCATCAAAATCTAATTAGGTAACAAATAAAAATTTAAAATATTATTATGTGATTATTGTCACTGTATTTTACAGAGAAAATCCTCAACACTATAGAACGCCTGCTCGATGAGCCACGATTTCAATTTGCTCTTAAAAGCCATCAGGCTGGGAGCTTCAACGACGTGATCTGGCAGGCGATTGTACACCTCAGGTCCTAGGACATGCACGAGCCTCTCAGACTCGGTGAGCCTGTGAGTCACCGCAGCGAGTCTGTCGGCGCCGCGGGTCACTCGCACTACCTCATGCCGATCTCCAAGCGTTTCGAACATACTTCGTCAAACTAGCACCGCCGCCCATAAAGGAATTAAAATAAACTGAATGTGTGAATGTTGTAAAACTTATCATCAGTTTTTGAGGGCCACCAAACTCTGTTTTCGCTACTCTTTTGATTACCATAACACAAGCATTAAGTTGCTTAGCTTAGGACTATATGACGCCGTGTAAAATTTCCAAGAATATTTATTTATTTATTTATTTTACTTCATAAACTATACTAAAATATAGGCAGCTAAAATATAGTCCTTTCCGTAAATTTCACGGTTGAATTACCAAATTCGGTGCAGCCGTCGCCATTCATCGTGAATGAAAGCGTCAAACGCAGATGACAATCACCACAGACACATTCTTGCTTTATCGCCAGTTCCAAGTACAATACAAAACAGGCCATGAAGTCAAATTCGTAAGGTGTAGTTTCCCGTAAATACACGTGTACAGGAAATTCTACTACCATAGGTGGCATACTCCCTCGCAAAATAACATTAGGAAGTTGATGCAATTGTCTCTGTCGTATCTTGATGGAATTATTTACGATAAATGTACTTTTAGATCATTTTTCTTTCACTTTAAAAATGAAATAGAAAGGTCTTTGTTTTATATGCTGTAGTAGGTACCTAACCTACTTCCTTACCTTCACTTGCGTATAACTCATGCATTGCCAAATTCTAGATAAAGCACTGATAAAATAATACTATCAGTAGGTACTAGTAGTTATAGTAATAGTATAAATAGTGACTCCATGGCGCAGAGAGTTCATAGGCACCTAGCTACTCCATCTTTAAGGTAGGTACAATCATAGCCAATGTCAATCATAAATTAATAAATCAGTTCTTTCACATCCCATACGAAGCTAGGGTAAACAAACACGGTATGGGGTCTTTAGGGCTCAACTTTATTTTTAGTCTATCATATAAATAGTTCCATTGAGAAGCCAATCGAACGAAGTGAGGTTCGTCAAAGTAGGTAAAAGTACTTAGGAAGAGATAAGCCTCAATATAAGGTTTATTAAATAGACCTTTTTGTTAGAGTTGTTTCCATTTAGCCTGTAGTTATAAATGTGGACAATATAACCTATTTGTAACCAAATACCTACTTGAAGTCAATAAACAAATCAATATCAATATGAAAAGCGATAATGGATATTACTGAATGTTAACTTCTTACACAACTGTGATGCGGGGACCACACATTGGAGTGTTGGAACGTGTTGGTCAACAATCTATCTTTTGGACACAACGGAGCATTGCCATAGGCCATTCTATTCGCAGCCAATGTTCGAATCAAGTTGAAGCCAGTGTTTGGTGCCCGCAATAGGTATAGCACTAAATGCATGTAGGTACCAAACATGTTTTACAGTACCAAACTGTCTCAGGCCTTCACCCACTGCGCCAAAAATGTCGTTAAATTTGAATTCATTCGCTCTCGTTACATTTAGGTACTTTAATTATTAAATAATTGTACCTGACACGTGATGAGCGATGGTAGAAGCGTCACATAACATCTGAATGAGTTGGCGTCACTTCACGTGTAGGGCCGGGTAAGTGCGCGTGCTTGTGTGTGACAGCGTTCGTTTGTCACTGAAGGGCGGGGGGGTCAATTGATCAATTGTAGATTTCAGTCATTTCAAGTATTTTACGTACCTATAGGGAAGGTATTCCTAACTTTAAGGAACATCTCTAACAAGGAGATTTATTGACATATTTGTCCAAACACATATTTGTAGGTAAGGTAGGTACACGCATTTCGCAGAAGTTAGTACCTAAGTACTTATTACTTACATACGTGGCAGGTTGCAAGTCTTTGAAGAACTTTTCGGCCCCAACGGCCATCTGTTCTGCGTGCTCCATCTATAGTTCAATTGTTATTTTATCAACTTTATCTTGAAGTATTATAATTGCGCATTAAGAGCGGTCAACCCGGCTCACTTTTCATACAAACGCTCGTACGTGATTATGCCGTTGTAACAGATCTTTCTTTTAAACTTTTGGACTAATAGGTATCTTGTGCACTATATCTAGGTTTCTATACAAACTAAAAATCAAAATTTTGAGAAACAAATTCAGTATAAGCTTCCAAAAACCCGCTTTTAGCATAAATTTTACCTGAACTTTGGCCGTTCATAATGTACTCATAAATTGTAAACGTAAAGAAAATATTGTCATAGAAACCTTGCAAATCTTATGGAGATTCTAAATGACTAATATTTATTTTACAAACTTGTAAGGCTTACTGAAAAAAACGTATTTCCTGGAACACTTTTTATGAAATTTCCGCACACTATTTTTCGAGTGAGCGAGTGAGCGGCGAAATTACCTACGGAATGCCGAGCGCTGAGGCGCTATCTCTCTTTTTTCGTTTTGCTTCTTTTTCTAGCATTGCGCTGGATGAAACAACAAACTTTTCAGCTATGCCCGCGTCGATGATAGACGCACCGGGAAGGGCCACCTTAAAACGAGTTCTAAACGGTAAGTAAAGAAAACATCGTAAAGAAACCTTACGTGGAATATATCACAATATAATATGTGACAATTATATTCGAGTTTATCTCAAATGTTGGTGAACTGTTACGAATTCACGAACACACAATAATAATTCGATTCGTCTTTAAAGATGGTTGCAAACTTCTTATCTACAGGGTGATACAGTGGCGAGTCATTACGTCGCTTCGTCTCGTACCTAAGCCTTACCAACATGCGTATGTGTACAACACGAGACGTCTAGTAGGTACCTGCCTACCTTCATAGTGAGCCAAAACGAGCATAAAACAGCAAAATACGCCAGTTTGTTATTAGTAGGTAATTATACTATGTTCCTATTAAGAGCTCAAGCATTCGTCATAATATAGGTAAGTTCATCAGTGTTTGAAGTTCAAACTTTTAACACGTAGGCCTTGGCACTAAGTAGGCAACGTGGCGTAACGATAGGTACCTACCTACTTACAAATTAGCCCGCTGGGCATAATATCAGCGCTGTACAAGCCAATGGATCACCCCGTTTAGATACCTATAAGTATAATTAATACCAAGTATCGATCTGGCCATAGCAATCTCGAAAGTAGGGCGATCCTCTTAAATACAAATTTATATTTTATATAATGAAGTTCTCTCAGGAACCGGGTACCTATACAAATAATTTACTCGCTATTAGAAAGCTGGGTAAAGGAGTGAAATACTTACTAAGAAATACGGAAACGAAAATCGACTAACAAAATTCTCAGTACGGAAGGTCCGTAGGTAGGTACTGAGAATTTTGTTCGTCGAGGGACGAACTTTGATAAGCCTCTTGCATAGGATCGTGAAGCTCAAGAGTGGTAAAAAAAGCGGATGCCTTTATCCAGCAGTAGGTGAAGCCAGGCTGTGGAGGCGGATGATGACTTAGGTGTAATTTATTGGATTTATTTTATCATATCCTAGATCATTTCACACAGCATCATCCAATCTGCATCCAAAACATTTTTATTTTTCCCATGGCGGGGATCGAACCCGCAACTTCGAATCCCAAGCGGGCACTCGCCCCAATGTCGCTGCGTCTGAAAGTGATAGTTTCTTGATGCAAAGTCGAACTATAAAACGAAGAATGTTTAATGCACTATATTAATCAGCCAACACTAGGTACATTGATGAAGACCTACCTAAATGTGCGTTAATGGTTTGGATGGATAAATTAAAAACAAATTAATAACAAATTTAAATAACCAAGATCTATGACGCCTCCGCTAAGCAAACCTTTATAGAATCAAATTTAATTTCCGTTTCCCTGAAGTTGAAACATCGCTCTTCCGATCTGTTGCTCGGATTAACAAATGCTAATTGTTATTTAGTCTGGCTTGTTTGCGTTTTCTTGTTTTTGTAATGTTTATGTGCTTACTTACATAAATAAACACTCTTTTGCTAGTACAACGTACAATAATGCCTACAATAATAATGAGTTTTGAACTCTCTTAAATATTAGGTATCCAGGATTTAGGTACTAGATAATAATTATATACCTAATTTAAGTTTGTGAATGTTTATACCTATGTGGGTTTCAGGGTAAGAATTTTGGACCCCCCAAATGTAAATTTTTGAATAAGTATTGATGATACCTAGTTTACTTTATTATCGTTATCGCTTCTAAGATATCTTTTCGTAGGTACCTATTAGAATTCTAGAGCTGAAACTACTTTAGAAGAAAGGTAATTTTAAATACTTTGGCATCTTACCCCAACCGTTTGCTCAATCAAAAAGCATTTAACTGCAAATAAATTAGGTAAGTATCTACCTACTTAACAATTTTGTTGTCACTTTGATTGATTGCAATGGTATAAATTATATGTAAGGCATTTCCGATAGCTATTGGCTTGTTAATCGTTTCTTTATTGACAAGACGATGGCTGAATGCCAACTGCTCGTGCATTGTCTTTGTGTCTCATTCAGCAAACACGATAAACAGTAGGCGGCAGCTATTTTATTGTTTCCTGGGCGCATACCATTTCTAACACTCATTGATTATTTTCAAGAAGTTTATTTTTATAGCTATGATAAATTTATTTATTATATTCGAGTGTTTCATAATTAGACGAATGTACTAAAAGTGAAGTGTATGTTGTCAATCAAATGTTAGTAATCAACATTTTACCTCTTGATGTCGCGTAGCAGCTGTGCTGTAGCAATGCTGCTACGTACGTAGAATATTCGTAGCGCTTCCGTAGCGTATATCGTAACTCTAGTAATTTATTTATTGATAGGTGTAGGTACCTACCTACACTTTTATAAATGAAGTTACTTTATGTTTATTTTATTTTGAGTAAAAATAAAGCCTGCACGCTGTAAGATAATAATTTGAAAAGTAATTAATCTTCGGTGATTTCGCTAAGCATGTCATTGTAAGTATTGACACCAATTACTATTTTGTGCATTTTAAAATAGTTATCTTCTGAAGTTGTAGCTTATGGGTAAGCCCTTCATTAGGATAAACTATAAACTATCGTTTCATGCTTAAAGATAGAGAATGGCTATACGGCTGTAGATATAGGGATAGGAAGTTAGTCTGATCACTAATTATTTTAAAATTTCTCTCGAAATCTCGCTGTAGGTAGGTAGGTACCATAGATGCCAAGCAGGGGCATTGTTAACTAAGTAAATTTCGATCTTCTTTTCTTGGCCTACACGGGACGCTGTAGTGCCTTGTCTCCCTCTGTTGGCCAGCATGTATACCTACCCTTACTTCACCTACAACTGTTGTAAGACATTTTATCTGCGATAGGAAGATAGATAGGTCTAAGGTACATACAGTGACATCTATTCGTAACAGGAGGAACTATTCAAGTAGAGCAGCTAAGCCTACTTCCTCAGAATAGGTACCTATTTATTCTACAATGCATAGTCCAACCAAGTAAAGGCAAGCAGTCGATTGATGTTGGGTGCTAGCTACGCTACAGCTGGATATTGAATAGAATTGAATAGAAAAAAAAAAAAAAAACTGCAACCTTTCTTTCGACGTTGATTGATTCATTTTATGTGATTGACATTTGACAGACTGACAGTGTCAGTTTAACACAATGATCACATGGCCAAAGCAAAGAGAATAAAAACACAACCTACGTTTACCATTTGTTTGTTTGTTTTAATTTGATTTGAGTCTATTGAATTCCCACTTTCTGAAATTATTTGAAAATAGTTCTTATAATGATAGAATAATTGTGTTGTGGTGCAGCTATTTTATAGTCAGCTGATTTTACTGGCAATCAATTAGCTAGCAGTTCTCACTGGTCAGTAGGTAGGTACCTACAGTAATGGCTTTGAAAAAATTGTACACACTAGTCTTCCTACGCAACGAGAAGCAGATACTCCTGGGCCTGAAAAAGCGCGGCTTCGGCGTGAACAAATGGAACGGATTTGGCGGGAAAGTGGAACCTAACGAAGGAATTGTAGATGCCGCGGTGCGTGAGCTAAAAGAGGAATGTTGTGTGGACGTAAAATGGCATGATCTAAAGAATATCGGACATTTAGAGTTCACATTCGAAGGAGAACCTGTCATGATGGATGTGCGAGTTTTTTCCGCCACTGTTTTCGAAGGAAAACCACAAGAAACTGAAGAAATGTTACCTCAATGGTTTGACTATGACAAAATTCCCTTTGAGGAAATGTGGTTAGATGATAAATATTGGTTTCCATGTCTACTACAGAATAAGCTTTTCTATGGCAAGTTCCATTATCAAGGCTATGATCGGATACTTGACTATACCATAAAAGAGCTAGAATCAATGGAAGCTTTCTACGAGTCTAGGAAATGAGTAGGTACTATTATACTCAAAAATAAGCCATAAGAATCACACACAATGTCATGATCATTGTATGATAGGTACCTACCTACCTACTTGATTGTTTTATTTGTGACTATGTATTCTGTTATAGAATACCTTGACTTAGCTATTGGATTAAGAACTTTTCCTTGTGATATTACTTTGATCTAAGGTTACAAATAAAAATACATTTTAGCAAAACAATTGATTTTATTAACTTACAAGTAGGTTACAAAATAATCACTGCATTTTAGTACTAAATTAGTTTATAACTCAATAACATCTAATCTTTTCCTAATCCTTGCTAATCCATCGACAGGATTGAACCATTGGCACACATTCTTATACCACTCAAATGGTGATCACATTTTATGTTGCTCATCTCGACTCCAACTGAGTGGCCTGTTAACTGGAGTGGGGGTAACTGGAGCTTTTACTGTAATCAAATCAACAACTAATTCATGTTGGCGAATGCTACTCTCCACTTATTTTTAATTTGCATTTGAAGAAATACGATATCTATGGTATATGCCATAGATACCATTCTTGGTCAGTATCAGCTCATCAGTAGTACAGATCTAGCAAGATTCCTCACAACTGGCTGTAATTTTGTCTGTTTGCTTTTGCTAGGTAGACCACAAACTCTTGCTAGGTGGTTGCTTCTTGTTAGAAACCTTGCTATATCTGTAATTGAAGCAACATGGCACAATCTCCAGTCTATTTCTCAGTTAGGATGTTTCTTTGTATGCCCAAAATCACTAGTGACAGAACACAAAGCAGTTATTAATTCATTTTAGTTGGTGGTGTTCTCTGGTTTGTGGCCTGTATCAGCCAGTGCGGCTCTAGCGAGATTCCTAGCGAGCGCCAGGCGGAGCAGCGCGGCCGACTCGGCCGAGTCCGTGGGCGAGAGCTCCAGTGCTAACATGACGGAGCACGTCTCAGCAGAGTTCAGGACGGCTGGCTCACTCTCCAGTAAGGGAAGTGTGTCGAGGAGAAGTGTCTCGCAGAAACTGAAAGAAAATAAACATTTATTTCACACTAGCTGACCAGAGAACTTTGTACCGCCATAGTTTTTAATAAGGGTTTTCTAGCGAAATTATTGTTAGATTGTTGAAGATGAACGAATGAGATGAACTATCAGGAATGTCTAAGTAGCAGGCTATGCAACATGCTACTACGTTATAGCTATAATATTATTGTTTTCAATATATGCCATGGTAGACCAATAAGAATTTTACTCACTAATCAGGTGCTATTTTGGATGTAATCAACGAAACGAGAAGCTCAGCCGCCTTCTTGAACTCTCTGCTTTTGTAAAGTCTGTGGAAATCGCAGTATTTTACTGCAACAGAAATACAATATTTAAATTATTAAAGTTGTTGTAACAATGCAAACAAACTAATTGTTATTTTTTACATACTGTGCAAGTGATAAAAAATCGTTTTTCCATTTTCAAACATCTTGTTTCCCCAAACTTAGGACACTGCCCCCTTAACAAACATCTGTACAATATCGGCATTACGGACAGCCTACTTTGCAGAGGATGTCTAACCGAAGAAGAATCAGCGGTCCACGTTGTCCTGGCATGCGCGGGTGTAGCAGCTCAACGACAACCAATCCTCAACAATCCGAGGTCGCTCCTCGAAGCCTGTGAAGACCCCAGGAAACTTCTGTGCTTCTGGGAGGAGCTAGGCTGGCTTCACAACTAGTGAGCCTGGTCATCCCCACGCATAAAAGACCACTTTTGAGTCTAAATGCGGAAAAGGGAGTCCCCATACATACATACATACATTCCCTAAACTTATATACTACGTAGGTAGGTATTTACATAACTTCTGCCGGTCTAAATTACTCCTACTGAAAAGTGTGACCTCTGCGTCTCAAGTGGGCCTTCACCCACTGCGCAAGAGTTACCTTTACCTAGAAACAGCACAGTATGATGAAGCCTCGGCGCGGGCGGCGGCGTGCTCAGCAGATCTCTAGCTGGCAGGTCCCGGGTGCGCGTGTACTCCCTCAGCGCATGCGCGGCGGCCCGGGCTCCGGCCGGCGCGCCGCCGCCCCGCCACGACCACGCGAGCGCCGGCCCGCAGCGACCCAAGGTGAGGTGCCGGGTTGAGAGGCAGCTGCACACTGAT
The DNA here is from genome assembly GCA_963582015.1 of Xanthorhoe designata. Taxonomy (NCBI): domain Eukaryota; kingdom Metazoa; phylum Arthropoda; class Insecta; order Lepidoptera; family Geometridae; genus Xanthorhoe; species Xanthorhoe designata. The sequence continues at coordinate 405,853 of OY757042.1, read as the reverse complement.
TGAACTGGGGACATCGTTTAGAATCTATTTATCTAAACTTTAGATAAATAAAAATAAATCAAAGCAGTAGTGTCGCGCCGCGCCAAGTAAAAAGAGCGCTGGCTGTCAAACTGCGCAGTGGTCGATGATTGGTGGAGAGGTGTTGCGGCGCACTTCATACCGTTGATTTAGCGAGTGCTATTGGTTCGTCAGCGAGTGAACACAGGTGCAAACGTACCCCTACTACTTCCCCTCAGCGCTCTTTTTACGTGGCGCGAACTATAACTACTTTGATTTATTATCACACTTATCACACTAATCACACTAATTTTATAAAGATGAAAGTAAAAGGAAAAAGTATGTGTGTGTGTGTAAGTATGTAAGTGTGTTTGTTACTCTTTCACGCTCAAGCAGCTGGACGGATTTGAATAAAATTTGGTACCTGCCAGAATTACTTATACCCTTGGATTATTGGATTAAAGAATAGGCTACTTTTGATCCCGGTATTCCCACGGTAACGGGAACTATACACCGCGGGGCGCAGCTGGTTATATACGAGCTCTTTAGTTTGTTGAATTCGTATCCGCTCCGAATACAGAATAACTAAAAGAATACAACTCACCAACACCAAGCCAGCCATGCTTCCTGGCCTCAGCCAGCACCCGCATGGCCTTCGCTTCAGTATGCACTGGGATGCTCTCCAGCATCAGCTCGCCGCGGCGCCGCCCCTCCGTCCCGCAGCCCACCAGGTAGGATAGACCCACGGACCACATGGAGTTGTGTTCGGATATGAGGCAGCCGTAGTCGAGGATCAGACTTTCTCGGAGACGGTTGGTTACACTGAAAGTAAAGAAATTAGATGATGATTTCTTTCAGATTTTAGGTACCTATTTCAATATTCGATTTCAATACGAACATGCCTCATTCATTAAATATAACTAAAAATAGATTTCTAATAATCAGCCAGCACCGGAAGGTTGACAAAAAATGGAAGATCGTTGGGTTGACAGGCTGAAAATGACGATTAAAAGGCTGCGTTTCCATTGACGCGGAGCTGTGCTTAGCGGTGCATGAATTGACCAATCACTATGCTCGAAATCGCGGAGCAGAGATTTCGAGCATATTGAATGGTCAATTTATGCACCGCTCCGCACAGCTCTGCGTCAATGGAAACGTAGCCTAACTATACAATTTTGACTTACTTTTCTTGATGTTTGTCTAGTATTTTAAGATTGCCGCAGTGGAATAGAAGGTCCGTGAGATGCGTCGCGAACCAGTTGCAATCTGACATCTGCTGTATTTCGTGTATCACCTGAAATGGAAAAGAGATTGCCTTCTAAAAGTTTTTCCAATACAAAGCAACACTCTTACTTGCATTTAGGTATTTTTAAAACTGGAATGGTATTAACATGAATCGTTTATGCTATTCTATTTTACAATATACATAAATTCCTCACTTCCCACTGAAGCTTAACTACTTAGATAGTTAAGGGATCGCTGTAAAAAAAAGCTAGGCCCACACCACCAGGTTCTTGCCTGATTCTTTCCTTGGTGTAGGGAGTCGCGTTGGAACCAGGCAATAGAATTATTATAATAAAACACAAACATCGAAATTGACTAACACTCGGATTTATAATTTATATACTAGCTGCGCCCCGCGGTGTTACCCGCGGTAGTTAAAAGTAGCCTTATTATATACTCGTTTATAAACCTTCCTCTTCAATCACTTTATCTATTAAAAAAAACCGCATCAAAATCCGTTGCGTAGTTTTAAAGATTTAAGCATACCTAGGGACATAGGGACCGAGTGTGTTTGATGTATCAGTGAGGCTCATCAAAGTCGGTTTCATAGACAACATAAACAAATGAATACCTGATGCAGATCTCCTTCTAGCAAAGCCCTGATAGTATTATCCAGCGGCTGGACCGGCGTCGACATCATGCCAGCGCAGGCCGCCGCTAGCGTGCCCAGCTCGCGGCGTCTGGCCCAGGGTGCTGTGTACATGGCCCAGCCGCCGAGCACGTCGAACCATGAAGTGTAAAGCGGGCGGATGGACGCGAAGGCAGCGTAGTCGCCTATTATTAGCTAGGAAACAATATCATTTTATACAAATTACCCCAGTAAAGTGAATTTATTTATTTAATGATAGACGAGCAGCTATAGCTGGTATGTCTATATCACACAGTGTTGGAACTGTCATTGGTAGTTTATGATTGGTTAATCTTTTTGAGCACTGTTTTGTTAGTTTGTAGCCAGATGTCGAGCTTGTTTTTAAACGCATTGATAGAAGTAGCTGTAACAATGTCATCTGGTAGTGCATTCCAGTTGTGGACCACCCTGTTGCTGAAGAAGTGATAAGCAGCAAGTAAGTGGGTAGGGTCACGGATGAGCTTAAGTTGGTGGCCACGTGAAGGTCAAGCTTAAAGTCAAATCTGTTGAAGTAAAGTTATTTAGGCAGACAGACGGTCTTGAATGCAGCGCTTGTTGCCTAGCTTGATAAATGTTCTTGATGAATTGTTGAAGTATTACTGCGTCCTATCCATACCTTCATGATAAGCTCAAGCTGGGGCTGTGAAGCAAGCACTCGGCTGCTGAGCTTGGATCGGCACTCTGCCTGCCAATGTTTCCATAGAACTGTGAACTCCCCCGTGGATATGCTTCCATAAACCTGAAAAATAAACATTCATCAATGTAATGGGCAATGACTCGTTAAATATTAATAGTTGCCTCGTTAATACATAGTTGCTTTATGAAAAATGTGTGTATAGTACTTTGTAAGTGTGAATGTTTGTTACTTCTTCACGCTTAAACGGCTGGGCGGATTTGAATGAAATTTGGTACCAGGATAGCTTAAATCCTAGGTTAACACATAGGCTACTTTGATTCCGGATTCCCACGGGTACTGCACACCACGAGGCGCAGCAAGTTAAAAAATATATAAGGGCTATTTAGTGATAACAATTAGATACTTACACTATAAGTAGGCATGCTTCTCAGTGAGTTATCAACAAGTTTGAATTCATTTGAATCAGACTCTGAATGTAGCTTCAGCAGCGCTCTCGCCACATCAACTCTTCCCTGCACAATCATACCAATAACTGTGTTCCAATAATCTTTATGATCCTCTGAACCTCGCTCACATGCCTCCAGGAGATGGGCAGCAGTCTGCTCGTGGCATGGGAAGTGGAACCTGACCCATTCCAGCAGAAACGGTAGCACAATATCACCCGGAACATTATCTACGTACAGTATCTCACATAAGTGCCATATACACTCAATAGAATAGAAAATTGTGACGTAAGCGAGTAGGTCATTTTTCTCTAAACCGTCTGTAGCTTTCTGTGAGGCTTCCTGCAAACTCTCAATGCATACTCTGATGATCGATCGGTATTGGCGGGAAAGCTTTAGGAACTCGACGTGGTTGTCCGTAGACTTGGCGGCTTCTGCTGCCTTTTGAACTGCTAAGAACGTCCCGTTGGATTCATTTACTAATCTTCGTAGGATAGGATGAAACAATAAAACTTCTCGGCGGATATTCAATAGAATGTTTTCGGCTTTGAGCGGAGCTTGGACTACTTTTTGACTGCGAGGATAGATAGTAAACTTGTTGCCGCGTCCCCATGTACATCCGATCCGATTTTCGAGACATTTATCAGGCAGGTTCTGTAAGAAACAATAATTTACTAAGCTAGAGGTACACAATACACCTAACCTATTTATTTTATTTGATTCAGACTTACGAATGTTTTTGCTTGAGTTCTATTTTCCATTTCAGGTCTAGAAGAAAAGCTTTTATTCATTTTGAAATCTAAATTAGGAAAGTTAAAACTGTGCTTTCATTTCAATATTTGCTTTTCGTTTTACATCACAATCACAAAATTTACCACAAAACACGAAACGAAATTGAATTTACAATGCAAAAGAAAAGAAAAGAAACGGCCGCCCCGCCAAAGTGAGAGAGAGAGATGGCAAGGCAAGGCAAAGAAACGAAAAGTCGGACAGTCAATGTTAATTTGATTTTATTGTCAACGTCAAAAGTTAGATACTCAAGAAAATGAAGAACCAATATAGTCGATGCAAGCTATCAAACAAAACAAACAGTCAGTCAACAAACTTCAATCATCAAGACATCAATTACTTCAAAATTTTTAAAGTTAGTTACGTTCTATCGTTCTCATCATACATACTAATTTACTGAAATATTTTATTTGAGATTGAAATAATATTTTTAACACAAATTAGAAACAAAAAAAATATTTTACACATTTATGTTTTTCATAATTCTCTGACATTTTAGTACAGCTACATTGTCGAATTGACCGGATGGACCGGATGACCGGTCGGAGGACATGTTGAAATTATCACGAAAATAAGACAGGCAGGCAGAATAGATGTCAATTCATCAAACTGTTTTGTTTAGTAATAAATTTAACAAAATTCTACAGTAATTATAGTGATGCGTGTTGTGCAACGTGATATTTGTGTAATCATGTGATATATATTTTCTTAGGAAAGAAGTAGACTGGGACACAAGTTTAACAAAAGTCGAGTCATCTTATTTGGTAAGTTTGTGTTGGTTTACTTGTATCAAAGAAGTTTGCCAGGCTGTCACCAGTTTTCTGAGTGGTTGCGGGGTCACAATGTTTATTGAAAGCGCGTCTGTTTTTGTTGAACCTTCACCTTATCAGGTGACTCCGTAAAGTTGCAAAAAGTGACCCCGGAATGACGTAGCGTACGTGGTATTCTGGTGCCCCAAATCAGATGTTGATCTATTCGTGTTGTATTCGTATCTGATGGTTGTTTTGTGACGCAAGTGGATGCAAGTTGAAGATTCTTTGTGGCACTGATATGATAACATATTATCTGTAAATGTTAGATAGCTTTATCAAACAGTCACTTGTTACTTGCGCTTGATTTCGGTGGTTTGTTGTTTTATTTCCTGAAAGTAGTGGTTTTTTGTGTGTATTGTGTGCTGAAACTCTTTTATTGTGTAAGTCAACGCAATTAATTTTACAAAACCACATCTGATCATTGGATTTGGACCTACATCTTAGCAACTTTCTTTTATACCAAAATTAGTCGCAGTTATTTAGAAACATTGTGCCTAGATAGATACTATGCTAGGTATACTTTACCCAAATTATGATGAAAAAACCTCTAAAAAGTCAGCCAATTCACTATTATAACTACTAATTAGTGGCAATTCTGCATCGCAAAATCTAAACTAAACTAACTAAAATTAATGCCATCCTTTTTATTTCCATCACTATGAAAGGGACGGCAATATTTTTAGTTAGTTAAGTTTAGCTTTTGTGATACTCCGAATTGCCACTACTGTATGTTTAGTATATTATTTTCCACTACACGACAAGTAATATAATTTATTTAAAATGTACTGAATCAATACAGTTGTACCAAATCATAATGTCTATTCAGATTTAAGATGGAATAAGTTTACCAAAATTTTACTACACCTACAGATGATACTGTTAAGTGATAATAATTTTCTAGAACCTTCTTAGCTAAAACATTGAGAATATTATCTACTTAATGGTGGCTATTCGGGATGTCGCTAAAGCTAAACTTAACTAATTTGACAGCACTACAATTGATGCCATCCTTTTTAAGTTGATCGTTATGAAAGGGACGGCAACATTTTTAATGCTGTCAGATTAGTTTAGTTTAGGTTAGGCAACATCCCGAATAGCCACCATTACCTATTTATATGAGCTTAATTTTGCAGTCTCCAAATCGTTATCACAATATAAAAATAAGCCTTATCAAAACTTTGGCCAAATTCGACATGCTATGTTTGTAAACAAACCATACTTTACCTAAAAATAACTTAACTTTCTTTCTGTTGAAAATGTACATAAATCAGGAGGGTAAGGAGAATAAGACAAAAAAAAACATGACAATATTGTGACCTGTCAATATTGTCATGAATTTTTTTTTATATTCTCTGACTAAATACTGTCCTCTCCTTTATAGATGGTCATGGTGACTGGTCTGGGAATGGGTTAAGACAGCTTTCGTTAATAGTCCAAGAGTGAAGAGAAAGGTTTAAAATATATTGCATAATATTATAGTAGAGAAAACATTATAAAGCCAGGCCGGGTCACTAGTTTCTTACTAAATCATGAATACCTAAAATAATGATACAAATTAAACCATGTGATAGCCACTGATAGTCATTGATACTAGCTATCTTACCATTGTTCAAATAAAAACGTTTCTTACAATTTATCTTTAGTCCTTATGATAAGTTATCAGAGGACGCATTTTGGCAAGTTTAATGACACAGTTCGTGACCATTGTGCCAATGGTGTAGTAGACAATGCTTTGTACACCGAAGGTCAGTTCGTTCGTTCGTTTGTATGAGCAAGTGGCCAACTCTGGTGACGGAGTTTTTAGGCCGCCTAAAGGCATCCGTCATGGCTTAACGGCTTTAAAAGCCGGGACCGACAATTTAACGTGCCCCCCGAAGCACGGAGCGCTCAGATTAAAATGCCACTTGGTCACCCATCCAAGTAGTGATCGCTCAGAACGTTGCTTAACTTTGACGATCTATCAAGAATGTCTTAGCAAGCTTCGCCACGAGCGCTTCGTTTAAACCTGATTTTTAAGTTTTGTAAGAAGAGTGCAATTTACAACACTCTCAAGGTGCATTTCAGTGCATCACTCCGATGATCCTTAATAGATCCTCAAAATTTAAGAAAAGAACTTTTAAAATCGGCCCTCTGTTGACTAATCGGCCCACTGCTGACTAATCGGTGAACGAACTAACAAAAAAACATCCAAAACATTACTCTGCCACTGTCACGCGCGAAATCTAAATGCTGCTAAAGCTGTTGTCATCTCTTGATAAAGAGTGACAAGTGAAAAACATTATCTAAGCCTTGCTTAAAATAACAGTTTCAATATGAATAATGGGGCTAGAGTACTACTAGGTATAGAGTGACATAGACCTCTTACATAACCAGCATTCGCCAGATATTTACCTAATTCGTGACGTCCGCGTCGCACTGACCGGATGATGTGTTTCCTGTCCCTATACCTAGGCGTCTAGCGTGCCCAAACTATAATTATATTACTTAATTATTCCAGGTCATGATTTATTCTAAACAACCCAGGTAGTAAGTACTTAGCCTGCATAATCCTTAGACTGAGAAGACAAGGCCATGTGACCTATATCAAGAAAATTAATCATAAATAATGGTATAATGTAATGCTGGTGAATGTTTAGTGTACATGGTAGAACGGAATAGGATATAGGCTATTTTCAAACAGGACTAAGCGAGCAAAGCCGTAGTCGGAAGCTAGTGATTTATTAAATACAAGAACCGATTTATGTCTTAAGAACGCGTTGTGGTTTCACAAACGCACTTGTGAGCATTGAAACGAATTAGCGATTCTGTCATCATAATATTGGATGCATTGCAACGAGGTCGACCAGTCAACAGTATGTGAGGTCATGTAAGGCCGAAGCAAAGGGAAAACTTCGTAAACAGTCGCTTTGGCCTACGTTTGTCGAGGTGGAGTGTACCACTGGGCCCTAGCCTGAGCGGCTCTTCACGGGCTTGGCTAGCGGCGTGTTACATTCCGATACTATCCCAACTACGGTACTATACTCGTGGCGCTAGTGGCGAAGCTTGCTAAGACGTTCTTGATAGATCGTCGAAGTTAAGCAATGTTCTGAGCGGTCACTACTTGGATGGGTGACCGCAAGTGGCATTATCAACTGAGCGCTTCCGTGGTTCGGAGGGCACGTTAAATTGTCGGTCCCGGCTTTCAAAGTCGTTAAGCCATGACGGAGGCCTTTAGGCGGCCTAAAAACTCCGTCACCAGAGTTGGCCACTATACTGTATCAGTTCCTTGTTTGCAATATTATTATAGTAATTAATGTAAGTTGTTGTAAACCAATAAATAAATGGCCTGTAGATAGACTATAACACTGACCATGCAAAGTTATCTCTAAAACCTTGAAGGTTTTATCGCCTTCCATTTAATTGATTTCTACGTGCATCTATTATAAACCCTACGGCCTATTATACCTATTTCGCGGCGGTACATAGGTTCTTTATAGGTACTATATCACCTGCTTAATTTACCAAGTAAAAAATTAAAAGCTAAATTAAACATGCGTAGTTTTTAAATGTATTAATAAATAGCGGTTTTCCCGTCAGTCGATTAGATAGAGTAAAGATACCTAGTTACGAGTAGTATTCACTGATTAAAACATGTTATTTTACACGCTAAGACGGTAAAGCATGATGATGACTCATGGCTAAATGTAATCAGGAATGTGTTGGATTATTAAATACATATCTAATTTATATTGATTTGTGGAATGTCATACCTATCTCAGACAATAAATTAACTGTAGGTATTGGTTACCTTGCGTCTGAATGGCCCTGAAAACTAACAGTCTATTGTGAAAATAAAAGAATCTGCGTGACCTTCAGTGCAACAATTCTTAAGTAACTATCGCTGCATTGGGCAAAACTGTTGTGGTTTAACTTGCTTTGTCTTTCATTATTAATCACATTATAGATCGTTGAAGTAGGTCTCGTTGACTGAGGCCTACAATCTCTATCTATTGCAAAACTTTTAGAAAAATTAAAATTAGGTAATTAATGGTTTTCCACCTTAAATTGTCGGTACCGGCTTTTAAAGTGCGACTCTGAATTTCGACTCATTTCAATTTTACTGATATTGAATAATGTAAAATCAATGATTAATTGAAAAATGAATGATGACAGTAATCAAGAATTACTAAAAAAAATGATAATTTAATGAATATGATTCATAAATCCTGAAAAAAAAAATCCTTAAAAACGCATATTTACCTATTTACTCAATAAAATTAAATAGATTGACAAAGTGCATGGAGTGGAGTGGAACGTAGAAAATATTCCGTTTTTGAAATCTGTAAAAAATGCACGTTGTGTTGGCTTTGTACTTTCCTTTAACTATCCGCGTTAACATCTTCAAAGAATTTGAAAACTCATAAACATGGACCTGTCTTGTGGATTTACATAATTATGATTGCTATATCAACCACAACAATAATATTTATTCGTCTATTGAACACCTTTGAAAGCTGAAGGCACAGTTCACACGATTGGAAACAAAGCGGAAACAATACTGTGTTATGGCGATACCGAGCCAGAGGTGAACGTCCTATTGCTCTACTGTTAGGTAATCTGTGGCCTGCGCCGGAGTATAGGTCGCGCCACCTGAAAAGAGCGCTGGCTGTCAAACTGCTCCGTGGTTGATGATTGGTGGAGAGGTAACGCGGCGCACTTCATACCATTGATTTAGCGAGTGCTATTGGTTCGTCATCGAGTGAACACTGGCGCAAACATACCCCCGATACTTTCCTTCAGCGCTCTTTTTACGTGGCGCGACCGACCTATACCATACCAGTGCAGTGCTGTGTCAAATGTGTTACAGTAAGCTCAATCAAAGTTGACCGGAGTGAACATAGTTATTGCGATTAGCGTGCCGCAGGTGGTCGAAACACTATCTCTGTTACACGTGATCTCGATAGTCAGTTAAGCTCTTTCGTAACGACTGTTCATTACGTGACCGCCCGGAATGCCTAAGTTCGGCCAGGTCACGTTATATTGTGCTTACTGTATCTAGGCATGATTTATGTTTGTATCCTAATTAACGTTGCTTGCAAAATGTTTAAGCAAACATCTCAATCTTGGCAAGATCAATATACTTAGCTTGTTGTGAAGAGGTTTTAAAATTGTCACGAGAATTTCGTAAGAGGATTAGAACGAACTTATGAAATTAGGAAATATTTGATATTCTTCTTCTTGCTCGGTACACTCTTGGCAGAGTGGTCGTGGTCATCAGTTTAGTTCTCCCTTTGTGGCTCGTTTGACAGCGCGCTTCCACTCCTCCCTGACAGCTGCTCTTCTTGCACACTCATGTAAGGGACCGTCCATCGCTGCCTTTATCTGGTCTGTCCACCTCATGGGCGATCTGCCTCGCGCTCGGGTACCTTCAACTCTTCCCTGCACCACCAGACGCTCTATGGATACACCTCCACGCCGAGAAACATGACCGAAGAAGGTGAGAATGCGAGCTTGGACGATGGAGGATAGACGCTGCTTGATGCCGAGTTCTCGGAGTACGGAAACATTTGTACGGTGTTCGGTCCACGATATCCCGAGCATTCTTCTCCAGCACCACATTTCTAGAGCATCTATCCTCTTTCTCTCACTCTCCCGCAGAGTCCACGTCTCAGCGGCGTAGAGAAATATGGGATATTTGATATTAAATGAAACCAAATGTGGTCATAGGTACATTAGGTACCGGTATGGTAGGTAATGTTGCTATATCAATTAATACGTATTGCAATAGTAGGTGTAATGATTCGATTTGTAGTTTATTCTTATGCGATGTGTGGCCGTTGGTTTAAATGAATAGAATAGAATAGAAAAAAGTTTATTTTGTGACTTAATAAAATAAAACAAAACATAAAATAACTAAATTTAAACACAAAATAGGTCGCCACTCAGCGTGTGCTTAAATTAAATGAGTTAGTCGTCAACATTTTATACATTACATTAAATCAAGCCTCTCTCTCACAGGGCTAGGCAGAGGCCACAGATCTCCAGTTGCTACGATCCTGACATACCTACCTCTTTCGCCTCATTCATCCACCATTGATGACCGAATTCTTCGGTCCGAAGTTATTTCTAATACACAATAGCCTTTTAGCAGATACAGCGAAGCACAGAAGCGATAGCGCTTCTATTAGCCGCTTCAAAAGTTCGCGTAACTTCGTTTACAATTATCAAGAACGACTCACACTTCACCACGAGGCCCAAATGACGTTGTTACGATTAGATCTTAATACTATCGCGATGAGTAATGAAATGAAGGTTAAAGCTGATAAACAAAATAACCTAGCTAAGCTCAGTCTAGCCCAAATTTGTAGGTTCAATATTATATTATTATCAACTGGAATTCCCATAATATTTAGCAGATCCATTCATGATAATGATAAGTCTAATAATATTAAGTAATTACTGTAATTCAGGCAATGACGTATCTTCTTGATTTTAATTTAAAAAGTTAAATTTAATTGAAACCAGTTAGCTTTCTAATAGCGTCGATGGGCTTGCAACCTGTCACGTATGGCATGTTTACTTTGTAAAATGTGTTTTTTAATATAAATAAATAATAAATAAATATCCTTGGACATTCCACACGGCGTCATCTAGTCCCAAGCTAAGCAATTTAATGTTTGTGTTATGGCAAAGACGATTAATATCTAGAAGACAGACAAAGGCCATACACAAAATCGTAACCCGATCCCGCAGTACCAGATAGCCTGAAAACTTTAAAACATCAATTTTATCCAAGAAATTTCAATACTTAGTAGTAGCAAAGACGATTAATATCTAGAAGACAGACAAAGGCCATACACAAAATCGTAACCCGATCCCGCAGTACCAGATAGCCTGAAAACTTTAATACATCGATTTTATCCAAAAAATTTCAATACTTAGTAGTAGGTAGCAACAATATTCAATATTTAAACATTTTTAACTAGAAAGTAATTGAAATTTCTTGGATAAAATTGATGTTTTAGAGTTTTCAGGCTATTTTTTAGGGTTACGATTTTGTGTATGGCCTTTGTCTGTCTTCTAGATATTAATCGTCTTTGGTAGTAGGTAGCAACAATATTCAATATTTAAACATTTTTAACTAGAAAGTAATTGAAATTTTTTGGATAAAATTGATGTTTTAGAGTTTTCAGGCTATTTTTTAGGGTTACGATTTTGTGTATGGCCTTTGTCTGTCTTCTAGATATTAATCGTCTTTGGTTATGGTAACCAGATGACTGATAAACTACATAGATACATTTTTTTTTGTAAATACATACATACATATTATACATAGAAAACACGCAGACACGGAACAAATATTTGCAGATCATGCAAACATTTGTCCCGCAGCGGGGATCGAACCCGCAACCTCTGCGTCTCAGGCGGGCTTTCGCCCACTGCGCCACAGAGGTCGTCGTATGAGAGAGATTCCTCTGACAACCCTTATACATCTTCAAAGGATCAAAAATGACTAAAATTTGTCTACCGCACCTTGGGTATACAGTCGTGATCATACAATTTAATTTGTTTAACAAGTTTTATCTTATTTAAACCACACATTCATGAGTTTCATTGTACTGATCTCTATCAAAAACGGCTTCACCAAATTACACAAAGTTCAATAACCGTCTCACTTTAGCAGTTTTCATCTGCAAACGCTATACAGCCTTAGGTACATAACGAACACGTTCACCTTTATCTCGTTAACATAAGGTTTATTTTAGGAATAGATTGCTAGTACAGTTAGAATCGTGCAGTTATCTTACGGCTAGTCTCAATAATCTATCTATCTTTGGTTTTGCTTACTGCGGGTAGATATATGACATTTCTTTCATACATAAAACGTCAAATAGCTACTGACAGTAAGCAAAACCAAAGATAGATAGGTTATTGAGATTGGCTGTTAGTCGTTTCAGTATCTTTACTGTGAGTTCTGTTCTTCGTATTGCGTGATAGACTATTTACTAGCTTCATGCGGGCACCACAATTTGGCTTTAACTTGGTTACAACATTGGCTACAACTAGAATGGCCCATGGCAATGCTCCGTTTGTGTCCAATAACCGTCCAAGATCGATCCCCAAATTGGAGTGTTGGAACCAACACGTTCCAACCCTCCAATGTGTGGTGCCCGCATCAAAGTCTTCAAATAACTTAAACATGATCACACATAGCTGTTATTTAAACTTTCGCTATCAGGTTTTCGATCCACACTTAACGAAATATAAAAAAATATATCCTTGGTCATTTAACACAGCGTCATCTAGTCCCAAGCTAAGCAACTTAATGCTTGTGTTATAATGGCGACTTATGTACATTTTTTTATGGTAAATACGTACTATTATAGCTAGAAAAACACACAGACTCGAAATAAATATCTGCATAACATACAAACATTTTTCCCGCTGCGGGGATCGAACCCGCAACCTCTTCACCTCTGGCGGGTCTTCACCAACTGCACCACAAACAACCCCTGCACCTAAGGCGGGTTTTCACCCACTGCGCCACAAAATCTTAAGAATACATCCAGGATATTTATGACCACTTGTTTATCACTAAGGAAAGGTTGATTCACATTAATCAGTCAATGGTTGTTTTTATGTTAAAAAAAATCAGTTGTCATTCAATATCAGTAGTCGCTATCTGATAAGGAATTTCGTTGGAAAACATGATTATAAATAACTTGCTTATGAACACCTAAGCTTGTGTCATATACTTTGTCATCGTCTCATTATTATTTGAAACTGCATTGAAAACATCTTAATAATTATTGTATTCTTATAAGTAATGGTGTGGTACCTTTTAGTTCATCATTTGCAAAGCATCATTTCTAGCGAAATTAGTTGTTTTGATTTTTCTTTGAAATGAATAAAAAACAAAAAAAATTATCACGACTGTATTCCCAGGGAGCGGTAGATATTGATTTTCAGATCTCTAGGCAATTTTTAGGTACTTAAATATATCTAAAGAGGTAGTCAGGGTATGTCCAAATACATATTGGTACATGCCCACATTTTGCACAAGTTAACTTTCAGTTACCAATTTACGATAACTCAAGCATTAAAGTTTCTTAGCTTGGAACTAGTTAACGCGGCGCTTCTTGTAAAATGTCCAAAGATATCCTTTGTATTACTTTTCGTAATTTTCTGACTTTCATAGACTTTGTTGATGCCAAATGAACGAAGTCAAGAACGAAATCATGTCATCATATCTTTGTACAATGTACGTCTGATAGTTTAATCGTGATAGCAATGATTCGAAGTGACGTCATCTAAGCATCTGTAAATAGAACTTAAATTGTCTTATCTGCTTATTATACTTCGACGTCAACCAGCATTTAGTACTTATAATTGAGAAATTCTGCAGCTTACTGTTTGCATAACCTGAACTGTTGATTTAACAATCAACGCGACAGATACTTGATCTTATTAGCTACTCTAGTTTATTGTATTTGGTTTTGAAATACACACAAAATAGGTTTATCTTGGATCTGTTGATAACTTCAAGTCGATTCGCGTGATCTGATTACAAGGCCTATGATATTCGACTGCCTGGAAGTTCGTACTTGACTTTACACGGCCCTTCAGGTAATAGCAATGAAGATTTTGGCCATTGGCCAGAAGGTTATACGAGCTAATTTAAAATCAAGAATTATCGGAACTTAAACCTTAGGTTTAAAAAAAAAAGGCAGGGCCGCGTGTTACTTCTAACTTGTGTATTTGTATGCTTATTTCAAGAATGAAAAAAAAAAAGTGGTCTCTATTGTGCTCAATTTTTTGCTCACTTTGTTTCTATCTGTGAAAACTTGTTATTAGCTTTATGTTTCTATTGACTCCTTGGTATCGTTTTTATGTGCTGTTAGTTTTCCATAAATAAATATAAATAAATAAATAATTATAAACCTACATTATGTAATCTCATTATCACACGACGTTATTCTGTAAGTTGCTATGGTTATATAAACACACTACCTATGTCATTTCACACTTTGCCTATACGAAGGTTTGTTGAAACTTGACTTGAAATCTCTATGTTAAAATTAATTACCAAAACGATGAAATACTATGCTAATATGATCCACTCGTGAAACTCGTATGACTACGCATATTATTGGGGGCGTCCCCAAAGCAGCATTTCACTATCGAAGTGCCGATTTCACTAATCGAACGGGGGGTCTATCACCAGTTTACCGTAATATTGAATACTATTCTCGATAGCGAGTCGAGTATTACAATTGTATGAAAGAAAAAAAAATCATTTGTTTCGGTAGGAACTCAAGGATCACATCGAATCGTCCTAAATGCTAGGAGATTCTATTGCCTGTCAGAGATTAAAGATAACAAACACTAATTCAAAGTTAATGCTTATGAAATATTTTTCAGAAAGTATATGTTTAATAAAGGGCTTTGTCTTTAATGCAAAAGAGAATAAAACTCTTAGCAAAATGACAAACGTTATACTTTGTTTTGTATCAGTGAAGTGCAAACACTTTCCTTCGCGCATTGTTTCGTTTTCATTCGTGTAGTGAAGATACTTAAGTAGACACGTAACGTACATACCCCCCTTGTAGTGCTTCCTCCCACTGGCGTTGCCACCCTGTACTAGGACCAGTGTGCTGTGCACTGAAGAAATAGTCGTAAACGACATTGAAAAGTTCATGCTGTGTAAAGTTGGTTAGGTATGGAAATTTTTGACTGAAATATAAAAGATTTTGTGATCAATTAACGAATTAATTAGTGTTATTATACGAAGTTTTGGTACCAGAATTGCTTATACCTACCCTGGATTAAATAATAGGCTACTTTTGATCCCGGTATTCCCACAGGAACGGGAGCTATTTACCGCGGGTAACTAATAAAAAATATTTTTAACAAAAACAATTCTCATAGTTCTTGTAAATTAGGATGGAATCATTGCCTGTCATTGTTTTACTAATGTACCTATGTAAAAACCTAATGAGTTAAGGATCCCAATAAGTGATGTTTCCTTATGTTCAGCTCAGCTGATGAATCAGATTATCAGAACCGCTGAATCATAACACTACAACAATTTGTTATTCTACAACATCACGGAACGTAATGCAATAGGATACACACGACAGACAGAGACACGTGTAGGTGAAAACTGACATCAGTGTACGTCCGGCCTAACTTTTCACTTCAAGCTGTAGTCTGCGCCAACCCGTGTCATTGTTGCACGATTTTGACGTTCCATTGTTTTTTAGATACTATTAATTTTAACTGCTGTGTGACGAGTGTACTAATTAGTCTCTAATTAGCCCTCGGAATGTGTGCGTGTGCTAGAAGTTGATGGTAGTGTGTGTTACTAGCATAATTGGTGTCTAGGTCGGCGTTCAGGTGAGTTCAATTTACGCAACTGTGTTGGCTCGAAATGAATTAGTGATTGTGTATGTTTTACTTTGTTTTTGTACTGTTTGTATTTGTTTTTATTAAAGTTGCTCCAGACAAATTAAAAGTAATGTTCACAATGTAGGAAGTTCGTATGAGCAGGTAGCCAACTCTGACGACGGAGTTCTTAGGCCGTCTAAAGGCCTTCGCCATGGCTTAACGACTATAAAAGCCGGGCCCGACAATTTAACATGCCCTCTGAAGCAGGAAGGGCTCAGCTGTTAATGCAACTTGCGGTCTCTCATCCAAGTTGTGACCGCTCAGAACGTTGCTTAGCTTTAAAGATCTATCAAAAACGTCCAAGCTTCACCACGAGCCGAGCGCTTCAATGCAATATTGTAGTAATGATAGCACACGGGAAATTACTCACGTAATATTATCGTCGATTTAGATACCGACAATGTTTCGATTCTTCCGGAGAATCTTCATCTGGGTATGAGTGTGGTCACTCCTCGCGGTCGCGTCTCACACGTGTGTGAGATTCAGAATATTATAAGTAATTGTAGTTATGGTTAGAATTATTACCGGAATCATTTTAATTAAATAAATTGAAATACAATTAAGCCACGCTAAACTATCGTTAAACTCAAGTTTATTACTAACTGCTATGATTGGTGAACTTGGTACTATTTGGTACACTTTGGTTCTAAAATAAGAAATTTTCAACTTGAATCCACTAATGAAAATGACAAAATGAACTATGTAATATTTTTCGATATAATATGCATGTGTGTTTATTTATCTTGGTGTTTGATAAAACTATGATATTGTCTGCAGAAGCGGCGCCGACTCACACTTGGCCGAATTAACTTATACACAGCGTAAATAAATGCACTAAAAGTAAGTTGTTTCAAGTTCATACCTTTTAGTTGCTGTGTATTTGTTTGCGACTAACCTATTAAAAAAAAACTTACTAATATTTTGCATGTAAAATAACTTATTATTTAATTTCGCTGCATTACTAACAAAACACGTTTTTGTTCAACTAATCATTAATAATTGAATTACTAATATTTAATTGAAAAATAATTTTAATTATTATTATCATCTAATTTATTTCAATATCTTGTAAATCAATTTTATATTAGCATAGTTTTTGAGGCAATTTTTATATATTTGTAATGATTTGTAAACATCAAATTGATTGTTTTAGGCGGCCGGCACTTAGTTTTGAAAAAAAATTTTAGGCATGCCTATTACATGTAATGGTGTTCACATTATTGGTGCACTGAATAAATAAATAAATAAAGTATTTGCATAAGTATTCCATTAGGACAATGTTAAATGGATTAACAGATTTAAACTGTAGTTTTCACAAAGAACACATCCATCCTCGCGTTTTAGTTCAGTAACACGATAAAAATATACGTGTAAACACGTCACGCCTTGTTTACAAGTCTGAAATAACGCTCTTTGTGTCCGATACCACTGAATACAGGGAATGTGGTGATACTTGATGTCTTTTTACCCGACTGCGATAGGGGTTCTATGTATTTCGAAATTGGGGGTGGTGCCTCTTAGTCGTTGAGCGTCCCGGGGCCACCATTCAGTAATCGCTTTTGTCCATCTTCCATCGTCCACCCAGACTAAAGACAAATGTTTGCAGATTATTCAAACATTTTGTCCCGTAGCGGGGATCGAACCCGCAACCTCCGCGTCTCAGGCGGGCTTTCAGCGAATGCGCCACCGAGATAACACTAAAGAATATGAACAAGACTAGAAATTAATAATTACTAGAAATTAAGTTTCAAATTTGTAATTCTTCTTTTTAAAAGCCACTGTGATACCAAGGTGTGCTTAAAATCTGTCAGTTTAGAATACATCAAGTATATATATCTTACAATCCAACTAAATCATTTTAATATTTCGTTCACTTTTTGACCAATTTAAGTTGAATATTTACTATAATCTTATAGTTAGACTCACTAATCGACTTTGACTGTGAAGTTGTTCACTAATAGGCTTTGGCACCTACTATGGATTAGAAATGTTTATTTGCTAATAGACAAATCACGTAGCGAGTGTGTGTGTAATGTATGGAGGACATTGTAAGGTGACGGCAGGGCGACAGTCTAATAGAGCGTTTACATGGGTCAATTTTCGCCGCACGGCTAGTCACTTCACAAATCTCCTTCCCAAGCCGAGCAAGGTAGCCCATTTACACGGGTGACTAAAAACGCATGCGGTTCGGTCATTTCCTTTGAAAATGTTGTGAAAATGTTACGAAAATGTTACTACTCTTAAAACAGCGCAGCTACTGGCTAGCAGCAGTAACAACAATCTTGTGACATGATATCGAGTACTCTTTTCAATAAGGAAGTACTAACGCGAAGTGTAGGTTATTGTATTCCTAGAATAAATCTCAATTGATGTCATATTCTAAGTTCTTAGATAGGCATCCTACTGTTTAATTTGTGCTAATATTACTCACATTTACATAGTAGTACCGGATGCATTTTCCGAATAGAAATGTATCTTGTTTATGTTTACATACTCTATAATGATTACAAGCTGACCCGGCGCACTTCCACCAGTTTTTTTTTATTTCTAATGCTCGAACCATCTACGAAATTATGAAAAAAAAAAGAATTATCCGAATTCAAAAATTCATTTTTATACATGTATTGTTACATCTATATTGACTAGATCACAACAATAGTTCCTGTCGCACTACTAACCTGTGTTTGTTTTAAAATGGGTCGTCGTTGTACAACCTTATGCCAATGTTCTAAAGCTTTAGACACAATATTTATCTTATATCTTTACCAAAATTCACATTAAAAAGCTCTTCTGACTTATTATCATCATCATTATTATCTCCATGCCTCTGAGGCTGGTGTCAAGATTATCACGCGAGCAATGATCATACAATAAAGTTTAGTTTTTAAACGTTACTCTAGAATCACAAATCAAAACGAATGCAATTCACAATTAACTTGATCTAGACTTTTCTAATTGTTATTTTTAAGAAAGTTTACGAAGTGACTACTTGTTAATCCATAGTCGAATGTATTTGAGTGGCTTTTGGTTAGTTTAAACTAGATTGTCCGCCAGCCTTAGGGAAGGTTCATATCTGACATAAAATACGCCGAGCGTATCATCTAGTGTACTAACGTATTATCGGTTGAGTGTGAACGGTCAAGTGTTTTTCTATACATTTGTCTGTTCTGCCGTATAATACGCGACGCATATTCCGTCAGATATGAACCTTCCCTAAGAGGCGTCAGTAAAACACATTTCTTCCATCTCCTTCCACTCGTCATCATAACTGACTCGAGCTATCAGATAATAGCTATGAAGTGCGAAAGGCACGATATAAGGTCCAAGGTTGCCGTTGACCACAAGCCCAGAAATAGCTGACGATCGATAGTTCAGGGTCGGTGCCCATCGATCCACACCACCATAGCCGAGCTGGTAAAGGGCTGTTGGTGGCAAGAAGCTAATTTGGCAATCCAACTACATAATGGGCTTGCCTCAAATATGCTTTCCAAGACGCTGCTATGAATATTATAAAATCGACCTGATACTATAATGCCGGGTTGCAATATTCGACTTACTAATAACCGTGGATCTGTCGCCATAGTAATATTGTTATCTGTCAAAAAGTGTCCTACATTTTTTGTTGTCTAAACAAAGTTGCTATGGCGATCAATCGTAAGTTTAATATTGAAACCGGCCGTAAGTCATTTTGTAAAGATGTAAAGGATGGATGGATGTTTGTTACTCTTTCACGCACAAACTACTGAACGTATTTGCCTGAACCTTGGAATTTACTTAGTTTATGACCTGGAATAACACACATTCATTTAATCCGGTTCAGTACAACAAGAGCGAAGCAGCGGGCGAATACTAGTAAATAAACAAATGCTATTTTGCACTGCTTATTGTGGACATGTTTTTCAAGATGTCTAGAGGAAGACATAATGAAAAGTAACTGGAGATCTGAGCAGAAATTGTTGATACTCCCACGTTTTGCTATTGATAAAACTAAGATATTCTCTTTATACTTCTTTTGGCTAAAAACTGTAAATCTCTATTGCTAGGTCTAATGCCGGATCCAGAGAGAGCCAAAGTAAGATGTTATCTCTTTGTAGTTTTAAGGCAGTTCTCTCTTTGACACGAGAGAAAACTTAACTTATGCTTTAGGTTGCGTTTCCACCAGAGATGTGCGAGGATGCGTGGCGAGGAATGTGTTTTGTCACACATACCTCGCTACGCATCCTCGCTCATTCCTGGTGGAAACAGCCTTATCTCTTCCACTATACCCTGGCTTAAAATATCAGTAGAGCTAGGAATCTAACTGCTTAGAATTTAGAGCCATTTCCATCACCTCCATACTAACCAGCCCCTCTTGCTATATTACTTATCTATAATCGCTAATATAGAAACAGACAATGTATGAAATGTCGATAAGGCTGCGTTTCCACCAGAGCAAGGATGCGTAGCGATGTGTTTATCAGAACCAATAGAATCGCTTCATTTACCTAGCCTCAAGCAATGAAGCGATTCTATTGGATCATTACAAACACATACCTTGTTACACATCCTCACTCATCTCTGGTGGAAAAGCAGCCTAAGTCTCGCAGTCAGAAGTGCCACAAATTACTATCGATGATAGAAAAGGAGTCTATACGATTGTAATATGGCTACAGGTTCTGGTATAGAAATGAATAAATGTATGTGATCGTTCCAGATGCCCCGTGGTCGGGACGATATGCAAGTAAACGTGGCGGGCCTAAGGAGAAATATTAAAAACCTCGCGCACAACTACAGCGATGCCCAGGTAACCTCAACCTTTGACCTTGACCTTGAAACCTTTGACCTTAGCCGTGAATGCCAAGAGTCTTACCGAAAATGATGTTTCCTGTGCAGTCTAAGACTTGGAGTCAAATGAATGCTTGTTTAGCAGTAAAAATCATCAATTTGAGCTCTCTCTATTTTAATTTATGCCTGTGCTTTTGTTGCCAAATAAACGTTATTCTATTCTCTCGGGCGCCTCTAATTCCATTGTGAATAGCATAAGTAAGAGTCGCATAAACATGGACCTAGTATAGTACCTGGACGAACAGCGAGCCTGCCGCCGAGAGGGACAAAAAATGCTGTAAATCCAGTTTCGTATACAAAATTCGGAGCATCAAGTTTCCGGCCATACAAAAAAGCGACACGCGATAAGGGGCCACTTTTACTCACAAGAATGTTGTATATATTCTTCTTTGTTTTTGTGTGACTGAGAAAGGAATATACAGCGCTCTATTTCTTACTTCTAAGGGCATAAATGTGAAATCTTGTTCAGGTCAAAGTGCGCGAGGCGACCTCAAACGACCCCTGGGGGCCGTCCAGCACGCTCATGGCAGAGATCGCGGACCTCACCTACAACGTCATGGCGTTTACGGAGATCATGCAGATGATATGGAAGCGGCTGAACGACCACGGCAAGAACTGGAGACATGTTTATAAGGTAAGCAAGTTCGTATGAGCAAGTGGCCAACTCTGGTGACGGAGTTTTTAGGCCGCCTAAAAGCCTCCGTCATGGCTTAACGACTTTAAAAGCCGGGACCGACTTTGCTTAACTTCAACGATCTATCAAGAACGTCTTAGCAAGCTTCGCCACGAGCGCTTCTTACCTCGAAAATACCTCTAAGCTTGTGTATGTGTAGGTTCGCCAATTTTTGTCATTGTACTTTAACTTGAGGAAACTTTTACTATACTCCATCCAACGAGACGAACTAATATGGCGCTCTCTCCCTTGCACAATCGTATGAAAGTGATAAGGACGCAGCTCCGACCTTAAAGGCCAGGATTGGTTAATGGGCGCGACAACTCATGAAAATGTTAGGCTGCGTTTACATTGCTGATCTAAATCGCTTACTAACTCTGTAGTCTGTCATCTAAAAATAATAGTTTTTTTACAAATTACAATCTGTAATTGAAAGCAAATATGGAGTTGTTGTGTATAAAACAAATATGCTAGGATATGAACAAATTAAACAAAAAATATTTTCTTAAACCCCCGTGCTTGATGCAACAGTTTTTAAAATATCGTTATTTGATGCGTTGGGTGTAGCCTCAAGAAAAGTATTATACATGTTTAATATCATCGTTTTTTCGCTAGATGAAAAAGGGCCTCGCTGCCTTATAACAACAACTGGACAGTCTTGTGTAGAGGCCATTATAGGCAATAATCAGTCCAAAAACACGCCAAGTCAACAAGTATGCAAGAATCAGTCCAAAAAACACGCCAAGTCAACAAGTAAGTAGGAATCAGTCCAGTAAACAAGCCGGGTCAACGTAAAACCGAACACTGTGAACACACTGAAATAAGCACCAAACAATACGTCCGCACCCCTCAAGAGACAGAATCGGACTGATATTTGGTCGCAACGTGTACGCGCCCTAAGTTCCTTATCTCCAACCAATAACGTTCAGCGCTTGATTTCCCCATTAGTTCGTCTCGTAGGACGGAGTATAGTTAAGAGTGTGCCATATGAAATTTAGTTAATTAACCATTTTGAAATCCTTATATAACTGAATATGTGAAAGCTACGACCTTAATATTTGGGGAAATGATACTTTGAACTTACGGCTTACCATCAAAGATTGATTAATTTTCATTTTATAATACTAGTTAGAGGTACATACATACATAAAAATCACGCCTCTTTTCCATGGGGGTAGGCAGAGACCACGGATCTCCACTTGCTACGATCCTGACACACCTCTTTCGCCTCATTCACTCTCATTACATTCTTCATACACGCTCTCCGGTTTAGTTAAAGGGATATACCAGAAATACTCATTTTACAATGTTATAAATGTGCTCTGTGTTATCCAAATAAATGTCCAAATATAATAATAATAATAATAAATATCCCTGGACATTCCACACAGCGTCATCTAGTCCCAAGCTAAGCAATTTAATGCTTGTGTTATGGTAACCAGATGACTGATAAACTACAAAGATACATTTTTTTGTAAATACATACATATTATACATAGAAAACACCCAGACACGAAACACATATTTGCAGATCATGCAAACATTTGTCCCGCAGCAGGGATCGAACCCGCAACCTCTGCGTGTCAGGCGGGTTTTCGCCCACTGCGCCACAGAGGTCGTCATATCTATCTATCTACTCTGTTTCTAGGCGCTAGTACTAATGGAGTACCTCATCAAGACTGGCAGTGAAAAGGTCGCGATGCAATGCAAGGAAAACATCTACGCCATACACACGCTTAAAGACTTCCAGTATATGGAGGAAGGGAAAGATCAAGGTATGATATTGCTCACTAATTTTATATATTCCTTATTTTCTTGTCACTCGATTGTCAATATTTCTCATTTCTGCTACCCATGTTGTTGGTGGAAAATAAAAAAATTAAAATATTCTATTCTATTCTAAATAAAATTGTATTGAACATGTTATGTCATTAAGCTTCATACTTTGTCACTACCTCTAAGTTCACAAATCAGTCCACTGACTGCTTATAGCGTAAAAAGGTATATAGATATCCTTGGACATTTTACACATTTGTTTTCGGTGTTCAATGTTTTCAAGCCATGACAGAAGACTTCGGCTTAAAGATAAAGAAGCTTAAGCTAATGTATTTTTTGTACATTTCAGGTTTGAACGTTAGAGAAAAGGCGAAGCAGCTAGTAATTCTTCTGAAAGACGACGAGCGATTGAAGAACGAGCGCGCTCGGGCGCTGAAAGCGAAACAGCGCTTCGCTCAGAGCGCCAGCGCTTTCGGCAGCGATGGAGCGCTGGACACGCCCACCAGTCCGTCCTATCCTGCTGTAAGTAACAAACATCTATTCCGTTATTCATATTGAACTCGTTCGTTCGTATGAACAAGGTGGCCAACTCTGGTGACGGAGTTTTTAGGCCGCCTAAAGGCCTCCGTCATGTCTTAACGACTTTAAAAGCCGGGACCGACAATTTAACGTGCCCTCCGAAGCACGGAAGCGCTCAGCTGATAATGCCACTTGCGGTCACCTATCCAAATTGTGACCGCTCAGAACGATGCTTAACTTCGACGATTTGTCAAGAACGTCTTAGCAAGCTAAATTGGACTAGTTAACTTATTTTAGCTAAAACGGATATTAAATCTGTTGCTATCTCGTTTCATTGATATAAGAGTAACAAGAAATTTCTCTATTCTTACGATTTTGGATAAAATGTTTAATTTTGCATTTATTAAAGTTCTCAAGCGATGCAAATTTTCCTGTCCTTGTAATTAATCCTCTTATTCCAGTTGAACTCTGAAAGCGGTTGGTCGGCCAGCGCGGGTAATGGTTCCCGCGAGGCCGAGCTCGCCCGTCCCCTCACCGCCGGGGAAGAAGAGCTGCAGTTGCAGCTGGCCCTGGCCATGTCCAGGGAGGAGGCGGAGAGGGAGGAGAGGAGGAAGAGAAGCGACGACGTGCGTCTGCAGCTCGCTATCAGCCAGTCGCAGCATGACTTCACGTTAGTACTCACATAGGTGCAGTTGCAGCTGGCCCTGGCCATGTCCAGAGAGGAGAGAGAAGGAAGAGTTAGTAGTTGAAGTTACAGCTGGCCCTGGCCCAACTACAGTTCATGTATATCGACACTCAACTTGCTGCTGTTAAACGTAAAACAGTACGGACTAGCCGATGCACCGCCAAGCCAAGGCATCTCGCGCGCATTTCCTTTACGAGAACGTCTTGCTCCAATGAGATTAAGATGCGCCCACAATAACAAGTAAAAGCCCTAGCCTTACCCACTCACATGTGCGCAAGCCTTGTTACTTTGTGTGATTTCTTTCTCATTAAGTAAGGTAAAAACGCATTATCATAATATCATCCTATACGACGATATTCGCTATTGTGTTATGTAGTTATGTCAGTAACCAGCGTTAAGTTTTAAAACGGCCCTGAAATGAGTATTCCTCTACTACATCCCATACCTTTTCCTATCCAGATTCCAACAATACCTTCGGCAAGAGTTCCTAGGATTACCTCAAATCACAGAAGAAACCTATTCCAATGACCCTCTCTGCAAATATAGTCAAGAATCCAAAAATTATCTCCAAACAACCGATGAATGGCAAAACAGCGATTGTATTAACACCAATCAACGGACACAGAATGGTTATAACGCACAAATGAAAATCTGGCCATACAATACCAGTGAGAGTCTAGAAAATGTCCCTCAAATAAGTAGACCACAATATGGCCATAAAGGCCAAACTGCAATCTGCTCATATAATACCACTGAGATGTTGAATAATGTTCCTCAAATCACTTGGCCATATAGTAACAGTGATTGGCCATACAGTGCCAGTACTTGGCCATACAGTGCCAGTGATTGGCCATACGATGTTATTGTGCCTGATGAAATGAGTAATGGTGTTCAATCGCCGAGCGAGTGTGGATACCATCAGACAGTTAGTTGGTTCGAATCATACATTATGTACATTTTGTATTTAGTTAGCTAGAATTTGACGTTGTAAGTAAAATTAAATAGTAGTATACTCGTATAATTTTAGGAATCTCATTGTTGATCATATATTTTTCTATTGTAACACTTAAAAATATTTTGATATCCAGGGACCCAGATGAGGTGCCGACAAGTCGCGCGGAGGCCCCCCAATCCCACCTCCTGGACCTGTTGGATGTGAACCTGTCGCCCCCCGCGGCCCCCGCCCCCGCCCTGGCGGACCCCTGGGCCGTGCCCTCGCCCCCACAGAGACCGGTAAGACTTACATCATTTATGTTATAGGTCGCGCCACGTAAAAAGAGCGCGGTCGGGGAAGTAGCGGGGGTATGTTTGCGCCTGTGTTCACTCGCTGACGAACCAATAGCACTCGCTAAATCAATGGTATGAAGTGCGCCGCAACACCTCTCCACCAATCATCGACCACGGAGCAGTTTGACAGCCAGCGCTCTTTTTACGTGACGCAACCTATAACAAATACGTTTACAAACAATTAAACTATAAATGAAACGAAATGGCAAAATTGAAAAATACATATTTGGTACATGCCCACATCTTGCAGAAGTTAACTTTCCATACGTGACAGGTTGCAAGCCCATCGACGCTATTAGAGAGCTAAATGGTTTCCTCACGATGTTTTTAGAAAATGTAAAAATATTACAAAGTTCTTTGATTATAATTCAGTTTTTCACCTTAGCCGATGTATTTGGAGTTCGACATATTTTCGGACCCTCTGCCGATGGTGAGATTGTGTGATGTAGTGCTATTTTATTGGTTATGTTTTAGCAAGGACGATATATCGTCCTTGGTTTCAGTAAGCTCTACCAATTTCAATTGTAATTTTTAGACAATACACAAGAATGTAAGTTTCAGCGTATTTAGTAATAATCCAGTTTTTAAAATTCTTTAGATTAGTAAGCTACACATTTTAATTTCGGTATATAATAGAAATCGTGCTGTTGATAAGGTAAGCTATAGCTAGTTAGTTGTGAATTAGACAGGATTTTTATTACACATTTTATGCTGCATAATATGAATCTAACAAGTTGTCCGGTGACGTTGAACCATGGACCTAGTAGTACCTGGACGAACAGTGAGCGTGCCGCCGAGAGGGACAAAAATTGCAGTGAATCCATAGTTTCGTAGTACAAAATTCCTCGCGATGAGGGACAAAAGATCTAATGCTTTGTCTCTTTTACTCACAAGAATGTTGTATATATTCTTCTTTGTTTTTGTGTGACTGAGAAAGAAATAAACAGCGCTCTACTTCTTACTTTCTCTTAGCGTTGAGCTCCGTCTCGCTCTATGGCCAATAATTTTGTATTGCGCATCCTTGTCAAGTGACCTTCCAGAGATCAACTTGTTTGTCGCGTACTCTGATGCCGTCACCATCACCACACATTTGCTTCAACCTGGTTCAGACATTAGAATGACCAATGGCAATGCTACGTTTGTGTCGAATAACCGTAAACGGAGCGTTGCCATTGGCCATTCTAATGTTGGAACCAAGTTGAAGCCCATGTGTGGTGCTGGCTTAAGGGTGGAAGAAGTAGAGACCTCAGCTTGGTAGTGGGACAAATTAAATGAAATACAATCACAACTGAATTTATAATGAGCGGTAGAAATATTTTTGCTGATTTTTTAGACATTTTAAGATCATTAAGATGTTTAAGGTACATACTAGGTACGTGTACTCACATAAAGTACAGGTACAGTGACGGTTTGAAAATGTTCGTCGGTTCAACTTGATTCGTTCAACGAGCACGAGCACATAATCCCTTTTGAAACTTGAAAAAGGAACGTCACTGGTAAATGTTGGTGCAATAAAATTGATTCTTGCAATCTGGTGCAAGCGAAAACCGACCCTAAGGTGACGAACATTTTCAAACCGTCAGTGTACATAACAACCCCATTTTGAAGAAGTCTATACAAGTGCAGTACATGTCTTATTATATTAATGTTTTGTTATAGGACACGAGTGCAGACGCGTGGAACAGCCCTGCGCGGGACCCCTGGGCCCCCGCCGCCCCCGCAGACCCCTGGGCCCCCGCGCTCACACCCCTCGCACAGGTAACACACAAGACACATCACACTAACAATAATCTTTATTTAATCTTTATTTACCTTTAATACCTGTCTTGTGTCCTTCTCTGTATTGTTTTTTCTATTGTATGTGTGTGTGCTGAATAAATGTTTTCTCTATCTATCTATCTATTTACAACAAGCTGATATTTATGATCTATGATTTGTTGGAGTTCGTCTCCGCTCCGATTAGCAGAATAACATAAAACATCAACAAATTCATTACTTTCTCATACATTTTTGAAACAGCACCACACATTGGCTTCAACTTGGTTTCAACATTAGAATGGCCAATGGCAATGCTCCGTTTACGGTTATTCGACACAAACGGAGCAATGCCATTGGCCATTCTAATGTTGAGAACCAAGTTGAAGCCAATGAGAGGTTCGTTCGTTCGTTCGTATGAAGCAAGTGGCCAACTCTGTTGACGAAGTTTTTAGGCCGCCTAAAGGCCTCCGTCATGGCTTAACGACTTTAAAAGCCGGGACCCGACAATTTAACGTGCCCCTCCGAAGACACGGAAGCGCTCAGATGAAAATGCCACTTGCGGTCAACCCATCCAAGTAGTGACCGACTCAGAACGTTTGCTTAACTTCGACGATCTATCAAGAACTAAGACGTTCTTGATAGACTCGATCGCAAGCTTCGCCACGAGCGCGACATGAAAAAGTTGTGTTCACTGGGTCAGCTAGAAAAGATAAACTTCAAATTCAACAGGGTCCAATTCGGCTGCAAGTTATTTTTGTGTGTGTGTTACCGAATTTCTCC